>CM060883.1:44445000-45645000 GCA_030762935.1 Hymenopus coronatus
AAAAAGAACTAAAAAGTGATGATAGAGCTATATATATTTTTCTATGTCAGTTTCTTCGGTCATTGTTAGTGTTGTGTTTATATATTCCATTAGAGTCTAACGCATAGGAATGCGGTTTACTGTTTATTGTGTGTTGTAAGTTTAAAATGCTACTTTTGAATATGTTTATCTTTTTATTTTTCGTGGTCATTCATTTTATTTATTACTATCCCTACACGTACTATGTACATGGAGTATAGAGAAGGTATTGCACTCCACCCAAAAATTCGATACCAAGATTTCACCGGAAATGTATGTTTAACGGTCCTCTGTATCCAAAAAGAAGCATTTTTAGAAAAATATCCTGTGTGTGTGTCCGTGTGTCTGTGAACACAACTCAAAAACGAAAAATCGGTAAAATACCAAACTTCATATTTAAGTTTAGTATCTTCCAGGGATGTTACAAGAAGATTTTTAGATAAATCCCCCCACCCCAAACTACCCTTTACGTGGAACTTTTTTCGAAAATTTTGATTTTCTCAAAAATGGCCGTAACGATTTTGATTAAAATATCGTATACCAAAGACAATTACCCGACAAATAAAATGTATATCCTGAATTTTCTGGGAATAGCCTCTTAACACTTCTTTATTCTAGATGAATTTTACCGAATTTTATATTACTGCTAAAGCGTAAGATATGGAAAAACACTTACCACACAAAAACTGTAGAGCACGTTAATGCACACAATTTATGTTATATACCTTTTTCGTGGAGTTGATCGTTTTTTAGATATTCCTTGTTTCTGGTTTCAGCTTTAAAACACTTATACTTTTCTCATACAGGACTTTGTAAACTCTTGTCCATACAAACAAAGGAACTTCAGTCACATAGCAACCAGCTTTTGACTATCACTTTAACCTATGGTACGCCCTCATTTCGCTTCTACTTACAAGGAAGTAAGTAATAAGACTATTCCAGCTAATTTTTTCTCGATTAGCATGAAGTAAATAGATGCATAGGCCTTTTAACAATAATTTGTTGTAGCGATGCAGAGAAAGACATGTGAATGGAATACATCAGATATTTTTTTATTATTATTTTTAATACTGCCTATTATATTGTGAATTACAAAAGCACGTATGGTCTCTGCGATTGATGGAAATCAGTGTTTGTATACTGGTATTTAAATAAATACTCTTATTCGTTCATACATTCAATCATGTTTTCAATTATCCAAAGCGATCAATTCATAATGTTTTAAATTTTGAAGAGAGTTATAAAAGTGTTATTTTGGGAAAATAGAAGTGAGAGAGTTTTTTTTTTTTCAGAGGAATATGTTGGCGAATACGTATGTAAAAGGTAAATCAAAGCGAGAACCAAGTTAAATATAGATGGTTTTATCCAGCCTGACATTAAATACGTTAAAAGCATTTCAAATGATGAAATATATAGTGATTAAACAGAAGACCACTGGAGAATCAAAGATACATTAAGGCGAATTTTAAAATAAACTTCGAAGAGAATAGTTGACAATCGACCACGGCTCACACAAATTAAATGCGTCTATATTCTTTTTAAACTGTATATTGAAGTCAAACACAGATATACCAATAGGATTATTACAAGCAAAGAGCAAATATAGGTCCAGGAATTCCATATGTATGAACTCTTTCGTTTAAACTCTTCTCCTAATACATGATTAAAATAAATGGAAGCCAAAATGTATATTTTTTCGCTGTATTTACAGTTCTGGTGTGCTACTTATTACACTAATGGGCAAATTTCTGAATTTTCTAACTTTATAATTTGAACCGTTATTTAGAAACGTTGAATAATATTCCTAATTTCAGTATAGTAGTCTAGAGGTTCCATTTTGAATGACAGGAGGTCGTGGGATCGATTTCGGCGGTCGACCTTTCTGACCCATGGGATTTTTCGATTATTAGGTAAATGCTGGGGAAGTCTTCGTTCCCTCCATGGCGGCTCTCTCCCCGCCGTCCGGCTTTGGCCGCCCTTTGAAAATTACTCTCATCTCATTCTATTCTTCTGGGGTCTAAAGTACAATAAACCAATGGTTATAGTGTGGAATCCCTTCCGAAATCGCACGCCCACACACATGCCTTTTCTACTGACTCTGCTATAAACTATTTTTAAGAAGTTTATTATTTTATATAATTTTTGTAGATCCAGATTCACATTTACACAATTACTTGTAGAGGATAGATACAGCGATAGTCACATATTCGACAGTCACTATAAAAGTGAACGAGCGATATACTAGCTGAGGAAAGTATAAGCATATGAAAATTCAAACCAGTATAACGAAATATCTTCGAAATAGTTACATTCACAAATGTATGATTCAATGTATGAATAAATAAGTGTTTATTTAAATACCAGTCTACATACACCTTATTTGTGTTGTAAACATCTTAAGGGGACAAGTTACTCTGAAAAGGTAAAAAATATATTTTTTGTTTTTGTTTTAGACACTAATAAAATCTCTATTATTTCAGGTTTCAGAACATGTATACTTTTGGGGGGTTAGGAGGATTTTAATAAATTTAAATACTATTTAAATGCTAGTCTGTATTTCTTTAAAACTGTTATGCAATTCCCCCTTTCAAAGCATTTGTATCTTTAAATTCAGTTTTCTCAAAACAGCATTTTTGGATGCTTATGTACTCTTTCCTGACACATTATGAGAGCTGGAAAGCTGAAATGTTCAGCACATATATAAAATAAATAGTTAAACTTTCAGAACGACAATCGTGATGATGTATTATATGTTGACCAATTTAAGAAAACAACAACGTTGAGCATTTTCCACATTTTTACTTTTTTGAATTTCCAAATATATTTATTTTTTTAATTCCTATTGAAATTGTATCATAGTCAAATAATTGAGGTTCAGAAGATAGCTGATTACACTAAAAACAAGCATGCAAAGGTGTGATTATGTATTGCAAGTAGTATAAGAGAAAAAAGTACATGAATTCGCATGTTTTAAGACTAAGTTTTATTATTTTTCTGCTGAATTAAATACTTTTTATAGAAACAACCACATAAGCTACTTATGCAAACAACCACTTAAAATATTTGTCATGATTTGTGGAATAATTCTTACAAATTTCTGCAAAAACAATTGAATACTTTAAGAGCAGAAGTAATTCAACTAACTTAAGGTGTATATAGTTTCAGCTTTAAGATATTTAATACTTTTCTCATACGGTAGTTTGTCAACTCCTGTCCGTACAAACAAAGGAACTTCTACCACATAGCAACCAGCTTTTAAAATATTTTACTATACATTTAACCTATGGTACTCCCTTATTTTCCTTCTACTTACAAGGAAGCAAATAATAATACCCTTTTTTGCTTATTGTTTTCTATATTAGTATTAAATAAATAGAAGTATAAGTTTTTTAAAAATAATTTATTGTAGGGATGCAGAGAAAGTCATGTGCTTGGTACACATCAGACTCTTTTTTTTCAAATGGCAAGTCACCATTGAAAGAGAACTGAATAGCATTATTATTATTATTATTATTATTATTATTATTATTATTATTATTATTATTATTATTATTATTATTATTTTATAGCCGTCAGCTGTTAAATTTTTTATTACCACTTTGGTCTTAGTGTATTCTCGTACTTCTCCTTTAGCTATAAGGAACTAAATATTTCGCTATTGCTGATCTCAAAATGGAAATGACATGTTATTTATGGACGCTCTTTAACTGCTGTGGTTCTCAGCGTCCCATTCTAAATTGGGCGTGAAATACCGCTTAATTTTGCTCAGAGGCCTCTCTATCAGGCTTGAGGTTCTTTTACGTGCCGTAAATCTACGACACGGGACCAACGGCTTTACTTCCCTACGCCCGAAAAAATCCATCGTCCTCCGCCGGGTTTGAACCCGCGACCTTGGGTATATGAAGCTAGCACGGTAACCACTACACCAACAGTTGCTGATCTCTGTTAACATTATGTAGAGAGGATAATGAGCTTTTGTAAGAATAGTTTGTTGAAGAACAGGTAGAGAAAACCATATGAATGATGCATATCAAAAGTTGTAATACCTCGTTGACTCAGGCTGTCACAAAGTCCATTGTGACAACAATGAACTGGGTATTTTGTTGTTTAAAACTCGTCACTAGAAACAAAAATGCTTGCCATAAAAACGTTTTGATCTTCATCTCCAGTTCAGGAAAGGATGTTGGGAACAACGGGCCCATAATAAGGGGGTTAGCATTAAAATGCTGTGTCTCATTACGGCACAGCTCTAAAAAGATTTCATGACCTCCCACAAAGGACGGAGTCTGATGAGTCGAGTATTAAAACTGTAATCCCGGACCTAACAAGTGGCGAAATGATCTCACAGAGGGCTTCCTAACAGGATCAACTCAGAAAAGGAATCCTGCTACCTTTAGAAGGTTCTTGAAAATTATATTGTGCAGTTCACCACCTCGTCACAGCGACAACTGGAGATTTACATGCGTTCTTTCACCGGAAAGTTATTTATTTATTGATAGTTCAACTTCCTTTAACCTGGTTGGTCATATCGGACGATGAAGTAAATTGGTGAAATGACGCTCAAATGATCTCGGGGTCCATGGAGCTTAAAGTTACTCGACATTCGTCTTCTCAGGATAAGGGAAAACCCCGAAAAAACCTTATCCGGGTAACTCACCCTAAGCGAGATTCGAACTCACGACCTTTTGAATGTGAGGCAGACACGCTACCACCACACTACGCAGGTGGGCACGTTTTATTTTGTTTACAAAGCAATATTTACCACCGCAGTTTCTGTATTCCAATCAGGAAATAAAGGCTCTTATATATGTAATGTTGGATGGTGGTATCATAAAATGGGGTTATTACTTTCTCTATCTCGCATGTAGGCACATAAATAAATGGAGTTTTACGAGGGCCTTTTTTTTTTTTTTTGCAACCTCTGATAGGCTATAAATAAAAGACAAGTTCATAGAAATCAATTATTTTATTACTAAACGTTTTGTACACTTATGGTTAGTTTTCAACATAATCACCGAAAAGATTGAGACATTTATCGTACCTGTGCACAAGCTTTGCAATACCCGCTTCAAAAGATGTTGCCGCCGATGATTTCAAACGAGCATTGGAGTTGTTTTGAAGATCTTCGTACTTTACGACGTTTGCGGAGAGCCATTCAAAACAAACGAATGCTGACTTCAGGAATTGTGTTGATCCGTGACACCGCTCGTCCACACACTGCTGGCACAACCCATCGGCTCCTTGAACAATTTCAATGGGGCACTTTCGATCATGCGCCGTACAGTCCTGACCTGGCACCCAGCGACTTTCACCTTTTCCCTGTACTGAAGACGTGGCAGGGAGGGCAGCACTTTCAAACAAACGATCTTCAAAACAACGTCAATGCTCATTTGAAAGCATTGGCGGCAGTAATTTTTGAAGCGGGTATTGCAAAACTTGTGCACAGGTACGATAAATGTCTCAATCTTTTCGGCGATTATGTTGAAAAGTACCCATAAATGTACAAAACGTTTAGTAATAAAATAATCGTTTTCTACGGACTTGCCTTTTATTTATAGCCTACCGGAGGTTGAAAAAGAAGGCCTTCGTATTTATGGACGCTCTTTAACTGCTGTGATTCTCAGCGTCCCCTTCTATACTGGGTGTGAAAGATGGCTTAATTTTGCTCCGAGGCCTCTTTTATCAGGCTTGAGGTTCTCTTACGTGCCGTAAATCTACAACACGGGACAAACGGCTTTACTTCCCTTCCAAAGAAAGCCATGCTAAAGATTTTTACGCCTGAAGTCCATTGTCCTCCGTCAGGTTTGAACCAGTAACCTTGGGTATATGAAGTTGGCATGGTAGCCATTACACCACGGAGGTTGACTAGTAGGCACGTATGTACAAGTACATAGTACATAGAGAAGGTATTGAATTCCATCCTAAATATCAATACCGAGATTTCACCGTAAATACACGTTTTGAGGACTCCTTTTGGCAGTTTTCAAATATGTGGGGGTGCCGGTTTGGAATCCCGCTTGCAGATTCAGGATTCCTTTGAGTTCAGGATTCTTGTTGATCTCGTTTATTCATTTTCTTAGACCTTTTCTGCCGTCGAACACACACGCATTCCTCATAAATTTCCCCCTTTTAACTAATCTACGCAATCGCGTCTATCATGCCTTATTACTTTTGACCGTCTTCTGATGCATTAAATAAATACTGTTTCTATCGCGGCCATATGTAGCCCGTTCGTTTCCACCGCGAACTCAAATATCACGTCTTAACCATGAAATCTTCCATAGTAAGTGAATTTGCGTCGCTCGACCAACAAGAGAACCGTCTCTATTTGCTTTGTTTTGTCCACCCTTTGACAGTGGAGATTCCAACCCCTTCGGTTCATTTTCCTGCCCATAATGGTATTCTTCTACCTGGGTCGTTTGCCACCTTGTGGTAACTTTGTTTTTGCCCTTCTAGATGTGTTTCACAACATTTCTTCCCTCGTCATTTCTAATGTATATTTGTCCCTTCTTGATGTAATTTATATAATATCGGATATAATTTATATCTCCCTTTTAGAGACATTTTTTCTCGTCTGTCACAACTTGAATAAATAAAGAAGTCATTTTTATAAAAAAAAATTTCCAAATATGTGTCTGTGTGTGTATGTCTCTGACGACAGCCTAACTTAATAATGAAAAGTGGGTTAAATAACCTAATATTCCCTCACTCTAAAGTGCTTTTTACATCGAAACATTTTTTGAAACGTTCAATTTTCTAAAAAACGGCTAAAACAATTTGAAGATATTATTGTTATTGAAGATATTTACGTGGTAAATGAAATTTATATCCCGCATTTCTTGGGAATAGCCCTTGATGCCCTATTCATTCTGAATTACTTTTGAATAACTGGTAAACCGTAAGTGATTGACAAAAACTTACTACACAAAAAATGTAGATCTCATTAAAACCCGTAATTTATGTTAAATTTTTTGTAGAAATGGCCATTTCTGAGATATTCTCTGCTATTGGTTTCAATTTTAAAATACGTGAACTTTCCTCAAACAAGAAATCCCCGTAAGTTTCGTATCTCTTTTGTTAACTGGCGCTGCCACCTAGTGTATTCCCTTATTTCCTTCCTACTTATAAGTAAAGAAGTAATAAAACTTTATTCTAATGTTTATCTTGATAGCATGATGTAGATGGAAGAATTGCCTTTTGTTACATCAGTGTTAATTTATCCCCCCCCCCCTCCACACAATGATTGTGTAGGACAGGAGTTGGATAAGAAGAGTCAGACTGGAAAGTTACTTTTGTAACAATAGAACTTTTATCTAAGATTGGGCAAAGGAGACTGGTAGAGGTAGAGAGGGATTTCAGGATTTTCAGTGCACAATATTCTAAATCGGGCTGTAAGAATTTTTATGGTGGAGACAAATTCTTTATTATAAAAATATGTTAAACTATTGTAATTGTTAACAATGCAATCAATTACCAATATCATATCAGCGCCGGCAGTGTGCCGGAGTTTCCTTCCGCAGGAGCTCTTTATTGTACTAGTAAATCCATTGTCGCTTTTAAGTACACTTAAAAACCATTGGTCTGGACGGAGTTTGAACCCGCAACCTTGGGATCAGAAGGAAAATGCCTAAACAATTGAGGCACCCAGAACGAGACGAATGCTTTCTGATATCATTGTGATGTAATAGTATTTTTGTTTACATTTTCTAAATTAGTGTTTCTGCTTTGCTATTCTGTCTTTAAAGTCCTCTACTAAAATCTCATTCATTGCCTTTCAGAAACAGAAAACGCTCTTTGGCAGATTTCGCCGTGGAAGTTGGCACCCCTGGTGATAAATGAACTGTGCGCATGCGTTAGTCAGTGGCAGACAGATGGCGCTATCAGTCAACGTGATGGCGTCCGTCACACTAATCTGTATTTACATCGAAACTAATGTGAAATATTGTCCTTATTGATCTGATGGTGAGTAATGATCCTGCAGGTCACACCTCGAACCTTGCACCTGTAATTTCGCTGCATATTTTTGTTTACACACCACAGCTTGCTTTGTCGCCTGATGACACGCGTTAATTTGCTTTTTAATGCGCTTTCAACGAAAAAAAGAAACAGAAAACGAAACAAACGACAAATTCAATACTAGAAAACGTCACATTCCATCAGATAACGTATAGCGCATATAACTGGTTTATGAGCTTCGATATAAGGAATGAAACGAAATTAATTTTATGCCAGAATGTTGTGTGCAATGTTGAGTTTATAAATTTTGATTGATAGACAAAAATAATTGTCTATATCTGGTCTGTAACACTCCAAAGAAAAATCTTTTCCTGTTTATTACCGATTTTCGTATACCAGTTTTTATATTGACCTATAAAAATCTGAAATATTGCATTCGCATGGCTGCGCCGTGGCCGAGTGCTTAAACTACTCGACTCTCACCCAGATGGTTCGGGTTCGATTCCAAGGACGCATGGGACATTTGTGGTGTCTAAAGCGGCGCAGGCGCGGATTTTCTCCGGGTTCTCCGGTTTCCCGCGTCATTGTATTCCACTGGTGCTCCATCTTCATTCCATTCATCATCCGTGTCATCGCCTGTGGTGCCACAATAGCAAAAGTGGGCGTTGAACACTATCAAAAATTTCTCTACCTATTCTGGAACAAGCTATTCTTACAAACACTTAACCTTCGATCTACTTCATGTTATTAAGGATAAACGTTATCAGAAATCGTCTTATTAACTAGTATGCCATAAGAAGAGAGGAAATAAAGTAATATATTAGGCCAAAGCAATAGTCTAATATTTTAAAAGCTGGTCGTTATGAAATTGAAATTCGCTACATTTTACATGGGTAGGATAAAACAAAATAAAAACGAATGATGATTTCCTGTATGAGAAAAATATAAGCATTCTAAAATTGAAACCAATAGTAAACAATATTACGGAAATCGTTAACTATACAAAGAATGTGCATATATGCTAAACTGTGTATTTTAACGAGATCTAAATGTTTTAGGTAGTAGGCTTTTTGTCAGGCAGCGCCGTGGGTGAGTGGTTAGGTCCGGTTCGATCCCAAGCACGCGCATGTGGGATTCGTGGTGGACGAAATGGCGTCTGGGTGGGTTTTCTCCGGGTCCTCCGGTTTCCCCCTCCACTCATTCCACCAATTGCTCCATCATCACCTTTCCAATCATCAATTTTGCTTACTTATCATCCACTTCCTCATGTTCATGCCTGACTACAGGCCGACCCCTCGTAACAGGTTCTGCATTCTGTGGTTTCGTGCCGTAGGTTTCCCGACAGGCTTCTGACCCCTAGGCATTGGCTTGTAAGTCCTAGGGGAGTGTCAGTTCTACAATTAAGGGGAGAATAAGCTGAATACGAAGGTTTATTGTCTATCTCTTCGTTTACCTGTTGTGGGAAAAGTTATTAAAGTAAACAAGATTTCAGAGGAAATTCAATATCTGCATTTTTATTTGCCATATATTTAATATACGGTATTTCAATTATTATTTGATAAAATAAAAATTTTCGAACATTTTTCCACGTAAATGATAGTTCAGGGAGGGGATTTTACTGGAAATATTCCTGTCGTATCCTTAGGAGATGCTGAACTTAAATATCAAATTTTATATTTAACCGACTCTTCGTTTTTGAGTTATGCTATTCACAATACATGGACACACACACACATACACACTCATATAAACACCGAGAGACAGCCTTTTTTATAAGAATTACTTTTTCCTTTGTATTCAGGGGAGCCAAAAGTGTGTATTTTCAATAAAAGTTCGGTTGATTGAAATATCTTCTCTATCTACTAATTAGAAAGTAAAAAAAAAATTAAAATGTCCTAACGTAAAAGGAGTTAGCGGATAAAACTTTCGGAATACCTTTATTTATCTGACTTTGGATTCTAAAATATATTGTTCACAAGTTCAATCGAGTGCACGGAAAAGTGCCAGCACTTTTGGTTTCTTATAATATTTTGTTGTATGTAATCCTGGAAAAATCTCCTTATTATCCGTGTAACATATGAGCCCTGGGTGAGGCAACTTCTTATTTGCTTCAATTTTAATCGACACACAAGCATTATATTATGAAGAAATACCAGATCAAAGTGAGCGGCAATAGAGGAGTATGGAAGCATTTTACTTGAGGAATTAAAAGCTATGCTTCGCAATGGTGATCCGCAGAATCGCCTGAATGTGGCGTTTCATGTTGGTTTGATGTCAAAAGTTTAGTATTCAAGAGCGAAGGAAACGGAAGGAGTAACACAAGAATTAAGTGAGGTATTAGTATATCAAAGACGGTTTAGTATTTGCTTACCAACATTAACCCCTGTACATTATATTGGTGTATTTCCATGCGCTCTCTAGCACATAAAAGACATTAAAATTTATATTTCTTGTAAAATTTCGGTAACGGACTTTTACTTTTAATGAAATATGGTGCTTCCTCTACCTATCATAAGTACGCGGTAGAGCAACTAATGTTAGTAGGTATGAATATAAATGGTAAAAGTAGGTAGCTTGTACCACTGTTACACGTAGGTTATTACTTTCTCTATACGTACTATGTACATAGTGTATAGAGGAACTATTGTATTCCACCCGAAAATTCGTTATTGAGATTCCACCGGAAACATATGTTTTAGGGTCCCCTGTATCCAAAAAAAGCATCTTTAGAAAAAGGTCCGTGTGTGTGTCCGTGAGTCTGTGAACACGATAGCTCAAAAACGAAAAGTCGGTAAAATACCAAATTTGGTGTTTAAGTTTAGTGTTCTCAAGGGATGCAACACGAAGATTTTGAGAAAAATTCACCCACCTCAAACTACCCTTTACATGGAACTTTTTTCGAAAATTTTTATTTTTTTCAAAAATGGCTCTAATGATTTGATTAACATTTCCTATATTAAATATATTTACCTCACAAATAAAATATATATCTTGAATTTTCCGGGAATAGCCCCTGAAGACTTCTTTATTCTAGATGAATTTTACGGAATTCTGCATAATTGCTAAATCGGAAGAGATGGACAAAAACTTACCACACAAAAAATGAACAGCACGCTAAAACACACAAATTGTGTATTATACATGTTTTGCGTGGAGTCGATCGTTATTGAGTTATTCCTTGTTTTTGATTTCAACTTTAAAAAATGTATACTTTTCTCATACAGAAATTTGTCAACTTCTGTACATACAAATAAAGGAATTTCAGTCACATAGGAACCAGCTTTTGAGTATCACGTTAACTTATGGTACTGCTGTCCTTATTTTGCTTCAACTTAGCATTATTGTCGATTAGCATTAAGTAAATAGAAGAATAAGCTTATTAACAATCATTTGTTACAGAGATGTAGAGAAAGTAATGTGAATGGAACGCATCATATTATTTTTATATACACATTCATTTGGGAATGTGCGCTTGGAAATCCCAAGTTATGGTAACATTAACACATAATGAATACAAATATTTTTGCCGGTCTTGTTCTGACCCAGATATTGGTTTACTTGTAAATGACATCCGGTGGTGTTCCCTTATCCCGGTGAAGACGGGAAATAGCGCTGTGTGATTCCCTTTTCAGGTTGCCGGTCACGTCCGGGCTCGATCCTTCCTCGCCTATCTTCATCCCATCGAATGAACAAAGGATTCTGAATACGACCCCGAAAAAATAACTATACAAAAATATTGAATGCGGTTAAAGATATGATGTTCAAAACGTGGTGCGCGAACCATAGTATACATGGAAATTAATCCTTAACACTTTTCTGACAGAACGGATGATTCGATTAGTAATCAACCTGACCTTGCGTTTTGTCGTGATTCTCTTATTCCAGTAGACCAGTACTACGGTGAAGTTAGAAGTTAAGAGTAGGCAGACAGAGGGGCCTCCCTAAACTGGATCATGGCATCGGAAGTAGGCTTCAAGCATGACCCCTCGGAGGAAAGAATGAAGGCCAGATCCGAAGCTCGACAGGCACCCAAAGATAATGTGTGTTAGCGATGAAGGGGTCCTTAGCGATTTCAATATGGCACCAACGATGATGCCGGATAGCTCTGAGAAAGCCATAGCAATCAAATTCCATCGCTCTGCCGCAACTCACCAACCACCGTCCTAAAATTTAACACAGATGAGGTGAAACAGATGAAAAAAAATCTGATGTGTTCCATTCACATGGCTTTCTCTATATTTTTGTAACAAATTATTGTTAATAAACATATTATTTTTTTTATTTCATTCTAATCGAGAAAATTTTGCCGAAATCGTCTTATTCCTTGATTTATTGTAACTAGAAGCGAAATAAGGGAGTACCATAGATTAAAGTGAAAGCCAAAAGCTGGTTGCTATGTGACCGAAGTTCGGATGTTTGTATGGATACGAGCTGGCAAATTCCTGTATGAGAAAAGTATAAGTTTTTCAAAGCTGAAACCACAAACAAGGAATATCTCAAAAACGATTAACTCCACGAAAAAAAATATATAACATAATTTGTGTATTTTAACGTGCTCTACATTTTTTGTGTGTTAGGTTTTTGTCCATCTCTTACGGTTTAGTAGTTATGCAAATTTCATTCAGAATAAAGTAGTCTTCAGAGGCTATTCCCAGAAAAGTTAAGATATACATTTTATTAGTCAGGTAAATGTCTTTAATATGCGCTATTTTAATCAAAATCGTTAGTCACTTTTTAGAAAATCAAAATTTTCGAAAAAAGTTCCATATAAAGGGGAGTTGGGAGTGGGGGGATTTTCTTGAAAATCTTCGTGTTGCATCTTTGGAAGATACCAAACCTAAGTACCAAGTTTGGTTTTTAACGGACTTTTCGTTTTTGAGTTATGCTGCCCACAGACACACACACACACACACACACAGACACACACGGACATGTTTCTAAAAATGCTTTTTTTGGATTCAGGAGGTCTCAAAATATGTATTTCCGGTAAAATCTCGGTATCGAATTTTTGGATGCATTACAATACCTTCTCTATACACTATGTACATAGCACGTGTAGAGAAAGTAAAAATGAATAGGACATTTTTGGCAAAAGGGGAAGCACTCTGCATTCGTCTACCAATTTGAGAAAACTAAGAAACAAACCGGACGGACGAAAATGGAATCGGGACCTCCCGAAGGCGATTCTCATGCCTTACTGCGGAGCCTTCTCGCTTGGTAGTCTTTGTTTCTTTCTTTATTTCTTTTAAAGTTTAACGTCCCGTAACCTGAAGGGCCATATCGAAGAATGAAAGAAATGGGGGATATAAAGTTCAAATGATCCCGGGTCCATAAACCTTAATTACACGACACTGGTCTTCTTAGGATAAAGGGAAAATCACTCCAGAAATAAATCTTACCGTAGCTGAGATTCGAACTTGGTACCTTTTAAATGTGGGGCAGGCACGCTACCACCACACTACAGAGGCGGGCCTTTAATAATACTGAAGTGAATTGTATTAAGCGCTCGGTGTGCGTCCTGAATAAAATAAACTTTTAACTGATTATCAACTCTAAGAGCAAGGATATGACGTAGTACATGAGTGAAGGAGAAGTTGCCTATCAAGCGCGGTGTTCAATAAGTAATGCAGTAAGGACAGTCGTCATGACAGGAACATGAATTATTCTGAAGCCGCGCTTAACTAAGATGCTTCGTGGCGTAGGAGATCCCGGGTTCGAGTCCCTCCTTGGATATGGTGTTCATGGTGTGTTTCAGTGTTTGTGTTCTCTCTAACTCAGTTTATCTCCCCTGATAGCCAATTAGGTCACGCATGAAGGCCAATATGCCTGTTAAAAACTATTCTTAAACCATGAGTGTCAGCTTTAGTGTGGGCGTTAAGGGGAGAGGTTTAAAGGCACTAAAAATGTATAGAGTAATTTTTCCTCCTAATTTATCTTCAAATTTGTCGGTCTAGGTAGCTCAGTTGGTTAGGCGCTAGCGTTTTTGTCTCAAGATCGTGGGTTCAAAACCTGCCAAGACCGATGGCTTTTAAGGCGTGCTTAAAATCGGCAGCCCCATATAAGTAGATTTTCTTGCACGCTAAAGAACTCCTGCGAGACAAAATCCCGGCACGCTGGCTGATCTGATATGAACTTGGCAAATGACAGTGTCATTAATAAACAAATCTTTTTTTTTAAAATAATGTTCTATCTTCAAAGGAAAATAACTCTGCTTGGTTTTAAACTATAGGCCCTGAACTTTTGGCAACGTTTAGCATTCTTTACAAAATAAATTAGTATGAAATATTGATCCACAAGATTATTATTAAATCCACAACTAATTTTAAATTTGCAAAGCTCAAAATAAAAATACATTCTTTGGGCTAGGTGCATCTTCTCGAAAGAAACAACATATTGCGTTGATTAATTTTTACTGCGTTTCTTATCACAGCTCTGACACTGAAGGCGAATCCCATTTTACATTTCTTCTATTACCTTAGTTTCAAACAATTTAAAATACTGTATATCATTTTAGTGTACAACTTTAGGCTAAGCTTATTTTACAAAATTATTCAATTAAATCTGAAAAGCTTTGATCTTTCGTAAAGGCTCTATAGGACACTAATACAAAAAATTCTGATGTGTTCCACTCACATAACTTTCTCTAAATTTCTGCAAAACATTATTGTTAGAAAGCTTATGCTTCTATTTACTTCATGCTAATCGAGAGAAAATTATCAGAAATGGTCTTATTGCGTTCTTTCTTGTAGGTAAAGGAGAAATAAGGTAGTACTATAGGTTAAGGTGATAGTCAAAAGCTGGTTGCTATGTCACTGAAGTTCCTTTGTTTTTATGGACAGGAGTTGACAAATTCCTGTATGATAAAAGTATAAGTTTTTCAAAGCTGAAACCAATAACAAGGAATACCTAAAAAATTATCACCTTCTCGCAAAAAATGTATATAACATAAATTGTATGTTTTAACGTGCTCTACATTTTTGTGTGGTAAGTTTTTGTGTATCTCTTATGGTTTAGTAATTATGCAAAATTCCGTAAATTTCATCCATAATAAAGTAGTCTTCAGAGGCTATTCCCAGAAAATTCAAGATATAATTTTATTTGTCAAGTAAATATCTTTAATGTACGGCGTTTTAGTGAAAATCGTTAGTCATTTTTTAGAAAATCAAAATTTTTGAAAACATTTCCATGTAGAGGGTAGTTTGGGACGGGGAGATTTTTCTTAAAATCTTCGAGTTGCATCCGTGGAAGATTCGAAACTTAAAAATCAAGTTTGGTATTTTACCGACTTTTCGTTTTTGAGTTATCGTGTTCAAAGACACATGGACACACGTAACTTTTTCTGAAAACACTTTTTTTGGATACAAGGGACCCTAAAACGTATATTTCCAATGATATCTTGGTATCGAATTTTTGGGTGGAGTACAATACCTTCTCTATACACTATGTACATAGTATTTGTAGAGATATTAAAAACTTTGGGCTAATGTGCCTGAAAAAATCAAGTTACGGTAAAAATTGCTGCACACAAAACATATTCAGAATATTATCCTAAGACCCACATTTCATATTGATTTAATAAGAAAAAATAGCTGAATATGTGGTTTTTTAAAATTTCTTTGAGTAACTCTCAGCACTTGATTCCTGTCTTGGCCTTACGCCGTATTTGATAGGCAACTTCTCTGACACAGTAGTCTTACGGCTCTGCTGAAGTGCTAGGGAAATTGTATTCTAATCTCAATGGTAGGCCGGTCCCCATGGCCTCGCTCGCAAAAGCGTCTCGTTTTGGTGTTTCGCAGCGCAGGGGATCGTGGGTTCGAGTCCCACCTTGAGCATGGGTGTTATATGTTTGTGTATGTGTGTGTAAAAAGCAAAACAGAAATTCAGTAATCAAAGTAAACAAATTAGGTAAATAAAAAGTAAGGTATACAGCGCCGGAGTCCCGACCAGACTCCGGAACTGTATTTAAAAAAAATTGTTAAGCAATTAATGTTATACATTTCATTGTAAACTTTGAAATAAGCATTCAGCATTATCGCGAACGTTCCTATGTCCTTCGTTTCCCTCCTGTTTGCAGGATATGCCGTGGTGGTCCGTGACGTGCTGGGATGAGGTGCCTATAATTTGCGAAAATAAATATTTCTTCCTTAATATATATAAGTTTTTGTTCGAAGCGGTAAATGCCTTTGAATCATATTTGTTTTAAAATGTATATAATTAATAGTGTTTCTTCTTATTTGCAGAGGCGAATTTTCTGATAAGTCCGGGAGAATGTTCTAAATTAATTCTCTCTAGACAGCACTTGTAAGATGTGCTGGGGGAATGTATTACACATCTGATAGATGACAAATGTTAACAAACAGTCAGATAACACAAGGCCAACTCTGCAGGGTAAAATGGGTCAAAGCCTTCTGTGAATGACTGCATAAATAAATGAAGATATTCGGTTGGACCCTGAAAACCGTTGAAGGTGATTCTAATTCATAAATCGATAATACAAAAACAAGGCGTTTTAGAGTATATATCTATATGAAAATGTTTTCTAGTTTCGATGTCAGGAATCGTTCCCCAACCTTTGTAAAAGTATTTTTGAATCACCCTGTATTTCATTGAGGTTCAGCAGAAAACTGCTACTCTGTCTCTACCAAGTGTCTTTAAAATCCGCGGCTCTGATATCAAAGAACCTTCCGAAAGAAAACGTGTCCACTCGCACGAACGTAACAGTCACAGCTATGATTAAAAAAGAACTTACCTAGGACAGGTGTTCACCAATGCATATGTGTAACAATGAATGCCAACAATCAGCTATGACTTACAGCTCAACCCGTACACACGTTTTTATTTTCTCTACACGAACTATGTACAGAGAGTATAGAGAAGGTATTGCATTCCATCCAAAAATTCGATACTGACATTTCACCGGAAATACATGTTTTGGGTCCCCATAAATTCAAAAAAAGCATTTCTGGAAAAATGTCCGTTGTGTGTGTGTGTGTGTGTGTGTGTGTCTGTGGACAGACAATAAATACCAAACTTGGTATTTCAGTTTGCTATCTTCCAAGGATGCGGCACGAAGATTTTCAGAAAATCCCTCCACCTCAAACTACTCTTTACATGGAAAAAATTTCGAAAATTTTGATTTTCTCAAAAATGACTCTAACGATTTTGATTAAAATCTCTAATATTTAAGATATTTACATGCCAAATATAATGTATATCCTGAATTTTCTGGGAATAGCCTCTGAAGACATGTTTATTCTGGGTAAATTTTGCGAAATTTTGCATAACTGGTAAACTGTAAGAGATAGACAAAAATTTATTCCACAAAAATGTAGAACACGATAAAGCACACAGTTTATGCCATATACATTTTGTTCGTGGAGTTGACCGTTTTAAACATATTCCTTGTTATTTATTTCAGCTTTAATACTTTCCTCTTACAGGAATTTGTCAACTCCTGTTCATACAAAGGAACTTCAGGCACATAGGAATCAACTTTTGACTATCACTTTAACCTATGGTACTCCTTTTTATTTCCTTCTACTTACACGGAAGCAAGTAATAAGACTATTTCTGCTAATTTTTTTCTCGATTAGCATGAAGTACATAAAAGAATAGGCTTTCTAACAATAATTTGTTGCAGAGATGTAGAGAAAGTCATGTGAAAGGAAAACACATCAGATTTTTTATAGTGTTTAACGCCCGCTTTTACTACTAAGGCACCGCAGGAGATGATGCATGGAATGAAGATGGAGCACCTGTGGAATGTGATAGTGTAAACCGAAGAGCCCGGAGAAAACCCCTGCGCCACTTTGTGCACCACAAATCCCACATGTGGTCGCTTGGGTGTATGTTCGGCGAATACGGCCGCAGGGCAGTCACAATAGCTGAAGTCAGCACCGCTAAACCTATGTAAACAAAACATTACAAGGACCTGTAAAAACTTATCACAGTATCTTTAAAAACTACCCCAAAACTTATTTTAAACCTTTTACAATAAAAATAATTTGATTTACCAAATGAGATCGAATTTGTGTATTTATGCTTTTATGGCTCTGAAAAGCTTATGGTTTAAATTGTATAGGCTTTTTTAATACAGAGATGTTCAATTATTATAATATTAAATTAGATAATGGGTATTTTTTGATGTTTAAACAACCTCCCGCCCGTCAACATATAAAGCTTATTGTGCAACTATATTTGAAAATATTCCTTTATTGTTTCCCAAAATCTGTTGCCTGAACGAGTATTTTGGTTGCAACATCGGTATTCCATCCTATATTTCCTCTGATTATTGTAAGGGTAAATCTCTTTCTTGCCGGAGATGAACAGTCAAAGACGATATGAGAGAGAGAGAGAGTTAAGTCTCCTGTTTGCACATTCTACAGGTGGGTTCATCCTTGTAGAGTCCTACTTTATGTAGATTTTTGCTGAAGTGATATGTTAAGAAATTAATGCAACTACTTTCCTCATTTATGTTTTATCTCATTTCAAGGGCAATGAAGAAAGTATGTTGGAAGAATCTAAGATTATTTTCCCGGCTTGTCTTTGTCTATGATAGGTTTTCTATCTGTCCTGGTATTGCAATAATTTTAGCCTGCTGATCAGCTGTTTCAATATCATATATACCCTGGTGCCCCGGCACCCACCGCATTTCGGGTCTGATTATATTAGCACTGCTACTTCTCGGAAAATACTGTAAAACACTACAAAAACATAAGAGACGAGCAAGGCTATAAGTAGTTTTTAGAGCATATAAGGAGCAATCTGCAAGGAAAAATACATCCAAGTGATTATTAAGGCTATTATATTGTGGGAGAAATATGGAACAGAAAACTGACATAGGTACATTTTCCTTTCCAAATGAACGAATGAAACAACAAAATAACTGCTGAGTTACTGGAGACTTTGCCTCAAAGTGTAAATAATTTTAAAAAGAGACTAAAGAAGTGATTTATAGTTTGGATAACAAATATAATAATTGCGTTATCTAGTATTGTAAAACCTTTAATATTGTATTATTACTATTATCATTATTATTATTAATTTGGTAGTACTCTGTGATGTATTGCCATTCTAACCCATATCATTTATATATATTTATCAGTTTTAATTATATTCCACATTGTATTATTACATTGATAGCGCTGACACCGGATCTTGCCCCAGGCAGTGAAATAATATATCTATTTATCTATCGTTTAAGCTTTCTAATTGCAAAATTTTTTCATTTCCAGCAGAGAGTGTTTTTATAGTTCTTTGACTGTTGAGAATTTGTTTTGTATTGTAACCTTTTTCAAGTCTTTTTAGATCAGGATAATATTTCTGCCTGAAAGGATGTACAATGCATATCACTGACTACGCTAATATGTGTCCTAAGAGATAGTTCATATATCTATTCCTGTTTAATTTCAATATAGATCCCCATGATGACAACACAAGAAGCAAGATTGATAAAGGCTGCGCTGTAGCCCATTATTAGACTTATTATACCATTCGGCCTCACCAAGAACACCGGGGTTTGATCCCAGGCGACATGTGGAGTTTGTGGTGGACAAAGCGAAACATGAGCGGGTTTTTTCCGGTTTCCCCGCCATTGCATTCCACCGGTGCTCCATTTTCATTCCATGTATTATTAGTGTAATCACCTGTAGCGCCATATGTAGTAAAAGCGGGAGGATGCGACACGAAGATTTTCAAGAAAAGCCCACCAACCCAAACTACCTTTTCCATGGAAAAATTTTTGAACATTTTGATTTTCTTAAAAATGGCTCTAAAGATTTTGATTAAAATGTCGTTTATTAAAGATATTTACCTGACAAATAAAATTTATATCTTGAATTTTCTGGGAAAAGCCTCTGAAGACTACTTTATTCTAAATGAATTTTATGCAATTGTGCATAACTGATAAGCCGTAAGAGATGGGGAAAAACTTACCACACAGAAAATGTAGCGCACAATAAAATACGCAATGT
Organism: Hymenopus coronatus; assembly: GCA_030762935.1. NCBI lineage: Eukaryota > Metazoa > Arthropoda > Insecta > Mantodea > Hymenopodidae > Hymenopus > Hymenopus coronatus. Next base: position 44,464,947 of record CM060883.1, read on the forward strand.
ATGTCATATACATTTTTTTCGTGGAATTGATAATTTTTTCCTGATGTTTCGTTTTAGCTTTGAAAAACTTGTACTTTTCTCATACAGGAATTTCTTAACTCCTGTCCATACAAACAAAGAAACTTCAATTACATAGTAACCAGCTTTTGGCTACCATTTTAACCTATGGAACTCCCTCATTTCGCTTCTACTTACAAGGAAGCAAGTAATAAGACTATTTATGCTAAATAGTATGAAGTAAATACAAGCATATGCTTTTTAACTACACTTTGTTGCAGAGATGTGGAGAAAGTCATGTGAGTGGAACACATCAGATTTTTTTTAGTTGTTTCATTTATTTGGCTACCTTTAACATCTAAGGTCATATCGGGAGCTTAGCTTTAGTAACAACTCGTTGACTGTAGGTTCTTCAATGTTGGATTTTTACTTTCTCTATACGCACTACGTACATACATAGTGTATAGAGAAGGTATTGCACTCCACCAAAAAATTGAATACCGAGATTTCACCGGAAATATATGTTTTAGGATTTCCAGTATCCAAAAAAAAAAGCGTTTTCACAAAAAGGTCCGTGTCTGTGTGTCTGTGTGTCTGTGTGTCTGTGTGTCTGTGAACAAGATAACTCAAAAACAAAAAGTCGGTAAACACCAAACTTGTATTTAAGTTTAGTTAGTATCTTCCAGGGATGCGACACGAAGATTTTGAGAAAAATCCCCCCAACCCCAACTACCCTTTACATGGAACTTTTTTCGAAGATTTTGATTTTCTCAAAAATGGCTCTAACGATTTTGATTAAAATTTTGTATATTAAAGATATTTACCTGACAAATAAAATGTATATTTTGAAATTTCTGGTAATAGCCTCTGAAGAGTACTTTATTCTGGATGAATTTTGCATAACTGCTAAACCGTAAGAGATGAACAAAAACTTACTACATAAAAAATGTAGAGCACGTTAAAACACACAATTTATGTTATATACATTTTTTTCATGGAGTTCATCGTTTTTGAGACATTCCTTATTTTTGGTTTCTGCTATGAAAAACGTATACCTTTCTCATACAGGAACTTGTCAACTCCTATCCATATAAACAAATGAACTTCATTGACATAGCAACCAGCTTTTGACTATCACTTTAACCTATGGTAGTCCCTTATTTCGCTTCTACTTACAAGGAAGCAAGTAATAAAACCATTTCTGCTATTTTTTTCTGATTAGCATAAAGTAAATAGAATAAGAGTAATTTGTTGCAGGAATATAGAGAAAGTCATGTGAATCGTACACATCAGATTTTCAATCTTGTTATATTCTTCAAGCATACTCTTGCGTACACACTTCCTGCCTCTGTGGAGTATGCAGAATTATTCTGGTTAAAGACAAATACCCCCCTAGCCAGTAATCGAACCCTGGTCCTTCGGATGTGCAGTCAGCTCGCTGACCACTCGACACGGAGGAATTCAAATGTTGGAATTGCTATGAATATTAAGAGGAATGTAGAATATTACATTAGTATAACATATTTCCTTCTCTTTCTCAAAAAAACATTAAATTGAGGTAGGTACTTGTGAAACTATTTTTGTACGGAAAAGATTTATTTTCACATTTTTTTTAGTTCCTCGATGGTATGCGGTCGCTGGACCTCGTTGTGACCCCGTGAGGCCAAGGTCGGGGATGGGCGGATGAATAAGATTGATTACCAAGGGAGAGTTCGCGGTGTGTGTCGATTACGCATGCGCGTGGCGGGATAGTCTATGTGTTAGGGGCGAGCTACTTCATTCATGGAAATCTTTGCGTCGTTATATGTGTCGTTATGACCTGCATTTGTTGTTCAGGGGGCCCAGAGATGGCGCAGCAGAAAAAATAGAGCGGTCGCTCAACAATGGTGAATATTGCTTTTAAAAATAACAAACATTACTTTTTTTATTATTATGAAATGTAATTAAGTTTATTAACATTTTTGAAGTGATTATTGAAATCTTCAAAATTGATTTCTATGAGTATTAAATTTGTGTATCGTTTAGAAATAATTTTTAATTCTTTACCCCTCTATACACCCTTACTTCACAATAATAATAATAATAATAATAATAATAATAATAGTAATATAAACAGCAATGTCCATTGCATTTTAGGTTATAAATAAACAAAATCTAATGTGCTCTTCACATGACTTTCTCTTCATCTCTGTAACAAATAATTGTTAATAAGCTTATTCTTCTATCTATTTAATGGTTAAACATTAGCAGAAACTGTCTTATTACTTAGTTCCTTTATAAGTAGAATAAAAATAAGGGAATACACTAGGCTAGTCAAATGCTTTAAAATGTGGTTTCCATGGGACAGTAATCCGTTCCTTTGCGTGGCTAAGCGTTGACAAGTCTTCAAAAACTGAAATAAAAAAAGTAATATCTCGAAAACGGCCAACTTCACGAAAAAAAATGAATATGACACAAATTGTGCGTTTTAATGTGCTCTACATTTTTTGTATGGTAAGTTTTTGTCCATGTATTACGGTTTAGCAGTTATGCAAAATTCCTCCAAAATAAAGCAGTCTTCAGAGACTATTCCCAGAAAATTCAAGATATACACACTATTTGTCAGGTAAATATCTTTAATATACGATAGTTTAATAAAAATCATTAGAGCCTGTTTGAGAAAATCAAAATTTTCGATAAAAGTTCCACGTCAAGAGTAGTTGTTGCGGGGGGATTTTCTTGAAAATCTTCGTGTCGCATCCTTGGAAGATACCAAATGTAAATACCAAGTTTGGCGTTTAACGGTCTTTTCGTTTTTGAGCTATGCTGACCAGAGACATACACACACACACAGACACACATACACGGACCTTTTTCCAAAAATGTTTTTTTTTTTTTTTGGATTCAGGGGGATCCAAAACATGTAATTCTGGTTAAATCTCGTATGGAATTTTTGGATGCATTACAATACCTTCTCTATACACTATTAGATATTACGTGTAGAGAAAGTAATAAATTGCAGGTCTAATCGCCCCGTTGCATTAAGTGATACATCTACGAAATTTGAAAAATCCAGGGTATGTATTATATCTTATTGAAATTTATACCAATTATTATACACAATAAAGTAATATGAAAATTCTAGGTTGCCTGATTTTTCTAATATAATTTTTACTACCTAAATTCTTTGTTATAATAAAATGAACCAGATGATGAATTTTTCAAAATATTCACATAAAAATCTAGTTTTAAGTAAATGATTATACAATGTCCCTAATTAGTATAGAGAATGTATTACTTTTCGTACTCTGCAAAACTCTTTATTTTTAAAAATATAGTAATTTATGAAAATTGGAGCATTATTTTGAAAAAGTTATATGATTATTTTTTCTAATGGGCTTTTGAAACAAATTAGTGATAAATTGCATCGTGTGGGATATTTGTAATATTTAGCAATAAATTGTTATTTGAATGATTTTTTCAAAGGAGTTGGGGATCTAGATAGTGCAAATATTGCTGAATCTTGAATCTTGTTTACAAGTAGACCAAACGCTTTCCAAAATGATGAAAATAAAATAATAAGAAAAGCAGAGGTTTTACCACGTGCGCCGATCAACCTATTTTAGGTGTTATTGCCTTTTCTACACATATGTATATATGTTAAGCATAGTAGCTAGAGAAGGTAGTATATTCCACTCAAAATTCGATATCGACGTTTCACCAGAAATATGTTTTGAGGCCCCCTGAATACAAAAAAGTACTTTAACAAAAACACATGTGTGTGTCTGTCTGTGGACAGCATAGGTCAAAAGGAAACTTGCTGTTTTCAAGAAAATGCTTCCACCCCAACTACCTTTTACATTGAACATTTTTTTTTCTTTGAAAATTTAGCTTTTCTCATAAATGGCTTTAGCAATTGTGATTAAAATTCTGTAAATTAATTCGCTGAATTTTGCCCAATTGTTAAAACAATAAGAGATAGACAAAAACTTACTCCACAAAAAATAGATCTTATTAAAGCACATAGTTTATATTATATAATGTTTGTTTGTTTTTTGTATAATTGGCCGTTTCCGAGATATTTCTGAGTTGGGTTTAAATTTTAAATTACTTAATTTTTCTCAAACAGGAAGTCAACTGTCGTTTCATCTTTCTTGCTGGCCATGCAAAATGAATTGAACCTCAACTGTTTCATATAGTAGACAGCTTTAAAAGAATTTGACTATTGCTTTAGCCTAGTGTATTACGATATTTCTCTTCTACCTAAAAGGAACTAAGTAATAAGACCAATTCTGCTAATCTATATCTCGATTAGCTTGATGTAAATAAAAGTATAATGTTTTGTGACTTCTAGGTCATATCGCGACGGATAAGTTGTTGAGATGTATGGCGGAGAGTAGCCTATCACGACTATTCCTGTACCATGCTACTTTCGCCTCTTGCAAAGTAGATGGCGGTAGGCACAGTCACGACTGGTGTAGTTAGTTGTTTCGGGATAAGTAGATGGTGCTAGGGAACCATTTTAGTCTAACTGCTTAAACTATCTGTGGCTAGATGGCAGAGCTATCGTGTTTTTCATTCTGTTTTCAGTTTTGCGATTGTTTTAGACTGAAGGTTGAACTTTGGGTCATGGTATTAAATATTCAATCTAGTATTTTTACTTTCTCTACACGTACTATGTCCATAGTGTATAGAGAAGGTATTGTAATGCACCCACAAATTCGATATCGAGATTTCACCGGAAATACATGTTTTGGGTCCCCCTGAATCCAAAAAAAAACATTTTTGGAAAAAGGTGCGTGTGTGCGTGTGCGACACGAAGATTTTCAAGAAAATCCCCTTCTCCCCAACTACCCTTTACATGGAACTTTTTTTTCGAAAATTTTGATTTTCTCAAAAATGGCTCTAACGATTTTGATTAAAATATCGTATATTAAAGATAATGACAAATAATATGCATATCTTGAATTTTCTGGAAATAGCCTCGGAAGACTACTTTATTCTGGATGAATTTTACGAAATTTTGCATAACTGCTAAACTATATGAAATGGACAAAACTTACCACAGAAAAAATGTAGAGCACATTAAAACACACAATTTATGTTATATAAATTTTTTCGAGCAACTGATTGTTTTTAGACTTCTTATTTTTTGTTTCAGGTTTAAAAAACTTGTACTTTTCTCCTACAGGAATTTGTTAACTCATGTCCATACAATCAAAGGAACTTCAGTCACCTAGTAACCAGCTTTTGACTTCACTTTAACCTATGATACTCCCATATTTCGCTTCTACTTACAAGTAAGCAAGTAATGAGACTATTTCTTCTAATTTTTTGTCGACTAGCATGAAGTTAATAGAAAAATAACTTATTAACAATAATTTGTTACACAGAAGTAGACAAGGTCATGTGAATGGAACACATCAGATTTTTAAATGATATTCTTTGCTTGATGTCGCCTGACAACATAGGTCTTGTAGCAACAACATGTATTAATATTGTTACAATATTTTAAACACTTTAAAAGGTTTTAAGAAGGTTTAAAATAAACTAGTTATTATACAATATTTTAAGAATTTAAATAGTTATAATAAATTGGTTGGCTCATCTAATGCTCCCTGAAGATCTGTAGGAATGTAGTTTTTCATCCAATGGTTGGAGTAGCGACTACATTTGGCAATAATGTGCTTCACTATCAGTCTTTTGTTGCAATGTCCACAAAATGGAGGATACTGTTAGTTTAGTTTGGCCAGTTCTTAATCTGAAGAGTAAAATCTGCTGACGATGGCTGAGAACATTGTAGATTCTTGGAAATTATGTATGAGGTTTTACTTTAAACAGTTTGCAGTTTTGATTATGTTCAGACTACTTGTGTTTCTACTGTTGGATCAGTTTATTTTTAAATATTTTATAGCGTGGAACAGGGATAGAATTTTTGGGTGCATTACAATACCTTCTCTATGCACTACTTACATAGTACGAGTAGAGAAAGTAAAAAGTTAGCATAACTAGTTTGGGATTTCAAGCTTTCAATCATACATGTCCTTAACAAGAAGTAGGTCGAGGAGTAATTTCGATAATGGAAACAGTGGAGTGAGTGGAGAGTTTTCACCATCTCTATTTACACAACTGTACTTGCTATAGATATTAGTATTATTTATCGATTGACCTGATAATACCGCAACCACATAGCGAGAGTTGCCCTAATTCCCTGGTCCACGCCTTCTCCTCACCTGGTACGGTTGCCCGGGTAACGGCAGCAACTGGTGTTGCTATTTTCAGTGAGCGGGGGTGTTACTTTTGGGTAAGGTCAGCAATGCCCCTGTAAAGGTCAAGACATTATTCCGGTGACGCCTGACATTCTGGCGCCCCACTGACGTAATCCTAGGGTTCCTTGTCCTTTACACGCCGATGTTTACCGTTCGAGGTCGTCCAGGTGAGGTGGGCGTAACCCAACAAGCCTGGAACAGCTTCCTTTCGATTGTAGAGCGAGTGTCATCAAACGTTTTATGCAATTTGGGATTTTATATGCAGGTTGTTACTGTACATAGTACAATTGGTTCATTATGCCACCCGTCATATTAACATCATGGACATAATCCAATATTCCCAATTGTGCGGCTTTTAGGGAGAAAACGAAACTATTTTAGGACATTATTTCCTTTGAGCAACGAAGATGCATAAAACTCTCTACATTCCTTTGAATGAATAATATAAGTTTTCGACTTTCACCTTCGTATATTATCTTATTAATTATTATTAGAACTGTTGGATCTATTCATTTTGAGGAATTGTGTAGGCACTAAATTCAATATCTAAAAATCTGATGTGTTCCATTCACATGACTTTCTCTACATCTCTGCAACATATTGTTAAAAAGCTTATGCTTCTATTTACTTCATGCTAATTGAGAAAAACTTATCATTATTCCTTGTAAGTAGAAGCGAAATAAGGGAATATCATAGGTTAAAGTGAAAGCCAAAAGCTGGTTGCTGAGACTAAAGTTCATTTGTTTGTATGGACAAGAGTTGACAAATCCTGTATGAGAAAAATATAAGTTTTTTAAAGCTGAAACCACTAACAACGAATATCTCAAAAACCATCAACTCCACGAAAAAAATGTATGTTACATAAATTGTGTGTTTTAACGTGCTCTACATTTTTTGTGCGGAAGTTTTTGTTAATGTTTTACAGTTTAGCAGTTATGCAAAATTCCGTAAAATTCATCCAGAATAAAGTAATCTTAAGGGGTTATTCCTAGAAAATTCAAGATATACATTTTATTTGTCAGGTAAATATCTTTAATAGGTGATATTTTAATCAAAATCGTTAGAGCCATTTTTGAGAAAATGAAAATTTTAGAAAAAGGATTCATGTAAAGGGTAGTTTGTAGTGGGGGGATTTTTCTCAAAAGCTTCGTGTCGTATCCCTGGAAGATACTTAATTTACCTACTTTTCGTTTTTGAGTTATGTTGTCCACAGACACACACATACACACAGACAGTCATACATATGGACATTTTTCTAAAAATGCTTTTTTTATTCAGGGGGTCTCAAAACATGTATTTCCGGTGAAATCTGGGTATCGAATTTTTGGGTACATTACAATACCTTCTCTATACACTATGTTCATAGTACGTGTAGAGAAAGTAAGAAATCTGTACATGATTAAATACCCATAGAATAATAGGACATCTTATTGTATGTAAGGATATGTGTATGCACGTATGTATATATTATGTATTTGCCCCTCGTGTGTAGTGGTTACCTTTAAAACTCAAAAATGCGGGACCATAATTGGTAGAGGGTAATGGAATGTTTCAGATGCAAAAATCCTTAGCACGGCTTCCTTCGGAAAGGATGTAAAGCCGGTGGTTTCACGTAATGTTTATTTGCACCTATAAGAACCCCATACCTTGAAAGAAGAAGGTTTCTAGGCAAAATTCTACCATTTCACATTCGTAAGACGTGATTTTGTTTCAAAGTGCCATCTGTGAATGACGAATTGATCCATTATTAACATGGCGCATAGCGCGAACTCAGGAACTACAAATTCAAATCTGATCAAGGAAATATGGTAATGATAACGGTAATGCCTTATGCTCTAGCTAGGAGCTACAGGAAATTAACTAACTAATGGATGTATGTTTATGTATTCATGTCTGTGTATGCATTTTAATAAATTTGTTTTCAACATGTTGCATTACATAATCATAATGGTTACTTATGATGAATAGTTTAGATATTTAAATAGTTTATGTGCAAATTTTTAAAATAAATTCTCTTGGATATCATTGTATTTGTCTTAATATAATTTTGAATATTTAATTCTGTCATCTGTATGTAAAACTTTTACAATATTTCATAATTTGTTATATTAACAAGTTTAAAAATTTCCTTTTGAATAATTACACCATATTACATTTAATTACTGGATATTTCCTTCCTCTCATTGAAATCTTGCTTTTATTCGCTTTGTTCTTTCTCCGTATAAAAAATATAAATCTAATGTTTGACCAACTCTGTATTTGTGATCTTGAAACAATGATGATAATAATAATGACAAGAATGATAATTAATAATGCTAATTCGTTTCGTTTCGTAATCGGCTTACCCTCCCCGTAATTCTAGGACTTACACCCACCTAGAACTTACAAGTCAATGCAGAGGGGTCAGAAGCCTGTCGGGGAGCCTACGGCACGAAACCACAGGATGGAGAACCGAGTGGTCAGCCCGTAACCAGGCGTGAACATGAGGAAGTGGATGATATGAAATGTAAGTGAAATTGATGACTGGAAAGGTGATGATGGAGTAATTGGTGGAATAGTGGCGGAGGAAACCGGAGAATACCTGCCCAGACGCCGCTTCGTCCATCACGAATCCCACTTGGGATCGAACCCGGGCCGCCTAAATGGAAGGCGAGCGGTTTAACCACTCACCCACGGCGTCGCCAATTATGATAATAATAATGATATTTAATAATGATGATGATGATAGAAGTCTGAGTCTTCCATAACTCGTGATGGAAAATTTGAAATTCGGTGTTACGTTGTGTTTGTGTCCGTGTCTCTCTGAATGGTTATTGCTACATTTTGCAGCTTAACGTCCTTTAACCTGGTTAGTCATATCGGACGATGAATGCAATTGATGAAATGATGCTCAAATGATCTCGGGATCCATGGAACTTAAAGTTACTCGACATTCGTCTTCTCAGCATAAGGGAAAACCCCGAGAAAAAAAAAACTTATCCGAGCAACTTACCCTAAGCGAGATTCGAACTCACGACCTTTTGAATGAGAAGCACACACTACAACACCATTGGCCCCAAAAAGCGTATTTAATGACGCTGTCAATTGCCAGGATCGCATCCGCCGGTGAACCGTAACTTCATTCCGTAGAAGTGCTTTTATATGCCAGAAATTCCCACGTGGTGTAGTGGTTACCTTGAAAGAAAAGGTCCCGGGCTAAATGCGCTATTTTCGCGTCATAAGTCGTGATTTCGATCTATTGGTGTTGAGTTGATTCTTCGTCACCTGTGCACATAGTAGCGAACTAGATATGCCCTGGTCAAGAAACCACTGTATAGGTGGCCCAATACGCGCCATTATGGCGTGATGAAACTTGAATTGAAGTCTATAAAAAGTTGCATTTTTAAGCACCCTTAAAACCATCGGGCTGGGCCGGGTTTGAACCTGCAACCTTGGGATCAGAAAGCTAAAGCCTAACCAACTTGCCACCCAGACCGTTCCCTTAGCATCAATTCTAGCTACTTGGAATAGATAACTTTGACATAAAGCAAAAATGAATACCTATTCTAAAATTCAAAACCCTACCCAATTTCACATGATTAATTATTTAATTTTATGTGATACCCACAAAATTTCGCAAGGCTCATAGCTCGAACATTACCAACACAAGAATAATAATTACTTCAGCTTTCATGACCTCAAAAGAATAACAAAGGAACAGCATGGTCATGTATTATTCTTTGACATTCTCTCTGTGTTGATCATAGCACAGTCACATATAAAAAACAATTTCATCTGTGGCTATACTTGCGCAAATGTAGAGGTGCCACAACAGCTTGATTGAAAAAATTAACAAAACTTCAAAACGTGTATATCAGATCGTAAAAATACATCAAATCAGACTAAAACAACTACTTGGTTTATACGATAATTTATTGTGTATTGAGATAAAATAATACAAAATTGTTCTATATAATTGCAAACCTCTATGGTGTAATAACATTGCATGCATAAGAATAATCAATTACATCCTTTCATTCTGCATACATAAACAGCATTTTTATTAAAATGCCAAATATTAATGATGTTTGTATGATAAACAAACTGTTTTTATTTTAAATTTTCTTGGAATAGCCTCTTAAGAACATTTCATTGTGATTAATTTTGATTAACTGGTAAACCGAAAGAGTAGACAAAAATTTACTATTCAAAAATTCTCTCACTAAAATACAAAATTTACGCCATATACTTTTACTTTCTCTACATGTGCTATGTACATAGCATATGGAGAAGGTATTGTATTCCAGCAAAAATTTAGAAAAAAAGTCAGTGTGAGCGTCTGTGTCTGTGTGTGTGTTAGTTTTGTGTCTGTGAACAGCATAGCTCAAAAACGAAAATTCCCTTAAATACCTAACTTGGTGTTTAAGTTTAGCATCTTCCAGGAGAAGTCCCTCCATCACAAGCCCCTTTCTTGGAAAAAACTTTGAAAATATTACTTTTCTCAAAAATAGCACTAACAATTTTGATTAAAAGCCCTATATTAAATATAAATATACACAAATATAATATATACCTTGAATTTTCAGTGAATAGCCTTTAAAAGAGCTCTTCATTCTAGATGAATTTTGCTGAAGTTTGCATAATTGGTAAACCGTAATATATAATCAAAAATTTAACACTCAAAATTTAGATCTTCTTAAAACACATAAATTATGTCACATACATTTATCATGGAATTAGTAATTTTCGAGATATTCCTTGTTATTGATTTCAATTTTAAAATTATTAAAATGTTCTCAAACGGGAATTTCTCAACTCCAGGCCATGCAAAGAAACGGGTTTCAACCACATGTCAACCACCTTTTAAAACGTTTGAATAATGTTTATCTTATTAAAAAGAAGTTGAAGAGTAAGGTTTTCAACAATAATTTGTTAAAAAGATGTAGAGAAAGTCATGTGAAATGAAAACATCAGATGCTGGGGTGTTCGCAGGAAACAAAATTTGTGATACAACATAAATACAAATAAGGCGGGGCACCTGCGTGACAACTATACTTGTATTGATTGTTTATAACCACAAGCGCGGGGTTGTATATGTAGCGCGGCTTGCCTCCGACAACAGGGGAACTTATCTGCAGCCAAGCACTTTCGCTCAGTTGGGACACACATTAAAATAACATCAATGTAAAGACAAATCTCCGTGGTCGAGTGGTCAGCGAGCTGACTTCTCACGCGGAGGTCCCGGGTTTGATTTCCAGCTGGGGCGAGGAATTTTTCATTAGCCAGAATTATTCCCTATCCCCCACAGAGTCTGGAAGTATGTGTTTAGAGTGAATATGTATGTGTTTGAGGAAACTAAAATGATTTAAACCTATAGACAATGAGTTGTTTAAAGTGCAAAGCCCCCGATATGACCTTAGATGTTAAAGTGGGCTATATAAATGAAATAATAAAAAAAAAATTATCGCTGTTTTGCCTTCTTTACGGTTTCACTTTCCTTACGGCTTTACTAAGGTAGAGGAAGCACTATTTGATATTTGATGACACTAGGAAAATATAAAATTTAAGGTGATATGTTTGTAAAATTCAAAATCTGAAGAAAAAAACTAAAAAATATTTTTTCATGCTAAGCTTTAAGAAAATATATTGTTTTTCTCATTTTACCACTTTAACTACAAATTAGGTCGTCTCCTTAGCGCCGTGGTTGAGCGGCTGCTTGTCAAGTGGGAGACCTGGGTTTGATTCCCGGTACTGGTGGGACATTTTCCCCCGCTGGGAGAGCTGGTCAGGGGTACACTCAGCCTTGCGAAGTCCCTGGGGGACCAACTAAAGCGCCACTTTACTGAAGAGTAGCGCCTCCAGATCGAGAAAACCGCATTGACCGGCCGAGAGGGAATCGAGGAACTGATCACATCTTACCCTCCAGCACTGCAACTCATTCATGACACCTTGGGGTCGAGATGGGGAATTCAGCGGCCGTGCGGTAGTCAGGATCCCCTGTACACTGACGTGCTATAGAGATAAGTTAACTAAAATTAACTGAACCTTAAAATGCAGGCAAATGCTTATTAGCCGGTGCCGGTCCCCATGGCCGCGCTCGCTAAATTGCCTCACTTTGGTGCTTCGTGGCGCAGGAGATCGTGGGTTCGAGTTCCACCTTGAGCATGATTGTTTCTGTGTTTTAAACGTGTATATGAGTGTATTAAAAGCAAAAAACGGTAATTAAATAGAAAACCCAAGGATATGCTGGGAATATAGATAAAAGGGGGGGGGGGGAAGAAATACTAACAAGACAAGAAGTTCTAACAAGACTCCGGAACTCTATTTTATAAAACGAAATAAAAAATAATAATTTTCTCGCAAACTAATATCCAAAATCCTTACTAAAAATTCTCCACAGGATGCAATTTCTTATTAGTTTATTTAAACGTTTGTATACTATCAAAAGTATACTAAAGAAAATGGTCTTATTTTTTCCGAAATAATGCTCAAATTTTAGAAATAAATTAATACATTTTGAAAAATTAAGACTTTTGGAGAGTACTTAAAGTAAAAATTGTTTCACAATAGTTAGAATTAATACAAAAAATCTGATGTGTTATAATCTCAGACTTTCTCTAGCTGTTCTACAAACTTCATACACAAGAGTTTTCTTCTTTCCACATCCTGCGAATCGAGATAATCATTGTTCTTATTACTTAGTTCCTTGTGAGTAGAAAGAAACTGAAGGAGTACACTAGGCTGTACCGATTGTCAAATGTTTTAAAAGCTGTCATTATGCGATTGTCATTGCAAATCGCGTCTTTGCTTGACCAGGAGTACAACAAAGGAAAAGTATAAGTACTTTACAACTGAAAGCAATAACAAGGAATATCTCGGAAACAGTTACCACCACAACAAAAACGTAAGGATTATAAATTGTGTGTTTGGACGAGATCTACATTTTTTGTGCAGTAATTACCTACCTCTTACAGTTTAGCAGTTAAGCAAAATTTGGTAAAAGTTATTCAGAATAATGAGATCTTCAGAGGCTATTCCCAAAAAAGTCAGGATATATATTTTATTTTAGATAAATATTTTTAATATACGACATTTTTATCAAAATAGAACCATGTAAAGGGTATTTTGTGATGGGGGATTTTCTTGAAAATCTTCGTATTGCATCCTTGGAAGTTATTAAGCCTAAATACCAAGTTTGGTTTTCTTTTCGTTTTTGAGCAATGCTGTCCACAAACAGCACCTTTTTCTAAAAATGCTCTTTTTCGGGCTCGGGGGACCTCAAAACATATATTTCCGGTAAAATCTTGGCATCGAGTCTTTTAATAGAATACACTACCTTCTCTATCCACTATGCACATTGTACATGCGGGCTAGAGAAAGTAAAAATAAGACAGATCTAGTTGTATTTTAATTTGCTGTAAAACTTTAATTTTAATAATAATAATAATTTTAAAAATCCATATTTTAATTACACCAGCGAATTTAAGCAGTAAAATATTATTTAAAACTTGCAGGCTATAATTTTTAAACATAACTGACATATCAATTCCATAGTGTATAATAGCTGGTATATATATCAATAAGATATATTCTATAATGTGAATGGTACAAATCTCACAGTTTTATCGAAAAATCTGATGTCTCTTACGGTTTAATAGTTATTCAAAATTCCGTAAAATTCGTCCAGAATAAAGTAGTCTTCAGAGGCTATTCCAAGAAAATTCAAGATATACATTTTATTTGTCAGGTAAATAGCTTTAATATACGATATTTTAATCAAAATCGTTAGAGCCATTTTTCAGAAAATCAAAATTTTCGAAAAAATGTCCATGTAAAGCGTAGTTGGGGGTGGAGAGATTTTTCTCAAAATATTCGTGTCGCATCCCTGGAAGATGCTAAACTTAAATACCAAGTTTGGTATTTAACGACTTTTCGTTTTTGAGTTATCGTGTTCACAGACACACGGACACACACACGGAATTTTTTCTGAAAATACTTTTTACTTGCTCTATACTCACTATGTACACACGGACCTTTTTCTAAAAATACCTTTTTTTGGATACAGGGGACCCTAAAACATATCTTTCCGGTGAAATCTCGGTATCAAATTTTTTGGTGGAGTGCAATACCTTCTCTATACACTATTACATAATACGAAGAGAAAGTAAAAATATCTGGTGTACTCCATTCACATGACATATCGTACATATACATATACTCACAAAGTCACACGCGGACCTCTTTCTAAAAATGCACCTTTTTAAGGGTCTGAAACCACATTTCCGGTTAAATCTGTGTATAGAATTCTTAGATGAAATACAATACCTTCTCCACTTATGTACTATGCATAGTACATAGGACTCCGTAGAGAGAGTGAAAATGTAATACTAATGTATTATGTCGGTTTCAAATGAACCACATATTTTCTGCTATAGCCAAATAGAATGTATTACTTTCTCTACATGCACTATGTACTTAGTGTATAGAGAAGGAATTGTAATGCACCCAAAAATTCGAAAACGAGATTTCACCAGAAATGCATGTTTTAGATTCCCCTGAATCCAAAAATAATTTTTTTGGAAAAAGATCCGTGTGTGTGCGTGTGTGTGTGTGCCTGTGTGTGTTCTTTGTGTGTGTCTGTCTGTGGACAGCAGAGCTCAGAAACAAAAATACCAAACTTGGTAATTAAATTTGGTATCTTCCAAGGATGCGACACGAAGATTTTCAATAAAATCTCCCAAACCCCAACTACCCTTTACATGGAACTTTCTTTGACAATTCTGATTCTCTCAGAAATGGCTCTGGCGGTTTTAATTAAAATATCGTATATTAAAGACATTTACACGACAAATAAAATGTATATCTTGAATTTTCTGGGAATAGCCTGTGAAGACTACTTTATTCTGGATGAGTTTTGCAGAATTTTGCATAACAGCTAAACCGTAAAACAAAAACCTACCACAAAAAATGTAGAGCATGTTAAAACACGCAATTTATGTTATATACATTTCTTTTGTGGAGTTGATCGTTTTAGAGTTATTCCTTGTTTTTGATTTCAGCTTTAAAAATGTTATAGTTTTATTGTACAAGAATTTATCAACTTGTGTCTATACAAACAAAGGAACTTCAGTCACATAGCAACCAGCTTTTGGCTTTCACTTTAACCTATGATACTCCCTTATTTCGCTTCTACTTACAAGGAAGCAAGTAATAAGACTATTTCTGCTAGTTTCTCGATTAACTTGGAGTAAATAGAAGCATAGGCAATAATTTGTTGTAAAGATGTAGAGAAAGTCATGTGAATGGAACACATAAGATTGTTTTAGCATATCTTCTTTGTTCTCACAAAAATTCATGATAAAAGTCTAAGTTTATGGGCTGTTACCATGTAGGAATATTTCTAAAGTTTTGTGATAAAAACTTTAATTTGTAATATCAGTAGTATTTCTGTACTTTTGTAATTTTTCAATTTGTTCCTTCGTGATACGGTTCCTAAGTTTTTCTAGATAAGAAGGTATGTGGAAAGTGTGAAGTTAAAAGGAGTCTGTTGTAAAAAGTGCTACGTAGAAGAGCGAACGTGCCTAAGGTTTCATCCTGTCTGAGCTGCGAAGTTCGGGTCTCAGGTAATATTTTTACTGCCCTCAGCCTTTTAGAAAACCCAATTTGAGCAACCAAAAACAAACAAACAAAAGCTGGGAGAAAGAACGTGTTTCATGCCAAAAATAAAAAAAGAAGGGGTTGGACCGAATCAATGAAAACTGTCTCTATATACGTACGGTCTGTCAACGCCGAGTACTGCCAGTTGATTATACTACTTCACTCGCAAGGTAACTCCACGTTGGATTATAAAGCAAAATTGCCGAAACCAATTTCAAATTGACACGTTAGATATTTTACCACGCGAGTAATTTAAAAACTTGTCAGTTTATGTTGTATCAGTGGACTTTGAAACGTTCTAATTGGAGCAGAAAAGCATGCAACATTGCTTTTTAAATGAATTACAATCTGTCTTTTGTACCTTCTGTCGTTCGTGCTGCTATTTGCTGCATTATAAACAAAGGTACTTTCATACGTGAAGGTAGGAATAAACATTTGTGTTCTCTTTGAAAGGAAATTGAAAACTTCATGGTTTTTGTTTCCTGTCAGAGAATAATATATTATGTTATTATTTTCCCATTGTTCTATACTTCATTGGTACGCAAATTTAATTGGAACATTCACACAATTTTCTGTGCCAATGTCAAATATAAATACAGTCTTTAGTAAATATAAGGAAGTATGTAAATTAAACTAAAATTAACTCATGCTTTAAAAATAGGATGTGTTCCATTCAGATGATTCTTTTTACCTGTTCTGCAAACAAACTATTCTTATAAAATAATATTCTTTTATCTATATCATGCTAATCAAGATAAACGTTAACAGAAATTGTTTTACTTGTTTTAATCTAAGGCAAATAAGGGAATACACTAGGCTAAAGCGTTAGTCAAATATTTTAAAAGCTGGTCGATACGTGAACATTGAAGTTTCGTTTACTTTGTATTTGCACTAAAACAAACATTTGAAACCAAAGGTGACCCTATTTAAGAAAATTTACATAGTTAAATTGAAACTAATATAAAAGAAAATCTCGAAAAAGATTAACTCTACAAAAAAGTATATGCCATAAATTATGTGTTTGAATAAGATTTATATTTTTTATGTAGCACGTTTTAGTCTGTCTTTTACGGTTTACCTGTTATGCAAAATTATACAAAAGTCATCCAGGATGAAGAGGTCCTAGAGGCCCCCAGAAAATTTAAGATATACGTTTCGTTTATCATGAAAATATCTTAAATATATGGCATTTTAATACAAATAATTAAAGCCATTTCAGAGATGATCAACATTTTCTAAAAATATTTCATATAAAGGGTAGTTGAGGGTGGAGGAATTTTTCTGAGAATCTTCGTGTCACATTTCTGGAATATATGAACTTAAACGCATGTTTAATATTTATTTAGGCATTTGACCATTTTTTCGTACCTTCTACAAAATCTATAATGAAACTATTTCTGAAAATATTGTGACTTAATAACACAAAGTATACATAAAAAGAAACGTTTACAAGGATAACTGGTAAAAGTTGTATAAAAAATCGGATATATTAAATTCACAAGATTCTAAGGTTTATTAGTGTGTAGGTATAAAAACTATTGTTACAAAATCTTGTTGTTCTGTTTACTTCATTTAATAAAGGTAAACATATTGTAAAGGTATATAGCTAAATTACATTTTTCATTGTATACCTAAGGGAACAGCGATATTCAAATGTTTAAAAACTGAAATATATATGCTGTCTTTAAAATTCCATACTCTTTACATATAATAGCGATAAATAATTGAAAATACATTGGACTTTTTATGTATGACAAACTATTGAACAATTCGGACCATTAATAATGGCTATTTCGAAATGACCTATACCACAAAAAAGTTATTTTAAATAAACTTTGCGTTTAAAAAGAAATGTATATTTTTGTTTAGTGCGTTTTCATGTGTCACTTAATGCTTACCATTTATGTAAGATTTTACAATATGACTTCCTAATAAAATTAACTTTACATACTATTCCCGAAAAATTCAACATATACTTATATAGATAGAATCAGATTGAAAAATTCAATGCCATAAAATGGATTTGAACCACGGATGCCTAGCTGGTTGCTCTACTGAGCTACTATGGAAATATGCCGATACTGAAATAAATTTCTCAAATGACTCGCAAGAAATTTAATGCCGTCCGAGCATTTTGCCATGGTAGCTCAGTGGTAGAGCAACCGGCTAGACATCGGGCTCATATCCCTGCTTTGCATTGAATTTTTCAGTCTGTAAAGGAAATTCTAGAATAATAAAGTCCATGCTGACTATAAGAATATAAATATAATGTATTTGCAGCTCAAAAATGAAACTATTATTAAAAATAAGATATCTTACCCATCCAACTCCTGTCATACACACGGTTTCTGTGAGAAAACAATTAGATTATCACACACACACATATATATAATTTTTGCCATATGTTATTTTAATACAAAAAATTAAAAAACTAAAAATGTATCAAAAAATTCTCACAAAATGTAATGGGGATAGGCGGAATTTTTTTAAATTCTTTTGTATCGAATATTATGATGTGAACTTGTCCCTTTTTTACAAACAAAATACACTGACGTTTTTTCTAAAAGTGCGTTTTTTTTTCGGAATCAGGGTGCCTGAAAACATGTATACTTGTGAAATCCCTTCACCTTCTATATATGTAAGAAATTAATAGATGAAAGCAGGTAGAGGAAGTAATGTGAAACAACATTACAAATATTTCTTCTCGTAATCATATAAAATCATAGTATTTCCAGGATTTTATGGTAGCATTTACCATTTCCGAAATATTATTGTGTGTATGTGTGTGTTGAAAAGGACAGTTCAAAATTTATAGTATGATTACCATGATTACTATGTTTGTAGTTATATACCAAACGTTGTTATGTATATAAATATGCATTGTAAGAACCCAGGGATGCGACACGAAGACTTTCAGGGAAATCCCCCATCCCAAACTACTACATTTTACATAGAAGATTCTGATTTCTCAAAAATGGCTCTAACAATTTTAATTAAAATTTCACATTGGCATTTAAAATATTTACATTGTAAATAATATGTATATCTTGAATTTTCTGGGAATACCCCACAAGTCCTCTTCATACTCCTTGACTTTTGCATAACTAGTAAAATGTAAGAGGCAGACAAAATCTTACTACACACAAAAAATGTAGATCTCGTTAAAGGACGCAATTGATGTAAAATGCATTGTTTCTTTCTTTGTTCTTGAGCTATAAATTAACGAGATAGTCTTCGTTGTTAGTTAAATAGTTCTATAGCTTATACTTTTTACTTTCTCTACGCGCACTATGTACATAGTGTATGGAGAAGGTATTGTGTTACACCCAGAAATTTGATACCAAGATTGCAACGGAAATATGTGTTTTGAGACCCCCTGAATCCAAAGAAAGCACTTTTAGAAAAATGTCCGTGTGTGTGTGTGCGTGTGCCTTTGGACAGCATAGCTTAAAAACGAAAAAAATATTAAAAACCAAACTTGGTAATTTAGTTTGGTATTTTCCAAGGATGCGACACGAAGACTTTCAAGAAAATCCTCCTGGCCCCAACTACCCTTTACATGGAAAATTTGTTGAACATTTTTATTTTCTCAAAAAATGACTAAATATTTTGATTAAAATATCTTACATATAAGATATTTACATGACATATAAAAGGTATATCTTCAATTTTCTGGTAATAGCCTCTGAACACATCATTCTGCATAACTAGTAAACAGTCAGAGATAGACAAAAACTTATTTCTCTTCTATTTACAACGAAGCATTTATGCTAATTGTTTCTCGATTAACATTAATTAAATAGAAGAATAAGCTTTTTAATGATAATTTACTGTAGAGATGTAGAGAAAGTCATGTGAATTAAACACATTAGATTTTTTTCAAATAGAAAGAGGCCATTCGTTATTCTGCCTTTCATCCTTTCCTTTTTTTTCCTTTTCTTTTTTACTCCTGGCCATGCAAAGAGAACACAATACCCTCGCTTAGCAATCAGCTCTTAAAAGATTTGACCATCGCTCTAACCTAATATTTTCGTTTATTTCCCTTTTAACTAAGGTAACTAAATAAAAAAAATTTTCTCTTAATTTTTTTTCTCGATTAGCGTGACGCAAAAAGAATAATAAGTCGCTATAAGAATATTTTGTTTCAGAATAGGTAGCGAAAATCATGTGAGTGGAACATATTTGGCTTTTTTATTTCATTTTGTGTTTATGCAAAGAGGACATGATTTCAAAGGCATTACATAGTGTCCGGATTTAAAATAAGTGATGTGGAACAAAATGTAAACGATATTGTCCATTACTGAAATATGGGAGTCTTGTTCTATTTTTTTTTTTTTTTTTTTTTTAATTTTACTTTAAAATATTGCCTACACTTTTATCTTAATCTTAAAATATGTATTTGTTACACAAGTTTTGTATTTCTATAATAAATTAGCCTCTATTTTATATTGCTTATTATCACTTCAGCTTTTATGCACTATTACCTATAACGAAAGGAGTAAATAAATAATGAAAGTTCATTTCTATTCAAAAGAAGCAGTAGAAGAATAAGCTTTTGTAAGAATAGTTTTAGAAAGGTGAGTAGTGCAACACCTTCCTTTGCGTACGAAGGGAGGTTGAGGAGTGCGGTACCGAAGCCTCCCGCGGTCAGAAAAATAGCCCCGAAGCCTCCCGGATCCTTAAAGGCCCCTAATCACATAGCCCCCAAGCCTCCCCAAAGCAGGCAGCCTCCCGGTCGAAACACGTAATAGTTGCAGTTTGGTGTTTGTAATATTTGATGAAGCATTACATACTTCTAGTGGAAAATGTTACATTTTTTGCGTTTGGGATTAATAACAAAGAAACACGGCTCTAGTACCAAAAGAAAAACAGTTCCAATTTGGTATTTATAATTTGTGATGAAGCATTATATACTTCTAGTGGAAGATGTTTCCGTGTTTTCTCTCTTCAGTTGCTGGTATATTAGTTTTGATGGCCTGTCACATATATGCTCCGTAGCTTTTCTCTTCCGATCACAGAGTACTTTCTGTCTCTGAACTTTGTCACTAGGTGGTGTCACGTGGTTATGGTCCTCTTGAATATCCAGGACATCAATTTCTTCAATGAAAAAGGTTTTCATAAAACTTTTTCAACTTTTAACATTGCACGTCCATCGTGTTACCCCATTTTTAAACACTTCTGGAACCCGAAAGTGTAACCGTTCCGAAGTATAGTTTTTCTTCTTGTCCTATCGCCGTAATTTCAGTCTCGTCGGAAAACATATCAACTGTGAACTAATTTGCCGTACACTGAAAGAAATCAAGAAAAAAGTAGGCATATGCATTTCACCCCACCTGCTGGCTAATTACACCGGTTTCGCGGGAGATTTAGGGGTTGTTACCTGTTAAGCTTACTTGGGTACGGGAGGCTTCACTCCTGCGCCCGGGTTCAGTGCTATTAAATCGTATGCTATGGTTGTAAAACTACGGGAGAAATATGCAACTGTAAATGGCTTTAGAAACTTCTATATACATTTCTATCTTTTAATGAAAAAAGCTCATTAAGAATAAAGACAATTAATATAGTTACTGGCATAAAGTTAAAATAGTATTTCCTAAGTTACTTTAACCAAAGTTACCAATTTCAACCCATAATTTCGCTTTGTAAAACAATTCTTTGTGTAGAAATGGTATTTCTACGCTTTGGTAATAAAAGTTGCATCGACGGAAAACCGATACGGAACTGCTTGCGGGCACGCTAACGGTAATTCTGCGGAATATTCAGTAGAGGTCAGCACTGTCTCTGGGCGACAACTTTTGTTATGAATACAGAGGATTTCCCTAAGAATTTACTGCTATATGTTCTTCTGGTCCAAACTTTAATGTTATATATGAATACTGTTCTAGTAACTTCATAGATAACATGATAAAAGAAAAACGCGGTTATCTCGTTACAAATCTCGATTTGGCCAGCACCGTAGCTCAGTGGGTACAGCCTATTGTGTGCGGGGTCCCGATTTCAATTCCCAGAGAGGAAATTTTTCTCTAGCCAATGTATATTGCCTATCTTCCCCGTAGTTTGAAAGTATGAATGAGTGGGAATGTGTATGAGATATCCAAACTAGTATTATAAAAAGAGAATATTTGTGTTTAGTTGTATTTTATTATATCAGGTGGCTTAATAGCGCTGTATTTTCTGTATGCAGATCTCTTTATTCTGGATGTCTTTTGATTAACCATAATAGTCAAAAATATACTGCAGAAAAATGTAAATCTGATTAAAACATGCAATTTATGCCATATACATTTTTACTTTTTCTACACGTACTATGTACATAGTGTACAGTGTATTACACGCAAAAATTCGATACCGAGATTTCACCGGAAATATATTTCTTGAGACTCCCTGAATCTAAAAAAAAACATTTTTAGAAAACTGTCTGTGTGTCTATGGGCAGTAGCTCAAAAACGAAAACTAAGTTTAGTATCTTCCAAGGATAATACACGAAGATTTTAAGAAAACTCCCCCATCTACAGCTATCCTTTACATGGAAAATGTTTCGAAAATGTTGATTTTCTCAAAAATAGCTCTACCTATTTTGCTTAAACTAGTCTATGCTTAAGATATTTACATGACAAATAAAATGGATATCTTGAATTTTTTGAGAGTAGCCTCTGAAGACACCTTTATTCTTAATGAATTTTACGAAATTTTGTATAACTGGTAAACGGTAAGAGATAGACAAAAACTTACTACGCAATAAATGTAGAGCTCATTAAAATACACAATTTATGGTACATACAGTTTTTGACCTGTGTTTGATATGTTCTTTATTACTACCTTCAGTTTTAAAGTACTTATATTTTCCTCACATGGGAATTTGTCAATACAGGCCATACAAACAAAGGAATTTCAATTACATAGCAACCAGCTTTTAAAAAAATGTTACTATCGCTTTAGCCTATTGTACTCGCTTATTTCCTTTCTACTTACAAGGAAGCAAGTAATAAGACTATTTCTGCTAGTTTTTTCTCGATTATCATAAAGGAAGTAGAAAAATAAGCTTTTTAACAATAATTTGTTGCTGAGCTATAGAGAAAGTCACGTGAATGGAACACATCAGATTATTTTTGTATTGTTAACTGTTTCAGAGATATTCCTAGATATTGATTTCTTTCCTGTCACCTCTTCTGTTTTACTCTATGAATGCAAAAATCATCGAATTCCAATTGTTTCACTTAGCGACAGCTTTTAAAAGGTTTGACATTCGGTTTAGCCTATGGAATTCTCTAATTTCCTTTCTACTGAAAAGCAAGTATTAAGGCCATTTCTGCTAATATTTATCTATATTGTCTTGACGCAAAGAAAAGAATAGTCTCTTAAATGAAATATTGTTTTAGAAACGTCCAGAGAAAATCATGAAATGCACACATCAGGTATTTTGAGGTGTGGAATGGTAGGCTCTTATATTTTCTGTTTTTTGAGATGACTTCTTGAGGCTGGTCTATATTCAACTTAAAACGGATGGTTGAGTCAAAAATCTCTGCTTGGATTTTCTTCTGTTTATTCCAATGGTGTTTACTTTAACAAAATAGATGTTAGCCCTTTTCCGTCCAAAAAATTGGCTTTTCAATGACAAAAAATGTGCTTATCTATAGTAAGTAGCGGATTTTTTAATTTACAAGCAAAAATTCGATACCAATATTTCTCCGAAAATACCCTTTTGGAGATTTCCTGAGTATAAAAATTCTAGAAATGGAAAATAAATCGATTAAAGACCAAACTTTGTCTTTAACATGAATATTTTCATTATCTCCTCGAACTAAACTTTGCATATACAACTGTTTATTATTTTCTCAATAATTGCTCTATCTTTATTAAAATACCATATTTTAAGAGCATATAACAAATAAAACGTATATCTTAACTTTTATGCAAATAAACTGTGAAGTCCTCTGTGAAAATCAATGGATTTTATATAACCTATAAACCGTAAGATATAGACATAAGCTTAATACAAAAGCCTTTTAGGAAAATGTCCGAATGAATTATATTCAAACGCTATGCCTCTCTCTCTCTCTCTCTCTCTCTCTCTCTCTCTCTCTCTCTCTCTCTCTCTCTCTCTCTCTCTCTCTCTCTCTCTCTCTCTCTCTCTCCCTCTCTCACTCTCTTTGTAGCTTGGCGTCCTTTAACCTGATTGGTCGTATCAGACGATGAATGAAATTAGTTAAATGAAGCTCAAATGATCTGGGGGTTCATGGAGCTATGCCTCTTGCATCTGCGGCGAAATTCATAACACAGCTTCTGTTTATCTTAACTAATTTTCAGAATTGTGAAAAATTAAAATAATTTTGTTTCATAATAAAATAATATAAACTTTAAGAAAATATATCGTCTTTCCTGTTTGGGGTACTCTAAACACCATTTAAATTGGTAGGCGCATGTACACCCAAATTAAGCCTTATTTTCTCGCAAACTTTCCCAACACTTTTCCATTCTCAAAATGTTCCACGCGATGCAGCATTTCAGTAACTTGTTTTAACATTTTTACTACCTCTCTAAATAAATTGGAAGTATTATTTTTTTGAAACATTGCTCCAGTTTTGATAAATAAATTATTACACGTTGAAAAATCAAGTGTTTTGGAGAGTACGAAAAGTAATAATTTTTACTTTCTCTACACGTACTATGTACATAGTGTATAGCGAAGGTACTACATTCCACCTAAAATTTCGATACCGAGATTTCACCGGAATTAAGTTTAGTATCTTCCGGGATGTGACTCAAAGACTTTGACAAAAATTCCTCTAGCCCAAACCACCCTTTACAAGGAAAAAGTTTCGAAAATTTTAATTTTCTCAAAAATGGCTCTAGCGATTTTGATTAAAATACCGTATATTAAAGATATTTATAAGGCAAATAAAATACGTATCTAAAAACCTCCATAATCTGAATAAATTTTGCTGAATTTTGCGTAACTCGTAAACCGTAAAAGATAGAAAATACCACACAAATGATGTACAATATTACGTAAAAACACACAATTTGTGTCATATACCATTACTGACATATTTCTTGTTATTTGTTTCAGATTTAAACTTTTCTCTCACGGAAAAATGTAAACTCCTGGCACCGTATAGAAACGGATTTCAATAACATGGCAACCAGTTTTTAAAAGATTATTGCCTAATTTTCCTTCTATTTACAAGGAAGCAAGTAATTAAGAAACTGTCTGCTAATTTTACGTCGATTATCATAAAGTAGATAGAAGAATATGTATTTTAGTAATAATTTGTTACAGCGATGTAGAGAAAGTCATGTGAATAGAACACCTCAGAATTTTCTCCAATAATTAGACTAATATAAAAGAATAATTTGACAGAACAATAACTGCAGAAAATAAAAAATAAAATTATTTAAACAATAATTCAAATTAGAATTTTGATAAATTGTAAAATCAATCCTATTATCGTGTATAATAACCGTTATAAATTTCAATAAGATATCTTACAAATTTTGGAATTTTCAAAATTTTAGAATTCACATATGCATTACCTTAATATGAAGTAGAAGGAATAATAAACTTTTGTTGGAATAGTGAATGTAATGCATAAGCTTTTCTGCAATTAACAAAAATTTGCTGAAAACTGTTATCCAGAAATTTTGCCCTAGATGTTTCCCTGAAGAGATATAAAATTGAGCAATAAGTTGGCAAAGTATACAAAAGAAAAACATAAGATACAAAATGGCCGCAATGAACCTGAAAGTTTTGTTAAAATTCAATCTTGATATTTCCGAATATCCGGACCCATCAATTATGAGACAGAAATTCCCTTGGACTGTCTGAAAGTCGTAAAGACTGGCCATAAAACAAGCAATAAATCAGATGTTCCAGATAAGAGAGGCTAGACGGACGAAAACAACTGGCGACACAGTTGCACTGCTAACTAATTACAGCTCATACATATACACAAACAAACAACATTTTAGGTGCGTTTCTTCGGAAAAATTGCAAGTATATAGATTACATTTAAATCATATTAAGAGTTTTCTGATTTGGTTGAGATCGCAACAAAATTAAGGCTATTTAAGATCAAGAACCTTTTTTACTTTCTCTACACGTGTATGTACATAGTGTATAGAGAAGGTATTGTATTGCACCTAAAAATTCGACACCTATAATATGTGTTTTGAGACCGACTGAATCCAAAAATATATTTTTAGAAAAATGTCTGTGTGTGAACTTAAATATCAAACTTGACATTTAAGTGCAGTATCTTCCAGTGCGACACGAAGATTTTCAAGCAAATCCCCCCAGCCCTAACCTCCCTTTACATGGAACAATTTTCTACATTTTTGATTTTTTCAAAAATGACTAACGATTTTTATTAAAATGATTCTTTCATGAACCAACGACATGTATAACTTGAATTTTCTGGGTATAGCCTCTGAAGATCTCTTCATTCTGATTTTTATTCAAATTGTAAACTGTAAGAAATAGATAAAAAAATTCCTACAAAAAATGTAGATCTCATTAAAACACATAATTTATATCATTTACATTTTTATAGAGGTAACCGTTTCCTAGATAGCTTTTGTTATTCGTATACATTTTTAAACTACTTAAACTTTTCTCAAACTGGTCTTGCAAAAATTCCGAATTTCAATACTTTCACATAGCAACCAGAATTTAAAATATGTGACCATCGCTTTAGCCTAGTGTATTCCCTTATTTCCCTTCCACTTACAAAGAATCAAGTTTTAAGATCAATGCAGTTAATGTATATCTTGAGTAGCATTATGTAAATAGAAGAATAATCTTTTCTGGGAACAGCTTGTTTATGAAACAGCTAGAGGAAGTCATGTGAATGGAACACATCAGATATTATTGTCTGTAACCTGAGGTGATATTTTTATCCCTACCCCAAGCTGCCGACATTTTGTAAATCATATTCCCTTTTGTGAATTTGTTGTTCAGATGTTTTCCTGTAGCGTATCGAGGCTGGAATCACTGGATGCAATATAAGTATTCCGTGTGCTTTCGTTAGATATACGTGTTTTGATTTTCTCGTTGCGGTTTTGTTGTAAGCAAGTATCGTGGTAACGTGTTGATTTTCTTGGTTGTGAAGCCAGAAATTGTAAAAGAGGCTGACATAAGCAAGGAAAAGGGCACTCTGAGATTGTTCGGAATCGAGTGAGATCGACTGTGACTTCGCGCGGGAAATATTTCTTAGGCAGGGGATCCTAGGCTACTACGAGAGTAGTTAAGTTTCCACGTTGATTTAGGAACGCGTGAATATTTGCAACGGGATTACATATGGACCCCTGCTTACTGAATTGGAAACTATTAATATATTTTGTTCCGAGGAAGTAAATAGATTTTCTATCGGTATTGATAAAGAAGAAGACAATATTTTCGAAAAGCACTGAATTGTACTAGTGATTGCGATTTCGTGAATCGATTGTACAGTCTAATCGGAAATGAACTACAATTTTTCAAAGAGAATATGGATGTTGGATTACTTAAGAAGTTATCGACGAACATCAATAGCCTGGATCTACTATAACCTTCTTACAAAAGTTTGTTCTTCTTTCTACACCATGATAATCCAGATAAACGTTAGTATAATGTTCTTATTGCTTAGTTCCTTATAAGTAGAAGGGAACAAAGGGAATGCACTAGGCTAAAGTGGTGTAAAATGTTTTAAAAGCTCTCGTTATGCGATTGTCATTGCAAATCTCTTCTTTGCTTCGACAGAAGTAGAACAAAAGAAAGACGGACACTTCCTGTCTGAGAAAAGTGAAAGTACCTCACAACTGAAACCAATAAGAAGGAATATCTCGGAAATGGTTACTTCCACAATAAAAACGTAAAGAACATAAGTTGTGTGTTTTGACGAGATCTGCATTTTTGTGCAGTGCGTTTTTGTCTATCTGTTACGGTTTAGCAGATAAGCAAAAATCGAGAAAATTCATCCAGAATAAAGAGATCTTCAAAAGCTATTCCCAGAAAATTCAAAATGTACATTTTATTTGGGACGTAAATAGATTTAATACAGGGATTTTAATAAAGATCGTTACAGACACTTTTAGGAATATCAAAATGTTCGAACAATTTTTCATGTAAAGGGTAGTTTGGGGTCGCATCCTTGGAAGATACTGAACCTAAATATTAAGTTTGCATTAACGGTTTTTTACATTTTTGAGCTCTGCTGTCCACAGACACACACGGATCTTTTTCTAAAAATATTTTTCGGACCCAGGGGACACCAAAATATATGTTTTCGATGAAATCTTACATCGAGTTTTTGGATGGAATACCATACCTTCTCTATCCACTATGTACATTGTAGGGAAGGTAAAAAGAAATATTACTTCCGATTAGTTTTTTCGCTTCAAGCTTTAAATAAATACATAAAATGCAAAATATTTGATCTAAACTCGTTTGAGGGCAAATTTTGCATGCGAAGGAATATTCCAGTTTGTTAGTAAATACATTATGGGAATACAAAGATTGTATTTCTAAGAACAATGCGTGCTTTTTAAAAGCTCGCACCGGCGTCCTTTGAAATTAGACGCATACAGTTTAATTACATTATGTTATTGGTCGCCATGGAGACGGTTAAATGTTTCCCCCCTACACCGTTGCCATGGTAACCGGTTGGAATCTTCTGGTCACATAACACGAAAGAGCAGTTGTATCTCAGAAGTTGGTTAAATCTCCGTCAAGCCAAGGAAATTGCTTGGACTTTTCTCTTTTTGGTATCTTGTAACTGGCACAGCGGCTCCTTAATGGAGCTCCGTCAGTAATTTACTGAGATAGTCCACGCCCCTTTCTTATTCAAATGTTGAAATGTTGGGCGTGGCTTCTGCTAGCCATGACACATTTATTACTAATAAATATATGTACCATACTTCTTCCTTAATTTCTGATATCTTGCTCTTCTTATTGCACAACCTAAGGGTAAAATCCTTGATGCAAAAAGGATATCATGGCGAAGAGAATAAATGGGAGCCGCTAAAAGTTAGGCGTAAAAGACCTAGGCTAGTCGCACAATTTAAAGCTTATGCTGGATTAAATGCTCGCAGGGCTGCTCTCTGACCTTATAGAAGTTTAGGTTTAATTTAAAGAGAATAAATGTTAAAATATTCTGAAGTAATTAAGGATCTCAAAAATTGTTCTATAGTATTAATGTTACTCGAGGAAATGCTATATCTGGTGCTCCTAATATTAAAGGTACTAATCAATTACCAAATCCTCCAATTATAATAGGTATAACTATAAAGAAAATTATAGTTAAAACGTGAGCAGTTACAATAACATTAAAAATTTTATCATCTCCAATTAAGGATCTGTGTTGTCCTAGTTCGGTTCGAATTAAGAATTTATTTACCATAAATTGTGTGTTTTAACGTGCCCTACATTTTTTGTGGACAGCATAGCTCAAAAACGAAAACACGATTAAGTACCAAACTTGGTATTTAAGTTTGGTATTTTTCAAGGATGCGACAGGAAGATTTGCAAAAAAAAATCCCCCATCCCTAAGTACCCTTTACATGGAAAAATTTTGGAAAATTTTGTTTTTCTTAGAAATGGCTCTAATGATTTTGACTAAAATACCACATATTAAATCCATTTCTATCACAAATAAAATGTATATTTTGAATTTTCTGGGAATAGCTTCTAAAGACCTGTTTATTCGGGATGAATTTTGCTTAATTTGGCATAACTAGTAAACCGTAAGAGATAGACAAAAACTTACGATACAAAAAATGTAGATCTTGTTATAACACACAAGTTATGTCATATACCGTTACCGTTTCCAAGATATTCCTTGTTATTAGTTTCAATTGTGAAATACTTATACTTTTCTCAGACTGAAGTGTCCGTTTTTCTTTATTCTACTCCTGGCCAATCAAATAAGCGATTTGCAATGACAATCGCATAACGATTTGACTATCACTTTGTCCTACTGCATTCCCTTAGTTCCCTTCTAATTATAAGGAACTAAGTAATAAAATTCTGTAAATGTTTATCTCGATTAGCATGGTGTTGAAAGAAGAATTATCTTTGGATTCATGGGGTTTCAAAGCATACATTTCCGGTGAAAACTCGGTATGGAATTTTTGGGGTACAATACAATACCTTCTCTATACACTACGTACATAGTACGTGTAGAGAAAGTCAAACTTCTTCCAAAGAAGAGAGATAATTCTGAAGTAGTTTCGTACGTTTACTGATTCAAGTATGAAGAACATGTTTGGTTACAGTAACAAAGGGTGCACACTTGCCTTGTCACAAGGACGTTAAGTGCCTGGCAGCACACTAATGGTTCTCGGTCCGGAAATTCCTCGATATATCGAACCCACAACCACCACGGAACGTCGCGTCTCTATTGGGAGTGCATCCCACCTATTGTCTTGACAGACAATGATGACGTTGATCGTGAGGGTGATACACAATATAGGGAACACCCTGCTTCTGACACATCCTGTCCGGTTGTCAACGGGCAAGATACATCTTTAAGGGGGCGATATTGGAAAAAGGTTTCCTTCTACCAGTGTGTATCAGGATACAAGAAATCACATCTTCCTATTTGATGGGACATTCACTAGGCTTCCTTGAACCACTACCGCGTGGTATTGGGCACTGGTACTAAAAATCATATGCATTCCATTCGCAATAGTTCCTCTACATCTCTGAAACGAATTCTTATCAACAATTTTTTCTTCTACTAGAGTCAGCTGATAAGTCCCGGGCTTCTCAATGAAAACGCACTTAAATAGTTTTTTGCTTTATTTCTCAACATAATCTCCAGAAAGGCTAATACATTTGTCATATTGGTATTCTAATTTAATTAAACCATCTCTGTAGTGCGATTTATCAAGGTCCTCAAAATAGCTGTTTACCGCATCAATGACCTCCTCGTTGCTGTGAAATCTTCGGCCTCTAAGAATTTTTTTGAGGTTTGGGAACAGGTGGTAGTCACTGCTAGCGTGCAGTGAATTTGGTGAATAGGGTGGATGTTTAAGCAATTTGAAATTTAATTCGCACATTTTTCCCATGGTCCGCAGCATTGTCGTGATGAAACAAGATTTTTGTTTTGTTTTCGAATAAGGTTTTTTCTTTTCACCTCATTAGTTCAAACGTTGCAGTAAGCTTGCGTAGTAGTCACCAATGATACTTTCCTCCTTTTCCAAGTAATCAATAAAAATAATTCCCTTTGAATCCCAGAAAACACTCGCCATAACCTAGTTAGCTGACAAAACTGACTTTGCCTTCTTTAGAGTTGGTTCACCTGGCGCAATCCACTGTTTTGATTGTGACTTACTTTCTGGAGTGTAGTGATGTATCCAAGTTTCATCTATGGTTATAAGCCGTCTCAAAAGTTCACTGGGATGTTTGTGGCAGAGCTCCACATTCTTAACAGAAACAGTTTTTTTCTTTGCAACTTTTGATCAGGTGTCAACAAACGCGGCACCCATCTTGCCATGATCTCTGGAGTTGTCACTTCTACAGGGCGTTCAGAGTGAGGCTCATCACTAGTGCTCGTAAGTCCCATTTTAAACTCTGAAACCTAACTTTTAATCATTGAATATGAAGGGACAGAGTCTTTCAACGTACTGACCATTTTCTCCTTGATTTATTTAGGCATTAAGCCTTTCAAATGGAAGTATTTAATCACTGCTTGTTTTTCCAAATCCTCCATTTTCGTGAAATAACTAAAGTTGTCTTGTTTAAAATGCTGTCATTCGAAAACTAAACAAGGTATTGACCTGTAACTATAGATACAAGCTAGTCTAGAGTTAGACTATACAACACTACCGTTTAACTGGCCTAGTGGTGCCATATCTGTGTGAGGCTCGGGACTTATCAGCCGACCCTCGAATCTACTTCATGCTAATCGAGATGCACATTAGCACAAATTATTTTATTACTTACTTTCTTGTACGTAGAAGGGAAATAAGGGAATGCACTAGGCTAAAGCGATTGTCAAGTCTTTTAAAAGCTGGTTGCTATGTGATTGAAATTCGTTTCTTTACATGGCCAGAAGTTGACAACTCCCATATATTTTAAGTGCTCTACGACTGAAAGTAATAACATTTGATGTGTTGCATTCATAGGACTTTCTCTAACTGTTCTGTAAACAAACTGTTCTTACAAAATTCCTTCCTTCTAAGTGCATCAAGCAGAAGGGAAATAAGGAAATATACCAGCTTAAAGCGATAGTCAAATCTTTTAAATCAATATATGAACAATTGAAGTTAGGTTCACTTTTCATTTTTAGAAAAACAAAAGGTAGATGGCTGTAACGATTTTGACTACAATATCGTCTATTAATAATATGTACATGACAAATAAAGTGTGTATCTTGAATTTTCTGGGATTAGCCTTTGTAAGAGGTAGACAAAAGCTTGCTTAACAAAAAATATAGAGCTCGTTAAAACACGCAATTTTTGTTATATACATTTTCGTGGAGTTGACCGTTTTTTAAGATATTCCAGTTTTAAAATACCTACGGGTCTTTGTCAACTCCTAGCCATGCAAACAAAGGAAATTCAATCATATAGCAACCAGCTTTTTAAACATTTGATTATCGTTTTAGCTACAGTATTCCCTTATTTCCCTTCTACTTAGAAAAGAAGCAAGTAATAAGACCATTTCTGCTAATGTTATCTCGATTAACACGAAGTACATGGAAGAATAAGCCCTTTAACAATAACTTGTAACCGAGATGTAGATAAAGCCATGTGAATGGAATGCGTTAAGTTTTTAGAATATAGATAATTGGTCTGTCATAGTATTTTGACGACATAATATTTTAATTCTAACTTCACTGTTTTGATGATTTCAAAGTTTCACTAGGACTTAGTTTGTTTTCACTATCCGTTTACTTTATTCCGCGATGTCGCGGCGTGACGAAACACTCACGACAGAGCCTCTTCTTCCGGACGCATAACTCGCTAGGGGGTCGAACACAAGAACTCTGTTAATCCCTTGCAGCAGCGACACTCATTGTAGGTCGCAACAATTGTTACAAACTCGCTCGAAGAACACATTTTATGTCACAAAAAAAGTACTCTCTTATTTACAGACTCACGCCGGAATGTTCGCTTATATAGAGTTAATATCTCCACAGAACCTTCTTGAAGCGAACTGAAGTGGGGAAAGAGAAGCTTCTAAACGGTTCTAGTTACCTCTCGATAGATACTGTCTACGTTGGACGAGGGCGCTGCTTATCTTTGTTTATCTCTAACTGGTCCGGTCGCTTGGCACCAGCTGATTTACAGCTCAGCACATATGTATGTCGCGTATGCCATCATATTAAAACAAAGTGGTTCCTTATATTGCCTGTCCGCGGCTCGTACCTATGCCTGCTTCGTGCATTGTCAGTTATCCTGGCTGTTTTCCCACGTGAGTGAAATTAACATGCACTATAATGAAAATTAACCTTGTTATAAGTAGTGACAAACTACATTGAGGCATTGCTGGCATTTGTGTCTAGGTTCTAGGTAATTCAGAACTATAGTCACTCTTTAAGGCTAACATTTTAAAACATTTAGCAGCTATATGAAGAAATGTTTTTGGAACACCTAATTGCTGTGCCATACGTCACAGCAATTAGGACACTTGTTTTTAATATGTTTGAATGATGAATCCATTTCATCAACTTTTTTCCTTTGTTAGAACATTTATTTGTCGTTTTCTAGGTCATTCTAAACGTATTAAACAGACATTTTAATAGTTGCTTTATGTGAAACTGGAATACTAGAAAATGTTTCCTCAAATTCACTACACATATATCCATATAATTCTGTTTCTAGTACGTATCTTACAAAAACTGAGTTGTTCAAGCATGAAATTTCAGTGTACTGCTAATAATAATCTAATATAATTTACACACAACACAGATGTCTTGAATAAACTTTGAATTATGAGATTCACGATTAACAAACTAAAGTTTACAGCTCAATTGAAGGCAGCAAGTGGCATAGAATAACAGAACGTAGCCTTGAACGTATCATTCACCGCAGGGCACTGCGGTAGAGATCATGGAATGAAAGCGAGCGAAATCTATTGCCCGGATACAAATGAAACACGGTTGTAATAGGTACACACAAGATTTTACTGAGACTTGCTACTCTGTAAGCACTGCCGGTCATATTTTTTGATTACTTATATATTAGGAATAAACTCTCAAGTTAAACTCACAGCAACGGTCTGATTTGAGTGTTGCTTCCCTTTTTTCTTTTTTTTTTTTTTTTATCATTTGGTTATTCACTCTAAGCAAGCAATCAGTGCATGTACTGCCTGTCCTGAAGGCACTAAGTCCAATAGAAGACGTTTTGGTTTTGATATATACAGAGAATATGGGAATCCATTGCAATAGTTCTTTCACGAACGCAAATCACATGCTAAACTGAACATTTCTATTTCCACACTACAGGTGAATTATTTTTACTTTCTCTATACGTACTATGTACATAGTGTATACAGAACGTATTGTAATGCACCCAAAATTCGATACCAAGATTTCACCGAAAATACATGTTTTGAGACACCCTGAATACAAAAAAAGCATTTTTAGAAGATGTCCGTGAGTGTGGCTGTTTGTCTGTGTGTGTATGTGTGTGTGTGTCTTTGGGCAGCACAGCACAAAAACGAAAAGACCGTTAAATACCAAACTTGGTATTTAAGTTTAGTATCTTCCAGGGATGTGACACGAAGATTTTGAGAAAAATCCCCCCACCCCAAACTACCCTTTACATGGAACTTTTTTTCAAAAATTTTTATTTTCTACAAAATGGCTCTAACGATTTTACTTAAAATGTCATATATTAAAGATATTTAGCTGACAAATAAAATGTATATTTTTAATTTTCTGGGAATAGCCTCTGTAGACTACTTTATTCTGGGTCAATTTTACGGAATTTTGCATAAATGCGAAACCGCAAAAGATGGACAAAAATTTACCACACAACAAATGTAGAGCACTTTAAAACACACACTTAATGTGATATGCATTTTTTCGTGGAGTTGATTGTTTTTGAGATATTCCTTGTTTTTTGGTTTCAGCTATAAAAAACATAATTTTCTCATACAGGACTTTATGAACTCGTGTCCATATACACAAAGGAACGTCAGTCACATAGCAACCAGATTTTGACAATCAATTTAACCTATGATACCCCATTAATCACTTCTACTAACAAGGAAGCAAGTAATAAGACTTTTTCTGCTATTTTTTTCTCGATTAGATTAAGTAAATAGAATAATTTGTTGCAGAGATGTAGAGAAAGTCATGTAAATGGAACATATCAGATTTTTTTACTTTCTATACACGTACTATATACATAGTGTATAGAGAAGGTATGCACTCCACCCAAAAATTCGTACCGAGATTTCACCGGAAATATACGTTTTAGGGTCCCCTGTACCCAAAAAAAAAAGGATTTTCAGAAAAAGATCCTTGTGTGTGAGTGTGTGTGTCCGTGTGTCCACAGTCGCCCTCCGTGGTGTAATGGTTACCATGCTGACTTCATATACCCAAGGTTGCAGGTTCAAACCCGGTGAAGGACATGGCTTCCTTCGGAAGGGAAGTAAAGCCGATAGTCCCGTGTGGTAGATTTGCGGCACGTAAAAGAATCTCAAGCCTGACTGAGAGGTCTCTGATCAAAATTAAGCGGTCTTTCACGCCCGATTTAGATTGGGACGCTGAGAACCACAGCAGTTAAAGAGCGTCCATAAATAACACGCCATTTACATTTCTCCGTGTGTCTGTGAATGATAACTCAAAAACGAAAAGTCGTTAAAACACCAAACTTGGTATTTAGGTTTAGTAACTTCCAGGGATGCGACACGAAGATTTTGAGAAAAATCTCCCCACCACAAACTATCCTTTACCAGGAAAAATTTTCGAAAATGTTGATTTTCTCAAAAATGGCTCTAACTATTTTGATTAAAATTACACATATTAAAGCCATTTCTATCACAAATAAAATGTATATCTTGAATTTTCTGGGAATAGCTTCTGAGGACCTGTTCATTCTGGGTGAATTTTGCTTAATTTGACATAACTAAAAAAACCGTAAGAGATAGATAAAAACTTACTGTACAAAAAATGTAGATCTTGTAAAAATACACAAGTTATGTAGTATATTTTTTTTCGTTGAGCTTACCGCTTTCGAGGTATTCCTGGTCATTAGTTTCAGTTGTGAATTACTTATACTTTTCTCCAACGAGAGTGTGCGTTTCTCTTTTGTTCTACTCCTGATCAAGTAAAGAAGCGGTTTGCAATGGCAATCGCATAACCACAGCTTTTAAAACATTTGACTATCACTTAAGCCTAGTGCATTCCCTAGTTGCATCTACTTATAAGGAACTAAGTAATAAAATTCTGCTAATCGTTATCTCGATTAACGTGGTGTTGAAAGAAGAAGTTTGCTTGTAGAGTAGCTAGAGAAGGTCGTGTGAGTGTAACACATCAGATTTTTACTTTCTCTATACGTACTATGTAAATAGTGTATAGAGAAGTTATTGTAATGCACCCAAAAATTCAGTACCGAGATTTCACCGGAAATACATGTTTTGAGACATCCTGAATACAAAAAAAAAAAAAAAAACATTTTTAGAAAACTGTCCATGTGTGTCTGTCTGTGTGTAAGTGTGTGTGTCTGTGGGTAGCATAGCTCAAAAACGAAAAGACCGTTAAATACCAAATTTGGTATTTAAGTTCAGTATCTTCCAAGGATGCGACACGAAGGTTTTCAAGAAAATCCCTCCAACACAAACTACCCTTCACATGGACAAATTTTAGCAAATTTTGATTTCCTAAAATTGGGTCTAACAATTTTGGTTAAAATATCGCATATTAAAGATATATACCTGACAAATAATATGTACATCTTGAATTTTCTGAGAATAGCCTCTGAGGACTACTTTATTGTGGCTGAATTTTACGGAATTGTGTATAACAGGTAAACTCTAAGAGATGGACAAAAACTAACCACACAAAAATTGTAGAAGAAACTTCAGTCATATAGCAACCAGCTTTTGATTATCACTTTAACCTATGGTATCCCTTTATTTCACTTCCACTTACAAGGAAGCAAGTAATAAGACTATTTCTGCTAATTGTTTCTCGTTGAGCATGAAGTAAATAGAAGCATAAGCTGTTTAACAATAATTTGTTGCAGAGATGTAGAGAAAGTCATTTGAATGGAAAACATCAGATTTTTTTCATGTTATTCATATTTTGTAATAAAGGTTATGTTTAATATCCTAATAAAGAGATCTCTGAGCAAAATTAAGCGGTCTTTCACCCCCAATACAGAATGGGACGCTGATAAACGTAAAAAAATACATTTAAATTTGCACCCTGTATAGCTTCCAGTTCTTAAACATTTGACTATCGCTGTGTATAATATGAATATTTCTGTAACGCTTTATCTGTTCAAATGAAATGGATACAGAAATAAGTTTACGCGAGAATAATTTGAATACCTTATAAATAAATGAATATTATGGAGTATTTGAGAAAGGGATATCATATTAAAAAATCTGATATGTTACACTCACATGACTTTCTCTAGCTGTTCTACAAACTTCTTACATAAGATTATTATTTTTCTGCATCTTGCTAATCGAGGTAGTCATTAGCACAACGTTGTTATTACTTAGTTACTTACAAGTAGGAAAAAATAAAGGAACACACTAGGCTAAAGCCATAATCAAATGTTTTAAAAGCTCTCGTTATGCGATTGTCATTACAAATCCCTTCTTTTCTTTGCCAGGAGTAGAACAAAAGAAACGGCACACTCCCGTCTGAGAAAAGTATAAGTACTTCACAAAAGAAGCCAATAACAATGAATACCTCGAAAACGGTAAGCTCCACGAGAAAAATTTATATGACATAACTTGTGTACTTTAACAAGACCTACATTTCTTGTATAGTAAGTTTTCGTCTATCTCTTACGGTTTACTAGTTATGCCAAATTAAGCAAAATGCATCCAGAATAAACAGATCTTTAGAAGCTATTCCCAGAAAGTTTAAGATATACATTATTTTTCAGCTAAATATCTTTAATATACGATATTTTAATCAAAATCGTTAGAGGCATTTTTAAGAAAATCAAAATTTTCGAAAAAAGTTTCATGTAAAGGGTAGTTTGGGGTGGGGGGATTTTTCTCAAAATCTTCGTGTCGCATCCCTGGAACATACTAAACTTAAATACAAAGTTTAGTATTTTACCGACTTTTCGTTTTTGAGTTATCGTGTTCACAGACACACGGACACACGACACGCTGACACACTGACACATGGACACACGGACACACGGACACACACACGGACCTTTTTGTGAAAATGCTTTTTTTGGATACAGGGGACCCTAAAACATATATTTCCGGTGAAATCTCGGTATCGAATTTTTGGGTGGAATACAATACTACTCTATCCCTATATACATTGTACATACGGAGCTAGAGAAAGTAAAAAATGTCCTTTAGCTTAAAGGTGCCAGGTTGGAATCTTGTTCACATCCAGTGAAAGAAAACCCCTAGTTACGCAACAAAATTAACAAAACAGACAACAGGGAATATGTTACCCTTCATTAAATAAGGTTATTATTTCAACAAGCAAATTACTTTATAGCGTGATGCAATAATGGCTGGGAGAGGAGGGGAATGAAATGACTCCATAGCACTAATCTGTTTTCCTGCCGATTTAATTTCCCCGCATTAATTGAAATTCAAAACAATGGAAAGCGAGCAGTGCATGTCTACCCCTCCTTCCCCCTCCCTCCCTTCTGTATGTCTGCTATTCATGACAAGCGTTTTTATTCTTCTTCTTGTTTAGTACATGGAACTCTGTACGGAGCGTCCCGACTTCATATCTGACCCAGTACCCATTAATTATTTCACGACATTACCGAGGCAAACATAATTATAGCAATCAAAAATTCACAAAGTGCAACTTTGTAATTTCCTTTCTTAAGTTAATTCCAGGGATTATCTTTGAAATGAAAGTAAGGATCCTTAGCACGTTATTTCAAAAATAGTTATATTACTTTAT
Organism: Hymenopus coronatus; assembly: GCA_030762935.1. Lineage (NCBI taxonomy): Eukaryota > Metazoa > Arthropoda > Insecta > Mantodea > Hymenopodidae > Hymenopus > Hymenopus coronatus. Next base: position 44,503,882 of record CM060883.1, read on the forward strand.
AACTTCTTGTTTACTACTTTCTCTATTAATGTTCTATAGAAAGTAGATGAGTGAATGCACGCTATCCAAATATTAATGCCGAGATTGTGTTGAAAATACACCTTTTTACTTTCTCTATACTACTATGTGCATAGTGTATAGAGAAGGTATTGTAATGCACGCAAAAATTCGATACCGATACCGATATTTCACCGGAAATACATGTTTTGGGTCCCCCTGAATCCTTTTTTACAAAAAGGTCCGTGTGTGTGTCTGTGTGTATTTTCTAAAAGACTTTCAGTTTAGGCTAGTGTATTCCCTTATTTTCCTTCTACTTATAAAGGAGCTAAGTAATAAGACCATTACTGCTAATGTTTTAGCATTAAATAGATAAAAAATAAGCTTATAAACAATAATTTGTTGCAAAGATGTCGAGAAAGTCCTAAGAATTGAACTCATCAGATTTTTATGTCCACAACGAAGTATGAAAATTTGTAATGAAAGCTTAACTGTATTAACAAAAAGAGTAAGCTTTCTGAGAACGATTTGTAGAAAGATACTAGAGAAAGTGTTTCTTTTGGGGGGTTAAGGGTTACGGAAATGGCAGCGTACAACGCCGCTGTTTTTTTAAATAAATATCAAAACGCAGATAATTTTGTTTCTAAGAGGTTCAAACTTTTGGTGACGAATTAAAATTTATAATTATCTAAGAAAACCAACTCAAGATATTTTTTGGTGTGGGGTGTGTCTGTTTTAATGATATTCAAGATACTTATTAAAACTGAAGACTGATTTCTAATTACTTAAAAATATATTCAAGGGCTTACTCCCGAGGGAAACATTTTACGGCAAAATGTTTTTTTTATTTTTATTTCTAACCAAGAAAAGTTGAGGAAGAAACCAAGCGCTCGTTACTGCATATTCAAATGAGACGGTACGCAGGAAATTAAAAACTTACTTGCTGTTCCATGCATTACATTCAATTTCCTTTAGCAGTTTCTTCCTGGGCTGGCTCTAACCTCAATAGACTCGTCCAGCAACGCCCTTAATGAAGGAAAGGTCAAGAAGCAAGCGAGAGACTTATATTTTTATGGCTTTATCAGTTTATCGTGCCTCAGATAATGAGGTAGGTACACACTCAAGATTGAGATAAATATCTTAAACTACCTTACTAGACATTACACCGGTAGGTCTTTAAACCTTAGTTGCCTGAATTAGTATACTCATATACCGTTTATCCTTTAATTCAAATTTAAAAGTGGAGATCTATTAAAAATATATGGGAATAAACCTATAACATTATGTAATAGAAAAAATGTGATGTTTTCCATTCAGATAACTTTCTCTACATCTCTGCAATAAATTATTGCTAAAAAGGTTATGCCTCTATTTACTTAATCTTAATCGAGGAAAAAATAGCAGAAATAGTCTTATTACTTGCTTCCTTGTAAGTAGAAGGGAAATAAGGGAGTACTATAGGCTAAACTGATAACCATAAGGTGGTTGCTTTGTGACTGAAGTTCCTTTATTTGTATGGACAGGAATTTGTATGAGAAAAGTATAATTTTTTCAAAGCTAAACCCAAAAACAAGGAATATCTAAAAAACGATCAACTCCACGAAAAAATATATATAACATAAATTGTGTGTTTCAATGTGCTCTACATTTTTTGTGCTGTAAGGTTTTGTCCATATCTTACGGTTTAGCAGTTATGTAAAGTTCCGTAAAATTGATCCAGAATAAAGTAGTCTTCAGAGGCTATTACCAGAAAATTTAAAATATACATTTTATTTGTAAGGTAAATATCTTTAATATACGATATGCTAATCAAAATCGTTAGAGCTATTTAAGAAAGTCAAAATTTTCTAAAAAAGTTCCATGTAAAGGGTAGTTTGGGGTGGGGGATTTTTCTCAAAATATTCGTGTCGCATCCCTGGAACATAGTAAACTTAAATACCAAGTTTGGTATTTTACCGACTTTTCGTTTTTTAGTTATCGTGTTCACAGACACACTGACACACGGACACACACACGGATCTTTTTCTGAAAATATCTTTTTTGGATACAAGAGACCCTAAAACATACATTTCCGGTGAAATCTCGGTATCGAATTTTTGGGTGGAGTGCAATACCTTTTCTATACTCTATGTACATAGCACTCATAGAGAAAGTAAAAACTAGCAGAAATAGTCTTATTACTTGCTTCCTTGAAAGTAGGAGCAAAATAAGGAAGTACCTTAGGTTAAAGTGATAGTCAAAAGCTGGTTGCTATGTGACTGAAGTTCCTTTGTATGGACAGGAGTTAAGAAATTTTTGTATGAGAAAAATATAGGTTTGTCATAGCTGAAACCAAAAACAAGGAATATCTAAAAACAATCAACTCCAGGAAAAAAATATATAACATAAATTGTGGGTTTTAAAGTGCTCTACATTTGTTGTGGGGTAAGTTTTTGTCCATCTCTTACGGTTTAGCAGTTATGCAAAATTCATCCAGAATAAAGTACTCTTCAGAGCCTATTACCAGAAAATTCAAAATATACATTTTATTTGTCAGGTAAATATCTTTAATATACGATATTTTAATCAAAATCGTTAGAGCCAGTTTTTGGTAAATCAAAATTTTCGGAAATTGTTCCATGTAAAGGGTAGTTTGGGGTGAGGGGATTTTTTTCAAAATCTTCGTGTCGTATCCCTGGAAGATACTAACCTTAAATATCAAGTTTGGTATTTTACCGACTTTTCATTTTTGAGTTATCGTGTTCACAGACACATGGACACACGGACACATTCACGGACCTTTTTCTGAAAATATTTTTTTGGATACAGGGGAACCTAAAACATTTATTTCCGGTCAAATCTCGGTATCGCATTTTTGATGGAGTACAATACCTTCTCTATACACTTTGTACATAGTACCTGTAGAGAAAGTAATAAAAGGATCATTAAATACCAAACTTTGTGTTTACCTTTAGTATCTTCCAACGATGCGACACAAAGACATTCAAGAAGGTCTCCATCACAAGCTACCAATTACATGGGAATTGTTTTTGAAAATTGCATTTTTCTCAAAAATGTCTGTAGCAATTTTGATTAAAATATCGTATTTTACAGATACGAGGGTCATCCAGAAAGTAACGACAATTTGGGATTGCTAAACAATAATGAAAGATATCAGTATAACATTTTATTTACAAAGTTACCGTAGCCTACTCTATTTCTCAACGTAATCCCCATTGCTAATAGGGTTTCTTTTTTAATGCAGATGATGTATTCTTCCACTGCTAAAGATCTGAGCCAAGATGTCACTGCCATATTTGAGGTCTTCATCGGCAGGGACATCTTTTTCACCCAAAAAGTCATGTGCAACACCGATTTCTCTGATTCTTTTATCAACATTTTCTTTTAATTGCTACATTATATTTGATGAACTTCCACTCTGGTCTCTGTCATGCACACAGGTTCTTTCTTGTTTACTCCTAAATTTGCACCATTTCCTCACCGAAGACTCGTCCATTACATTATCTGCATACAATTGCGTTATTTGCCTATAAAATTCGACAGGCTGAACATGCATTCAAAAAACCAAATAAGTTCGTTGGCGATAGAAAAGTATTACATCATTATTGAAAAACAACAAATGCCTTGGCAGGAATAGCAATTACTGTAACGTCGTAAATAACGTTTTTGTTGATATCTTTCTTATTGTTTATTTATACCAAATCGTTCGTTATTTTCTAAAATATATACTTTGAATTTTCTGGGAATAGTCGCTGAAGACCTCTTTATTCTGGATGAGTTTTGCAAATTTTGCATAACAGTTAAACCGTAAGAGATACCAAAAACTTACTGTACAAAAATGTAGATCTCGTTAAAACACTTAATTTACGTCTGATTCATTTTTATGTAGATCCGACCGTTATGTAGATCCAATTGTTTTACATAGGACCGGCTCGTTTTAGCCTAATGTAATCCCTTATGTCTCGTCTACTTATAAGGAACTAATTAACAAGACAATTTTTGCTAATGTTTATCTTGATTTGTATGTCGTAGACAAAATAATAATATTTTGTAAGCAAAGTTGTTTGTATAACAGCTAGAGAAAGGCCATGTGAATGGAAAACATGAGGCCTTTTTGCCTTCAGTTCGTATCATCCAGTTCTTCTCACTGATCCCTCATTTTATGATTAAATGCTGTTAGGCTTCCTGACAGGCTTCTGACCCTTGGCACCCACGTGTGCCTGGAGTGTACGTCCTCCAAACTAGGAGGGTAAGTCGGTGGGTTAAGTTATTAAATAACAATTATTTTTTGGAATCTGAAATTGAATATTTTTTCCTAATTTAAGGATCTATTTAAATAATATGTTTATTAGCGTCCCATTTTATATTAGGCGGAAAAAACCGTAAATTTGCTCAGAAAACACTATTAGACTTGAAACTCTTTTTGTACCATAAGCCTATTTCATAAGACCACCGACTTTTTTCCCCTTCCCTTCAGGCTAAGGAATTTTGCTCCCAAAAACAGCGCCCTCTACCAGATTTGAACGCGCAAACTTGGGAACTAGAGGTTAGAACGGCATGTCCAAATTAAAGGAGCAAATGAAAATGCGCAGTAGCTCATTTCGCTCCCTGTGAAGCATGCTGCTATGCGACGTAATGGAATGTTTTGAACACAAAGTCTTTCTCCTCTACATGTATATGATTTGTTTTACTTTGGAAGAGTCCATCGATACTTGCTACTAAGGGTAATGTACAGAGTCTTAATAGATGGTCCAAATTAAACTCCAAACCTCTTTCTTCCAAACATTTTATGCTCGTACAATTTTGTAGAGCAAGTAATTCCATTTGTAGTTCGTGTGGAGACTCCGAAAATGTTATGAAAATACTTCTTGTGTTTTGAAGGTGACAATCTGTTTATGTATGCTTCTAAACAGCACATTCACTATAAGTATATATGACAGTAGGTATGACTCACCAATATTTCCCTACCTTGATTGGAGTTCTGATGTCAGTACCTCGCAAGTGTTATCATTGTACACGACTGGGCTAGCGTATTTTTTTTTTAACTGTAACATTCGGAACTGTCACTTTCTTCACTGCAGAGTCTTCCCGCAAAGGGAAGTTGTTATATACTATTGTTTTAGCCTAGCGCAAGTAGTAATAAGACAAATGTAAGGCCGCTCACTGACCCGTTTTAATTTGGAATGTCCCCGTTGATTTCTGCAACTTCTTCAACGCAGAAAGGGTGTCTCCACATAGAAAATACGTGGCACTTGGGCCACCTGTAATATTTCAATTTACAGTTTATTTTTTTATGTCACACATGTTATATTTTTTATTCGTTTCTTGTCTATAATGATTTAGAATAAGTGGAGAAGTATTATATTCTACCCAAAAATTTTATACCGGAATTTATACTGGTATTTCACCAAAAATACATGTTCTGACACTCCCTGCATCCAAAAATAACACTTCAGAGAAAAACTTCCGTGTATGTATGTGCGTGATGTGAACAGCCTGACTCAAAACACTAAATGTTAGCTGCTATTTTAGTTCTGCATCAGGATACGACACGAACATAATAAAGAAAACCCCTGCCCCAGTTGCCCCTTAAACTAAGATTTTTTACGCAAAAATGGTACAAAATATGCCAAAATATTTTAATTTCTTAAATAAACTGCCTTCAAAATTATATAATAATAATAAAGATATAAATATGAACAAAAGTTTAATAAAACAATGATTAAAATCTCCATGTTTCAGATTTTTCACGAAAAATAAAATATATACCTATCACCAGTTCTTTTGGGAATAACTTCTGAAGTGCTTTTCATTCTGAGTCACTTTTACATAACCGCCAAATTGCAAAAGATACACAAAATGTTACTACATTAAGGTTTAGGTTTGGCTAAAATAGAAAATAAATACATATATTCTACTGTATTTTATATTACATCTTCCATTATTTTTGTTAAGTTAACCATTTTACATCATTTTTTTTTTCTTTTCTCAAATGAGAAAGCCATTTTTCGTGTTTATTTTTACTTCTGCTCTTCGAAGAAAACGGATTTTCAAAGCCATTACATGGCACCAGCTTAAGACTATTGTATTTTCCTATTGTAGTATTTCCTGTATCTGCAAGTGGAGCAAAGGGCATTGTTACGATGTCTCCATGATCGGATTTGAATTTCTAGTTCATGAGTTTGCCACTATGCGCCATGGTGACCAGGGCTTAGTTCGTCGTCAATAAATGGCACTGTAGGACGAAACCACGACCTGCGGACGCGAAATGGCGGAAAATGTTGCCTCGGAACGTTCTTATTTCAAGGTTTGGGGTCCTTTTACGTGCAAGTAAACATTACACGGGACCACTGGCTTACTTCCCTTCCGAAAGAAGCCATTCTAATAGTGTTTCCATCCGAAACAATCTGATGTGTTCCTTTCACATCACTTTCGCTGCATCTCTGCAACTAATTATTGTTAAAACGCTTATGCTTCTTTTTACTTCATGCTAATTGAAAAAAAATAGCAGAATTAGTCTATTACTTGCTTTCTTGTAAGTAGAAGTGAAATAAGAGAGTATCATAGGTTAAAGTGATAGTCAAAAGCTGCTTGCTATGTGACTGAAGTTTCTTTGTTTGTATGGACAGGAGTTGATAAATTTCTGTTTGAGAAATAACTATTTTATGGCCGAAACCAAAAACAAGGAATATCTAAAAAACGATCAACTCCACGAAAAAATGTACCGGACATAAATTGTGTGTTTTAACGAGCTCTGCATTTTTGTGCAGTAAGTTTTTGCCTGTCTCTTACGGTTTAGCAGTTATACAAAATTCCGTAAATTTCATCTGGAATAAAGTAAGCTTCAGAGGCTATTACCAGAAAATTGAAGATATACATTTTTTTGTCAGGTAAATATCTTTAATATATTATATAAAATGTTCCGTGTAAATGGTAGTTTGGGGAGGGGGGAATTTTCTCAAAATTATCGTGCCGCATCTCTGGAAGATACTAAACTTAAATACCAAGTTTGTTATATTACCGACGTTTCGTTTTTAAGTTATCGTGTTCACAGACACACGGACACACATACATGGACCTTCTTCCGAAAATGCTCTTTTTTTGGATACAGGGGACCCTAAAACATATATTTCGGGTGAAATTTCGGTATCGAGCTTTTGGGTGGAGTGCAATGCATTCTCTATGCACTATGTACATAGTAGGTACGTGTAGAGAACGTAAAAATCTAACACCCTCCGCTAGTTTTGAACCCGCAATTTTAGTTTTTAGAGGTAAGCAACACAGCACGGAGGGGGACACCTGTATTAAAATATACAATAAACTGTGGATAGAAGAATAAGGTTTTGTAAGAAAAGTTTGTTAAAGAAGGTCAGAGAAAGTGATGAGTATTTAACTATGTAGTAAAAACATGGAATGTACAAATCTGGGGAAATTAAAGACCAAGGAAATTTGGGTCCAGTGGTTGAATGAAAAAAGCTTCTTATATGTAATTGTAAAATTGAATGTGTGAATGGTGAGTATCAATGAGCGTGTATTGTTTTCATGTATATTTATTGTCTACTGAGATATACAATACACGTAATTTACATGTGGGTAGTAAATTTAATGCAATTTTCATGTTTCATTTATTGTTATCAGTGGCTAATTCATAATTGCAATCCAACCCTTGTTTAGGGTGAATAAATTAAAAAGGCATGAGGCTGCGGTCCACAGGTTGAGAACATCTCTCCCCATGGAGTGCTTCAAAACACATGTTTTGTTAATTTTTTCCATTTAAAAAGCGAAGGAATTGTACCGGACAATGGAATCATTTTGATTGCGTATTTCCCGCGGCGGGGTTGAACAGACGGCAAGCGTGGGCTCTGGGGGTGGGGGGCGCATTGTTTTGTGTAGACTTCGTTACGTGCCAGAGAAATTGCAAGCGTGGATGTAGTTAGTTTTTTGTTTTAGTTGTATGTGGCGCACATGTCGTGAGTGAAAATACCTTACAAACAAACGCCACTCAGAGAAGCGCCACACAAAACTGCCTCTAATTAAATATCTTATGTCCAGCAAATTTCTGTTGAATTATTTTGTAAATAAATACATTTAACAGAAATTTTAAAACGTACGAAAAAGCTATATAGCTTTCTCTTTCATTATATCAGTTCATAGGCATACTCATATGCTTTACTGTTTCATGCAAAAGTGAATCTTCGGTTCCATATATCACCACAAATTGCAGCCTACATGAAAAACCTGATGCGCTCCATTCACATGACTTTCTCTACGTCGCTGTAACAAACTACTGTTAAAAAGCATATTCTTCTATCAACTTTATGATAATCAAGACAAACATTAGCAGAAATTCTCTTAATTGCTTGCTTTCTTGTAAGTAGAAAGAAAATAAGGGAGTACACTAGGCTAAAACAATAGTCAAATCTTTTAAAAGCTGGTTTCCATGTGGTTAAAATTCGTTTCAATGCAAGAAGAGGAGTTCATAACTTTAAGTAATTTAAAGCTCAAGCAAATAACAAAAAAATCTCAGAAAAAAAACTTACATGTAATAAATTATAAATTTAACGTGATCTACATATTTTGTGTAAAAGATCTTCTTTTTTTGTTTAAGTTTTTGTCAACCTCTTACCGTTTACCAGTTACCCAAAATTCAGCAAAATTTAATCAGATTAAAGGGGTCTTTAGAGGCTCTTCTCAGAAAATTCAAGATATACATTTTATTTGCCATATAAATATATTAAATATACCATATCAATCAAAGATTGTTATTGAAAATATAATTTGAAGCTGGATTTAATTGTAATTTTATGAAGATTGATAAAATGATCGTAGCTCTCAATTTTTGAGAAAATCAAAATTTTCGAAATGTTTTCCAACCAAAGGATAGTTTGGGAGGAAGATACTAAACTTAAATACCACCTTTGGTATTTTACCGACTTTTCGTTTTTTAGTTGTCGTGTTCACAGACACGCGGACACACACACACACACTCACGGACCTTTTTCTGAAAATATTTCTTTAGGATACAGGGGACCTAAAATGTCTATGAAATCTCGATATCGAATTTTGAGTGTAATACAATGCCTTCTCTATACACTATGTACATAGTACTGTAGAGAAAGCAAACATTTGGAAATAAAACTCAGATGTTTTTATTTCTATTAATAATGAGCTCCTATCCCCCCCCCAAAATATGATGCAGCAAAGTAACTTTATGGTGGGAAAAGTTGAAAATTTAACAACAAATATTCCAGGGAAAAAATCGTATGTGTTTATTTCAGATGACTTTCTGTGCCCGTTCTCCAAACAAACAATTCTTACAAAAAAGTTTGTTCTATCTACCTCATGCTAATCGAAATAAGAATTAGCAGAAATTGTCTTATTACTTGATTGCAAGTATTGAAATATGGCTAAAGCGATAGTCAGATCTTTTAAAAGCGGGTCGCTATGTGAACATTTGAAGATCGGTTCACTTTGCAAGGCCCGCAGTAAACAAACGTTACAGTGCAAGGAAAGATAACCCAATATGAGAAAAGTTACGTAGTTTAAACTTGAAACCAATAACAAGGGATATCTTGGAAACGGTCAGCTCTATAACAAAAATGTATATGATATAAATTGTGTATTTTAACGAGATCTACATTTTTACGTTCTCTACGCGTACTATGTACATAGTGTATAGAGAAGGTATTGTAACTTGGTATTTAAGTTTGGTATCTTCCAAGGATCTGACACTAATATTTGCACCCCCAACTACCCTTTACATGGAACTTTTTTCGAAAATTTTGATTTTCTCAAAAATGGATCTAACGATTTTGATTAAAATATTGTATATTAAAAATATTTACCTGACAAATAATATATATAGTATATCTTGAATTTTCTGGGAATAGCCTCTGAAGACTACTTTATTCTGGAAGAATTTTGCATAATTCTAAACCGTAAGAGATGGACAAAAACTTAACAAACAAAAAATGTAGAGCACATTAAAACACACAATTTATGTTATATACATTATTTTGGAGGAGTTGGTCGTTTTTGAGATATTCCTTGCTTTTGGTTTCAGCTTTGAAAAACTTGTACTTTTCTCATACAGGAATTTGTCAACCCGTGCCCATACAAACAAAGGAACTTCAGTCACCTAGTAACCAGCTTTTGACTTCACTTTAACCTATGATACTCCCACATTTCGCTTCTACTTACAAGGAAGCAAGTAATAAGACTATTGCTGCTAATTTTTTCTCGATTAGCTTGAAGTAAATAGAAGAATAAGTTTACTAACAATAATTTGTTTCACAGAAGTAGAGAAAGTCGTGTGAATGGAACACATCAGATTTTTTGTAGTAAGTTTCTGTCTGTTTTCTACAGTTTACTAGCTATGTAAAATTCAGTAAATTTCATCCAGAACGAACAGGACTTCAGAAGGTATTCTCAGAAAATGCTATGTATACATTTCATTTGTGATGTACGAGGGTTGGGGCAAAGGTCATGGCAACTATTTATTTTCTTAAAGATACCATTCCGGTTGGAAAATGTGACATATACAGACGAAATGACAAGGTATTAACTTCATGTGTGGACAATGAATAGCACTGAATATCCTAGCACATTAATTTACTACGGTAGTACACAGGGCAGTATGGCCTTCACAGTGCAAACGAATGACAACACAGTACACTTACAGTTGACATGACAAACCTGGGTCTAAAGACCGTCAAAATAGTCCCTTGCTACTGTCACCACACGCTGCCAACGATGTGGAAGGAGCTTAATACCAACTAACGCAGCATTTGCCGCACCATTGTGAATCGAGTCATCTGTTCGCGCACAGCATTAGTAATGTCCCCTCGTGGTTGCAAACCGCCTACGACATAGTGGTTCCTTAATCTTTGGAATGAGATCAAAGTCACAGAGCGCAATGTCGGGAGAGTACGGTGGGTGCTCCAATTCTTCCTATCCCCAACGTCGCATTAGCTGCACGACACTCACCAACTGACTGATTTCACAGTCCTCGCTGCGCTACTACCAGCTGTCACATCCACATGATACATACACGTTTGAGATACCTTCATATATGTACAAGAAAAAAACTTTTGCCACAACCCTCGTATATCTGAGGCATTTTAATCAAAAGTATTAGACAATTTTTGAGATAAACAAAAAGTTTAACAGTGTTTCTATGTAAAAGGTAGATTATGGTGCGGGAATTATCTTGAATCTTCCTGTCGCATTCTTAGAGAATATTGAACATAAATACCAATTTTGGTATTTTGAGCTATCCTGTCCTTAGACACACACACACATACGTGGACTTTTTTTAAAAAATGCTTTTTTTTTGGACGCAGAGAACCTCAAAACATACATTCATCGAATTTTTGGATAGAATATAATACCTTCTCTAGCTATAGTGTACATTTTATGTACATACATGGTAGAGAAATTAATATACAAAAAGCTATATACCTTTATCTTTCCATTATATCTGTTCATAAGTATTCTCATATGTTTTATTGTTAATGCAAAACTGATTCTTAATTTCCATATATCACCACAAATTTCAGTGTGCATGAAAAATGTGCACACAAAACTCACGTTTTTGATCACAGCTTTATTTCTATTGATAATGGGCTCCAAAAGAAAAAAAATATGTTGCTGCAAAGTAAATTTTACGGTGGAAAATTCAACAGCAATTTTCCAGTAAAAAACACTTATAGAAAACGAAGTTTATTGTATATAAAGTCTGCAGTTAAAATGTTATATATCAAATTATCGTTTATTTCTAATGGTTTTCTATTTATAAAGAAGACTTCACATAAAATTCAAGATGTAAAATTTAAGGACCATACAAACACAGAGCGTGCGCACGCCCATCCATACATACACACATTAATTTGTTTTTTATTTTCTCTATACGTACTATGTACATTGTGTATAGAGAAGGTATTGTAATGCACCCAAAAATACGATACCGAGCTTTCACCGGAAATACATATTTTGGGTCCCCCTGAAGCCAAAAAAAAAAACCACTTTTAGAAAACTGTCCGTATGTGTGAGTCTGTCTGTCTGTTAAATAAGAAACTTGGATTTAAGTTTGATATCTTCCAAGGATGCGACACAAGATTTTCAAGAAAATCCCCACCCCCATCTTTCCTTTACATGGAGTTTATATATAAGTTTTTGTCTATCACTTACGGTTTAGCAGTAATACAAAATTCCGTAAAATGCATCCGGAATAAAGTAGTCTTCAGAGGCTATTCCCAGAAAATTCAAGATATACATATTAATTGTCAGGTAAATATCTTTAATATACGACATTTTAATCAAAATCGTTGGAGCTATTTTTGAGAAAATCAAAAGTTTCGAAAAAAAAAAGTTCCATGTAAAGGGTAGTTGGGATTAGGGGATTTTCTTAAAAATCTTCGTGTCGCATCCTTGGAAGATACCAAACTGAAATACCAAGTTTGGTATTTAACGGTCTTTTCGTTTTTGAGCCATGCTGTCCACAGACACACAGATATACGCACACACACCCACACACACGGCCCTATTTCCAGAAATGCTTTTTCTGGATTCAGGGGGACCCAAAACATGTATTTCCGGTGAAATCTCGGTATCGAATTTTTTGGTGCATGACAAATACCTTCTCTATACACTATGTACATAGTACATGTAGAGAAAGTAATAAAGCCCGAAAATACTCCAAGTTAAACTGTACAAAACCATGGCGGTACCAACTCTGATATTCGGATCATAGCATAGGCATTGACAAAAAGATATAGCAGTGGAATACACAGTTAGAAATGAAATGCATAGAAGTAATAGCTGGATACAATTAAATAGACAGAAAACGTAGCCAAGATATCAGGAAAGAATTAATAGTAGAAGAAATATTATACATAATTGCAAACAATAGAAAATAATGGGATAAAATGTTCAAAGGATAAATAATAATACAACAACTAAAATAGTCATAAATTATAAACTTAAAGCTAAAATAACCGCCGGTCCCCGCGGCTACGCTCGCTAATGTGCCTTGCTTTGGTGATTCGTGGAGCTTGGAATCGTGGGTTCGAGTCCCACCTTAGGAATGGGTGTAAATGTATATATATGTAAAAATAAAACCTTAAAATTTAATAGGTCAACTAAGGAAATGTAGGAAACTGGAAAAAAGAGGGAAAAAAAGGAATACAAAAAAATCTGATGTGTTCCATGCACGTGATTATCTCTGCAACAGATTTTAGTTAAAAAGGTTATGCTTTTATTTACTTCTGCTAATCGAGAAACATTATCAGAAATAGTCTTATTATTTGCTTCCTTGTAAGTAGAAGCGAAATAAGGGAGTATCATGGATTAAAATGATAGCCAAAAGCTGGTTGCTATGTGACTGAGGTTCCTTTGTTTGTATGGACAGGAGTTAAAAAATTCCTGTATGAGAAAAGTATATTTTTCAAAGCAGAAACGAAAAACCAAGAATATCTTAAAAATGATCAACTCAACTCAATGTACTATATGACATAAATTGTGTGTTTTATCGCGAACTACATTTTCTGTAGAGTAAGTTTTTGTCCATCTCTTTCGGTTTAGCAGTTATACACAATTCCGTAAAATTCTTCAGAGGCTATTCCCAGAAAATTCAAGATATACATTTTATGTGTTTTTGCATATCTTTAATATACGATATTTTAATCAAAATCGTTAGAGCCATTTTTAAGAAAATCAAAATTTTCGAAATGTTTTCCATGTAAAGGGTAGTTTGGGGTGGGGGGTTCTTGAAAATGTTCTTGTCGCATCCTTGGAAGACACCAAACTTAAATATCAAGTTTAGGCTTTAACGGTCCTTTCGTGTTTGCGCTATGCTGCCCACAGACACACACACACACACACACACACACACACTGTACACAGACAGACAGACCGACGCACACACAGGGACATTTTCTGAAAATGCTTTTGTTTTGGATTTAGGGAGTCTCAAAACATGTATTTCCGGTGAAATCTCGGTATCGAATTTTTGGGTACAATATAATACCTTCTCTATACACTATGTACATTGTTCGTATAGAGAAAGTAAAAAGAACCAAGGAAGACCGAAGAAAAAATGGGCAGACCAATTTGTAGTCGGATTGGATTGGAAAGTCCAAAACCTTGAAGCAGAAGAGGAAGAATTGCATTCATAGTTAATAGACACCCAATAACTCAATCATTCAATATGAATTGAAAACAATGAAAATTTTGCAATGGATATTTTATAAAATTTGGTGGAATTAATAATTAAAATAGCTTAAAATAGAAACTATTCACCTTAAAGAGATTAAATTTGGTTTAGGACATGTATTAAAATAGATATATCATCGGTTCAAATTTGGTTCATTTAGAACTAAGATAACAGAGGTTAGAATTTTTAGCATTACTGTTTAACATACACAATGTAAATGCTGTCCCTTTACAATATTAGTACAGTGTATAAGAGCAAGAAGCACTATGTTGATGTTTTATACGAGTTGATTGCCACTAAGATCGCGTGAGAGTTGACAACGGGCAATCAGGAATCCTCTTCAGCAGAGAGGGAGAGAGAAAGTTGACTGTATAGAAAACTTTGTGCGTCACGCACTTGCCTGCAAACTGAATAAGTCTAGTTAAGAAGCGACCGGGACGGAAAGAAACTTTGCGGATTTTATAATTATTATTCCTGCTCGGTGATTTATTTCTCCGCAAAACCAAGGCACGTTCAGGGAATTTCTCAGTCAATTCCAAGTAATTTAATCCAACGGTTTTTAGCGACCGCCGACTTTTTTTTGAGCAGCGCTGCTTCTCCCTTTTGGATTCTATAGTTGTTTAAAAGGGAAGGCCTGGAGAAACCCGCGAGGCACCGGAACTTATATCATCCATTTGGAAGAGACGTTAGTTTCGTTTACAAAATATTTACGGTGCTTCAACAACTTTTACTTTTTCCACCATGTAAATAGTAAGTAGAGAAGGTATCTATTGTATTCTACCTAAAAATTCAATACCAAGATTTCACTAGACATACACTTCTTGGAGTGCCCTGAATCCAAAGAGAGCATTTTACTTTGTATACAAATAAATGGTGTGTTATTTATGGATGCTCTTTAACAACTGTGGTTCTCAGCGTCCCATTCTAAATTGGGTGTGAAAGGCCACTTAATTTTGCTCAGAGGCCTCTCTATCAGGCTTGAGGTTCTTTTACATGCCGCAAATCTATGACACGGGACCAATGGCTTTACTTCCCTTCCGAGGGAAGCCATGCTAAGGATTTTTACACCCGAAAAAAATCCATCGTCCTCCGCCGGGTTTGAACCCGCGACCTTGGGTATATAAGGTTACCATTACACCACGGGGGGAGACAACTACTTTGTATACCAAGTACTATTTGCATACATAGAATGTACATAATGTATCTATTGCATTCACCCACAAATTCAATACCGAGATTTCACTGGAAATATACATTTTTGGGGATACATATTGCGTACATATTGGGTACATAAGGTATCTATTGTTTTCCACCCTCAAATTCAATACCAAGATTCCACTGGAAATATACATTTTGGGGTCTCCTGAATCCCAAAAAATAATTTTACTTTGTCCACCAAGTACTGTTACCATACAAAGTAGGTAGGCAAGATATCTATTGCATTCCACCCAAAAATTCAATACCTAGATTTATTTTGGGATGCCCTGAATTCAAAGAAAGCATTTTACTCTGTCTACCAAGTCTATGTTCATGAATCGTCTCCTTAGCGGGGTGGTAGCGCGGCTGCTTGCTAAGCGGGAGACCTAGGTTCGATTCCCGGTGCGGCGTGGGGAATTTTATCCCCCTGGGAAATCTGATTCGGGGTGCACTCAGCCTCGTGAGGGCAAATTGAGGAGTTACTTGATTGAGAAGTAGCGGTTCCAGATCGAGAAGGCCGCATCAACCGGTCGGGAGGCGCTTTCCGCCTCGGGCCGAGATGGGGAATGCAGCGCCCGGGCGGTAGGCCAAGTCCCTTGTGGACTGTCGTGCCATAGAGTTATATTTACTATATATACATACCTTTTCTACCTACTATGTACCTATATATATATAGGTACATAGTAGGTAGAAAAGGTATTGTATTGTATTCTTACGAAAACTTCTACTTACAATAGACTAATGTTTAAATCGATTACATGATGATAGATAAAACAATGATCTTTTGTAAGAAAAGTATGTTTGTGGAACAGCTAGTGTGTGTGGAGGGGGGCATAGCTCAAAAATGAAAAGACCATTACATATCAAACTTGGTATTTAAGATAAGTATCTTCCAAGGATGCGACAAGAAGGCTTTCAAGAAAATTCCTCCGCCCAAAATATCCTTTACATGAAAAATCTTTTAAAAGTGTTATATTTCTGAAAAATTCCTCTAAGGATTTGGATTAAACCATCGTAACTTAAAGATGTTTACATCACAAATAAAATACATATATTGAATTTTCTTGGAATAGCTTCTAAATTCTCTTCATTCTGGATGAAGTTTGCTGAATTTTACATAACTGGTAAACCGTCAGATGTGTACAACAAGTTTCCTTGATGGCCTAGGGAAAAAGTTTCCAGGAAACTCCAGAAAAAAAAACACTGGCACAGTTTCACAATTTATTTAAATAAGTTCTTTTAACAAGTAAGCCATTAAAGATATATCTGATTTACCGCTAATGTTTTTATTTGGAATAAGTTACTTTCGTTACAGTTTTAAGTTGCAGTTGTAAGCTACAACTATAAGCTACAGGCCTTGAAATACAATTTTAACATAAATCTTGTGATGAAACAAACGCCTGATTGTCCAGACTAGCAAATGAGTTTTCATGGTAGTAATAATAATAATAATAATAATAATAACAATAATTTAGACTCACGAAATATGCCTAATTCCCAAATGTTGACCAAGTCGAAAGAAAGTCTCTTGGCGGCTACACAGTAACTTCTGTGAGCTTTTAAAGATGATCTGTCCCTCGCCGAGTTTCCAGCAGACTGAATGCCCCTACAGAAAAAAAAAACACTGGCAGAGTTTCACACTTTATTTAAACAAGTTCTTTTAACAAGTAAGCCATTAAAGATATATCTGATTTTACCGCTAATGTTTTATTTGGAATAAGTTATATTCGTTACATTTTTAAGTTGCAGTTGTAAGTTACAATTATAAGTTACAGGCCTTCAAATACAATTTTAACATAAATCTTGTGATGAAACAAACGCCTGATTGTCCAGACTAGCAAATGGGCTTTCATGGTAATAATAATAATAATAATAATAATAATAATAACAATAATTTAGACTCACGAAATATGCCTAATCCCCGAATGTTGACCAAGTCGAAAGAAACTCCACCTTTATCTACCTTGGCGGCTAGGCAAGTAACTTCCCTGAGCTTTTAAAGACGATCTGTCCCTCGCCGAGTTTCCTGCAGACTGAATGCCCCTGTATCCTACGACAGCCCGACGAAGAGCGGAGAAAGAGTAGTTATAACATTTTCCACCAGGTCGTAGATAAATCTCATATACTATCTCACTCTGAAGATGGCGGGGAGTCTTGTTGAGCTAACAAATGGATATTATTTTTACAATTTTAGCAGATTTTGATCCAATTTCACAGGTGCATTACTTTAAGTCAGCCCTTCAACAGTTACTGAGGCATAATTATCCGAGGGTAATAACAAATTTTGTTAGATTGATTAACAGGAAATTGGATAACAGTTGATAACAGTCTGTGATAGACATATGAGCTTCCCAACTTGTGAACTCTACAGTGCTGCTGCATGTGACTGAAATGTTGCAACGTTGTCTGTTGCAGATGTTCCTGTTGTTTAGCGCCGCAGGAAGGAGAGGAGGGCAACCCAGCAATTCATGGATCACAGTAAGTTGATTCAAGCCTTAACAGGGCATCCCATCAACTGGTTTTAATACAAAAAATAATTCTGATGTGTTCCATTCACATGACTTTCTCCACATCTCTGCAATAAATTATTGTTAAAAAGCATATCCCTGTATCTACTTTAATAACTATTAGTAGAAAATGTCTTAATTATTTGTAAATAGAAGAGAAATAAGGGAATACATTAGGCTAAAACGACAGTAAAATATTTTAAAAGCTGGCTGCCATGTGGATGAAATCCGTTTCTATGCAGGGCAAGGAGTTTCCACTACCGGGTGAGTAGTATTTTAAATCTGACACAAATAACAAGGAATATCTCATAAATGGCCAATTCCACGAAAAAACGTAAATGATATAAATTGTGTATTTTAACAAGCTCTACATTTTTTGTGTGGTAAGTTTTGTTCTATCTCTTACGGTTACCTGTTATGCAAAATTCATCCAGAATAAACAGGTCTTTAGAGGCTATTCCAAGAAAATTTAAGATATACATTTTATTTATCACATAAATAAAATATCTTTATTATTAGAAAAATTAATCAAAATCGTTTCGGGCCACTTTCCTCAAGTGGCAACTCATTCGTTGTTCTTTTCATGCTCATAAGAGGGTATGGCGCCCTAAAGCCATCACATAGTGATATGCTCTTTATATATATGACTGCTTCTTTGTCTACTGAATTTTATAACATTTGTAAATGTGAGTTGAAAGTTTATCTCCAGTAATAAGAAGTAACTAGAATAATAAGTTCTTGTAAAAATATTTTGTAGAAGCCTGAGTAGAGAAAGATATATTTTTATTTTCAAGTATCCATTAAGCTTTTATAAAAAGTAGTAGCTTTGCAAGTCTAGGATTATATTTCATCTTCTAAGCAAAAAATCAGAGAAGTATGACAAAAAAAAAACAAATACTAACAAATATTTTATTTTTATTCTCTTAGTACCATGCTTTTTAATTCCTCTACACAAACTATGTACATAGTGTATAGTGAAGATAATGTAATGTATCCAAAAATTTAATACCGAGATTTCACCGGAAATACATGTTTTGAGTCTCCCTGAATCCAAAAAAGGCATTTTTGGAAAAATATCGGTGTGCGTGTGTGTCTGTGTGTGTGTGTGTGTGTGTGTGTGTGTGTGTGTGTGGACAGCATATCTCAAAAACGAAAAGAACTTTAAATACCAAACTTGGTAAGTTTGATATCTTCCCAGGATGCGACGCGAGGATTTTCAAGAGCATCCTCCCATCTCAAACTACTCCTTACATGCAAAACATTTCGAAAAATTTTATTTTCTCAAAAATAGCTCTAACGATTTTGATTAACATCTCTTATATTTAAAATATTTACATGCCAAATAAAATGTATATCTTGAATTTTCTGGGAAGAGCCTCTAAAGACCTCTTTGTTCTGGATGACTTTATTGAACTTTGCATAACTGGTAAACTGTAAGCGACAGACAAAAACTTACTTCACAAAAAATGTAGATCATGATAAAACACACAATTTATGTTATATACATTTTTTGTGGAGTTGGCCGTTTTTGAGATATTCCTTGTTATTGATTTCAGTTTAAAAATATTTAAAACTTTTCTCATGCGGAACATGTCAACGCTTGGCCACGCTAAGAAACGGGTTTCAATCCCATAGCAACCACATTTTAAAACATTTGACTGTCGGTTTAGCCTAGTGTACTCCCTTATTTCCCTTCTACTTATTAGAAACTAAAGAATAAGATCGTTTCTGCTAATGTTTTAGCCTGAAACAGATAGAAGAGTAAGGTTATTAACAATAATTTGTTACAGAGAAAACCATGTGAATGGAACATATTAGATTTTATTCTATGATCCCTTAGCAAACAGTTTCTTTAATAGGTCTAATAATTACACAATCAGGGCCTGGACCAGTGTCGTACGTGTAGAGGAAGAAGAAAACGAAACCCAAGAAAAATGATAAAAGGATTTGAGATACAATATAAGATACTATGTAAAACTACATAGCAAACCTTTGGTCATTCTTATTTTAGCTCAAAAACAAAAATAGTTTTACAAAATTAATTCAAATGTTCTCTAAATATCAATGGAATTAATAAAAATCTGATATTTCCATACATAGGACTTTCTCTACATCTCTGCAATTATTTTTAAAATCTTATGCTTTTATTTACTTCGTGCTAATCGAGAAAAAATTACCAGAAATAGTCTTATTACTTGCTTCCTTGTAAGCAGAAACGAAATAAGAAGGTAGAATAGGTTAAAGTGATATTCAAAAGCTATGTGACTGAAGTTCCTTTGTTTGTATGGACAGGAGTTGACAAATTTCGGTATGAAAAAAGTATAAACTTTTAAAAGCTGAAACCAAAAACAAGAAATATCTCAAAACGATGAACTCCACGAAAAAAATGTAATTAACATAAATTGTGTGTTTTAATGTGCTTTACATTTTTGTGCGGTAAGTTTTTGTCCATCTCTTACGTTTTATCAGTTATACAAAATGCCGTAAAATTCATCCAGAATAAAGTAGTCTTCACAGGCTATTCCCAGAAAATTCAAGATATACATTTTATTTGTCAGTTAAATATATTTAATATAAGATATTTTAATCAAAATCGTTAGAGCCATTTTTGAGAAAATCAAAATTTTCGATAAAAGTTCCATGTAAAGGATAGTTTGGGGTGTGGGGGGGATTTGTTCTTAAAATCTTCGTATCGCATCCCTGGAAGATAGTAAATTTAATTACCAAGTTTGATATTTTACCGACTTTCCGTTTTTGAGTTATTGTTCCGTTTTTCTGAAATTGCTTTTTATGGATACAGGGGCCCCTAAAACATATATTTCCGGTGAAATCTAGATATTGAATATTTGGGTGGAGTGCAATACCGTTTCTTTACACTATGTACATAGTACGTGTAGAGAAAGTAAAAAAAGTCGTAACTGAAAGTGTTGGAAGGAGAGTCCTGCCCCCGGTAAGGGAACTATGATGTTACGATTCCTATGAATTAATGTTGCAGCATTATAAAAGCGATATCTACAATCGTTTGTTTTATTTTTCGTGAGTCCGATCGGTGATCGAATTTAATTGCGGAATATTAATTTGCCTCAGCAAAATCCAGGGCAGTCTGGGAATCCCCTTCCATCCTCCCACTACAATTACCGCATTATTTTGCATTTAATCAAAACAGATTTATGGACGCGAGTCTATTTACGGCAATTAGAGGGCCCCGGACTGAGCATAGCTCTAGGAAATTATTACAATGACCAGCACTTAACCGCTTTCCGAGATAACCGTTGTAATTTACTTCGCAATAATAGTTAGCAACAAGTTTTTGACGATATCTGCAACAATACCTGGCCTTGCGAAGCGTTCTTCCCCGCTTTATGAGTGTAATTGTGCGGAAACGACAGCGCTATCTCCAAACACAACAATATGTGCATTAATATTCTATGCGCTTCACTCTAGAGGAAATACAGGTAATGTTTAAAGCCTTCACAAAGAAATTTGCCGTGCTCTTAGGCATTTCGGTTCATTGTGAGCGATGTTTAAAGTGTGAGCGAAAACGTTCATTTTCCTTTCTCTGAAGTCTTCGGAACTAAATTATGCACGCTTCAAATGCCTCACAAGCGTGTTTAAGCCATAAACGTAAAGATGAAGTATACACACTGCTCTTTGAATATTTCGTTATTTCATAGCAGCAAGAGCAGGTACATGTACTGGAACACTATTAAGAGTTACGCTTAATGTATGCGAATTTAAATAGATCATTGCAAAAACTGATGTGTTCCATTCACATGCCTATCTCTACATCTCTGCAACAAATTATTGTTAAAAAGCTTAAGCTTCCATTTACTTCATGCTAAGTGAGAAAATAAAAGCAGAAATAAACTTATTACTTGCTTCCCTGTAAGTAGAAGCGAAATAAGGGAGTAACACAGGTTAAAGTGATAGCAAAAGATGGTTGCTATGTGACTGAAGTTCCTTTGTTTGTATGGACAGGAGTTGACAAATTCCTGTATGAGAAAGGTATATGTTTTTCAAGGCCGAAACCAAAAACAAGGAATATCTAAAAAAAACAATCAACTCCACGAAAAAAATGTATATAACATAAGTTGTGTGTTTTAATGTGCTCTACATTTTTTGTGGGGTAAGTTTTTGTCTATCTCTTACGGTTTACCAGTTACACAAAATTCCATAAAATTCATCCAGAATAAAGTAGTCTTCAGAGTCTATTCCCAGAAAGTTCAAGATATACTTTTTATTTGTCACGTAAATATCCTTACTACGCTGTATTTAAATCAAAATCAGTATAGCCGTTTTTGAGAAAATCATATTTTTTTTAATTTTTTCTATGTAAAGCGAAGTTGGGATGGGTGAATTTTCTTGAAAATGTTCGAGTCGCATCCTTGGAAGATACTGAAGTTAAATATCAAGTTTGGTATTTAACGGAGCTGTGCTCCTCGCACACACACACAATACATATATATTATGTGAAAATATATGTATATATTGTGTCATTTGGCAGTTCATTTATGGGTTAGACTAAAAAATAAATTAATATTATTATTGTTTTAGAGACAAATTATTACTTTTTGTTCTCTTCAAACCTTGACTTTTAAACACTTTTAAACTTATTCCTCTAAATTGTATCTTTATTTCGAAAAAGCATAGATTATTTTCTTTGATGCAATTTTGAGTGGCATTAAAAACATTTTTTAAAAAATTGGTAAAATAAAATGGAACATTTTGAGTGTTAAAAATGGCTTAAAATGTTTTGCTAGAAAAAAAGGTTTAAGGTTGGGTGTGCCTATTAATAAGCATGTGCTTATCCATAAATATCTATACTTATTGTATAGTTTAAATCCGCCAAGTGAAAAAACGATTAACTTGCTTAAAGTTTATAATTTTTAATATTTTATTAGGAAAAAGTATTTTTCTCAATTTTTTATATTTCCAGATGCATCTCGATAACAAAACTGTAAAGTACCACTGAGCACAATTAAGTTTATAAATTTAAGAAAGAGATTCACACGGAATAAATGGAGAATTTAATTCAGGCTAATTAGATTAGAATAATGCCACGGAAAACCGAATATCCGTTGTTCAAATCTTGAATGTTTGTGTCATTAATTGTAGTGATTTTCACCCGTGATTATGATAATGCTGTGTGACTTTTTGTTTCAGGTACGCAGCGCATTCTGGCGGTCGGTTGCCGAAAGTGACCTCTAGGGATGAGGTGTGGTGGTGAACGGACCTGCAAGAACGCAGTATGGCATTTACTTAAAGAATAAGACAAGACAAAGTGTTTTGTGTTTACGTGTGTATTTCTCCGTGGTAAGGAATCACACTACGTTTCATTTATATTTGTTACAATAATCATCAGAAAAAGTGTGACAATTATATCTTACCACTAACACATAAAACATGGTATTTTTTAAAAAAAGGTATTTTAAACACTGAAGCAAAAATATTTACAGTCCGTCAAAAACAAGTGTTATTTTTTTCTGCTTGCAGTAAACAGGTGTCTCATTGGTGCGCTTAAAACGGATGAAAAAAGTGTAAATTTTTGAAATAAAAATAAATAGCCAAAACGTTCCATCCTCCATATAAAGAAGGACAAAATCCAAACTATGTTACTCCCCACCTCCCCGTCGAATTTCAAATTTCCATTACCTACATCTCAAAAAAAAATAATTTTATGTAAATATTATTGTTAATATTATCGAATGGGAAAGTAAAGTTCCTAATTATTATATTAACCTCTACATCCCAGGAACCTTCTTAAAAATTTCTTCAGAATGCATTTTCGTCTTGGCTATTACAACATTCAAGTTTTTAAAAAGCGAAAAGTACCAACTTTGCCGACGCAAATATATTCAGTGTTAATGTAAGGTGTAAATCTTTGCATGTTTTCTTAAATCTTTGTAAATTAGACGTTTCATAGTGGTACTAAAAGTGACTAGGGTATAAGGTTTCTTTTCTTACGAATATGTCTTATATAAAATTCCAAACTGGAAACAAACTGTACAGACAATATTGTTTATTTTCACACAATAATGGTATGCATTATTTTGTCTTTGACATTCCCTCTAAAATTAAACCTATTGTTGTGTACACGGCTTTCGTTTTTAAAGGATCAGTCTAAATTAAAAAAACCTTAACTTACTTAAAAAATACTTGTTAGTTTATATTTTGGGGGAAAATAAAAAACAGAATTAATTACAAATAAACTTTCAAACCCCGCAGCCTAATTAATTATAATGCTTATTTTTGAAAGATCATGCAATAGAAGCATGAGGGAATTTATACAACCCTACCCTTTTAATGGATACACGCAACTATTTTTCATTACAGTTTATAAAAATACATAACAATAGTATGCTAAATTACTGCTACTTATAGATAGAAGATGAAATCATGTGATTTTCTTTTCCCTGAGCATCAAAGATGCGAAATCTTCTGTACTTCTTTATTCCCCATGTGTCTGGAAGTATTGGTGTGGGAGTGAGTGCACCTATGTTTATAGTATAATACTGAAGAAAAAAAGACAATGTTAAAAAAAACCCTGGTTCAGCGAGGAGAACACCGGTAGTTTATAAAGCAAAGCTCTCGGTATGACCATAGAAGTTGTAAATGAAACAATTTAAAACAATACAACAACTTATATACCATGCTGTTTGGATATTACGCTACATCGCAGACCGTAACACCTCCTCACTTCTCTCCTAAATAGGAAACGTTCTGCTTATCAGTTCCACACACCGAGTAGTAAATTAAAGATAGGAGAAAAGATAATGCCTTAACAGCATATGAGACATTTAATAACGAAATCATTTAAAAAGTATGATTTTACTGCAATTCGCGATGCTAAGATTACATCAAATTATGTATCTAGCTAGCGCATAAATAACTATTAAATAATCATCGTTATGTTGGTCAAGATCATGCAGAATTGCGTCTCTCTATTACAGGTTTCATTATGTTGCTAAGAACGTAGCTAACGAAATAGACTGGCTACGATGCAAACTGAAGTCAGCTGTTTCTTATGGTCCGGTCATGATCCCATGAAATAAAATTACAATCGCCTATGTGCCTATGTCGTACACAAACAAATAAAGTACTCCTTAAATTTGTAGAAAAGGTAGTGTTATGCGATGAAGATATTCATTGTCAGCCATGTTTAAGAATACTATTACTACATAACCCTGATTCGCGCCGCAGCCTGTCTATCTCGTTAGCTTCGATGTAGAAATAATGCTGTAATAAATATATCTACCAAACGAATTTCCTGTCAACCTACAACATTTTAAATCCTTCTGTAACATTTTCTTTTTGATTGGTTTTTATTTGAGTAGGCAATGTAATGTATTACATTTTGCCTCAAAAACAAAACACATTCCCTACTGTTGCATCTAGTTAACAATGCTTATATAAAGTAACTATCGAAAACTTAATTAATCGATATGCCAACAAGAGCCACTACTATAAATTGATGACTCATCCCAGTATTAATTAAGGTGGCTGATAGTTTTTTTCTAAACAAATTTTTTGTTCTTAGTTGAATCAATGAAAATTAGTTTAAAATCTGAAGTATAGACAAATATTACAGATTGATTTTAAAATTATTTACTTGTCGTATATTTATAGTAATCAGTAAGAAATTTGTTATAACAGTTTTTTTGATATTATTATCTGTCTCATAAATAATGTACTTTTATTACCTTTACTACTCATTTTATAAAAATATTTAACAGAATTAAACTGTAATCCTAAAATATCGAAAATTGTTGTGTAACTTACACTAAAAATTAGAAACGTAAGCAAAATTCATAATAGTTTAGATTTCTGTGAATTTAGTTATGCTTTAATTCCCTTAAATAATTCTAGAGCTACATATTTTGTTTCATCTTGGCATTATAAACAATTAAGCAAACTTCTCTCTTTGAAACCTTGCTGATATCTTTTTTTCTACTTGTAAGAATTTAGAAAAACGTAAGTCACCTTTATGTGATAGGTCATACTAGAAGAAGTAATTGATCAAAATTAATCAGATTATCAGTAAAAAAAGTATGAAATAAAACATCGAACAGCATGTACATATGTCTTTCCAACAGAATGGTGCTCCCCCACGTTGTACGATAAATAGCTACTCAAAAGGTGCTCAAGAAGGACCGATAAATCTTCAAACTCTCCCTATAGTCATTTGAAATCAGTTGTTCCGTTCTGAAAAATAAAATAACCCTCAAAATAAAATAACTGGCCTACAGTGGAAGATTTTTGAACATTTAAATGTATGAATTTAACAAATTTCCTGTTGATAATTACGTTAATAAAAGGTTTCATCTAGTTTACTCATTCTTTATAATATGCAAATGGTTCAAATGAAGAACACAAAAACATGAAAAAAAATAACATTTATGAAGGTACTATTTTTAAAAATAAGCATAATAATAGTATGAAAGTGACATTTGACATTTTACGGTCTGGGAAGTTGGAGTGGGGTTTAAGGCGCAGATTGGAATACATTTTTGTTTTAGTCTGCCCCTTCCTCACTATTTAAACTGGCGTGAATTTTTAATTAAATTAAAAGTGTATTAATGTATTTAGACTGAGCCTTTTAAAATAAGAACCCTGTACTTTAGAATAGAAATCAGTGGTCTTGAATATTCTAAGATATGACAGCCAGAAAGTTCTTACCCCTATCACACCAAACAGATTGGCTACATTTCTTTTTATCGAGAAGTTACAGCGAATTTTTGGTACTCTTCTACGATATAAACCAATATAAACTGAAACTGTGCACCTTAATACTCATGATGCTCCTACTTGTACATCACCATAACGTTCTTGGCCAATGTTGCGCTTTGGGTCTGGATTCGTGGGCTTTATGAGTGGTATAATGTGCAGGTGCCCCATCCTGCCGAAACAAACACGTATCTTTAATTTCATGCAATAAGTGTTTATATGTAGATTTGTTGTTTTCAACGCCTATAGTAGCCCTTACACTCTCTCAGCATTAGTTCATTCTCAATTCTAATTACAACAGGGGGTTATTGCTAATTGATTAAGCAGGGCTTTTATTAATTAGTTATCGAATATTTTACTATTACCAGTTTTAACAATGTTTATATCAGGATTAACAGATAATTTTGGTTAGTAAAAGTGTGGATTTTTGGTATATTTCATTTTTATCGGAAAATATTCACTTTACCTTGTTTTAGTGTTTTTATACACCTGAAGAAACTCTCTAGATTCATTTTTGAATCAGATAATTCTTAGTCGTTAGGTACATGCACTTCTACATTGTCGACCACAGTTTACGGAGTTGTAATTTTTTTTATTTATTTACTAATTTTGTGGTAAGCATACAGTCCAGGCTTAGCTTGACCGTATTTATAAAACAAACCCCGAATCTTTAAATACCCTTACAATTATTCTTTATTCACTTCCCTTCTTGAATGTAATTCTTTTTTACTCTATCCCTTTCGATCGTCTCCTTAGCGCGACTGTTTACCAAGCGGAAGACCCGAGTTCGATTCCCGGTAGCGCCGAGGCGATTTTCTCCCACTGGGAGACCTGGTCCGGGGTGCACTCAGCCTCGTGAGGTCTTTGGGAAGCCAATTGAGCAGATACTTGAGGAAAAAGCAGCCGCTCCAGGTTGCGTGAACCGCAATAACCGGCTGGAAGCGACTTCGGGCGCTAACCACCCTCTAGTGCTGCACCCCATCCATGACGACTGTAGTAGTCGGAGATGGGGACGCAGCGGTCGTGCGGTAAGCCCTGGCACGACTGTTGTGGGTTGTTCTCTCACGGAGGTTTAGTATTTTTATACTCCTAATTTGTTCTAAAGATTGAATTAAAACTATAGTTACGCCTCTCTAAACCATTTTTATTTATATACTAATTTCTCTAGAGTTATGCTCAATTTGCACTCAAGTACGCTCAAGCACTCGACTAGATCACTCACTCTGAAGTGGTTTTCCCTGATCTTTATGCGAATGCTGAGGGGGAGAGGTTCCGTCTACTATGATTTTCTTTGCCTCGTTTCCTTCTCTTTACTTTCATTCTCATCTGTGATGTACCACTAGGTTTCGTGACGTACGGTGTTGACGGACAGATGGGTGAATACTTCTAAAACAAGAATATCCTGTGGATACATGAGGGCATATTTCATCGTCTTCTCTAGGCAGCTCCATTAGTGGGATGGGTCTTTGAGCCTGAAACTTTTAGGAACTTCCGCGCGTCCCTAAAGGCCTGCCTTCCTGCTGCCTGTATCCTCCTGTGCTTCCTCCACTGCATGCCTTTCTCCTGGGTTATGATAGCCGTAGTAGATTATGTAGGGTACAGTATTTTTCAGAACTTCAAAACCCTCTGCCAAAGGAGGCGTAACTTTAAAATTTGGGGTTAGGAGGTGTGCGGCTGGAAACCAAACCTCACTGTTGCCAAGTCCCCCACTTAGGCGCGAATCTCGTCTTGCAAGCAGAGTCTACAGAGTGTCCAGGAAACAGATTTTTACTACGTTGCCTTTTGCCCCTATTACAGAGTCGTCTTTGTTTGCTAATGATTATTGTCCTGTGGCAGGAGGGAGCGGTTCCGTTTGAAGGCCACCATGTTTTGGAAAAGCTATACAATACGAGAGTATCCCCCTTGCAGGCCTACACCTATATAGTTTTCTCCAAAATATGAAGACTCTCAAACTGGAATGCTCCCCTACCACTGGGCAATAACCATTAGCGAACAAAAGACGAATCTGTGCTAGGGGCGAGAGACAACATAATAGCATCTGTTTTCTGGAGACGCTGCTTGCAAGTCGAGAATCGCGCCTGAGTTAAGCGGCCAGTAAGTGGAAGACTTGGCAACAGCGAGGGTTGGTTTCTAACCGCCAACCCCCTAACTTCAAACTTTAAAAAAAAAAAAATTATGTTCTAAAAATACTTTATATTACGTGTTTGTTTTCAAGGCTCCTTGAGCGTTACAGGTGCTACCAACAATATGGCGTTCCCGGGCTCCGGAAACTCTTTGTGAACCAGTTTAAAGGTGTAATGAGGTTATAGCTTAGCGAAACAGTAAAGATCTTATTGCACTGAAGTAAGATCAGCAAATTATTGTTTTATTATCTTTTATTTTATTAATTAGAAGATATTCATTACTTGATTTATTTTTATCATTATTATGATGATTTGAGGCGAAATTTATATTATTTTGGGTTGCTGCATAACGACAACGAGCCACTTATAGCGACCATTTTTCTGACGTCGTGGCAACGACTGTTTTAAAATGTTATGCAGCAAAATATCCATTGTTGCACTCTTCGGTATTATAATATAATAGCACACTGAAGTTATGTATGGCCAGATAATACTAAAATCATGTAATCCTCGGGTTTATTACCAATAGGAATATAATCCTAAGGTAATATATACAATTAATGTTACTAATAATACAAATTGACAAGAAAATTTAATTGATAGCTACAATTAATTTGTTTTATGGTTACATGTTCTAACAAATTATCATCGCTACCCAACCCTAATAACAGAAGTGTAATAAACACTGTTATCAAATATTTTAGCGGTTATCATAAAACGTTGATTATTTAGAATTGCAGTAAGCTAATTTATAAAACGTTTTCCTCCACCACATGGTGTCTAAAGAAGAACTACATAAATAATACAAGTTCAAGGTACTCCATTCTTACTTTACTATAAAATGTTTAAAATATCATTGTTTTTATATGTTTATGAGAAATAAAATCCTCATAATTAATAGAATGAGAATTCAATAGCGGTTGTCCACTTTTGACACATGCGCAGGCTTGTACAAATAGCATGTAAACATTTTATGCCTTCAAGTAATTTTGTTTTCACGTTTTTGAGGCATTAAAATGTTCTTCATGGTTTAATAATATTGTTGTTCAGTTTATTTGAGATCAAGAGTTAGTTTTGGATGTAGGTTTTTTATCATTATATTACGTTACCCTCTATGTATGTAGGACTGACACCACAGGGGTTACAAAGGGGTGCCTAGGGGTCAGAAGCCTGTCGGGCAGCCAACGGCACGAAACCACGGAATGGAGAACCTGGAACGAGTGGTCGGGCCGTAGACAGGTATGAGCGTGGGGATGTGGATGATACGAAGTGAAAGCGAAATGGATGGTAGGAGATATTTAACCGGGCAACTTCCGCCCAGATGCCATTTCGTCCACCACAAATCCCATATGCGGCCGCTTGGGATTGAACCCGGGCTGCCTAGGTGGGAGGCGAGCAGTCTAATCACTCTGCCTTATCATCATATACTGAATTCATTTTAGAAACATAAAAATCTTACATTTTTGCTTTCGAAGAACTACAATCATTACAGGATATGCAAAATGTAAATGTTCAAAATGTTCACAAATTTAGTGATGTAAAATGATACATGATACCTGATTTTCACTCTTCTGAAAGTCTGAAAGTTCGCAGTTTTTCCTGGTCGTTAGAGATTTTAAGGTGATTTCTCATCTCCCACAATTTACTTTCCATAATTTCCCTTTAATTCCGTTTCCTTGACATGTGTCTGGTTGGCCTTAAGGTTTTATAATGTGTGGCAGTACCAGAAAGATGGTGCGGATGCTTATTCCAAGGAAAGAACATTTTTCATGGACACCAGTAGGCAATCTGGTTGCAAAGGTCGTTAATACTCTCTCCATTAGCGGGAAGGGCTTTACGCGCGTCTCTGTGGCCTGTATAATTGAGGCCTGTAGCCTCTTGTGATTCCTTCTGTTCATCTGTTTCTCCCGGGGAGTGTTAGCCACTAGTAGAACTCGTGTAGATTGCAGTACGCGTGATATCCTCCGTAACCCGAGACCCGATATGCTAACCCTAGAACATTAACGCGTTGCTATTTATCTGCAACGCATCACAAATGTTACGATTTTTGTTACTATTACATCTTTAAAATTATATTTTCTTTATAATCAATAAGACAAATAGTGGTCTTTTCTGTGTATTGCTGGAATCTACCGTCGTTTTTAGATTTACGGCACTTAAAAGAACCTCACGCCTGATAAAGAGGCCTCTGAGCAAAATTTAGCGGTCTTTCACGCCCACTATAAATGGAACGCTGAGAACCATAGCAGTTAAAAAGCGTCCAAAAATAAAACTCCAATTCTATACCGTCATTTTGAGCAAAATGAGCTAATTGAAAGTATAGCAACAATTTCATTACAAATCATTTGAAATGTCATTAAATAATCTCTCCTGTTACTATGATTGAATATAAATTTTCAGTTGAACATCAATCTGCTAGACACAAAGTGTCTGTGATCGAAACAGACAGCACTTTATCACTAATGCTTCATGAAATTCATGACTGATGCTTGGCTGTGTTGCTATATCAACAAAGAAATGGCAGCCAAATGAACACTACTCACTTCTTCAAGTCCAGTAATGAAGCTTATAAATGTTACAGGGATAGGAAAGCGCGGGGAATCATTTTACGAGCAGTTTTGCCAACTTCTGTAAAAATCACGATGTGTTAGTGTTCTATGGCTCATTGTATTAAATCTGCGTTAAGAATTTCAGCTAAATTGGTTAAAGTTTGTAGAAATTAGCTACATTGTTACTGAATATATTCTGTAATCAAAATCAGTCCCTTTTTACAGCATTTTATAACACAAAACCCCTCAACAAACAGAATCTCACAATAGTTGTGCGAACATATGACTGAAAACTGCATTCCAAGGAAGATTCTCCTGTAGATCGCGAAGAAAGTATTACTTTTTCTGAGGAGCTAGTCAGGGAATTGGTCGGAAAATTTGAAGGTTGCTATCGAATAAATCACCAATATGTGCTAAAATTAAAAATGATTGCTTAAGAAATACAACATTTCCAAATTTCACAGATAATTACGCTTGGAGCGTAATGGAAAATGTTCCAGGATAAAAAAAATAAGATAAATTATATTTCAGTCCTTACTGTCACTTTATTTTTCCTTTCTTTGCGGTAATGTAATGAAACACGAACAAAGCGCCCTCTTCTTCTCTCTGAATATGATCGTCTCTTCAACTATAACCTGGTCACGTGAGTGAACACTCTTCCCCCGGTAGAGTTTTACGGACCGGGCGAGGTGTTTTCGCATCTTCCTCATACTTTTAGGCTTCTCTCTCTCTCTCTTTCTCTCTCTCTCTCTCTCTCTCTCTCTCTCTTGCTTGCTTGCTTGCTCTCGGCTACTCTCTCTCTCTCTAACCAATCATTCGCCGCCAGCGCTGATGGACTCTCGAGGCCAACTTCATCATAATTCGTATTTACAGTTGGAAGGTCATTATAGTCAGAATTAAAATGGATGCACAGAGTAAAATATTTCCTAAATTAGAGAACTAAACCCACTAAATGTGTGACAAGTTTACGAAATATATAAAGCCAATTGTTCGAATTTGTTTTTTCATTCACTTTTCATAGTGTATTGCTTTAAGTCTATAGAGGCAAAATTGCTCTACAAGGGTATGAATTCATAAGCACTAATATATTTTTATTGTCAATTTGAAATAATATGATCCTTAAATATTTAAGGAAAGAAGTAAATTACAGTTCAAGACCAGTGATTTTCTAATTTTTGTTTGTACATCTGTTAGTTTTAGTGAGATAAATATGTGAATGGTATTTTTCTGTTATAAAAACTGGTACAAATAGATTCTAGAAGCTGAAATTTGGGTGCTTAATATTTTCATAAATACATATTTGTTTTCGTGTTTTGCAGCCTTGGCTTTTACTGCAAAGGCCTGTGACTGTTGGTGCATTTCATATTGTGTATTTTGTACTTCTGGTAAAAGTTAATTACAATGCATTTACTAATATAATTATATCTTATTACTGTTGTTTCAGTGTAACTTTTTGGTTTTTTTTAGAAACGTTTTGAGTCAAAGAGAAACATTAGTCGGTAAAGTTGGTACTACTATAAATACCTACACGTTTAGCCGTCGTGTGTTTGCCAGTTGTATAGTGTCAATACTAAACAGAAATTACAAACAAAAAAAAAAGACAGTGTAATAATAGATACAAAGGGTTGATTTGGACAGTGAACTTTGGACCCGGTGCATATCACAATCAATAATGTAACAAACATTTTGAACAGAGCGCCAAAGAAAGAGAAATGCAGAGGAAATTATGAAGTGTACCATGTTTTCAAATAAACACATTAAAGGGATTAAAATGATGTAACATATATTGTAGTTAAACTGAACAAGGAATAAAAATGGAAAAATATCCTTTGAGTTTTACTGTTTAATTATATGTACACATACTTTACAGGAAGCATAAAGGTCCTGCATTAGAATAAGTATAATTATAATAATGTGACCACACGCAAGAAACCTATTATAATATTTCCATGACATCTTGAGAAACAACGAATACTGACAACATTATAAAAATGAATAAATATTGATGAATTTAAATAAAAAAACTCGTGTATTCCATTCACATGACTTTCGCTACATCTCTGCAGTAAATTATTGTTAAAAAAAACTGATGCTTCTTTTTACTTCATGCTAATCGAGAAAAAATAGCAGAAATAGTCATATTACTTGCTTCCATGCAAGTAGAAGGGAAATTAGTGGGTCGCATAGGCTAAAGTATTAATCAAAAGCCAGTTGCTATGTGACTGAAGTTCCTTTGTTTGTATGAACAGGAGCTTACAGATTCCTATATGAGAAAAGTATAAGTTTTTTAAAGCTGAAACCAATAACAATGAATATTTCCGGTGAAATCTCTGTATGAATTGCTATACATTCTCTATACAGTATGTACATAGTGCGTATAGAGAAAGTAATAATACTTTGGTGAATGACAAAAGGACAAATAGCACAGAAAACGAAACTAAATGCAGAAAACTATAAATGTAATATAAACTAATATTGATAAAATTGTGAAATATCAAACAACGAAACAGTCCTATGATTGTGCAGTTAATTGACTGTCATTGTAGCAGAAAATATGCATGCCAAAATACATTGTCACTGTCTCCATATTAGAAGTATTAGGGTGCAGCTATAAACTTCAGCGCTGGTTTTAGAATTTGCTTACTAAGCGCAGGATGAAAATATTAATATTCTCAGGAAATTAAGTTAGCTGTATTGTTAATTTAGAGGCGTTTACCTTTCTATCCCTCCATCTCTTTAACACAAAGACTTAATTCCTAGTGCCATACAATTATGGCATTTATTTATGTGAATTAAGCTCTTTGTTCGTCTCCTTATCGAGGTGATAGCGCGGCTGCTTGTCAAGCGGGAGACCTGGGGTCGATTCCCGGTACCGGCGTGTGGAATTTTCGGTCCGGGGTGCATTCAGCCTCGTGAGGTCCCTGGGGGGGGGGCCAATGGAGGAGCTAGATCGAGAAAACCGCATTAACCGGCCGGGAGGGACTCGAGGCTATGATCACGTCTCACCCTCCAGCACTGCACCCATCGAGCCGAGATGGGGATGCAGCGGCCGGATGGTAGGCCTTGGTCCTTTGCGAATTGTTGTTTAATGCAGGTTAAGCTCATTTGTCTTTGCTATAGCTTATAGCCAACTGAAGTTCTTTGCCAGGCCACACAAAGTAAATCGCCCTACTTTCTACAACAAGCACATTACCAAAATATCCATTCTTAGCCCTTGTATAATGAAAAGAAGCAGAGAAAAGAAAATTCCAAGATTAAATTTTAGAAAGTCATATATTTCTTTATATACATTAAATATTCAGGAGGCAGTTTTAGAATTTGATTTGGTATATGTAGTATTTTCCTGCTAATAAGTTTTGATAGTGTAACACTGAGGTAATGATGTAATAGTTGAATGGCATTGAAAACTGTGCATCAATTTAATATTTTGTCCTTTAAGACATTAATAGCAGATTCAACATTATTATTGCGTTTATTCTGACTTTTACAATAAACACCCAACATAATTTATATAATGTAGATATAAATTAACAATTGACAGCTTTAAATACAGAAATTCGTGATTCATATACTTCCGTATTATGAGCAATTAAAGTTTTCTTAAAGCAACTTTTACCTACGATCTGCTCTGATATTTTTGTTATTTATCTATGACGTCAGTGAAGTTTTAGTATTACTTTCTCTACACGTACTATGCACTTAGTGTATAGAGAAGCTATTGTATTGCACCCAAAAATTCCATACCGAGTTTTCAACGGAAATACATGTTTTGGCAGCCCCTGAATCCCAAAAAAATATTTTTAGAAAAATGCCCGTGTGTGTGTCTATGTGGCTGTCTGTATGTGTGTCTGTGGACAGCATAGCTCAAAAACTAAAATCCGCTAAATATCAAAATTTCCAAGGATACGACATGAAAATTTTCAAGAAAATCCCTCACCCCAGTTAAACCTTTACATCAAAAACATTTCGAAAGTGTTACTTTTCTCAAAAATAGCTCTAAAGATTTTGATTAAAATCTCTTACACTTAAGATATTTACAAGACAAATAAAATGTATATCTTGAATTTACTGGAAATAATCTCTGAAGTCCTCTTTATTCTGAATGAATTGTTATGAATTTTGCATAACTGGTAAACCGTAAGAGATAGACAAAATTTACTATACAAAAAATGTATATCTCCTTAAACCACATAATTAATGTCATATACAATTTTTTTTCATGGAGTTGACAATTTTTGAGGTATTCCTTATTATTGGCTTCAATTTAAAAATAATCTTCTCATATGGGAATTTTTAACTCCTGGACATGTAAAGAAATAGATTTCAACCCCATGGCAACCACATTTTAAAACATTTGACTGTCGGTTTAGCCTAGTGAATTCCCTTATTTCCCTTCTGTTTATAAGGAAGAAAGTAATAACACCGTTTCTGCTGTTTATCTCGATTAGCATGAAGTTTATTAACAATAATTTGTTACAAAGATGTAGAGAAGGTATGTGAATTTAACACATCAGATTTTTTTTTCTTCTGGAAAACTGGTTGTTATAAAATTGCCAGTATTTGTGGTTAATTGACTGATTAGCATTTTTATTGCCTCGTTGACACAAAGAAGAACCAAATTGGAGTTAATAGCACGTCAGTTAAGGGGGTCTTCAAGAATAAGTTCTCTGAAACCAAGGAAATGTTTTCTCTCAACAAAATAACTTTTTCTTGTGACCCAAAAGCAGGAGGTAAGTAATTTAACAGATGAAAACGCATTTAAGTAAGAATAGCAAATTGTGAGAAGTGAATAATATTACCAGGGAGCTTTAATTTGTGCACCAATAAGAATTATTGGTTTATTCGAACTACACAGATTGTAATTTCAGATAGACATGAAGTCGTTTAAAGTTGGTGAAGGGAGAAGGGAAAGTTTTTGGTTGTAGAATTGTGTTAGCGCGAGCAAAAGTTGTACTTAAAGAGAGTACTCCTTGGGGGAAACGATGAGGTTACTGGGTAAAGTTGTAGCGGAATACAAACCGAGAGATTGGGTGTTGGTCTGCACTCACGACCAGCTTGTTTTCTGTTGCAGCTTCCTCTCTACGTGCCAAGCATATACTGCCCGCAGGTTCATCGGGTAAGTTCAGATAAACAAGAATATATACTTTGGTCAGAGTCTTTATAGACCTTGTAGGGGGTAGATAAGGACCCTAAGTGGCTGCACCGGCGACTGTCACAAAGTACCGACCAATCTGTTTCCTATTTTTACTTTCTCTACACATACTATAGACATAGTGTATACAGAAAGTATTTACACTCCACCCAAAAATTCGATACCGAGATTTCACCGGAAATATACGTTTTAGGGTCTCCTGTATCCAAAAAAAATATTTTCAGAAAATGGTCCGTGTGTCTGTGAACACGATATCTCAAAAACAAAAAGTATTTAAGTTTAGTATCTTCCAGGGATGCGACACGAAGATTTTGAGGAAAAAAAACCTACCCTTTACTACCCTTTACATGGAAAAAATTTCGAAAATTTTGATTTTCTCAAAAATGACTATAACGATTTTGATTAAAATTTCGTATATTAAAGATAGCTACCTGATAAATAAAATGTATATTTTGAATTTTCTGGGAATAGCCTCTGAAGACTACTTTTTTCTGGATGAATTTTACGGAATTTTGCATAACTGCTAAACCATAAGAGATGGACAAAAATTTACCACACAAAAAATGTAGAGCATATTAAAACACACAATTTATGTTATATGCATTTTTTTCGTGGAATCGATCGTTATTAAGATATTCCTTGTTTTTTGTTTCAGCTTTGAAAAAAGTATACTTTTCTCATGCAGGAATTTGTCAACTCCTGTCCATACAAATAAAGGAACTTCAGTCACAAAGCAACCAGCTTTTGACTATCACTTTAACCTATGGTACTCCCTTATTTCGCTTCTACTTACAAGGAAGCAAGTAATAAGACTATTTCTGCTATTTTTTTCTCGATTAGCATGAAGTAGATAGAAGCATAAACTTTTTAACAATAATTTGTTGCAGAGATGTAGAAAAATCATGTGAATGGAACACATCAGATTTTTAACCTTTACACTGTACCAAAAGGATCTGACCTAGGTAAAAAAATGTAATTGGCGTTTTATTTATGGACGCTCTTTAACTGCTGTGGTTCTCAGCGTCCCATTCTAAATTGAGCGTGAAAGACCGCTTAATTTTGCTCAGAGGCCTCTCTATCAGACTTGAGGTTCTTTTACGTGTCGTAAATCTACGACACGGGACCAACGGCTTTACTTCCCTTCCGAAGGAAGCCATGCTAAGGATTTTTACACCCGAAAAAAATCCATCGTCCTCCGCCGAGTTTGAACCCGCGACCTTGGGTATATGAAGTCAGCATGGTAACCATTACACCCCGGAGGGCGACTGAACTAGATATGTAACCAACGCTTAACTTGTTACTTTCTCTACACATCCTACTATGTACATAGTGTATAGAGAAAGTATTGCAGTGCACCCAAAATATCGATACCTAGATTTCACCGGAACATACGTTTTAGGTTTTCATGTATCCAAAAAAGCATTTTTAGAAAAAGGTCCGAGCGTGTCCGTGTATTTGTGAACATGATAACGGAAAAACGAAAAGCCGGTTAATTACTAAACTTGGTATTTAAGTTATGTATCTTCCAACGATGCAGCAGGAAGATTTCCAAGCAAATCCACCCACTTCCAGCTACCCTTGACATAGAATATTTTTCGAAAATTTTGATTTTCTAAAAATTACTCTAACGATTTTGATTATTTATTTGGTAAATATCTTGAATTTTCTAGGAATAGCCTCTGAAGACCTCTTTAATTTGAATAAATTATGCTGAATTTTGTATAACTGATAAACCGTAAACTTACTACACAAAAAATGTAGATCACATAAAAACACACAATTTATGTCATATACGTTTTCTTCGTTGAATTGACCATTTCTGAGATATCCCTTGTTATTTGTTTCAAATGTAAAATGCTTAACATTTTTTCACACGGAAAGTTGTAAACCCTGCATAGAAACGGATTTCATCCATGGCAACCGGCTTTTAAAAGACTTGATTATCGTTGTAGCCTTGTGCATTGCCTTTTTTTTTTCCTTCTACTTACAGGAGGCAAGCAATTAAAACAATTTCTGCTAATGTTTATCTCGATTATCATAAAGTAGCTTTTTAACAATAATTTGATACAGTTATGTAGAGAAAGTCATGTGAGTGGAACACATCAGACTTTTAAAAAAAAAAAATGTCCGTGTGTGTGTCCGTTGTCTGTGAACACCATAACCCAAAAACGAAAAGTCGGTAAAATGCCAAACTTGGTATATAAGTTAAGTATCATCCAAGGATGCGACAGGAATATTTTGAGGAAGATCTCTCCACCCTAATTTCTTATATATCTTCAGACTCCTGTCAGGTAAAAACGAAAGCAGGAATTAAACTAAATCTGCAGCCGTGTTACTGAAAAATATGTACTTCTGAGGCCTTTCGAATGAAAACCTCATTCTTTGTTCCAACAAACAAGATTTGTAATGCGAAAAAGTTGGTTCCACTTCGCATGATGAATCAGCATCATCAAGCAAATAGCATTTGTTGGGATCTAAAAGTGCAGCTTGTATGCGATACATCACATTGAATCCTGCATTTTTTCATTTACACTTCTTATTTTCATCTTTATTTCAAGTAGATTAGTAGATCCGTCTTGACAGTTCTTCTACATGCCGCACAGATTCAGTTCAGCTCCATGCCTCTGGACTATAACAGTGTGATATTTATGGGTAACTTTCTGAACAAATTTGCAATCAATAATATGTTTCTGTGAAGCTGTTCTGTTACTAGACGTTTGACAGTTTGTTTACCAGAATTGTCATCGGTTTCTGAAAAAGTGCATGCATGAACTGCACTGCTAGAAAACTTACTATGGTTGTAAAACAAATTAATTTTGCTCACATTTGAGAACAAAAATATTCGAACACATTTCTTACTACCGATGTGGTTTCCTATTATGCAGTAATAGCTGTTTTGCAGCAATGGGTTGCACTCTATGTTGACCTTTGCTCGCACAAGTAATACCGCAAGGTATTGCCAACCCTGGCCGCTCTTACTCTGCATAAGGAAATCGGTACGAAATTCCCAGCTCTGGCAATGTAACTCAACAAGGGTCCTGAAACCCCAGCAATTGATAAACGACTTCTAACTACTAAATATATAAATTGTTATGCTGCTGTGTTTATTTGA
Source organism: Hymenopus coronatus (assembly GCA_030762935.1). NCBI lineage: Eukaryota > Metazoa > Arthropoda > Insecta > Mantodea > Hymenopodidae > Hymenopus > Hymenopus coronatus. The sequence continues at coordinate 44,543,455 of CM060883.1, forward strand.
TAAAGGTAAGTAATTACATTTACCATGAGACGTAATCATAAATGACTACTTTAACTGCAAGAGGTAAATATTAATATTGTATATATTGGTAATGTATAGTATTAATGTTGAGCCTTCACAATAACTGTTTATAAACATGTTGGTAATTGACATAAGTATTGCTATACTGAAAAATCTGATGTGTACCATTCACATGACTTTCTGTATATCCCTGCAACAAATTATTCTTAAAAGGCTTATACTTCTATTAACCTCAGTAAAATATTAGCAGAAATAGCCATATTACTTGCTTCCTTGTAAGTAGAGGTGCCATACGTTAAAGTGATAATCAAAAGCTGGTTGCCATGTCACTGAAGTTCCTTTGTTTGTATGGACAGCAGTTGACAAATTCCTGTATGAGAAATGTATAAGTTTTTCATAGCCGAAACCAAAAATAAGGAATGTCTTAAAAACGACGAACTCCACGAAAAAAAAATGTATATAACATAAATTGTGTGTTTTATCGTGCTCTACATTTTTTGTGTAGTAAGTTTTTGTCCATCTCTTACGGTTTAGCCGTTATTCAAAATTTAGTTAAATTCATCCGGAATAAACTACTTTTCAGAAGCTATTCCCAGAAAATTCAATATATAGATTTTATTTGTCAGGTAAATATCTTTAATATACGAAATTTTAATCAAAATCGTTAGAGCCATTTTTGAGAAAATCAACATTTTCGAAAAAAGTTCCCTGTAAAGGGTAGTTGGGGGTGGGGGACTTTTCTCAATATCTTCATATTGCATCCTTGGAAGATACTAAACTTAAATACCAAGTTTGGTACTTTTCCGACTTTTAGTTTTTGAGTTATCGTGTTCACAGGCACACAGACACACTGACACACACACGGACCTTTTTCCGAAAATGCTTTTTGTAGATAAAGGGTACCCTAAAACATATATTTCCAGTGAAATCTCGGTATCGAATTTTTTGGTGGAGTGCAATACATTCTCTATACACTATGTACATAGTGCGTATAGAGAAAGTAAAAATAAGTAGTTAGGCGTTTAAAAAAAAAAACATGTGTATATAATATGTTAGTTGTATTACCATTATTAATTTAACTTAAGATCATTATTGTAAGTGAATTTTGTACAATTAACTCTGCCACCCAATTCCAGAGAATACCTACCTATCTGCCTGCCTGCCTGCCTGCCTCCTTGCCTGTCTGCCTACCTACAAGATTAAGTCATTTTCAAATTTACTTGTCGGTAACAAAGCAGCCCCCTGCTTAATGGCTTAATTATTATCATGATTATTTAATGGACTAAAGTGACAAAAAGAAGTGCTACCCATTTAATGCAGCCAACCAGCAGCTCAGTATAGAACTCGACTGCACTTAAATCTTACACAAACACAATAAAACCGGCTCCAGCAATTCTCCCCACATCATAAGTGTACGTCGGCGGGCATTTATAATGGCCAAGTAAATCACTCTCAGATCTAATTACTCAGAAAGCAGAGTCCCCATAACCGAGGTTTAAATAACCCTGGCACATTGAAATAAACACACTACAATGTTGAACACAACGTGTCGCAATAGAAACCAACAACATTAACCTCAGTATGGATTTAAGGGGACAAGTTAGTCTGTACAAGTGGACAAGGTAGTCTGTACAAGGGGACAAGGTAGTCTGTACAAGAGGACAAGGTAGTCTGTACAAGGGGACAAGGTAGTCTGTACAAGAGGACAAGGTAGTCTGTACAAGGGGACAAGGTAGTCTGTACAAGGGGACAAGGTAGTCTGTACAAGTGGCAAGGTAGTCTGTACAAGAGGACAAGGTAGTCTGTACAAGGTAGTCTGTACAAGAGGACAAGGTAGTCTGTACAAGGGGACAAGGTAGTCTGTACAAGAGGACAAGGTAGTCTGTACAAGGGGACAAGGTAGTCTGTACAAGGGGACAAGGTAGTCTGTACAAGGGGACAAGGTAGTCTGTACAAGGGGACAAGGTAGTCTGTACAAGGGGACAAGGTAGTCTGTACAAGGGGACAAGGTAGTCTGTACAAGGGGACAAGGTAGTCTGTACAAGGGGACAAGGTAGTCTGTACAAGGGGACAAGGTAGTCTGAACAAGGGGACAAGTTAGTCTGTACAAGGGGACAAGGTAGTCTGAACAAGGGGACAAGGTAGTCTGTACAAGGGAACAAGGTAGTCTGTACAAGGGGACAAGGTAGTCTGAACAAGGGGACAAGGTAGTCTGTACAAGGGGACAAGGTAGTCTGAACAAGGGGAAAAGGTAGTCTGTACAAGGGGACAAGGTAGTCTGTACAAGGGGACAAGGTAGTCTGAACAAGGGGACAAGGTAGTCTGTACAAGGGGACAAGGTAGTCTGTACAAGGGGACAAGGTAGTCTGAACAAGGGGACAAGGTAGTCTGTACAAGGGGACAAGGTAGTCTGTACAAGGGGACAAGGTAGTCTGAACAAGGGGACAAGGTAGTCTGTACAAGGGGACAAGGTAGTCTGTACAAGGGGACAAGGTAGTCTGTACAAGGGGACAAGGTAGTCTGAACAAGGGGACAAGGTAGTCTGTACAAGGGGACAAGGTAGTCTGAACAAGGGGACAATAGTCTGTACAAGGGGACAAGGTAGTCTGAACAAGGGGACAAAGTAGTCTGTACAAGGGGACAAGGTAGTCTGTACAAGGGTACAAGGTAGTCTGTACAAGGGGACAAGGTAGTCTGTACAATGGGACAAGGTAGTCTGTACAAGGGTACAAGGTAGTCTGAACAAGGGGACAAGGTAGTCTGTACAAGGGTACAAGGTAGTCTGTACAAGAGGACAAGGTAATCTGTACAAGGGTACAAGGTAATATGTACAAGGGTACAAGGTAGTCTGTACAAGGGGACAAGGTAATCTGTACAAGGGTACAAGGTAATCTGTACAAGGGTACAAGGTAATCTGTACAAGGTAGTCTGTACAAGGGGACAAGGTAGTCTGTACAAGGGGACAAGGTAGTCTGTACAAGGGTACAAGGTAGTCTGTACAAGAGGACAAGGTAATCTGTACAAGGGTACAAGGTAATCTGTACAAGGGTACAAGGTAGTCTGTACAAGGGGACAAGGTAGTCTGTACAAGGGGACAAGGTAGTCTGTACAAGGGGACAAGGTAGTCTGTACAAGTGGCAAGGTAGTCTGTACAAGAGGACAAGGTAGTCTGTACAAGGGTACAAGGTAGTCTGTACAAGAGGACAAGGTAGTCTGAACAAGGGGACAAGGTAGTCTGTACAAGGGGACAAGGTAGTCTGTACAAGGGTACAAGGTAGTCTGTATAAGAGGACAAGGTAGTCTGTACAAGGGGACAAGGTAGTCTGTACAAGGGGACAAGGTAGTCTGTACAAGGGTACAAGGTAGTCTGTACAAGAGGACAAGGTAGTCTGAACAAGGGGACAAGGTAGTCTGTACAAGGGGACAAGGTAGTCTGTACAAGGGTACAAGGTAGTCTGTATAAGAGGACAAGGTAGTCTGTACAAGGGGACAAGGTAGTCTGTACAAGGGGACAAGGTAGTCTGTACAAGGGGACAAGGTAGTCTGTACAAGGGGACAAGGTAGTCTGTACAAGGGGACAAGGTAGTCTGTACAAGGGGACAAGGTAGTCTGTACAAGGGGACAAGGTAGTCTGTACAAGGGGACAAGGTAGTCTGTACAAGGGGACAAGGTAGTCTGTACAAGGGGACAAGGTAGTCTGAACAAGGGGACAAGTTAGTCTGTACAAGGGGACAAGGTAGTCTGAACAAGGGGACAAGGTAGTCTGTACAAGGGAACAAGGTAGTCTGTACAAGGGGACAAGGTAGTCTGAACAAGGGGACAAGGTAGTCTGTACAAGGGGACAAGGTAGTCTGAACAAGGGGAAAAGGTAGTCTGTACAAGGGGACAAGGTAGTCTGTACAAGGGGACAAGGTAGTCTGAACAAGGGGACAAGGTAGTCTGTACAAGGGGACAAGGTAGTCTGTACAAGGGGACAAGGTAGTCTGAACAAGGGGACAAGGTAGTCTGTACAAGGGGACAAGGTAGTCTGTACAAGGGGACAAGGTAGTCTGAACAAGGGGACAAGGTAGTCTGTACAAGGGGACAAGGTAGTCTGTACAAGGGGACAAGGTAGTCTGTACAAGGGGACAAGGTAGTCTGAACAAGGGGACAAGGTAGTCTGTACAAGGGGACAAGGTAGTCTGAACAAGGGGACAATAGTCTGTACAAGGGGACAAGGTAGTCTGAACAAGGGGACAAAGTAGTCTGTACAAGGGGACAAGGTAGTCTGTACAAGGGTACAAGGTAGTCTGTACAAGGGGACAAGGTAGTCTGTACAATGGGACAAGGTAGTCTGTACAAGGGTACAAGGTAGTCTGAACAAGGGGACAAGGTAGTCTGTACAAGGGTACAAGGTAGTCTGTACAAGAGGACAAGGTAATCTGTACAAGGGTACAAGGTAATCTGTACAAGGGTACAAGGTAGTCTGTACAAGGGGACAAGGTAATCTGTACAAGGGTACAAGGTAATCTGTACAAGGGTACAAGGTAATCTGTACAAGGTAGTCTGTACAAGGGGACAAGGTAGTCTGTACAAGGGGACAAGGTAGTCTGTACAAGGGTACAAGGTAGTCTGTACAAGAGGACAAGGTAATCTGTACAAGGGTACAAGGTAATCTGTACAAGGGTACAAGGTAGTCTGTACAAGGGGACAAGGTAGTCTGTACAAGGGGACAAGGTAGTCTGTACAAGGGGACAAGGTAGTCTGTACAAGTGGCAAGGTAGTCTGTACAAGAGGACAAGGTAGTCTGTACAAGGGTACAAGGTAGTCTGTACAAGAGGACAAGGTAGTCTGAACAAGGGGACAAGGTAGTCTGTACAAGGGGACAAGGTAGTCTGTACAAGGGTACAAGGTAGTCTGTATAAGAGGACAAGGTAGTCTGTACAAGGGGACAAGGTAGTCTGTACAAGGGGACAAGGTAGTCTGTACAAGGGTACAAGGTAGTCTGTACAAGAGGACAAGGTAGTCTGAACAAGGGGACAAGGTAGTCTGTACAAGGGGACAAGGTAGTCTGTACAAGGGTACAAGGTAGTCTGTATAAGAGGACAAGGTAGTCTGTACAAGGGGACAAGGTAGTCTGTACAAGGGGACAAGGTAGTCTGTACAAGGGGACAAGGTAGTCTGTACAAGGGGACAAGGTAGTCTGTACAAGGGGACAAGGGGACAAGGTAGTCTGTACAAGGGGACAAGGTAGTCTGTACAAGGGGACAAGGTAGTCTGTACAAGGGGACAAGGGGACAAGGTAGTCTGTACAAGGGGACAAGGTAGTCTGTACAAGGGGACATGGTAGTCTGTACAAGGGGACAAGGTAGTCTGTACAAGGGGACAAGGGGACAAGGTAGTCTGTACAAGGGGACAAGGTAGTCTGTACAAGGGGAAAAGGTAGTCTGTACAAGGGGACAAGGTAGTCTGTACAAGGGTACAAGGTAGTCTGTACAAGGGTACAAGGTAGTCTGTACAAGGGGACAAGGTAGTCTGTACAAGGGGACAAGGTAGTCTGTACAAGGGGACAAGGTAGTCTGTACAATGGGACAAGGTAGTCTGTACAAGGGGACAAGGTAGTCTGTACAAGGGGACAAGGTAGTCTGAACAAGGGGACAAGGTAGTCTGTACAAGGGGACAAGGTAGTCTGTACAAGGGGACAAGGTAGTCTGTACAAGGGGACAAGGTAGTCTGAACAAGGGGACAACGTAGTATGTACAAGGGGACAAGGTAGTCTGTACAAGGGGACAAGGTAGTCTGAACAAGGGGACAAGGTAGTCTGTACAAGGGGACAAGGTAGTCTGAACAAGGGGACAAGGTAGTCTGAACAAGGGGACAAGGTAGTCTGTACAAGGGGACAAGGTAGTCTGTACAAGGGGACAAGGTAGTCTTAAGTGAGTTGAATTACCACTGCTATTAAAGTATTCCATTGTTTCCCCAGAAATTTGTATGAATTATTCTATAAATCATGAAAATTATTTCAAGTGGTCTAACCACTCGTCCACGGCGCGGCCAGTTTTATTTATGGACACTTTTTAACTACTGAGGTTCTCAGCCTTCCATTCTATATTGAGCTAGAAAGTTCACTTAATTTTGCTCAGAGACCTCTTTATCAGGCTTGAGAGTCTTTTATATGCTGTAAATGTACGACATGAGACCAAGGGATTTTCTTCCCTTTTGAAGGAAGCCATGCTAAGGATTTTTCAGCCAAAAAAATCCATCGTCCACTTATGATTATAGTAGAATAGCAGCGACGCAAGCATGTTGTAATATTAGTATTTCCAAACATTTATTGCAGCCAAACTAAAATTTTGAGGTATTTAGCAAATATTAATCAAATTTGAACCAAATAGCTCACTGCATGTTAAGTATATAATTACCATGCATTGTATGTAGAACATGAGATTATGAAGAAATTAGGTAATATCAATGTTATTTAAACATGATTAACGTATTCGAAAATTCCAACGGTAGTGAATTACGGTAGATATATTCAAGTTCTAAGGGACATTTAGAAGTTAAAACGTGTAAAATTTGCTCATCATCGGCTCAACGTGGTTCGGAGCTAACAGTTTGCCTCCATCCTCATCTTCTTCCATCGGAGGCAATGGTATCCGCCAGTTGGGCTCCTCCGCCTCAGGAGTGAGTGCGTCATCGCTTGGTGATAAAAGGTGCCCCCAGAGGCCATATGGGAACGTTGGAAACAACAATATACAGTAATAAGAATGTGCATGCAGTTAAAGTCTGTATTATATTGACTCAAGAATTAAACCATTAATCTTTCTTGATTAGAAGAAAAAGAATCTGATGTGTTACACTCACATGACTTTCTCTAGCTGTTCTACAAACTTCATATATAAGATTCTTCTTCTTTCTGCACCTTGCTAATCGTGCTACTCATTAGCTCAATGTTCTTATTATTTAGTTCCGTATAAGTAGGAGGAAAATAAGGGAATACACTAGGCTAAACCAATTAAAAGCTGTCGTTATGCGATTTTCATTACAAATCGCTTCTTTTCTTGGCCAGGAGTAGAACAAAAGAAAAACGGACACTCCCGTCTGAGAAAAGTATAAGTACTTCACAACTGAAACTAATAACAATGAATACCTAGAAAACGGTAAGCTCCACGAGAAAAACGTATATGACATAGCTTGTGTATTTTAACAAGACCTAATTTTTTGTGTAGTAAGTTTTTGTCTATCTCTTACGGTTTACTAGTTATGCCAAATTAAGCACAATTCATTCAGAATAAACAAGTCTTCAGAAGCTATTCCCAGAAAATTCAAGATATGTATTTTATTTTTTAGGTAAATATCTTTAATATATGATATTATAATCAAAATGGTTAGTCATTTTTAAGAAAATCAAAATTTTTGAAAAAAGTTCCATGTAAAGGGTAGTTTGGGGTGGAGGGATTTTCCTCAAAATCTTCGTGTCGCATCTCTGGAAGATACTAAACTTAAATACCAAGTTTGGTATTTTAACTATTTTTCGTTTTTGAGTTATCGTGTTCTCAGACACACAGACACACACACACACATGGACCTTTTTCTCAAAATGCTTTTTATTTTTATACAGGGGGTCCTAAAACATACATTTCCGGTGAAATGTCGGTATAGAATTTTTGGGTGGAATACAATACTTCTGCAGCCCTATGTACATTGTACATATGGGGCTAGAGAAAGTAACAAGCCATGTCGCTGTTAGCTCACAAATTACTATGCAAAAATTCCAGTTTTAGTTTATTATCCTTTTGGAAATAAATCAAATGATTGTCACATCCTTCCTCCTGCTTTAAGTTGAAGATAGGTACAAAGCAAGAAGATGTAAATATTTGATGATTTCACTTTAGAGAAATTAACATGAATATACTCACATACATACGCCATATAAACAAACTATTAACTGAAAGCCTCTGCGTGTATTGGTATTTGTGCTAATTGGAAAATTAGTACAATAAATTATATTTATGTTTCATCAATTCAATGAATTTAGATATACATTGTGGTAGTATAGCAGGGGAAAAAGATAATTTTCTTCGTCAACCATTTATTTTTGGATAATTCAAATTGAGAAACAATAGGTCCATATTATTGGTATATAGCAGCAAAAAAAAAATCTGATGTAATCCATTCACATGACTTTTTCTACATCTCTGCAACAACTTTTTGTTAAAAAGCTTATGCTTCTATTTACTTCATGCTAAGTTAGACAAAATTAGCAGAAATAGTCTTAATACTTGCTTCCCTGTAAGTGGAAGCGAAATAAGGGAGTAACATAGGTAAAGTGATAGCAAAAGATGGTTGCTATGGGACTGAAATTCCTTTGTTTGTATGGACAGGGGTTGAAAAATTCCTGTGCGAGAAAAGTTTAAGTTTTTTAAGGCTGAAACAAAAAAACAAGGAATATCTAAAAAAACGTACAACTCCACGAAAAAATTTATAGAACATAAATTGCGTGTTTTAACGTGCTCTACATTTTTTGTGTGCTAAGTTTTTGTCTATCTCTTACGGTTTACCAGTTACACAAAATTCCGTAAAATTCATCCAGAATAAAGTAGTCTTCAGAGGCTATTCCCAGAAAATTCAAGATATACATATTATTTTTCAAGTATATATCTTTAATATATGATATTTTTATTAAAATCGTTAGAGTCATTTTTAAGAAAATCAAAAATTTCGAAAAAATTTCCATGTAAAGGGTAGTTTGGGATGGGGGGATTTTTTCTCAAAATCTTCTTGTCACATCCCAGGAAGATACCAAACTTCAATACCAAATTTGGTATTTTACCGACTTTTCCTTTTTGAGTTATCGTGTTCACAGACACACGGACACACACATGGACCTTTTTTTTTGGATACACGGGACCCTAAAACATATGTTTCCGGTGAAGTCTCGGTATCGATGTTTTGGGTGGCAATACCTTATACATAGTACGTATAGAGAAAGTAAAAATATAACATACATAAACAGTGTTTGACACAAGTCTTCAAAAATTCATTGTTATAATAGCTGTGAGTTAGAAGTGTATGGAATACTTGAGGGCTTCTATCGGCGAAAATTGACGTTGTATAGGAATCTGTTTGATTGTCATTGCTGTCGCAGATGCACCAACTTGTGATATCTAAAGAGTGGGCAGAAATCCCCTTCCACTGCACATCTGGTTTAATCGAGCAAAGAAGGAAGGTAATACACTTGTCGACGGTCGATATTGCACAGCATATGCTGATGTTGATAGTGGAAACAATTCCCGCTCAAAATTGCTGCTAAAGCAGTATTATACGAGTGCTTTTATGTATTTGAAAGGGCTTTAGTGTTTTCTGTGTGGGTGTATGAACTTTGAATCACCAGTCGTATAATGCAGAATGGCATAAGGCACCGTTTAGCAGTCCTCACTTTTTCTTATTCTTGTTGTTGTTGTTTGTTTTGTTTTTTTGTAAGGAAATTCAGAATAATCCGTCTCGTGTTATGGTTTGATAGAGATGACGGCAGATCATCTCCTTGGTCCTTATTTGATCAATGGCTAAGTCAATCAACCTACTTATCTGAAAATTATCAAAGTGTAGTTCTTTGCTGGATTTTGGTTCCCAAGGTAGCGTATTTAGAATCGGCAGAGGACGATAGACGTTTTCGAACGTAAAAATCCTTAGCCCGACTTCCTTTTACGCCATGTAAAATTATCTGAAATCTCATAAAAAGGCCTCTGGGTAAAATTAAGCGGCCTCTCGCACTTAATCTGGAATGGGAAGCTGAAAACCATGGAATTTACACAGTGTCCGTAAATAAAACTATACATTTCGTCATAAATATCCGCAAATGATTTGACGTTTTATTTTTCAGATCGCTAGATTGTACTTGAAACAGAATAATCTCTGACTTCATTGCCTTGACATGCAAGAAGTCTTGACACACCAGTTTAACAATTCACTGTTGATTGCGGAAACCCCATGCAATGACAGCGAGCAGTTGAAAAACGCGATTGGTACAGCATTTTAAAGTATCAACTCTGCTGTTGCGGATGCTCAATTACACATGCAGTAGATTAGCCTATGCTACAAACATGAAGGAACTCATACAGATATTTTGAATCCATAGGAGATAGATGTACATAACTACACAGTTTCAAAGCCAGTATAAAGTGACTTTCCTCCAACTCTACAATAAACAATTGTTTAATTACAATGAAATATTTTAAAAAAAATAATATTTCAAAGTATGTGTTTCACGGCAATCCCACCAAAATCATATACGGAAAGAAAAAAGAAGATCGCAAGGCAATGGATTTAAACTTGCTTGAAGTTTGTTTCTCTAGAATAAAATTTAGAAGTTTGCACACAGTTTGATCATCGATAGGCTTGTTAAGAATTAACAAATTAACATAGAAGTCTCAAATTTGGTAACGGTGTGGCCAGGTTCCTAGGATTTAGTACATTGGATTGGTGGCGTATTTTTTGTTTATTTTGGTCAATATTGATGTCATAAAGCGATCATAAGACCATTATTCAAAGAGACCAGTGCGATTTATTTTGAAAAACTGCAGGGCTTGATTTGATGTAATGTGAGAGCAGTATAAGGATGAGGTGTTTTACAGTGACCAGCTCACAACTATCATTTCTTAAGATAGCACATTCTTGAAACTCTCCCTACACAATGGATAACCCGAAGACGCGCTATCAAATATTCAGCGTAGCCCCTAGAATCTCAAAAGAATGTTTTTATTTGTGCTTTAAATATATATACATTAGCTGCCCGCCCCGGCTTGGCACGGGTGGTGTACCTAAAGAGAAAAACTCGGACAAAATCTTCCGTTTACAGTACGATCATGCAATGAAATAAAATTACAATTAAATAAATTGATAACACTTTATTGTAATGCCTTGTGATGTACAATTTTCCTTCCGGAGAGATTTTCCACATGTGAGATTTGTGGTGGACAAAGCCGGCGCAGGGTCGAGTTTTCTCCGGGTTCTCCGGTTTCCCCAGCCATCGCATTCCATCGGTGCTCCAACTTCATTCATGTATCATCAGAGTCATGCCTGCGGTGCCACAAGTAGTTAAAGCGGTCGTTAAACACTACCAAAAAAAAAAAAAAAAAGAAGTGATGGTAGCGCATCCATAGTGTAGCGAGTATGCGCTGGCATAGGTAATGAATTACATTAAGGAGAAAGTCACAAATTAAGGTTCATGCTTCTTCCGAATCTCTTTCTTTCCTTTACTCCTAATGTTTTCCACCTCTTTCTTTATTTTCTTCTATGTCAAAACAGCCATTTCTAAGGCTAACAATGACGTAACTAAAGAGCAAGTAGATCTGCTTGGGCAATTGATAAGCTTTTATTTGATGATAGCTTTGTGTGTTTTAAAGTTCTCCATTTAACCCAAATATAACTTCATCAAATGTATTAAGAGCACTGCAATTGTACTGTGGTGGTGACGCGGGTAGCTTCATGTTCTTTAGCTAGCTCATGTACCACATAACGTCAAATACCGCCTGTGATGCCATAAGTAATTAAAACGGGCGTTAAACACTACAAAAAAAATACAAAAAGAAACGTCAAATTACCAACATCTGCAATAGGAAGTTAAACCTAAAACGGATCCCGTTATTTCTCCGCCATTTTCAGATTCCAAGAAGGGTTAATGTTTATGTGCATTGTTTATAACTTGTTCATTTTAAAGAATTACAACAAAAATATACCTATTTCTTTATTTAAACGATGTGGCCAAGAGAACGATGATGAATACATAAGAAATAATTTTATATATACCGTTATCTTGCGTCATTGTCTCCATAACCGGGTGCATTCCCTTAGCATTGAAGACGAAAAATACAGCAGCAGGAACTACGGCCATCTGGTGGCAAATAATAAGTACATATTTTAGGTATTCGTCACTAGGAAAGCTTCTTTATTTTAAACGATAGGAGCAAGGAAAGGACAGTTAATAAATAAAAATGTATTTGAATTTCACTGCTGCATTATCTCATCTCGATAAACTGTTGCGTTACTTTAACATTGTATTGGGAGGAATAATATTACTATGGCCATCTAGTGGCAAACAAAATAAGTACTTACTCTAGGTGTTCGTCGTCAGAAAAGCTTCTTTATTTTAAACAATAGGAGTAAAGGAACGACAGTTAATACATAAAAATGTATTTAAATTTCACTGCTGCGTTGCGTCAATGTCTTGATAAACTGGTGCGTTGCCTTAATATTGAATGGGAAGGGAAATATATAGCAGTACCACGACTATTTAACAACAAATAACTTGTACCACTGCTATCTGGCGGCCATTAACTGAAATGCGTTCACTTAGCACGGATTTTATTCATATTATGAGACTTTAAAAACTTTCCCGTACTATTTTTAAACATTTTCATTTCTACAAACCTTGTCGTGACAATAACGAATACAACCGAAAAAGAATTATTCAATTTGATGCAGTCGTTGGGAGGTGATACGCATACATACATTTCAGCGATTCATTTTTATTTATATATATACTATATTTAACAAGTTCAATCTTACATGCGATACAATTCAGAGAATGTTAAAAATAAAAGAAGAGAAAATAAACTTAAGATTACAAAGTGTTGGTAGTTTCAGAATTATTGTGGTTGTGAATTTTGGGATTTATCTAGAAGGGAGGAAAAGATAATATAAACAGCCAACTTGAGTTGACAACCGCCCCCTCTCCTATCCCTGATTGTAGAGGCCAAGCTGGATAAGTTTTTAGAGGAGTCCCTCATTCCAGGTGATGGAAAAAGCCTTCTCAACATTCAGACTCCGCTGGCGTGAATGCGCGATCCTGGAACCTCAGGGCAGCAGCCTCTACCACCCACAGCAGCTTATGGACAATTGAGAACCCAGGACGAAATCCAAACTATTGGAGTAGGATGGCAACTTGTGATGGCGACAAGCGGTGAAATACTGGCCTCTCGAAGACCTTTCAGAAGGTGGGGAGGGAGCTAATGGAGTGCTAACTTGATGGAAGCGCAAGGTCCTTACCAAGTTTCAAAATGAACATGGCCCGGGACACCTTCCACTCGCGTGGGAAGTGTCTTAGAGCAAAGGCACATGTTGAACATCTTGGTGGGGAACAGCACTGCTCTGAAAGGAAGGTTGCATAACATGGCGGGTATCAGCTCGTCCTGCCAGCCTTTCTGGTTTGAGACGCCCGAGTGCCTTGGCCTTCATTTGGACGGATGATTGCTACAGGAAGTTCCGCTTTATTAGATTCTAATCGCAGGTAACGATCTAGTTCCTCATGAATACGAATGTAAAGGTTGTTTCTTGGAGCTCTTCTCCTGACCTACAGGTGTCCCCGAGGTAGTTTGCAAGCTCATTTGCCTTTTTTTGTAGTTCGTAGAAAAGGCATTGGTTCCCTTGGAGAGGAAAGGTATATGGATTCCTTGGCGCATATAGTTGGTAACGGATCTCACTGCGAAGACGCCGCAGAAGATCTCGAATGCGTGACTTTCGGTTTCACGGGCTGCCCCAGAGCGACGGATAAGGATGTCTTGAGCTAGAGGTAGAATATCTGGACAAAAAGGTGGGTGGTGTTCTAATGGTGAGGTTTTGAACCGTTCCTTCGTGTCCCCCAGTTCAACACACACTAACGTCGCCTCAAAGGTTGCAGGGGTGGAAGAGGGATGGGATTATGGACCATGTTTTGCCTCACCACCTGTGCGGGGCACTCGATCGCTGCAATGACAAACATAGCCGGTAGTAGGAAGGGTATTTCGTCGCAAATGTATTTCCGAAACTAATATGAGGTTCAGAACATAATGGGTAGCAATGTGGCATGATCCCTCATGTCATTGGGATTCCAAAAGGCGAACCGGAAGGAGGTACGAAACTAATTGCGACAGGCCCCTAGCGGCCAATATCTGGGAGCTTTATAAAGAGATGCTCGTGCACTAGCACGCAAGTCGAACAGCAATGTCATCAGTAGAGATGCGCGTGTGTTTTAAGAAAACCCACAGGGAGACATAACCTTTTATAGTTCTACATTAAAGAAAGGTACACAACTCGTTGAAAGTAGTCATATACTCCAGGTGAAAAGGAAACTGAGCAGAGAAATATTCGGATTGAGTTTGAGAGAAAGCTAACCTACCCTATTCAGTTCAGCTTAAAGTAAGAATAACATTATCTTTAATGTGAATTATGCTCTGTGTTTACAATAACCATTTAACACAAATTTACTAATAACTGCGCTTTGAATTCCAAAGAACGTTGTATTCTTCATTTGCCCTATTATCTTTTTATAGAGTGACTATAACAGAAACATTTGGCTGAGTGCAAATGCAAGGCCTGTTTTCCAGAATGATTCAAACATACTCCTCCATTATGTATTTATGTTAACAATGAAAGACATTTTACAAGATTTCTTTTCTAAGAGGACATTTTGTTTCTGAAAGAACAACAGCCATGGCAGCCTTGGCTATGTTGCAACGCAGATGAGAACTTCTCTCCCTGTTGCCCTTTACCTTGTTTCATGTAAAATCTCGGAATCCAGGATTATCAGGATTTCTTATATGTATCTATTTTGCCTATAAAGTGTAAACCCTCAAGTTCCTGGTAGTATTCCATGGTTTACCACCAGGACTCTCGCATTTTATTGCCTTAGTCCAAACTTTTCTCCGAATTAAATACAGCCTACTGTTCCGCACGAATACATTGGTGTCGCAAGTTTAGATATATGTTTGTTCTACTTCTTTCATAATTCTCCTCCATTATGCTGCACTTAAAACTTTTTTCCCCCATTTTTCTCTACCCAAGACAAACCACGATACAGTGCCAGGAGCGTCACAGACATTCTTTAAGCGAGTGGCCGCTAGAGTGCAGTAAATGACATGCGCACGGTTCCTATAGACCGAAAGTTAAAAGGAACGTTAGCAGACCAAATAAGAAATAGAATCAACCTTTGATTGAAGACAATGACACGGGAACAAGCCGTGAATATTGTTGTTGATGATTAAGCTGATGATTATGGTTGTATTGGGCGAAATCATCTGTACTGGCTTCACTATGCCAAAACATTTAATTATCAAGTGCTGCGATTTCACTTCATAGATTAGAACAGATTTCGTGGCACTGTTCGGCGCCATCGACTGTGTTTGCTGCTGGTGGTCACTTCAAGTAATTTTGATTTTAATAAGTTTAATATTTGAGCCTTATATTTCAATTTGTCACAAAGTTATTATTGGTCAAGCTGTGTATAATTTTGGAAACTCTTCTGTATGTTTGCCATGTTATATCAGGGCCAGTCCTATTTCTTCACTGAACATTCAGATAGCTCCAAGAATACTTCATTTTCTTCTTGGTTTTAATGTTTTTCTTCAACGATAGATAGTTGATATTGAAAACTAATATCCTCTTCTTTCAGAATGTTATCCTTTGTTAAAGACTGTAACATTTACCTTGTTTATAAGAAATGTCAATGGTACGGTTTTATCGATTTACAAGTCAGTTTCACTTGACTATATGACATCCACAAAATTACCGTCGATATGCTTTCGGTTTTCAAATACCTGTGCATCTTCAATTTGTTTTACCAATAGTTATTATTACTATATGTGATCAGCTCAATAAGCATATAAATGCCATTAATTCACCTACTTAAGAAATCGTAAGTACTTTGCAATCCAGAACATAATGATCATGGGCGGACTTGAAGCGCAAAAAGTAATATAAAAATCTGATGTGTTCCATTCACATGACTTTCTCTACATCACTGTAACACATTATTGCTAGAAAACATATTCTTCTATCTAGTATATGATAATAGAAATAAACATTACAGAAATTGTCTTAATCACTTTCTTCTTTGTAAATAGAAGCAAAATAAGGGATAACACTAGGCTAAGGTGATAGTCAAATCTTTTAAAAGCCGATAGCCAAGTGGTTTAAATCCGTTTCTATGAATGGTCAGGAGTATACAAATTTCCATGTGAGAAAAGTTTAAGTATTTTAGATCTGAAACAAATAACAATAAATATCTCAGAAATACTCATTGTCACGAAAAAAGAAGTACATAAATTGTGTGTTTAACATTTTTATGTGGTAAATGTTTGTTTATCTCTTACGGTTTACGAGTTATGCATCATTTAACACAATTAGTTCAGAATAAAGAGAAAGTAAAAATGTTATACAAATCTTCCTACCGCTATTTCATTGACACATTCATCCCCATGTCCTTCCATTCACCTCCCCATAGGTACGTCACATTCTCATCCTGAAATTTGGAACTTACTTTTGCACTCTTAGAGCCACTTTGACGATCTTTGTTGGTCGGTTCTCAAGCGATGTCGGTCATTTATCACATACGAGTACTCGATCATATAATTTTTTTTCGTAGAGTTGATCGTTTTTGGTTTCAGCTTCAAAAAACATACCTTTCTCATATAGGAATTTGTCAGCTCCTGTCTATACAAACAAAGGAACTTCAGTCACATAGCAACCAGCTTTTGACTATCACTTTAATCTACGGAACTTGCTTATTTCGCTTCTACTTACAAGGAAGCAAGTAATAAGACTATTCTACTAATTTTTTCTCGATTAGCATGAAGTAAATGTATAGAAGCATAACCTGTTTAAGAATAATTTGTTGCAGAGATGTAGAGAAAGTCATGTGAATGGAACACATCAGATTTTTTTAAATATTCACATAAAAAGTCAATTACAACAAATGAGTTTACAAATGGATCTGTCATATTATAATTTTGTAGCAACCCTGATTAGTGTAAATAAATTATTGAATTTATAATTTATTTCCCAAAATGTTAGCATTATTTCTAAAAGTGTATAGCCGTTTTATTTAATGTTCTTTTAGTGGCATATATAAATTTTAAACAAATGAATGAAGAATTGTATGATGTGGAACATTTTCAGTATAGAAAAGTGTTGGAAAAAAGTTTGAGAGGAAATGAGGTTTAAAGTTGGAAGGCCTATCAATAAGCAAGGGACTACTCATTTATAGATTCAGTTAATTGGTAGTTAATGTGCGACAAGTAAGAAAAACTTTATATTTTGTTAAAGTTTAGAATATTATTTTATTATTAAAAAAATCTGATGTGTTCCATTCTCATGATTTTGTCTAGCTGTTCCGCAAACGAATCTTTTATTCAAAAGATTAATCCTCTATCTACAGTATGCTAAGCAGAATTAGTCTTATTACTTGCTTCCTCGTATCTAAAAGGAAAATAAGAAAATGCACAGGCTAAAGTGATAATCAAGTCCTTTAAAAGCCGGTCGTTATGTGAAACAATTGATATTCCACTTCTTTGCTTGCCGGGAGTAAACAAACGAAAAATGAGAAGACAGGTGTCTTCCTGTTGGAGAAAAGTGGCCTAAAATTGAAACCAATAATCCGGAATATCTCGAAAATGGTTAACTCTACAAAAAATATGTATGTAACATTAATTGTGTGCTTTAATGAAATCTACATCTATCTCTTATGGTTTGCTAACTATACAAAAGTCGTCCAGAATGAAGAGGTCTTCAGAGGCTATTCCCAGAAAATTCGAGATATACATTATTTAGTTTGACATAAAATATCTTATACATAAAATATTTTAATAAAATTCGTTAGAAATTTTTGAGAAAATCAAAATTTTCCATGTAAAGGGTAGTTGGGGGGATTTTCTTGAAACGCTTCATGTTGCATTCTTGGAAGGTGCTCAAGTTTGGTATTTAACCGACTTTTTGTTTTTGAGCAATGCTGCCCATAGATAGACACACACACACATGGCCATATTTCTAATTTTTGGAACCAGGGGTCTCAAAACATGTATTTCCGGTAAAATCTCGATATCGAATTTTTGGGTGCAATACAATACTTTATCTATACATTATGCACATAGTACGAATAGAGAAAGTAAAAATTAATGGTTTAATTTTTCACAATTTTGTTCGAAGTTCACAGATTCATCACATAATAGAAGACAAATGCATTAATAAAGTAAAATATTATCTAAGACAGAGCTGAAAATTATTCTTTACCGGCCGAGGAAACTTTTTACGCTTTTCAATTTTAGGAAGTTGGAAAGTATGGAAATATCCGTAATAGAACAAGATTTATAAAGAACTGTTTTATTGTTTTTGTGGATAGCCATAGTAGGTTTGTATTATAGCATTTTCATTATGACCTGTAAGGGATAACCTTTTTAAAAAGAATACTAAACTCCGCAGATGAAGCCATAGAATGCGTTGAAGTGCTTTTGAGGTAAAATGAGGGAACCAAATGGACCATAAATACCTTTAACAGCAATCAATATGACACCATTACAATCCCCACTGCATATGTAAATTACTCCCCATAAGAAATGAATCAAGTAAATTCTGAAGAGTGATTTTGTCACCGACATATATTTCTATGCACATAAGACCGTTGTGCACTGTACAGCCATCCCTCGCCAGATAAAATGATTTCATGCCTGTATCTGTGCACACTGCTCCGATATCTGTTCTAAAATACGATCTCTATGTCACCGTAATTTTTCATCCAATATGATTTATTTCTCCATGTTGGAGAGCTTTCTCATAACCTCAAAGGTAGATAAAAATCAGTTCCTGTAAGTACTTAGTAATAAAATTATGTTGAATTAGTATGTGCCTACTATAATTATGTTAATAATAATAATAATAATAATAATAATAATAATAATAATAATAATAATAATAATAATAATACAGTAAAACACTACGTGTGCTATGAAATTTGCTTTTTTTTCGTATCAACGCGTCCATGTTACACGGCTTAAGTGAATAATAATAATAATAATATAATATAATAATTATAATAATAAAAATACGTGAATGCTACGTTCTCATGCAAGTTTTTTGGTACGGAGCTTTTTTTTTTTTTTTTTTTTTTTTTTTCCCTGTAGGTTTGCATCCTTTAACCTAGTTGTTCATATCGGACGATGAGTGAAATTGGTGAAATGCTGCTCATATGATCTCGGGGTCCAAGGAGCTTAAAGTTACTCGACATTCGTCTTCTCAGGATGAGGGAAACCCCCGAAAAAAACCTTATACCCTAAGCGAGATTCGAACTCCTGATCTGAGAAGGCACGCCACCACCACCCAGGTAGGCCTTAATGTTATGATTTAACCCTACAGTGGGCCTACTGTCTAATGTTAAAAAAGAACAGCGTATACAGAATTACAAAACTTGCTATTGCCCGATATTTATAGGTGGAATAAAGACTTTTTAATTAATTCCCAATCAAACATGTGACTTTATTCTCTCAAAAATAAAAGGTCTGCAACTGAAGTGGAAAGCATGTTAACTTTAGACTAGTTTGCACTGTTCCCGTATGCGATATTGTGGGCTATAATACAAACCTGTGAATTCCTCTCAATGAGCGAGATTGCCTCACCGTTTCCGCTGATATGCAATAGGAATAGAATGCAGGTCGCTCGTGCTAACGCCGCCGCTGACCGGTGTTTGCTTGGATTTGCCCCGTTGAGCTCTACAATCCTTTAAAAGCACGAAGGGTTATCTGCACTCATAAAATACAGCGCTGTTAGACCATCTGGTATAAGAACTAGCAGATTCATATAAAATTGTTTCTAAATAGAATATTTCATCCTGGATTTACCTTAAAACCATAGAAGTAGCTCCTATGCCTAATAATAAAACTGATGTTATAATAATGTTAAAATTGAATTGCTCAAACCCATTGAAAAAGTAAGCAAGGTCTTTTATTACAAATGGCACCGCAGTCGATGCAACTGATGATCCATGGAATGAAGCTGGATCACCTGTGAAATGCGATGGCGGGGAAGACCCCGGAGAAAACCCGCCCCTGCGCCGCTTTGTCCACCACAAGTGCCCATGCGGTCGCTTGGGATTGAACCCAGGCCGTCTAGGTGAGAGGTAAGTAGGCTAAACACTCGGCCCCGGCCCTGTATTTTGGGGTGGGTAGGGTGGTTAAAGGGCGACTAACTTATGATTTTGGTCAAGATTTTGCATGTTTGTTTTATCTCATATTAACTATTAACACTTCAGGTTCTCTTCCCTTTCGAAGGAAACCATGCTAAAAAATTTTACGCTGAAAAAATCATCGTTTGAATCCGCGACCTTGCGCATAGGAAATTAACATGGTAGTCATTACACCATGGAGAGCGACATTTTGTTTGATATTATCACCATAACAATACTTCTTACCTTCTAAAACTATTATTGAAAACTATAATGTAGACGATGTTTCTCGTATCAAAATAGAGTCAAAATGAAAAATCTGATGTGTTCCATTCATATGACTTTCGCTACATCTCTGTAACAAATTATTGTTAAAAAGCTTATGCTTCTATTTACTTAATTTTAATGGAGAAGAAAAATAACAGAAATAGTCTTATTACTTGCTTCCTGTAAGTAGAAGGGAAATAAACTGATAGTCAAAAGCTGGTTGCTATGTGACTGGAGTTCCTTTGTTTGTATGGACAGGAGTTGACAGGGTCCTGTGAGAGAAAAGCATAAGTTTTTAAAGCTGAAACAAAAAGCAAGGAATATCTAAAAAACAATCAACTCCTAGAAAAAATGCATATAACATAAATTGTGTATTTTAAAGTGCTCTACATTTTTTGTGTGGACAGTTTTTGTCCATCTCTTACGGTTTAGCAGTTATGCAAAATTCCGTAAAATTCATCCAGAATAAAGTATTAAAACCAAAGTACATGTAAACCAGTATATTTACACACACACACACACACACACTAACCTAAACCTAACACAGCGCAGGCTCGCTTCGCTCGCATGCTTTGGTGAAATTAGTGGAAATTATTGTAACCAAAATACAGGAAAATCAGTTTCTTTACACACTAACCTAAACTTATCATAGCGCATGTTTGCTTCACTTGCGTGCTTTGGCGAAACCACTGAAAAGTACTAACAATAAATTACACAAAAATCAGGTATTTACACAACAATAATGTATTCAGAACTCTAAAAACACAGAATAATTTTTAAAATCGGCAGGATGTCATGTCGTACTTTTTGTATCAATGTTGCAAATCATCATCATGATGTAAAAAAAGGCAATGCATGCTTTAAAATCAATTATAATGCGAATCTAGTGATCTAATAACAAACCACCAATGATGGTTCCACAACCTTTGATTGGCTAGTGATAAACAGCTTTCAAATATTGGTAGTTCTGAATTTTCCAACATGAACGTTAACTATGAACGCTGTAGATGCCACCTCTCTGATAGAAATAGTTGTATAAAACTTAAGCAAACAAATACTTTTGGTATATTTTAATGTAAATTGCGTACTTTGTTGAAACCTAAAGGCCAAAAATAGACAAGATATATTTTTTAAAAATTTGTGATAGGATATTACGGTGAGTAAAAGTGAAAAAACTAATGCCTAAATACATTTAGTGGTAGTTTAAGCGGTGGAACCAACGTATAGTAATTATAAACATTGTAACAATATCTGCATATTTAGAAGAAACTGAACGAATATGCCTCAAATGCTCATTTTCCTGTAACTGAACTGATTAAGTTAGAATAAACATAAAAAGAGAACAAAAAAAAAAAAAAAGAAAGAAATAAACAGGTTAAAAAATGTTCCGATATCCCATCTAGCTTTGTATCAAACTCAGGAAGAAAGAAAGCGGGGGGGGGGGGGGGAATTGACAATATTTCGGCATGATTCGAACCTGAATCAAGCATTTTAGAACTCATGCTAGCACCGCGCGTTATCTGTTCAGCTAGAACTGGTTGCGCCAAAGTCTATAATGTTAGTTTGCAGAAATTGGATTATTACTAAATCGTTCATAGTTGACGTTCATGTTGTAAAATTCAGAACTACCGATATTTGAAAACTGCTTATCACTAGCCATTAAAAGGTTGTGGAACCATCATTGGTGGTTTGTTATTAGATCACTAGAGTCGCTTTTTTTTTTTTTTTTTTTTTTTTTTTTTTTTTTTTTTTTTTAGTTTAACGTCCTTTAACCTGGTTGGTCATATCGGACGATGAATGAAATTAATGATATGATGCTCAAATGATCTCGGGGTCCATGGAGCTTAAAGTTACTCGACATTCGTCTTCTCAGGATAAGGGAAAACCCCGAAAAAACTCACCCTAAGCGAGATTCGAACTCACGACCTTTTGAACGTGAGTCAGACATGCTACCGCCACGCTACCCAGGCGGGCTCTAGAGTCGCTTTATAATTGATTTTAAGACAAGAGCTGTCTTTTTTTTTTTTTTTTTTACATCATGACGATGATTTACAACATTTTTACAAAAAATACCGCGATGTGCCATCCTGTCGATTTTAAAAGTGATTGTTTTTAGAGTTCTGAATTCATTATTGTTGTGTAAATACGTGATTTTCGTGTAACTTGTTTTTAGTAGTTTTCAGTGGTATCACCAAAGCATACGAACGAAGCGAGCATGCGCTGTAATAGGTTTAGGTTAGTG
Source organism: Hymenopus coronatus (assembly GCA_030762935.1). Lineage (NCBI taxonomy): Eukaryota > Metazoa > Arthropoda > Insecta > Mantodea > Hymenopodidae > Hymenopus > Hymenopus coronatus. The sequence continues at coordinate 44,565,930 of CM060883.1, forward strand.
TGTAAAGAAACTGGTTTTTCTGAGCTTTGATTTCAATAATTTCCACTGGTTTCACCAAAGCATGCGAGCGAGGCGAGCGTGTGTAAATATACTGATTTTCATGTACCTTGGTTTTAATAATTGTCACTGGTGTTACCAAAGCATGCGAGCGGAGCGAGCATGCGCTGTCTTAGGTTTAGGTCAGTGTATTAAATAAACTACTTAGTTTTCGTCTACTTTGGTTTTAATCATTTCGATTGTTCCAACCAAAGCATGCAAGTGAAGCAAGCATTAGGTGTGTTAGGTTTAGATTAGTGTGTATCAATAAACTGACTTTCCTATACTTTGGTTTTAATAATTCCCACCGGTTTCACCAACTGAGCCTTAGCACTCCATTGTTAATGTGTGAGTGTTGGTGACTTTTGAGCTTCACTTTTTTTTTTCTTTCTTGTTTGGTGACTTGATCTACGGTCATTGTTTCTAGATCATAAATACCTCCCCTACCATGATAATTTTCGTGAATTTTGCTATTTAAGAAAGAGTATTTTCAGGGTAGGAGCGGTGGGATATTCCAATTCTAGATGAAAACATTTTAGCTCCTTGATGCTCTGAAGTGGATAACAAGGTTAGTTCCAATTCTTAAGGATATATTTATATGATGGTACTCTCGTATAGCTTTACCGAAGATGGGTCTTCGGAGCGATGTTTTCAGGTTAGGCTGTAATCTGCGGGTTGCATAAAACCAGGGAATAAGGGACAGGTGAACCACCTTGTATAAACACAAGGTAAGGTGTGTATGCCCAATACAGTAATCCATGGAACACAGTACAGAGAGTGAGAGTAGGTACAGTTCAATGGTAGAGATGTAAACATCCTGCAGCCAGCAAGAGCTTTATTTGCTCATAGTTTGGCGGTAACAAGATTTGTGTATTAAAGTTGTATTTTAAGAATCATGTTGATAGCAAGATATCATCCGAGAAAAAAGAAGGTAGGTAAGTGCTTTAATATTAAGTAACATTGTATAACTAAACTGTGATGATTGTGCTTGAAAAACAAATATATTTATGTCTTTCATCAACATGGTTTTAATAAATTTGTAATGGGGTAAGCTTATGTTAACCAATCTTTCCTTGCAGAAATTGTTAGAGCATATAAAAGAAAGCCCGGATCCAGGAAATATGTTGATTGCTCACCACAGGCAATGGAGGGGCCTTCAGAAGGTCAGTGAAAGAACTCTGAGTCAACATAAAGCAGCAAAAATATTGGAAGTTCATTGAAATATCATTTCAAAGTGACTGGAAAGCATCAACTCTAACTGGGTAAATTATTTCCAATAGTTAGTTTGTAGTCTAGCCCACAGAATCACTGTAGATTTTATCATTAATTCCTGATATTTCATATCTTTGTACAGGTCTCTTGAGGGGTTCTCTAATGCTCAACAAAAAAAGATATTTGCAGAATACTATGAAGTGATGCAAAAATGAGTTATCCAGTGGGCCATACAGATATAAGGCTAATTGTGAAGACTTATCTTGACAGAGAAAGAAGGAATGAACCTCAATTAAAAAAAATACCTGTAGAAGATTGGGCAAAGTTTTTTCTTTCCAGGCAAGAAGAAAGGTTGTTGAAAAGCTAGCCGGCATTGTAAAGAGTGCTGCCATGTCTATTGTTTTAACAACCTAAAAGTTTTCACCTGGTAAAAACCTAGTTGAAACAAATTTAATGGATGATCCAGCAAGCAAAAAAGTGATTGTCAAGCGAACACATAAGTATCCAGAAATTATAATAAATTTCTCAAAAAGAAGCATATCCCTCATGTTTTGTAGTAGTGCCACTGGAGTTGAATGTGGTGTACAAGGGAGAGAGAGTGTACATGACTCATATGCACAAGGTAATTCCCCTTTGGCATGCTTCAATGTTATCAGCAAGTCAGTTTGGTTTGACATGACAATGTTTGAATACAGGTTCCAAACCATCTACCTGCAGTCATAAAATTGCAAGGTAAAAATATATTGTTAGTAGACAAATTGAGCTAAACCTCTCTAAAACATTTGAGATTTGCCATATATTTTCTTTTTTCAACAAAAAAAAGTAGCTCAATAAATTCTAATATAAAGTGCCAAACTATATATATTTAAAATATTCCTCATTTAAATGTAAATCCCTGTATTCAGAGTCTTCGAGACTTGATGCACCTATGTTGTTGATTTATTTTCTTACCAGTTAATCATCGAAAAATTATGCACACCAATATCTTAGTATCTCCATTATCACAATTTCAATCTCAAATACAGTAGGGTAGCCAATTTTCCAAATTTAAAAATTAATTTGTTACAATATTGTTAAATTTCATATAAAAATCAAAATTTGGGATTTAAAATTCTTCAGTTTTAATTTTTTCATTCATCTAAGTACAGGTTCTATGCTGAACACTCATCCATTCAATACGTAGGCTGATAATCCATATTTTCTTCTAAACTCTACTTATTATACATCAAATTAAACAGAAAATTTAAAACTGGGAAATGTGATACATTTTACCATTTGCAATCAGCTAGTTTCCTGTTCCTCTGTTTCAAAAGAACACTATATATATATATATTAAAAGTTAGGTTATCTGTATAGTGAGCATTTGCTAAAAATGTTATTTAAAAATTTGGTAAAAGTTTATTTCAACTACAGAATGGATTTCAAACTTTTTTTGTTCAAAAAACCCCTAGTTTGCATTGCCTTTTACAAAAACCCTTAGAAATGGTTTTTGGAAATTCCATTTTACCCCTTATTTTAACTCAGTTCATTTACACACTAATCTAAACTCTCTCCACAAAATCTCAAAACCAGCAGACCCTGTTGTTCGCTATGGCCTGATAGCCTTCACTTGCCTCATACTCATTTTTCAGAAACACTTAGAAAACACAAGGTCCATTCAACTTTTAGCTTACCTCAATATTTCACCTGACACATCAGCTGCTTTAAAAATCCAATATGTTTCATATTTATACTTGAACATATACTCTTCAAGTAACCATTTATATATCTAGATTTAATAAATAGCTCAACAATTTGCTTTGAGGAAAACTCCCTAACCGAATATAATTCAGCTAACATCCATTTTCAGATGTGCACTGCATCATGGATTTTACTAGTTTTTTTCCTATTTACAGCTGTTAATGAACCTAAAATTACCTATCACATGATAAAATCTTTGAATATAATTGGCCACAACATCAGCTCGTAATATTTGGCAGAACAATTAACCAATGAAATCATACCTTATGAGCTACTGAGAGCCATGCATTTATCTTGTGCGACAAAGTGCCAAGTCCTAGAAATTAGTAACTTTAAACATTAATTTACTCAAGAATCAAGCAATTCTGAAACATAACCCAATTAGAACTATGACTCAAAATTAATAATAGTTTAGTTTGATACATACATATGAACAGAGTTTGGCTAATTAAGAGACACATTATGCATATTACATTCAGATAAAGGCACACAGGTGTAGTTGTCTCATTAAAAGACTTTTTATTTGTAGCTCTGTGACTATAGAAGTAGGGTATGTGGAAGGTCATACTATATATATAGTGTATAGAGAAGGTATTGTAATGCACCCAAAAATTTGATACCAAGATTTCACCGGAAGTACATGTTTTGAGACCCGCTGAATCCAAAAAAAGCATTTTTAGAAAAATATCTTGTGTGTGACTGTATGTCTGTCTATGTGTGTGTGTGTGTGTGTGTGTGCATAGCTCAAAAACGAAAAGTCCATTAAATACCAAACTTGGTATTTAGGTTTGGTATCTTGCAAGGATGCAACATGAAGATTTTCAAGAAAATCTCCCCACACTCAACTACCCTTTACATGGAAGTTTTTTTTTTTTGAAAATTTTGATTTTCTTAAAAATGGCTCTATGATTTTAATTAAAATACTGTATATTAAAGATTTTTACCTGACAAATAATTGGGAATATCTGGGAATAGCCTCTGAAGACTGCTTTATTCTGGATGAATAAATATTATTATGGAATTTTGCATAGCTGGTAAACCATAAGAGATGGACAAAAACTTATCCCACAGAAAATGTAGAGCACATTAAAACACACAATTTATGTTATATACATTTTTTTCGTGGAGTTGGTTTTTTTTTAAGATATTCCTTGTTTTTAGTTTCAGGTTTGAAAAACTTATACATAGCAAGCAGCTTTTGACTGTTACTTTAACCTCTGGTACTCCCTTATTTATTTTCTACTTACAAGGAAGCAAGCTATTTCTGCTAATTTTTCTCAATTAGCATGAAGTTAATAGAAGCATAAGCTTTTTAACAATAATTTGTTGCAGAGATGTAGAAAAAGTCATGTGAATGGAACACATCAGATTTTTTATGTTTGCAATCAGCTAATTAAAATTAATAATTTCAGGTGATGGTTAAAACAGCATTGTAGACAAAGAGATCATCATGAGAAAAGTTCAAGCAAGATAAAATGAAGTCTAAACAATATCTTGAAAAGGTACATAAACAAGATAAAATGAGAAAGTAACAAAAACAAAAAGAAACTGTGTAGAAAATATGGGAACAAAGTCGTTTGAAGAAACAATTAGGTACTGAAAAATCTGATTCACCCTTCAAACTGTATTCTGTTTATTAGGCTGTTATAAGTGTTTTCAAGTCTTTGGGGAAGGCATGTATCAAATATCTGAAGCTACTATCAAAAAGCCCCAACAGGAAAGCTGCTGGTATACATAGAAGTCATGCCTGATGTAAGAATAATATTAATAATAAGTTTATTTTCATAATTTTCACAGATTAGTATACATTTCTTCGCTTATCATTACACTGCATTGCTCTGTACCCTGTGGCCCAACAGTCTCAAACCCTGAAGTTGTCAAGTATTAGGTTCTTCTTATATCTTAAATCTAATACATACTATCTACTATTATTTAACTTTCATGTTTATCCTACTTACTAAGTTTCCTTAACCATTTGGCTCTTATTCTATCCAAAAAGTTTTCAATTTCTCCATATTTTACATTCCTTAACTTTATCACTTGAATTTATTTTGATAACATTGCCCATTCCGTTTTACCTTATTCTCTTTCTAAGTATCCTCATTTCTTCACATTCTGAAGCTTTATCCTTCAGGTGACACAATGGGTATTTCTCTTCTCAAACCCTTCAGTTTCACCTCCCCTGCAAAACCTTCTCTTATAAAATAAATGTAAACGATGTGTTATTTATGGATGCTCTTTAACTACTGTGGTTCTCTGCATTCCATTCTAAATTGGGCATAAAAGAACTTTTAATTTTGCTCAGGGGTCTCTCAATCAGGCTTGAGGTTCTTTTACTCAGGACCAATGGCTTTACTTCCCTTCTGAATGAAGCCATGCTAAGGATTTTTACACCCAAAAAAATTCATCATGCTCTGCCAGGCTTGAACCTGCGACATTGGGTATATGAAGTCAGCATGTTAACCATTACACCATGGAGGACGACACCTTCTCTTGTGCTTTATCACATATACCAAAGTAGTTTTCCCTGTTGCAGACCACTTTCATCTCCCTATACTTGCAAATGAACTCTTCAAATTGAAACCTGCTATTTCTTGTCTATCAGTATCTTTTGTTAAACTTTTCTTTCCAGAACCCATTTTGTAGTGATTACCTAGCTTTCCACATAACTCCATAACCAATTTTCAGCATTATTTCTTTTATCTTATTTAGCCATGAATCGTTTTGGTTTAGCTAAACACTGATGTACAACATTCTGTCCATCTAATTTTCTACTTCACGCCATTATTTTAGCACCCTTTCCCCAATTTTGCTTGATGTAGATTACATTTTTGAAAGGGAAGAAATATGGATCTCTCAAGGAGTCATGGATATAGTATTCAACTTTTATTCTAGGGAGGACATTAGTAATCATGCTCCTTGGGGGGGGGGATGAAACAGTAGAAGACAAAGTTTCTGGTAAACAATAGAATATTATAAAAAGATACATGTGCATGAGCATTGATGAAGCATACAAATATTTAAAAAATTGAAACAAATCTTTTGAATACAAATAATTCTGTTAGCATCAAGAAACCAGAATTTTATGATCTTCATGATGAATTTTTTATTCCAGCGAAAGAAACTCTTGTAATGTATGCATATGCAAGTATCTTTTCATTTCACTTCCTGATCTAAACAATAAGAGCCTTAGGTTTAATTCTTTTTTCTCACAAGCCATGTGTTGGACAGGAGTTGGATAGGTAGAGTCAGACTGAAAAATTCAATGCCACAGCTGGGATTTAGCAACCGAACTCTAGCCGGTTGCTCTGCCCCTGAGCTACCATGGCAACATGCTGGCATAGCATTAAATTTCAATCACATAGCAACTAACTTTTAAAATATTTGACTATCGCTTTAGCCTAGTGTATTCCCTTATTTCCCTTTTACTTATAAGGGAGCAAGTAATAAGTTAATGTTTACCTTGATTAGCATTAAGTAGATAGAATAATAAGATTTTAACAACAATTTGTTATAGAGATGTAGAGAAAGTTATGTGAATGGAACACGTCAGATGTTTTGGTATACAACTGCTTCAGCTTGAAAGTGCAGAAACACAACTCTCTGTTCTCTCACAATTGCAAACTCTAAAGAATTTAACCTTTCTTTTAACAGTGCGTTATTTTTTCTCTTTTCTATGTCGCTGCTGCTCCCAGCTTAAGTTATGATTTCAGTATAATTAAAATAATTGACGTGGCAATTGTTGTGAAGTATAAGTGAAGCAGCCAGTTAAAAGTGTCAATCTGGGTAATTGGTTAGGCGCTGCCTTCTGAATTAAGGCTCATACCTGGTCCAGACTAATGTTTTTTAAGTGTGCTTAAAAGTGACAGCCCCATGTCAGATTTACTGGCATTTTAAGGAACTCCTGTGGGACAATTCTGGCACACCAGCAGCACTGATGTGATCCTGGCCTTTGACAGCATAGCTAACAAAAAAAATAGAAAAAGCCAGTTAAGCGTTATGACAAGATACCTTGGCTTGGCTTCTCGGCTTTCAACTGCTCTGCTCTCAGTTGGTTGTTGTGGAGTGAAGCAGTGTTAATGTTTAATCAAAATGCAAATGTGTCTTTAGTGATGAATCATAAACAGACCAGGAAGAATCAACTGTGTCACAGAATGTCTTATTTGTCCACCTACTACATTTGTTTCATTTGCTAATAAAGGTAAAGCTTATTATTTTGCAGCAATTTGTACATAATTAGCATATTATGACATTGGAAATACTAATTATATATGTTTCAGTTGCAAATCGTACAGTACAGTATACATAGTATATTTTCATGATATAAAAGTGTAGAATAAAAATTGTAATTTATTAAATCCCACTTAGGTAAATGTCGAGTAACCTATGACAATTTTTACAAATTTTTGTATGAATGTAGAAATGTCCTCTTTTTTGAAGACTGCCATCTGGAACTCTATGATGGAATAAAATAGAAGGCTTCCCCAATGAGGTTGAAATTAAAGGATCATTGCTTGAACCTATTAATGAACTCTATAGAGCCAATTCCTATACCTATGTTACAGCGAGACTTTATCAGGATGAGATATCAAGTGCACACTGGACTCATTTATAATATTTCACTAGCTACACCTGATTGAAACATGTAAAAGGTTTATGGTTGTTATAAGTGATGAAATTTTTCATAATAAGGTGTCTGTTTGAGTTTCATGAAAGGTGTCCTTTCTAAATTGAAAAATGAGTTTTCTATTTTGGAAAGTTTTCATATTTTCTAATGGCTGTGTTGCCCAATTTAGCAACCGATATACCCTACAGAATTGTTACTTTATAAATAAAAACTTGGTGTCAAATGAGAGTGGAACTTTTTTGCCATGTCGTAGGTCCAGGGGCTGTTGACAGTATTGTGCCATTAAGTGTAAAGCTTTCATCTAAATGAAGCCAAGGAAATATTATATTAACTCGACTCTTGATATATAACTGCATATCTCAGGAAGAAATGGAAATTAGAACATGGTATGTTCAATCTGACGAGATCTGAAGATTAACAGCAATACACCGAGCATTAAACAATTCTGGACACTTTAATATTTTTTAATTCTTTTAAAATTGATGGTAATTTTTGTCAAATCATAAGTTATAAAACTCCAGTTTACTCTGTCTGGAAAATGCCATTACCTTTATTTGTTTCATTCTTATAATAGTATCAATTATTGTCATTTTGTTGTTGTAACTCACATTTTTTTATCCTTCGTCTTTATCTATGTTATGTAATTTATACTGTTACATATATTGAACTGAATAAAGAATTGCACCAAATTTGCGGGATTCTCAAGTTTATTCTGACACCATCCCGACATTAATTATGATACCAGAGGACATTGCAAAGGCCATAGCTCTAAATGAAGTTAGTCACAGCGTGCGTTACATTTATGATGTGTTGGGTATTGCTCGTAGCACTATTAGCGATGTCATCAGAAGATACCATGAGACTGAAGAATACAAGAAGCGGCCTGGATCTGGTCGTCGATGGCCTCAAGCGGATGAGATGCATCCTCAGCATTTTACGAAATTGCCAGTTGCCTGCAACAATTGCAGCTCACTGCCCAGCAGAAGTTCAAGATGTAATGGTCTGCTAGTACAGTAAGAAGAAGGCTTAGGGAACATGGATTGCTATCGGAAAGGCCTTCCAAGGTACCAAAACTTCTCCCACAGCGTAGAGTTGCACGACTAAACTCTGCACGTCAACACATCAATTGGACCATGGAAGACTAGGAACATGTCTTGTTTACGGATGAGTCCCGTTTTACTCTGTATGCTTCTGAGGGTCGACTACGTGTATGGAGAAGATGAGGGTAGCACGACAGAGAAGCTGTATTACAACCAATAGTGTCCTTTGGTGGAGGTTCGATTATAGCCTGGGGCTGCAGTTTCTGTCGCAGTTCCATTGTATACACAATGGTACCATGACAGCACATAAGTACATTGAAGAATGTATCCATGAAACAGTCATGCCATATGCACCATTTGTTGGTGATAATTTTTTTATTCTAATGCATGATAATGCCAAGGCACACACCATACATGAAATTTCCATTACACTTAATTTTTAGGCATCAATGTTATGGAATGGCCAGCGCATAGTCCCGACCTCAATCCTATTGAGCATGTTTGGTACATTCTCATGAGGAGGGCACTCCAAAGAACTGTTCCAGAAACCATAAATGGCTCTAATGATTTTGATTAAAATATCGTATATTAAAGAAATTTACCTAACAAATAAAATGTATATTTTGAATTTTCTGGGAATAGCCTCTGAAGACTACTTTATTCTGAGTGAATTTTAGGGAATTTTGTATAAGTGCTAAACCGTAAGAGAGAGACAAAAACTTACCACACAAAACATGTAGAGCACATTAAAACACACAATTTATGTTGTATACATTTATTCGTAGAGTTGATTATTTTTGAGATATTCCTTGTGTTTGGTTTAAGCTACAAAAACTTATATTTTTCTCATACAGGACTTTGTGAACTCATGTCCATACAAAGGAACTTCAGTCACATAGCAATCAGCTTTTGATTGTCACTTTAACCTATGGTACTCCCTTATTTCGCTTCTACTTACAAGGAAGCAAGAAATAAGACTATTTCTGTTAATTTTTTCTCGATTAACCGGAAGTAAATAGAAGCATAAGCTTTTTAAAAATAATTTATTGCAGAGATATAGAGGTAGTCATGTGAATGGAACACGTCAGATTTTTTGAAAATCTTTTGGAATTTATGGGAATCAATAGGATGGAAGATAAGCTACTTGTGTAGCATGTCCTGTTTACCACATTAAGTACCAGTTTCATTGAATTTTAACATAAGTATTAGTGTCCTAGAAAATTATGAATTTATTGATTATTTAGATATCTTGGTAAAGGTTATGGTACAAAAAAGCTTATTTGGAATAAATCGTGAGTTTCAAAGCAATGAAGTGAAATGAAGTTTTATTTATGGATGCTCTTTAATTGCTCTGGTTCTCAGCATCCCATTCTCCATATCGGGTGTGAAAGACCGCCTAATTTTGCTCAGAAGCCTCTCTGTCAGGCTTGAGGTTCTTTTATATGCCATAAATCTATGACACAGTACCAACGGTTTTATTTTTCTTCCAAAGGAAGCCATGCTAAGGATTTTTACACCCGAAAAACTTCATCGTCCTTCGCCAGGTTGAATCTGCGACCTTGGGTATACAAAGTTAGCATGGTAACCATTGCACCATGGAATGCGACATACTGGTTATTTTATTAAAGCCCAAGCTTATCCTGAGAAGTCCTTTTTCTTTCTCTAGCCCATAATTACATAGTGAATAGAGAAGGTTTGTATTTCCCCCAAAAATTTGATGCCAAGATTTCACCAAAAATAAATGATTTTAGGTTCCCTGAGTCTGAAGAAGGCATTTTTGGAAAAAGCTGTATGTGTGTGTGTTGACAGCATAGCTCAAAAACGAAAAGTTTCTTAAATACTAAACAAAGTTCTTAAGTTTAGAATCTCCCAAAGATGCGACACGATTTTCAAAAAAATACCCCCATCCCTAATTATCCTTCACATGGAAAAATATTCCAAAAATGTTATTTTCTCAAAAGTGGCTCTAACGATTTTGAATAAAAAAATCTGATGTGTGCCATTCACATGACTTTCTCTCTACATCTCTGCTAAGAAATATTATTAAAAAGCTTATGCTTCCATTTACTTCATGCTAATCAAAAAGAAATTGGCAGAAATAGTTTTATTACTTGCTTCCTCATAAGTAGGAGAGAAATAGGGGCATACCATAGGTTAAAGTGATAGTCAAAAACTGGTTGCTATGTGATTGAAGTTGCTTTGTTTGCATGGACTGGAGTTGAGAAATTCCTGTATGAGAAAAGTACAAGATTTTTCAAAGCTACAACCAAAAACAAGGAATATTTCAAAAACGATCAACTCCACGAAAAAAATGTGTATAACATAAATTGTGGGTCTTAATGTGCTCTACATTTTCTGTGTGGTATGTTTTTGTCCATCTCTTACGGTTTAGCAGTTATGCAAAATTTCATAAAATTCATCCAGAATAAAGTAGAGGCTATTCCCAGAAAATTCAAGGTATACATATTATTTGTGAATTAAATATCTTTAATATACGATACTTTAATCAAAATCATTAGAGCCATTTTTAAGAAAATCAAAATGTTTGAAATTTTTTCCATGTAAAGGGTAGTTTGGGATGGGAGGATTCTTCTCAAAATGTTTGTGTCGCATCCCTGGAAGATACTAAACTCAAGTACCAAGTTTGGTATTTTACCGACTTTTTGTTTTTGAGTTATTGTGTTCACAGACACACGGACACATACACACACACACACACACACACGCACACACACACACATGGAACTTTTTGTGAAAATGCTTTTTTTGGATATAAGGGACCCTAAAACATATATTTCCAGTGAAATCTCATTATTGAATTTTTTGGTGGAGTGCAATACCCTTCTCTATACACTATGCACATAGTGCATGTAGAGAAAGTAAAAAGATCATATATTAAAGGTCATTACATCATAAATAATATGTATATCTTGAATTTTCTAAAGAAATCTTTATTCTGGATGAACTTTGCATAACTGGTAAAATGTAAGAGGCAGACAAGAACTTGCCACACAAAAAAATGTAGATCTGGTTAAAACACATAATTTATGGCAATTACGTCTTTGTTTTTTTTTTTTGAACTGACCATTTCTAAGATATTACTTATTATTGATTTCAGCTTTAAAATACTTATAATTTTCTGAAATGGGACCATTCAAAGTGAACCGAATCTCAATTTTGTCATATAGCAATAAGCTTTTAAAGGATTTGACTATTGTTTTAGGCTAATGTATTCCCTTATTTCTCTTCTACTTAAAGGAAGGAAGTAATAAGACCAATTATGCTAATGTGTATCTTGATTACCATAATATAATAAAAGAATAATCTTTTGTGAGAATAGTTAATATTTGGCACAGCTAGAGAAAGTTATATGAATGGAACACATCAGATTTTTACTTTCTCAACACGTACTAAGTACATATTGTATAGAGAAGGCATTGTAATGCACCCAAAAATTTGATACCAAGATTTCACTGGAATTACATGTTTTGAGATCCTCTGAATCTAAGCTTTTTAACAATACTTTTTTGCAGAGATGTAGAGAGAAAGTCATGTGAATGGAACATATCAGATTTTTTATTAATATACACTTGTGGGAAAAAATGCAACACCGATAGGGAAAATGTCCATTGAAAAATGGATAGTATGTGGGTATTATGAGGTCATAGTGTTGGTGATTGATTGTCATGGTCAGCACACAACAGATGGCACTGCTCAGGCTGTATCTATGACCTCCCTGTCTGTAACTGTGGCACCTGAATGGTGGTGTCAAATGAAACTTGGGCAGTGCTGTTCAACTTTCTCATGTGCTCATACATAATGAGTTGCTGGGACCACCTTAATCGCAACCACTACTTTTTTGCTGCTGGTACAGCAACTATCCAATATCAGAAATATCAGCGCTTTCATCAAACTGAAGCAAAAAATATTCACACTATTGAAGGTCCTGATATAATTGAGATTCTAAATTCTTAGAAATCTGTTCAACACATCTAGCAATAGTTTGCTAGTTAGCTTCTTTTAACTACTTCCCTGTCACTGATAAGTTTTTTTCCTTTTTGCTAAAATATAACAGACTTTGTAAGAGGCCATTATCATGATGCTTTTTTGCTAAACTGGCCTTGTAAGTACACTTTTCTGTAATGTTAATTTACATTGTAAGTCTCTTTGTGTTTTCGTAATTCAGAATTAACAGAAAATTTACTATTAAAGTTTATGTGATGATATTCTACATTACTTTTCTTGGGTACAGACACACTACTGTTATATAATAAATGTACAGATTTACCTCTGAATACCACAAAGCAATACTGCTCCTCCCAGTCATTGTTAATAAATCTGATAGTAGTTTGTCTCTTAGCCATATTATATTAAGAACATTCATCCAAAACAAGACACTTAACTGAACTTACATTCACAGTCTCTCAAGTTATCTGAATGTTTGTTTAAAAACCTGACTCTCTTGTTTGCTATTGGTATAATAATAAACAAACCACCGCTTTCAGTTGCTATCACTACAAACAGCAATGTTTAAAGGAGTGAACTTACTGTTTGCAATAAAGCTTTATTGGGATTAAAGTAACAGTCTCCAATTCCCAACAATTGAGGTCTACAATCTGTTGAGGAAAATAATGAGTACAGCTTTGAGTGTACAAAAGCAAGTTTCATGGTCATGGGTGTATACTAGAATAATGTTTGGAAGGAAGTAATTTTGTCCTGAAATTTTATTTAAAATTAGAAATTCTCAGAATAAAAATTTGACTCATGAAGGGCAGCAGGAAATCATATTGTGGGTGCTACATCTGACAAGGCTGCCCTAGACTCCTACAGACCGTTTCTGAGCAGCTACATTGTACAGATGCATGTTTGGATTGATGGATTGTAGGGCATCGGTGGGTGCTGGAACAACATCCAGGGCACATGTGGCACCTAGAGTGTCAGCACGGACTACTGGAAACTATCTTCTTGCAGCAGGACTCAAATCATGTATGCCTCTACCCAAGGCACCTGTTATACCAGAATATTACCATACAGGCCTCTGGTGCCAAAAAAGGGTTAATTAAACAACTGAATGATGCTCTGTGATCTTCAGTGATGAGAGTATGTTCTGCATGAAGCAAGTGATGGCCATGTATGTGTACAACATAAAGCCTGTGTGCATAATCATTCAAAGTGTATTCACTTAAGACACAAAAGCCCAACTCTTGGATTCATGGTGTGAGGTGCCATCAGTTACAACTTGCGCTTGCCTTTGGTGTTTGTGCAGGGATGAGAAACCAGTGCCAGCTGGATCCAGCAGGTTTATTAATACATTGTAGCCGGGCATTTCGGTAGTTGAAGTGCCATGAAACTCAGGGTTTTTACACCTACTTTAAGTTATTATTTACAGTACATCAATTAAATCTGCCGAAAAGTATTGGGACAATCTAAAAGTATGGCATTCAAGAATTTCTCAACAAGTAAGAAAATAGTCATAACTTCCATATTAATATTTTATTTTAAATTTACAAGAAGTATCAAATATGAGTTTGAAAAAAAAAACGCATAAAGCTGCTTATGCTCCATTTATTCAAAGTTCGAAAAACTCTCCCTCGGAATCAGAATTTTCCACAGCTTCATTTGTATCCTGATTTTCAGCTTTGGTTCACAGAAATTGAGGAAAATGCAGCATTTTAACATTTAAGAGCACAAACGTAACAAACAGATAACCACCTACAAAGAAAATGGCATGATTATCCCTTAAAGTCCTGGAATTACATTAAAAGCGTTAAAAATACCTGCCTGAGACCTCATGAGCATTTCGCACAACCTGAGCTATACTCGGGCTTGGGCTCCAATGTGTTACTGTGTCATAGCTTCGATAGGCAGGTGATGTATTGTTTCAATAGGATAATGCACATCCCCATATAGCTGCTGCAATGCAATGTGCTCTTCACGGTGTGCACAACTGCCCTGGACAACACAGTCCTCTGGCTTCCCTCCTATTGAGCATGCATGGAACATGATAGGAAAGAAAATATTGGGTCTCCACGGCAGACCAAACCATTGTCAAGCTGTAACAGCCAGTGCAGGATGCTTGGGACAGTGTTCGTACGTCCTATGTTTTATTCTTTCAAAGCATCTTTAGGTATGGCTTGATATTATGGGGCAGTAGCCCACGAATAACATGTGCTAAAAGTTCAAAAGGAAGCTTGTCAGGATATTGACAAACTCTAATAAAACTGAACATTGTAAACCACTTTTTAAAACTCTGCAAATCCTGACTATTGTCAATTTATATCTGTATGATGTTCGTATATATATATAAATATAAAAAAAAATTTACAAAATTACAACACCAGAATTGAAATACACACATATAATACAAGAAATAAGAATAGAGTGGATGATATACCATATTTAAGACTTCAGAAGACATCTAGGTACTACAAGTTAAATGGTATAAACATATTTAATTCACTTCCTTTGGAAATACGCAATATAAACATGAATAGATTTAAGGGTAAATATATATAAATGGCTAGTAAAAACTTCTTTCTATAACATACAAGAATTCCTAGATATAAATAAACATGACATGTAAACATGACACTGTTCATATATGTGTGTGTATATATATACATATATAAAAGCTATGACAGCCTATTGTAGTTATTGTAATTACTAAATGGTGAATAAACTATCATCATCATCATCATCATCATCATCATTATCATCACCACCACAGGATGTCACATGTCACCTGTATGAATACATGCCTATATCACGTCACAGAGGGACGGGGGATTATGTTACACCAAATATTGATGCGACTATTGGCACACACCTCCTTATGACATAGTGGATAGAGAAGGTATTGTATTCCACCCAAAAATTTGATGTCAAGATTTCACTGGAAATATATGTTATGGGGTCCCCTGAGTCCGAAAAAAAGCATTTTTAGAAAATGATCTATGTGTGTGTTTGTGTGTGTGGGCGGGTGGGTGGGTGGGGTAGGTGCATTCATGTACAGCATAGCTCAAAAACAAAAGGTCGTTAAATACCAAACTTGGTATTTAGGTTTAGTATCTTCCAATAATGCAACACAAAGATTTTCAAAAAAATCCACCCAACACAAACTACCCTTTACATGGAAAAATTTTGATTTTCTCAAAAATGGCTCTAACAATTTTGATTAAAATACCATATATTAAAGATATTTATATCCCAAATAAAATGTATATCTTGAATTTTCTGAG
Organism: Hymenopus coronatus; assembly: GCA_030762935.1. NCBI lineage: Eukaryota > Metazoa > Arthropoda > Insecta > Mantodea > Hymenopodidae > Hymenopus > Hymenopus coronatus. Next base: position 44,581,823 of record CM060883.1, read on the forward strand.
AATAGCCTCTGAAAACCTCTTTATTCTGGATGACTTTTGCCAAATACTTTTGTAAGAGATAGATAAAACCTTACTTCACAAACAATGTAGATCTCGCCAAAACACACAATTTATGTCCTTTACATTTTTGTTGTGGAGGTAACCGTTTCCGAGATATTCCTTGTTGTTGGTTTCAATTGTAAAGTACTTATACTTTTCTCAGACAGGAAGTATTTGCTTTTCTTTGTTCTACTTCTGGCCAAGCAAAGAAGTGATTTGCAGTGACAATCGCATAACAATAGCTTTTAAAACATTTGACTGTCACTTTAGCATAGTGTATTCCCTTTTTCTCTTCTACTTATAAGGAATTCAATTCAATTCTATTCCATTTATTGCCCATGGAGATTACAAAATCTATTAGACATTGTCAATACAGCTAAAATACAATGCATAAATAAATACAGAGAAAGAAATACTTATAAATGATATACAAAGAAATAAATACATCAGTTACCCATAAACTCTTCAACTGAATAATATGCCTTACTTACTAAATATTTACATAGTTCTTTTTTAAACTTTTTTACTTCCCTTATTAACTTTATTTCCTTTGGCAGTTTATTATACCATATAATTCCTTTATATTTCGTACATTTTTCAAACATTTTTAATCTATGGCTTACAATACTATATTCATCCATATTCCTAGTGTCAGAGGCATGATTATCAGAATTTATTTTGTTATTATGTATCTTAGTATATAATATGGCTTTAAAAATTAATAAACATGGAAATGTCAGTAATCTCATCCCTATAAATTCTGATTTAACACTTTATCTTAATTTTAATTTTAACATAATGCAAATTGCCTTTTTTTACAGAACTAAAACTCTATTTATACTTTCCTGTGTAGTATCTGCCCACAGTGTTACACAATAGCTGATGTAACTCATAAATAAACCATGATAGATGTTTAATAGTACATTAATATTACAAAAGGCAGCCTTATATCTCAACAAATAAATAACACTATTCAACTTTTTACAGCATTCGTCAACATGGGCATGCCAATCAAGATTATTGTCTAATAGTATCTAAATAACAAGAACATTCTGCTATGTTTATCTTGATTAACATGGAGTAGAAAGATGAACAATCTTTTGTAAGAAAGGTTTGTGTAGAACAGCTAGAGAAAGTCAGATTTTTTATGTACATTATCACAACTGTACATTCTTGCAGGGGATTTTAACTATGTATTGAGGGAAGAGACTGCACTGGGTAGTATTATCCTAGAAATACATTATAAAGTATTTAGTAGCTTCAATGCAAATGCCTAATGCATTTAGTGGTGCATTTTACCCATATTATAGAAACTCTTGATACAAAACTGGACCGCACATATATTCTGGATATCACACAAAATAAAATTCAAGTCGTTGAACATCTACCCATTACCATCTACATCTTACGATCATGAGGCATCAGTCTGCACATATTATACTACATATTAAATTTATACTTCATTCTACATGGATGCTCATATTGGATAATGAATACTAATTTAATGAATGATTGCAATGTGTTTGCCAAATTTGAAGCAGCATGGATGAATTGGAAACTGTTTAAAATCTTTCCACAATCATGCAGAATAGTGGTAGTGCCTAATTAAGCCAAAAATTAAATTGTTATTTAAACACTATTCCTATTAAAAGTGAAAAGATGATCAGTTAGTACATTTTTATTTTTCAGCATGCATGAATTGCAAATCAATTATCAACCAATGACAGCAAGATGCATGAGACTGTGCCAACTCAAAATTAAAATTCTCACTGTGTATCGTAAAGAATGGAAGGAATCAAACTTAGAAGTGGAAAATAAACAGAGAAAAAATAGAGAGAATAAACTTATATCATCTGATGAAATTACACAAGAAATGTCAGAGGAATCTAATTTTAATAGTAAACAAGATGGACATGTAAAGATCCAGCATGAAAATACAAGAGCCATCCAATAAATAAGTTTCCATATTTTTTTCTCTGCAAATCACATGTTTTAAAATTGAATTGGTACTGTAGGAACTTTCAATGGGGTATGGTGGCTACGATTGACCTTCAACAGCATGTTTGCCAGTACAGCATCAGCTGCTATGGAGCTAACACTTGAAAGAATGTCCACTTGTGAATTCTATTCTATATTTCACTTTCTAATGGTGAAAAATAAAACAACTATCAATATTCATTGCCATTTAGTGTGTGTTTATGGTGAAGGATGCATGAGCACCCAAATGGTTCACCACTAGAGTTCATGGTTACTGGAAGGATGGCAAAATGTGCATGATGAATGCGGCAGCAGGCCCACTACCACTACAGGCAATGCAGCCACTGTTGCAGTTCGGAATGAGGTGGACGAAAATCAATGCTTCAAAGAAAATCAATGCTTTCACAACTCAAGTTGCACCTTGGAGAAAATGTTTGCAACTGATGAAGAAGTGGAAGTGGAGGTGAACTGCCTCCATGCACAATAAACTCACACTAAATGGTGATGAATATTGATAGCCGTTTCATTTTTTGCTGTGAAAAAGAAAATAACAGAACATGGTTCATAAGAAGACACGCTTTCAAGTGGTAGCTCTATGACAGATGGCGCCATACTGGTGAACACGACAAAAGCATATGCTGTTGAAGGTCAAGCACAGTAACCATACCTCAATGAAAGTTCCTACAGTACCAACTTAATTTTAAAACAAGTGGTTTGTAGAGAAAAAATAGGGAAACTTATTTATTGAATGGTTCTCATAGTGATTAATGTCTTCTTCTACTTTTTTCAATGAGCTGGATAGGGAAGAGGTTACATTTGAGAACTGGGAAATACAATCCCACCTAGAGTCATTTTGAAAGAAAATAGTGCCTTAGAGCAGCCTATTTCAAAGCCTGAATTATTGGAAGCATTAAAACAAGGTTAATGCCTAAAACACCAGGATTTGATAACATTCTGTTTTTACAACAGTTTGGAATGTTATTGGGGACGATTTAGTGAAAATGTTTAATTGTATATTATAGAATAAACAACTGCATGTGTCACAAAGTAAGAGTGTTATAGTACTAATAAGTAAGCAACAACAAATCTCAAGTTACTAATTACAGACACATAACATTGTTAAATCATGATTATGACTTATTAGCTAGGATGATAGCCAACCAAATAAGACCTTTGTTTAATAGATTAATTCATCCAGTACAGGCATGTGGTCCTTCTTGTCATTCTATATATGATCTTATGTGCTCTTTAAGGGATAAATGTAAATGGCGTGTTATTTATGGATGCTCTTTAACTGCTGTGGTTCTCAGCGTCCCATTCTAAATTGGGCTTAATTTTGCTCAGAGGCCTCGCTATCAGGCTTGAGGTTCTTTTATGTGCCGTAAATCTACAACACAGGACCAAAGGAAGCCATGCTAAGGATTTTTACACCTGAAAAAATCCATCATCCTCCGCCAGGTTTGAACCCGCAACCTTGGATATGTGAAGTTAGCATGGTAACCATTACACCACAGAGGGCAACTCTCTAAGTGATGCTGTGGCAAATTGTGATTATAATGAAAAAAAAAAAAGTAGTTATTGCTTCTTTAGATTTTAAGAATGCCTTTGACGATTTGTATCAATGATACCTGTCTCAGATTTTGAATTGGAATGGATTTAGTGACCAGTTTATATATTTTATCAAGGTGATGCATCTGAGACATTTGGAAAATCCAGAGTATGTAAGATATATTTTTGAAATTTATACTAGTCATTATACTCAATGATAGTAATATCATTGCCATGTATCAAAATTATAGCTTGCATTATTAAATCATTATTTAAATAATAACTTTTTGCTGTCTAACTTCATTGTTCTAATAAAGATGAGCCACATGATGGAATTTTAAAACTTTTCAGATAAAAATTCAAGTTTTACGGTAAATGAATTTACAAATAGATTTGTCATATTATGTTTTTTTTATATTAACTCTAATTATTGTAGTAAATTTTTACTTTTTGTACTCTTGATTTTTCAAAATGTTCCAATTTTTTTTCAAAACTGGAGCATCATGTCGGAAAACTAATGAAGATTTTCTTTAAATTGCTTTTGAGATGCAGTTTAAAAATGTTGAAACAAGTTGATTAAAAATTGCATCATGAGCAGCATATATAAAAAATTTGGAAAAAAGTTTGCGAGAAAACAAGGTTTAAAGTTGGCACTACCTAAAATAAACATGTACCTGCACATTTAAAGCTTCAATTAATTGGTATTTAAAATGCACCAAGTGGGAAAAAGATACAATTCCTTAAAGTTCAGAATTCATATTATTATGAAAAAAAAGTAATTTTTGAATTTGTCGAAATTTTTTGTCAAATTTCACAGATGCAACAGTGTTTATATAATGGTATTACTTCTAACTTACAAATTAATGGATTTCTAATGGCTGTACACCAATTAAACATTCTATTTGTCCAGCTTCAATGATTTTGTTATCTTTAGCCATAAATCCTTCATTATATCAACTAAATGGTAAGATTTATGGTATAATTTGGAGAGGATTATAAATTTGCCATTTCAGCTTATGCTGATGATGTTAATGTTATTCTATATAATGATTCAGATGCTACTAATATGGCAGCTGTTCTTAACCAATGTAGCAAAGTATCTGTATTAACCATTAACCCTGCAGTGGTCGCGTGTTTCATAGTTACATTAAAGGTCGCACGGCATCTCACAGACGCCAATACGTTTCTGAGTTCTCTATGAGTTTTTAACTCAGTCAGTTCAAATTTATGAGTGTAAACGTACTATTTTATATAAAACTAAAGAGAAGATTACATTCTCACTAGTATATATATTTTATTATTGTGGTTTTTAGTTATACATATAATCCACAAAGGTGTTTGCTGCATGAAATTTCTTCTCATTCAATACAAACTATGGGTGAAAATCCCTTATCAAAAAACAAATGTTTCTATTCATGTGCTCTTAACATAATATACATAATACGGTTTATAAATTGAGCAGTACAATTAGCAATCAGCGCATACTTGCTTTGTTACAGCTGCGGCATTTATATTTGGTATATTGGTTCTTTGAACGACCACATTCACAGCACCTCTGTCTTTTTGTGCCTCGATCCTCTTCTGTAGTTTCTTGGCGACATAGGATATTAGGGTTGCATTTTTCTGAAACCCAAAAAATGTTGTTCCTACCTCCCGGTTTTCTGCTCGTGTAAACTCCGGGGACATTTCTGGTTTGTTCTTTCTCATGGTTCCAACCAGGGTAAGGTTATTCTGAAGCAAATAGTCAGCTAAATCTAAGGAGCTAAACCAATTGTCCACAGTTATATTACGCCCAGTTCCTGAGATCACAGAAACGTTTCACAACATCTGCTGGTTTGTTGCTAACTTCAAATGGCTCTGCAGGTTGTTTACCAGCATAAATTTCTAGGTTGACGGTGTAATACATCCTAGCATCCACCAAAGCAAATATAATTCCATACTTATTTGGTTTGTTAGGGATGTACTGCCTGAAAAAACGATTGCCCCTAAAAGCATCTAGCTTTTCATCAATAGTGCAGTACTCCCCAACTGAATAAGCATTTTTACAATTTTCCACAAAAGAAGTAAATATTTCACGTATAGGGGCTAAATTATCAGCTTTCTTTCTTTCTTTTCTAGTATCCTTGTTATCAAACCTCAAACAGTATAATAGGAATCTAAATCGTCTTTCAAGCACTATCAGACGGCATAATTCAATTCCCATTTTATTTGAAGCCCATATATCTTGGGTGTGTCTTTCCTAGACGTGCATATATACAATATTCCTACTATTGAGGAATATAGGGTTTATATATAATAGAGTTTTTATTTCACTTACGTCTGTCTAGTGAGCATCCCTTTCCCTAGAATAATGTCTTTGAACTTCAGAAATCTATTTATTTGAGTACTCAACAATACTAGATAACAACTCATTGTCGAAAAAGTATTCCCAACATTCCATTGGCGTTTTTGCATTTTTCGCGGCACCTTTCACTCCCGGTAAATGGGTGACAATATTCTGTCATCGTGTGCGAACATTTTTTGGTGGACACACTTTTGACCATTTTGAAGATTTATTCCTTCCCAAAAAGATTCGACTTAGTTATCACTGTCACTATCATTGGAGTCCGCTTCTTGCTCAGTGTCCATATTTTCTTCTCTCGATTCCAACCTGTCTTTTTCCAAGTCACTATAAATATCAAACTCGTCACCAGATTCATCTTCTTCCTGCAACAGCCGGAGTACTATTTCCCGATCACGTGCATTTTCCAGGTTGTAGATCGTCTTTGAGGTCATATTGGATCTGAAGTTTCACAACATTACTTACTTAGCAACAACTATTAGTATTCATACGTAAACTACTGTATAAAATAAAAAATAAAATATTCACTTTCAGTACCGTAGAAGGTCGCGTGGCGTCTGGTAGACTCCAGCAACGTGGCTCCAGAAACAATCTCTTCCTTTGAACACTGAATTGAAACTAATGCGAAGTTGATGAGCAAAGTATGTTTGTATTTAGTCAAGTCAGCCAGAGTATCTGTTCAATAGCAACGTGTAAATAAAGAACGCCTGGCGTCTGTGAGACGCCACGTGACCACTGCAGGGTTAATGAAGATAAATCTTGCATTTTACCAATTGATCCTTGGAGGGTACCACCTGAAAAACAGCATTTGAAAACTGTGAACAAGCTTAAAATTGTGAGAGTAATTTATACTTCATATGTAAATGAAATGAAGCCTGTAAATTGAGCTCTTATTGCAGGGCAAGTAAAATTCAGCTGTAAAGGCGTATATTGTCAACAACTTTGTTTGCATGAAAGAATGTGGGCTATACATATACTTGTAAGCCATGCAAAGGTTGTTCCAACTCAACTCATGTGAGAGCACATGCACATACTCAGACACAAAACTCGGAGCAGAGCTGGAAGGGAACTATGATAGCCAATACATCACTGGTTACAGATCATACCACAATACTTGCATCCTAGCACTTCACTTCTAGCCTTGTTTCAGCCATCCTCAATATGCACCAAATTGCAAATAGACCCTGTGTGATTTACAAGCTACTTGGTGCTCTTTCAGCAGGCTTCCAAGCTGGATTAGCATGCTCTAAAAAGTTATATTCTGTATTATAAAACCAAGATGAAAGCACACTCTTTTACAATCTACAATGTAAAAAGCTTTCTGTTATGTAGGGGATGAGACAGAGCAGAAATTCAGCTGCATATAGTGGACTTTGTGAACAAGAAAGCATCAGACTGCAAAGATGAAGTGCTCCTGTAAAGCAATGGATGTATGTACTGTGTTCCAAATTCTGTGCTTTCAATAGCAGTGAAAAAACAAATTATAATGCAATACTTAGAGAAGCATCACATGCAGATAGAGTTTGAATCAATTACACTATATCATTGAAGGATGATTAAAGGATCATGAAATTCTTTCTTCAGCCAGTTACATTGATGTCCTTTAAAGTGGCCAACAAAAGCCACAGCTTTAGAAGGACAGTATCTTGATCATAAGCATTTGAAGAAGCTTTGAATACTTCATCAATCCACACAAATGTGAAAGCAGGTAATCCTACAGTCAGAGGCATAAGATGTTTGTATTACTTACCTGCAGGTACCCTATGAACTATGGTGGTCAGTGGCAAAAAGTTATTGATACTTTACTACTATATCTTTGAGTTCGCCTATACCAATGTCTTATTTGCAACCTATGATAACCAAAAGTTTATCCCTTCATTTTATCTATTGCTTTGAAACCAACACTGTAAGCTCTGTCACATTAAACCAATTCTTCAGAAATATAACTATGTGATAATGAAATGAGGAAATTATGTTCATTGGACCATAATGAGAAGGTTTCTCTTTCTTCTGGATTGTCTTAGTTCACAATGGTGTGCTACTTGTTCACTTTTAAAACAAAAGGAGTCATATATAACCATTTTGAACCGAGCTGGTGGCTCAGGCATTTCGTATGGGATTGAAATTCTGGAGGTCCGGGTTTGCTCCCCATTGACTGTGTACTCTGGCCCTGGGTTTTTCCGTGGTTTTCCTGGGGCCACTTAGGCAAATGCTAGAATGCTGTATATCTACCATGGTTCCTTTCCCTTTTATTCCTTCATTTCATTTCCCTTCTTCATGTTTCACCACATGTGTGATTTGAGGCTCTGCAGGCAGATGGTATGGATGCTTGCTCTGAGTGAAACTCTCTTCCTCCTGGTTGAGGCTAGGTGCTGTTGTAGAGCATCCTTTTGGCCTCCTGGAACTGTAAAGTCTCCATAGCATGCCAGGAAGAAAATGGCGTGTTATTTATGGATGCTCTTTAACTACTGTAGTTCTCAGCATCCCATTCTAAATTGGGCATGAAAGACTGATTAATTTTGCTCAGAGACCTCTCTATCAGGCTTGAGGTTCTTTTACGTGCCGTAAATATACAACACAGGACCAACGGCTTTACTTTCCCTTCCGAAGGAAGCCATGCTATGGATTTTTACACCCGAAAAAAATCCATCGTCCTCTGCCAGGTTTGAACCCGTGCCCTTGGGTATATGAAGTTAGCATGGTAACCATTACACCACGGAGGATGACTATAGCATGCCAGGGTGCCATATAGTAACTGTTAGGGATTTTCGCATATCTCTGCGTTTAGCTCCGTCAATTCCTGTGTCAGGCCTTTGGTTTCCCCTCCTCTCATCCATTTCCCCAGGGTGGGGGCCACAATAGATACATACAGGGTCACAGTTATTAAGGTGTCCCCTGCTATTAACATGCTCTACCCTCTAACCATTTTGAGAGAGTAATTTAAATTTCACCTCTACTTTGACCACATTTACAGTCACTCTTTTTGTAGACTGTTATAGTTCTCTTTCTGTCAACTTCAAGTCAATCATAAATGTTAGCAGTCTGAAAAACATGGAAATGTTTGAAATTTTGCAAATATGCAAAAAAGCTTGTGACAGTGATTAGATTAAATTAAATCAAAAGCATTGAATCATTTTTGTAACATAAACATCACTTAGTAATTACTTACTAGGACTGGTTTCAGGACCCCTTGTTCCAATTTTCAACCTTTAATTCCGACTAAATCTTGCTTCGTTGACAACCAAATTCTTTTGATTTAATGGAAATATTTATTTTATTGTAGCTACATGTATTTCCACTTAACAGTCATTTCTGTGACCTGGACACTTGGTTTACCTTGCCTTGGAGAAAATCCTGAGAAGAAACACTACCCCCTGCTCTTGACTGAGAATTCACCTTGAAAAAGGTAATTTTTAATAATCTAATCCTACAGTTTCTATATTTTCACCTACCAGTGAACACAGAGTTGGCCACATTGCTGCACGATGTACTACATGGACAGGCTATTTTTTAATTTTGGTACCACCATAACCTATACAGTATACTCTCGATTATCCAGGCTAATGTGGGGGAGAAGAAGTACGAATAATTGAAAAGCCCATAATTTAATGCTTTTAAGGTACAACATACATATATAAATAGAAAATTACATTTAAAAGCTTTTTCAATATGTATTCTTTGTTCAAAAGTTTATTCTACTTCTGCACCTAGGGATTATAACTTTCTCTACACATACTGTGTCCATAGTATATGAGAAGGTCTTGCATTGCACCCAAAAATTTGATACTGAGATTTCACCAGAATTACGTGTTTTGGGACCCCCTGAATAAAACAAGCATTTTTAGAAAAATGTGTGTGTGTGCACGCACGTATAGCTCAAAATTAAAAAGTGAATTAAAAAACAAACTTGATATTTAAGATCATGATCTTTTCAAGGATGCGACACAAAGATTTCCAAGAAAATCCCCCCATTCCAAACTACCCTTTACATGGAATAAATTTCTCAAAAATGGCTCTAACAGTTTTGATTAAAATCTCTTATATTTAAGATATTTATTTGACAAATAAAATTGTATAAATTTGAATTTTCTGGGAATAGCCTCTAAAGACCTCTTTATTTTGGATGTTTTTTTTTTTTTTTTGTTTTTTTTAATTTTGCATAACTAGTAAACCATAAGAGGTAGACAAAAACTTTCTATACAAAAAATATAGAGCTCTGTAAAACTTACAATTTACATGATATACATTTTTTTCATGGATTTGGCCATTTTTGAAATGTTCCTTGTTTTTGGTTTTAGTTTTAAAATATTTAAACTTTTCTCATACAGGAACTTGTAAGAACTAACCACACAAAGAAACAGATTTCCCTTAGCAACCACAATTTAAAACATTTGACTGTTGGTTTAGCCTAGTGTATTCCTTTATTTCCCTTCTATAATAAGGAACTAAGTAGTAAGACCGTTCCTGCTAATGTTAGCATGAAGAATAAGTTTATTAAAAATAATTTGTTAGTCATGTGGATGGAACACATCAGATTTTTATTCTTTAGGAAACAATAAGTGTCATTTCTATTGTTTAAATGATCTTCGCATGACAATAGAGTACTGTTTCCATTGTTATTGGTCTGCCTATTCTGTGTAAAGTAAAAACAAATTCTGTTTTTCTAATTGTTAATCAGAATTAAGTGTCTCTGAATTAAGTTAAAAGAAATTTGCAAAAGTGATGGCAGAGAAACGAAAAAAACATGTGTTGACATTAAAACAAAATTTTGAGGGGAGGAGGAGATGCTTGAATAATCTGCAAACCAAATAATCTGCACATGAATTATTGGGAGTATACTGTATTTAGTGCCAATAATATTATACCTAATAAAATATATTGCAATATTGTAGCCTTATATCATATCTGAAAATCATACAAGCAATATTAATGCAAACTAAAAACTGAGAAACAGTACTAAAAGATTTGTAGCACAAAAAAACGTGCACCATTTTGCATACCCATCAAGGCTGTAGCATAGATTCACGACAGATCTTGATAGATTATCATCTATACTACAAAATAAATTGATATATTATTTTAATATATTTAAATGCTATAGAACAAGGTATAGTACTAATGGAGCCAGTGATTGGGAAAGAGATATGCAGAGGAGGGGAGAGATATATGCTTCCCAGTTACATCAGCCAGTGCAAAATTCTTCATGCCTACCATTATCTGCCTCTCCACATCTTGCTGCTTATAGAAATATAGACTAAATAAATAAAAACAAAGTTGTTATTTTGTTCTACAACATTTAAGTGAAGAGTTATGGTAAATTCTAGAAGCAAAAAATATTACAAAGAAAAAATTGAGCCGAGTGGGTAGTGTGGCGGCAGCATGTCTGCCTTACATTCAACAGGTCGCAAGTTTGAATCTTGCTTAGGGTGAGTTACCCAGTTAAAGTTTTTTGGGGGAATTTTCACTATTCTGAGAATACAAATGTTGAGTAAGTTTAAGCTCTATGCATCTTGATATCATTTGAGAATCATTTCATTCACTGTCTGATATGACCAACCAGGTTAAAGGACGTTGAGCTACACACACACACACACAAAAAAAGTGGTGTATACAAAGTTATATTTCAGAAACTTTTGCAAATATCTAATAACCCATTATTGCTAACTAAACTTTGCACTGGATGTTTTCTGTATAATATAATCTCATAAATAAAATAAACAAAACAGAAAAAGAAAAAATTTTAATAGCTATGATGTTATGTAATGGAGATATGAGTGATTTCATAAAGGTTTGCAAGGGGATTTAATGGCCAGCTAGCATGGTAAGCACAGAATTGGGTGGGGGGATTCAGAAGATTTTTGACAAATTGTACCTCTAAATGAGTACTAACAACAGGTAAATAATTTAGCTTGTTTATATTGTCTTCTGATGCCCCATTTTTGGCCTTCATTGACTGAGTTAAGTGAATTGTAGACTGGACTAAAACTATCTAGAACCAAACACCTGCTGTCTTACTTGCATCATGGCATGCTTGTGCTTAATGCTTTCAAGGTCCTTCTAACTCCTCAATACCAAAAATGAAATTGCAAAATGCAAATGTGATTTTGTTATACAAGGGATGATCAGAAACTAAGGTTATAAAGCTTTCAATGAAGTGAGCATATTTTATTTTGTACAAGCAATACAGCCATTTGGTAGTGCATACATTGGGCTATTTTTTTCACACAGTTTCCATATTGTTTAAGGCATTTGTCGCTTTGTGGGATGAGTTTGAATATTCCCTCCTGGTAAATAAAAATCCTGTCCTTGCATGTTCAACCATGTTGTATGAAGTATTGCACCTCCTCATCTCAAGAGGATTGTCAGCCTTCTAGGTGTTCCTTCAAGTGAGGAAAAAGGTTACTTGGAACGAGTTCCGGGCTGTAGGGAGGGTGGTCGATGATATCCCAGCAAACTGCTTCAACAGTGTGATGGTCTTCTGGGCTATATGAGGTCATGCATTGTTATCAAGGAAGATGACACCCTTGGTGAGGAGTCCTGACCATTTCTTCTGATTGCTTTGTACAAGTGTATCATGGTTTTACAGTTTTGGTCAGCGATCATCGTGTACCCTCCTTCCAAAAACTATCCAAGTATGACATCCGTACTGTACCAAAATATTGTGGACATCACCTTACTGGCAGATGGCATCACCTTAAATTTCTTTGTCTTTAAAGAAGGGGCATGTTTCCACTCCATTGACGTCCACTTACTGCTGGGGGTATAATGACAGATCCATATTTTGTCACTTGTGACAACGTTATGAAGAAAACCATTCCCTTCTGTGGAAAACTGTTGCAAAAGTTGCAGACTTGCCCCCATGAACTTCTCCTTTTGGTTAGATAGATTTTGTGGAACCCATCAGGAACAAACTTTCTGCAGCAGAATATTGTGAACAATGAGATGAATGCTTCCACCATCACCGGTGTAATGCGATGACGGGGGAAACCGGAGAACCCGGGGAAAACCTGCCCCAGCGCTGCTTTGTCCACCACAATTCTCACATGCAGTCGCTTGGGATCGAACCCAGACCATCTAGATGAGAGGTGAGTGGTCTAACCACTCGGCCACGGTGCGGCCTTACTGTCTCTACTGATAAGCAAGACTGGTAAAATGAAGATCACTTTCCGGTTCTCTACTGGCGGGTTTTAACTTGAAATAGCCCCATTGAGTTCTGCAACTATTTTAATGCATGAAGAGATATGTCACACGTCAAATAAGGGTCAGTTGGGAAACCTGGTACAGTAATTGGTTGCTTACGAGGGATCATACATTAACTCAAGAAGTCATCAAATGAATCTTATGAAAATTAATTTTCTATGTCTTTAGTTTAATCAAGATAAACCTTTGTAGATGTACCTATACTACACATTTTTTTACAGAATCAAAACGGATAGTGATAGTCAAATTTTTAAATACTATATGCTATATGCTGACATTAAAATTCCATGCAGTTGCCATGCAGTTGCAAGGAACAAGTGAATATTGAAACAACTTGAAAAGAATGACAAAGTATTGATCAATTTCAATGATTAATATAATATACATATTTCAGAAATGACATATGCCACAGGAAAGAATATCTGGAATAATGTGTTTATAGAGGTCTAAATTATTTTGTAAGGCATTTTGGTCTATTGCTTAATGTTTGCCAGTTACAGATTATAAAAATTCCTTCAAAATGAAGTGGACTTCACAGGCTGTTCCCAGAAAATTCAGGCTATCATTTTAATTTTCATAAAAATATCTTTAATATATGATATAACCATACCAGATGTACAATACTGTGAAGCTATGTACTGTGAAAGCTAATCAGGTCGATTAATGTGGTTAACTTTTATTCGCACTTTTCTAACTTTTATATCTTCGTTGATTTGAAAGTGCTGCCCTCCTAGCCACATCTTCAGTTCAGGGAAAAGGTGAAAGTTGCTAGGTTCCAAGTCAGGACTGTACAGCGGATAATCGAAAATGTCCCATTGAAATTGTTCAAAGAGCCAATGGGTTGTGGCAGCAGTGTGTGGACAAGCATTGTCATGGATCAGCACAATTCCTGAATCAGCATTCCTCTTCATTTGTTTTGAATGGCTCTCCACAAGCATCATAAAACAACATCAATGCTTATTTGAAATCATTGGCAGCAACATTTTTTGAAGCGGGTATTGCAAAGCTTGTGCACAGGTACGATAAATGTCTCAATCTTTTCGGTCATTATATTGAAAAGTAACCATAAGTGTATAAAACTTTTAGTAATAAAATAATTGTTTTCTATGAACTTGTCTCTTATTTATAGCCTATTGGAGGTTGAAAAAAAAAAAAAAACAACCGCCCTACAAACATAAAGGGAATTTTAACTGTAAAGAAGACATGGTCAGGTTACATAAGGCATGGATATTAACATTATAACACCTTCAAATTGTCAAACAACTCTAACCAATATTGCAGTAGAAAGGACAGTGTGTCTGGAAACAAGGACATTGGATGTCCACCAGCTGAGGGTGGCAGGTTGTCTGCCTTTTCTCCCTTCGTCGAGGTTTCTGATGATGCTTAATGTAGTTTTGAATGAAGCATCATGAGAATTCCTACTGTTCAACCATGACCTACACGCCCAGAAGAAATTTTACATCAAATTGTTGGCTGTGAAAGCCTTAGAATATGTGCTCTTCGTCAAATCCTCTGATGATGCTCGACACAGTTTTGAGCAAAACACGAGGAGTAATTTCCACTCTCCAACAGCCTCAGAAGAAATTTGTGCATTTTGTTCTAATACTCCTCATAATTTATTGATAATTGGTAGTTGATATTATAGAAAATATTATGTTACAGCATTGGAGTATAAGTAAGGCATTAGCAATGTAAATTTCTCTCATTCTTATTCATTCATTCACCTTATCAAATTGACAAAAATAACAAATTTCACATGCAAATTAAATAAAACCACTATCATAAAGGGGTCTATGAGCTTATTAGTTACAGTCTCATTTGCTGTTTTAAGACAATCCAAGCTAAATATGGTCCCTAATATTATGCTTTGTCACGAAGAGAACCCCTCCTCTCTCAGACTATAATATAATTTGTGAATGCTTTATAAGTCATAGATAAAAGTATTAATGGCCTGCCTGGGTAGTGTGGTGGTAGACTGTCTGCATCACATTCAACAGGTTGCGAGTTTGAATCTCGCTTAGGATGAGTTACCCAGAAAAGGTTTTTTTGGGAATTTTCTCTATCCTGAGAAGACGAATGTTGAGTAACTTTAAAGCTCCATAGACCCCGATATCATTTCAGGAATTTCATTCATTGCCCAATATGACCAACCAGGTTAAAGGATGTTAAGCTACAAAAAAAAAGTATTAATAGATATAACATATTGACGTTTATGCAACATTTTTAAATGTTCTGTTAAATGCCATAAATTATTCATAAAGACTGCAAAATTTCACATCACTGACATTCTAACCAAAATAAAATTGCTGATTATAGGAAAAACTGTTGCACCTAAACAAGAATTGTCACTTCTAGACATTAAAATGTAGTGTTCAGAGCCTCAAACTTCAATACTAGATGTTCAATAGCTAAGGTATGCTATTATCATGAAAGATCCATCTTGGACCAGAATGTTAAAAATTTAATCTTTTAAGTGGAGGATCTAATCACATTTGAACCTAGTGCAAATTTATAAATAATTAAAGCTCATTAAGCAACATCCATTTTGAAACATCTCAGATTCTCACATTTTATTTTTAAGTAAAGTCACATAAAGAGTGTAACTTTTTCCTACCTAAATTAAGCAGGTAGTAGAAAGGTATAAACATTAAAGCATCAGTACTTTAAAAAAAATTGGACTTACTATCCATGACATCACAGGGAAAAAAAAAAAAATAAAGACTAAAAAAAAAAAAAAAAGAGACTTAAGAGAAAGAAAATAATAAAATACTTCTTGCAACCTTTAATAAATTTTCAAATATATACAGTAAAATCTGACAATCAAGTATGTTCGGCATTAACATTTTAAACTACATAACGATGTACCTAGTTACTGCTTAACAAATTAGTATATAGTAAATCTGACACAGGTAATGCCTCATTTATACAATTTAAACTTTAATAAACAAAAAAGTTTTATAATTCAATGAAAATAGAGCCTAACACATGACAACAAATTTAAAATTAAATTTTGTGGTGTATAATCAACTGAACACTCCCAAGTTTTCGCTCACAATACAGTAAATGCAGGAACATATTTTCGTAGGCTTTTGCCTACATTATCAACTGCTGTTGACTGGCTTGAGTATCTGGTAATGGCATGGTTAGTGGTGTATCACCTGGTGGTGTAGGTTGGAACTATCTTATATCTTAAATAAAAGCTGATGTCCTTCAGAAGCTATATTTCATGAGTCATCCTTTGTTTTTTTTAATGAGGATCTTCCCCACAACTCCAACTCCTTAATATTTCTTGTGGTCTTTAGGAAATTGATATCTTCACTGATGTTGTGGTTGGCTGTCCAAAAAATGGTTGGTGACTGCTGATTTGTCTGTCTGTTTGTATCTAATGTTTCTAAAGTGGTCTTTTTGTCTAATCTTTAAATAGCAGTTGAAAACATTGAATATGACCTTCCACTTTGATGGAACTGCATAATCTCTTGCAGCCTGTGACAACACACTTCTCGGGCATCTCTGCTTATTTACTTTACTAATTCAGTACAAAGACTAACATATCTAACTGCTGTAACAAACTCTCTTGCTTAAACGCATGGCACTTCCTCGGCATGCATGGCCTTACCTGCTGCTTTGACATTTTTCTTGGGCACAGTCTTCCTGAAGACGGCTATGCCTAAACTCAATGGATGTAGCAGCCATCAAGTAAGCCCAACAATTAATCAACAACAAAGATCTAAAGTTAGAACTTTTACAGTGCATGGCTACAAGTATTCAGAGTTTGGGAGAAGGAGGAACAGTCAAAGAAATTGATGAATGTTAGGGACAACTTTGATGGTGTTACTGAAGACAAATTCAATTAAATATAAAGAGCAAACGAGATATGGAAACCTTTGCAATTTTGACTGAATTTCTTTTACGGGTGCTGACAAGATGTAATCCATTAGTTTCTGTAGCTGTTGAGCAGTGTCTCTTTGTATACATAAGGAGCTATTATGCTCAAAATGTCAGCCACTTAGTATCAAAAACATTGAAATGCTGTATGTAATCTAACATAAAAAGTTTATAAATTATTAGAACCCAGTAAATGAGACAAAGAAAATTAATGTAGCTGGTTTAAGCTTAAATAAAGTAGTTATATCACCACCTTTTAGTATATATTTTCAGAACCTCATATGCTAACCAATTTCACTCATCTAGATGGGGAAACACACTAATTTTTGGGCATACAGGTTGACGCAGACAGCAAGGGGGGGGGGGGGTTGAACTGGCAGACATGAGCCAGCAGGCTAGTCAGACATTTGAAAAGAGGCTCCCTCGCTATAGAATGCTAGTTTACCAAGGTTTTTAGGAAAATATGAATACTCTAAACATGAAATACTTAGATAACAAAGAAATAATAACAAGCTAATGCAAAGGTCTATATTTACTGCTCATTGTCACTTGCCAATTGTCATCTATTGTTGCAAAGCTGTTTAGTACTTGGGGCTGATTTATTCATATATTATATGAATACATAATTAAAACCTAATCTGTTAATAAAATGTAATCAACTAAACAAACTGTACATTAAATCTGACATGATATAAGCCTCAACCACAAATTAAAATTGAATTTGACAATTACGTACCTTAGGTATACAAATTTCAAATTAAACCTTACATAGTAGTAGCGACACATAGCCATTGCCTCATTTATACAACTCTAATCTAAATCTGGAATGAACATAGTTTCAATATGTTCAAATAATTTACCAAATCTGACACAAATTATAAATAATCCTGACATAGGCATAATCTCATTTACACAAAGTATAAACTAAACCTGACATCTTATGTACAATAACTTAAACTTACTCTATCATAGACTACACAAATCATAGTGTAAATGCAATACAGATATAGTATAATCCATACACATTACCTATGGGTAACCTAAATCTGATAAAGACACAGATTCAACTACTCAAATTTATAAATTAAATATGATAGACATAACCTCATCTACATACATTATAAACTAAATGTGACATAGACATAGCAATAGCACTATCTACACAAACTTTAATCTAAATCTGGCACAGGTTAAGCACAACTACATAAATTATAAATTTTATCTAATAAAGGGATACAAATTATAAACTATACTACATAAATTGTATCTGATATGGACATAATCTTATCTTCTGTAATTATAAACTAAACCTGACACAGGCATAGCCTCATGTCTTGTGTAAAGCTGCAAAATAAGTCTCAAGTACACAGAAAATAAACCACCCATATAGCCTCATCAACACAGATTATAATGTAGTTCTGATACAGGTCTAGCCTGTTCATACAATTTGTAAATTAATTCTGAAACATACAGACCCTTAATTACACAAATTATTAACTAAATCTGGCATGCATATAGTTTCATCTACACAAATTAAAAATTAAATCTGCCAAGGACATAAACCAGTTATAAATATGATGAACTAAATCTGACAACTTAGGCTCAACTAGAATAATTAAAAAGTAATCTGATTAAGACATAGTCTCACCTATAATTATAATCTAAACCTGACAATTTTGTAGTCTTACCTTCACCTGACAAAGATATAGCCTCAACTACACACATAAACTGACACAGGTCAGTCTAAATTACATAAATTGTAAACTAAATCTAACATAGGCATATCCATAATTAAACAAACCATAAACTGGATCTGACAAAGAGACAGCCTTAACTACACATTACAAATTAAATCTGACATAAGCATAGCCCTAACTAAACAATTATTGACTAAATTTGCAATGGCATAGGCTCAATCAACTATACAAATTGAAACGTAATCTGACAAGACACAGCCCCAACCACACAAATTATAAACTAAATCTGTAACAGTCTAATTTACAACTACATAAACTTCACCTGATAAAGAAACTGATATAAACTTAGTCTCATTTTCCCAAATTATAAAGTAAATTTGTTACCAACATAATCCAATTTACAATAAATTATAAACTAAACCTGACACAAACACAGTCTAAGATACTCAAATTACAGCTGTATAGGTAGAGTTAGACTGAAAAATTCAATGCCATAACCAGGATTTTAAGCACAGACATCTGGGCCTCTGTCCACTTGCTGTAATAACTGAGCTAACGTGACAACATGCTGACACAACATTAAATTTGCCAACTGGCTCACAATTTTTCTGATATACCACAAGGATACCTAAAATAATTTTGAGATGACATACCCAATAGGTGACTTACAATGTCTTAAGTACATAGATCCCAGGCTTCATAGTTTATCCATTCTAATGGATCGATGTTAATTAATTTTTTTTCCACACAAGCCATCTGTAAGACAGAAGTTGAATACATAGAGTTACATTGAAAAATTCATTGCCTTAGCCAAGATTTGGACCAGGATCTCCCAGTCTCTAGACTGATGTGGACAAATTATAAACTACATCTGTCACAGAGTCTCATGTATAAAAATTATAAACTAAATCTTACACAGATAGCAAAAGGACAAATAGCAAAATATTTCTGACACAGACATAGTCTCATGTATAAAAATTATAAACTAAATCTGACACAACATAAACTCATGAGTCAAATTTACACTTGAATTGCCTCACTAAGTAATACATTACTTGGACGTGTTTTGCAGGTGTATGTTGTCTACATCATAAACAGATTTCGACTCATCTGTTGATGATGTATGCCTGCAAAACATCTCCAGGTAATTTATTATTTAGTGAAGCAATTCAAGTGTAAATTTGACTCATTTTATAACCAATGTGTAGTTATGCTTCACTGTGTATCACTTCCAGTATTTTGATTCTTTTGTTCATGTGTACAAATTATAAACTAAATCTTATACAGATCAAGACTCAAATCATAAACTGAATCTGACACAAATAAACTTCTTGAAGAATTTAAACTTTTAATTGGAGAGCAAAAAATTAAAAAAAGATCCACATTCATCTTTATTTCTATTTTCTCCATGAGATATATCTGTTATTTGCTACTTGCATAAATTTTCTTTGTTTTCTTACTCATATGCTTAGATTGCTATGATACTTGTTTTTATGTATATATATATATATATATATATATATATATATATATATATATATATATATAGTAGCTGTATTGAGTTTAATAAAACCTTTCTAAAGGTGTAGCATTGAGTTTTATTTTATAAATTTATTAAACTCGATGAAAGAAGATGAACAAATTGCTATGTCCTGTATGTCTAAACATTGATCCTGAATCAAGTAAAGCTCAACAGGGATGAAAGCACTGGTACAGCACGTTCAAGAATTTTATTCTGGCATATCAAGTTAATGAGTAAGTGATACTGAGAAATTATATTTATTGATAAACCATGTTTCACCCACCATTTATGAATACATAAATGAGGCTAAAACTTATAATGACACCATTGGGTTTCTAATTAGCATTTCCATCAAGCCTGTTAACGAGATATTCGCGCGGTACAAATTAGCAACTAGAAAACAGCAGCTTGGCAAAACAGTGTGGAGATATATAGAATTTCTAAAGCTGCTGAGCACATTTAAAGCCGTAATGGCAGAAACAAAGGTGACTGTATTTGTGATGCTTTTATTAGTGGTCTTCTTGACTCTAACATTCGTCAGAGATTATTAGAAGTACCTAACCTGTCTCTTGAGGAAGCTTCAATTAAAGCAAGGCTATAGAACCAGCACAGGAACAGTCTTCTCAATATCTAGATTCTGTGCCAGTGAAAGCTATACAAGAGGCCGAGGAACAATTCATTCAGTATGAAAATTCTATATCAGTGAACACTATCCAGCAACTTCCTTCCCGTACAAACTCTGGAAATAGAGACATGAAAGATGAGGTAACAAGAAAGAAATGTTACTTCTGTGGACAGAATTACCACAATAGGAGCTCCTGCCCAGTGAGAGAGGCCATTTGTCGAGCCTGTTCAAAAACTGGTCATTTTGCAAAGGTATGCGAGAGTTCAAGAATATCGAGCTCCAACAAATCTTGCCATTGTCATACTATATTTTTGGCTACTGTCTAAAGCTATAATACATATCTGCTTGAACGGAATGAAAACCAGAATGCTTGTTGATACTGGAAGTTCAACAAGTTTTATCTCTGAGAGGTTGGCCCGAGAACTTCAAGTACCTATCTCTGCTAGTGGTATTACAGTTACCACGGCTTTAACAATGCTTAGTTCTGTAGCGAAAGGTATTTGTTCTATGGACTTAGAAATTGAAGAGCATTATTATAAAAATGTTGAACTAAGCATTATGGCAGACTTTTGTGCTGACGTCATTAAAGGTCATGATGTTCTTAGCTGCCATTCATCTGTGAAGACTAAATTTGGGAGCTGTAAAGAACCCCTAAGTGTCTGTGGGTTAGCAGTAGCTAAGGTCGAACCTCTTCAGCTTTTTCAAAACATTCCTTCAGCTTGCAAGCCAATTGCCACTAAATCTCAACACCACACAGCAACTGATGAGAAATTTATTCAAGAAGAAGTGCAGCAATTCTTGAGGACATTATTGAGGAGAGCTCACCTTGGCATGCCCAAGTGCTTGTCACCCATTCGGAAAATCACAAGCGTTCTATGGTAGTTGACTATTCTCAAGCAATTAATCAATATACTGATAGATGCTCATCCACTTCCACGTATTGAAGATATAGTGAACAAGGTAGCTAACTATGAAGTTTTCAGCTTAATTGTCTTAAGAAATGCTTATTATCAGATCCCAATTTGTGAGGAGGATTGTCCTTATACAGATTTTGAAGCTTATGGTCAATTTTGGCAGTATAAACCAATTCTATTTGGCCCGACAAATGGAGTGCCCTGCTTCCAATGGACTATGGATGACATTATTAAGAAAGGAGGACTCACTGGAGTTGCAGCTTACTTAGATGACATCATTGTAGGTGGCAAAAATAAAGATGAGCATGACTTGAGTTTAAAGAAACTCTTGAAAGCCATTGAAAAGTATGAACTCACGATAAACGAGAAGAAGAGTGTTTATTCAGTTTCAACCATAAAAATGTTGGACTATATAATTTCCAATCATGAAATTCGACCAGATCCTGATCGACTGGCACCTTAATGAAAGCTCCCATTACCAACTGATACTGCTTCAATTCGACGAGTAATAGGCATGTTCGCTCACTTTGCTAATTTTATTCCTAGATTCTCACAAAAAATACATAATCTCTCTAGTGGTCATTTTTCATTAAAGCTGTAGAAGCCTTCAGAGCCCTGAAACATGATGTGGAAACTGCTCTGGTTTCAACTATAGATGAAAAAGCTATGTTCACTGTAGAGACTGATGCTTCAGAAAGTGCAATTGGAGCCACTCTAACCCAAAATGGATGCCCCATTGCTTTCTTCTCTCGTACTCACAACCATTCTGAGCAATGACATTCTTCCATAGAAAAAGAAGCACAGGCTATAATTGAAACTGTAAAATAATGGAGACATTACCTACTGAGAAGACATTTTCGACTCCCTACCAATCGTAAGTTGGTGGCTTTCATGTTTAATAGCAGACTTGGAAAGTTTAAGAATGAAAAGGTACTACGCTGGAGGCTGTAGCTTTCATGTTTTGATTATGAAACAATCTATAGACCAGGACAGCAAAATGAAGCTGCAGATGCCTTCTCCAGAATTTGCTCAACTACTTTGTGTAGCAGATCGAAACTGCAGATACTCCATGAATCTTTATGTGATCCTGGCATAACACGGTTGAATCACTTTGTTAAGGCAAAGAACTTGCCTTACCCACTGGAAGATATAAAGAAAGTCGTATCTGCTTGTAAAATTTGTGCTGAATTGAAACCAAGATTTATCAGACACAAGGTTAATCTCATCAAAGCCACCACCCCTTTGAACGCATCAACATGGACTTCAAGAGACCTTTACCATCAAAATCTAAAAATCACTATCTTTTCATATTAATTGATAAATATTCCAGATTTCCTTTTGCATTTCCTTACTCAGATATTATTTCTTCTGTCATTTCTAAGCTTAAACAATTTTTTTCCATTTTTGGACTACCATCATATGTTCATTCTGGCTCTGGATTTATGCCCAAAGAATTAAAGACATTCCCTACAATGGTTGTTGTGGCATCAAGTAGGATGACTCCATATAATACAATGGTAAAGCTGAAAAGTATGTGGGAATTGTGTGGAAAACAATTGAACTCGCTTTGAAATCAAAAGGGATGGATTTTTTACTATGGCAAGAAGTCATAGGTGATGCTCTCCATGCAGTCAAGTCACTTCTATGTACTGCAACTAATGAAACTCCTCATGAATGGATGTTTAAGCACCAAAGAAGATCAAGCTGTGGGAACTCAGTACCCTCATGGTTTTTACCTCCAGGTCCACTATTTCTACAGAATCACATTAGACATTCTTATGGAGGAAATAAACCTCCTCAAAGCAAATCCTGAGTATGCTCACATACAACAGCAAGATGAAAAAGAGACGACTGTTTCAACTAGAGATCTGGCACCTTTACCTCCTCCAGTCGGAGAGGATGTTGAGGAAACAGCACATGATCGTTGTTCTCATGAAAGTTCCAAAAATCACCCCTCTTCAGTTATTCCTCCTACTTCACCCAGATCTTTAATTACAGCTCTCTCTGAGTCAGAATCTCAAAAATCACCAAGGTCAGAAAAAACCACTCCACCTACTTCTATCCAGCAACCTAGACAGAGCACAAGGATTTGTCACTGTCCTGCCTACTTCCAGGATTATTATTTAGGTGGGGGAGAATGAGATATTTCTTTTGTTTGTTACTTGCATAAATTTTCTTTGTTTTCTTACTTGTATGCTTAGGTTGCTATGGTACTTGTTTATATGTATAGTAGCTGTGTTGAGTTTAATAAAACCTTTCCAAAGATGTAATATTGAGTTTTACTATATCACTCCATTATTTTATATAACAATTGTATAGCTTTATTCCTAAATATTTTCACTAGAGCCTGTAAACATAGCCTCATTTACAAAAATTATGACTAAATCTGACACAGTCTCATATGCACAAATTCTAAGCCCCAACAACACACATTATAAACTAACTCTGGCACAGATACAGACCCATGTGCACAAATTGTAAACTAAATTTAGCACACATTATAAAGTAAATCTGTCACAGATACCGACTCATGTGCACAAATTGGATACTAAATTTGGCACAGATATAGACTCATATGCATCAATTATAAGCTAAATCTCACACAAATTGCAAACTAAATCTGGCACAGACATAGCCTCAACTAAACAAATTATAAACTAAATAGTACACAAATTACAAACTAAATCTAGCACAGTCATTGCCTCAACTAAACAAATTATAAACTATTTTCTATTCACTCTTAGGTTGATCTGTGCCAAAACAGAACCATGTGGCTAGTGTACCACAGTACAACACAGTAGTATCCCATGCTAACAATCTAAATTATGGAATGAATTTATTCTTAAATTGTAGAACGTCGTACACAAATACCTAAGAGTTAAATTGCTGCAGATTTGTACCATTATGCAGAGCTACAAATCCCAACATGCCTTTCATAAGAGTTACCTGATTTCTGCAATACTGTTTACACAGTAACAGTTGCTGGTTGTTGCTGTTTAGAATTGAGTTACTTAAAGCATAAGGCTGGTAAACTGCTGATTAGTGGTGGAAAAAGCTATAGTGTTGAATGTTAATTGTAAGTTTATGAGAAATATCCAACACATCCTGTGAAATAAGTGGTGAAATTAACATCTGAGTTCACCAGTGTTTCATCTACAAATATAAACATGCTCCCAAAGAAAAATTTTCAACAGAAAACGTGGTTACACCCAGGAAAAAAAGAAAGTCTATGAAAATGTAATGACTTTGTGAAGAATGCAGTTTGCATAATAGTACACAATTTTTTATTTTAAAATTAGCTGCCAACAGTTGATGTGCTACATGTAACGAAAGTAGAAGCATTGTTTAAGTAACACTGTTGTTGACAACTTGGTTATCAACCTTGGAGTGGAAAGCAGTAGCCCAACAGCTCAAATAATAATTTTGATCTGGAGGAAATAGAGAGCTGCTTACAGAGATGAAAAAATGTAAGATATCGCATAGTCTTTATTCATTTTTTGCTCATCCTTTTAGAGTTAATTATTACACATGTACCGTTTTATTTGTTATGACTATCAATATTATCACCATAATACCTAACAGTGTATTATAGCCACCATTTAAGTTGACAGAAAAAGGGTGCTGTTCACTTTACATTACAATATGCTGCATGCACGCACCATATGGCCGTGAAAATTAGGCAGCATTACTGGCATGAATGGTGGAAGGCTACATTAAATTGGTGCACTGGTCGCCTGGGTTTTGTTTCGGCGAGGATCAACTTAAGGCTGAATAGGCTTTATATCTAACACAGATACAGGCTAATTGCACTATTATAAACTAAATCTGGCACAACTTCAGACTCATGTGCACAAATTAAAAACTAAACATGCCACACACTAGTCTCAATATGGAAATTATTAAAAAATCTGACACACATACGACTCATGTGCACAAATTACAAACTAAATCTGCCACACACATAGCCTCAACTACACAAATTATAACTAAATCTGGCACACATGCAGCTTCAACTACACAAATTATAAACTAAATTTGACACAGGTACAATTTCATGTGCAAAAATGATAAACAAAATCTGGCACAGACATAGCCTAAGCCACACAAATTAGAATTAAATCTGGTACAGACATCATCTTAACTACACACATTATAAACTAAATCTGACATAGACATAGCCTCAACCACACAAATTATAAACCAAACTAAATCTGGATAGATACAATTTCATGTGTACAAATTATAAACTAAATCTGGCACACAATTAGATTCATGTGCACAAATTATAAACTAAATCTGAAACAGATACAGACTCATGTGCACAAATTATAAATTAAATCTGGCACAGATACAGACTCATGCACACAAATTATAAATTAAATCTGGCACAGATACAGACTCATGCACACAAATTATAAATTAAATCTGACACAGATACAGACTCAAGCGCACAAATTATAAATCAAATCTAGCACAGATACAGACTAGTGCACACAAATTATAAATTAAATCTGGCACAGATACAGACTCATGCACACAAATTATAAACTAAATCTGGCACATACAAACTCATGTGCATTTATAAACCAAATCTGACACAGACATAGCCTCAACTTGTTGCATGTGTATATACTTATGTTTAATTTTATATACTTTATTTCCTATTATAATATATTGTATTCTCTTTGACAATCAGAAGCTTGTGAAAGTGTATTGTTAGCTAATAAAGAATTGAATTGAATTATTAAGTAGAAGGTTAATAACAGTGATGTGTTTATTATTGGACTTGGATAAATGCTGACAATGAAAACAAACAGTTCCCAAAACATGTTCAAGTAAGAAATATAGTTAAGTGATGCAGTCTTAACAATCACATGTGACAAATTATAAACTTGATCTGGCACAGATATAGACTCATCTGCACAAATTATAAACAAAATCTGGCACAGACATAGCTTCGACTATACAAATTATATTCTAAATCTGGCTACGACATAGCTTCAACCACATAAATTATAAACTAAATCTGTGAGACATAGCCTCAAATATACAAATTATAAATTAAAAGTGGCACAGATACAAACTCATGAGCATAATTTATAAACTAGATCTGACACAGACATAGCCTCAGCCATGCAAATTATAAACCTAGCGCAAATACACTCGTGCACAAATTATAAACAAATCTTACACAGATACAGACTCATGTGTACAAATTATAAGCAAATTCTGGCATAGTAATAGCTTCAGCCACAGAAACTGTAAGTCAAATCTGATAGACATAGACTCAACCACACAAATTATAAACTACATAACTGACACAGACGTAGTCTCAGCCACATAAATTATAAATCTAGCACAGACACAGACTCATGTGCACAAATTATAAACTAAATCTAGTACAGATACAGACTCATGTGCACAAATTATAAACTAAATATGGCACAGATACAGACTCGTGTGAACAAATTATAAACTAAATCTGGTACAGACACAGACTCATGTGCACAAATTATAAACTAAATCTAGTACAGATACAGACTCATGTGCACAAATTATAAACTAAATATGGCACAGATACAGACTCGTGTGAACAAATTATAAACTAAATCTGGTACAGACACAGACTCATGTGCACAAATTATAAACTAAATCTGGTACAGATACAAACTCATGTGCACAAATTATAAACTAAATCTGGTACAGATACATACTCATGTGCACAAATTATAAACTAAATCTAGCAGACATACAGACTTCTGCAGAAATTATAAACTAAATCTAGCACAGATGCAGACTCATGTGCAAAAATAATAAACTAAATTGGGTACAGATACCAATCATGTGCACAAACTATAAACTAAATCTGACACAGATGCTGACTCATGTGCACAAATTATAAACTAAATCTGAATCAAATACAGACTGATATGCACAAACTATAAACTGAACCTGACACAGATACAGACTCATGTGCACAAATTATAAACTAAATCTGGCACAGATGCAGTCTCATGTGCAAAAATAATAAACTAAAATGGATACAGATACAGACTCATGTGCACAAACTATAAAGCAAATCTAACACAGATACTGACTCATGTGCACAAATTATATACTAAATCTGATACAGATATTGATTCATTTGCACAAATTATAAACTAAATCTGAATCTAATACAGACTCATGTGCTCAAACTATAAACTAAACCTGACAGTATTATAAACTAAATCAAGCAAAGATACAGACTCATGTGCACAAATTATAAACTAAATCTGAATCTAATACAGACTCATATGCTCAAACTATAAACTAAACCTGACACTGATATTATAAACTAAATCAAGCAGAGATACAGACTCTTGTGCACAAATTATAAACTAAATCTGGCACAGATACAGATTCATGTGCACAAATTATAAAACAAATCTGACAAAGCCACAACCTACCCAAATTACAAAATTATCTTTCTGGATAAATAAATGATTTGATTTGACTTAGACAATTTCTATTAAGTACATGAATAGTACTTCTATGCATTCATATCCAAAGAAAGCCTGAGTATTAAATACTCTGATTCTTGTGATTGAAAACTGTGTCAAGAATGTGTAGCATCCAAATGTGTTTCAAATTTCTCTAAAAGGATTGGTTCAAAATATTTTTTGGCTTTTGTGAAATCCCTTGAAAAGTTTACCTACTAAATTTGTCAAAATCTTATCACAGGGAGACAAAATAATGTGTGTCAGGCAACAGAACAAGTTTAACAACAATGTGTGGTTGATTGGGGACTTGTGCCTTGGTTTTTATTGAAATTTTTATGATACTATTTAGTTCCTTTTGAGGCACTGTAATAATATGTTTGCAGTGTAAAGCTTATTCTTATCTGTATTTACTTTTAAAATGCATCTAAATTAAAAGGTTGTTTTTCAATTATTGTATTTAAAATTATAGATGTGCATCGTTTTGAAGAAAAAAATATGTATATGAAGTCTTTATTTAGTTCAGAAAGACATATGTTATATAACATTTTAAGTATAAGGATCATTTATCCTGTATGGTGTTGAGAAAATTAAGACACATAAGCATGTTTTCAATCACAATAATCAGATGACCATTGTTTTCATAATTGTAAATAGGTATTTTCCTACTCTGGTGTATGTAAGCAATGTGGAAAATAGTATTCTAAAATATTTTCATAATTCAAGATGTTAGCCATATTTATTTGGGAGATTAACCCATCTTTAATTTGAAAAGCATGAATTAAGCCAATTGTTTGCCAGCTCTTTTCTATCCAGGTGTATGTTTGATGAACATCAATGTTTTGGAAGTATGTATCATCAGTAGATCCAGTCATTCATATATAGAACATTAATTGCATTACTATGAAAGCTCCTTCCATACTTCAAGCCAATTAGTGTATGTAAGTTGGATGATTAATATTAATAATAATAATAATAATAATAATAGTAATAATAGTAATAATAATATAATAATCACAACAATAATAGTTATTATTATTATTATTATTATTATTATTATTATTATTATTATTATTATTATTATTATTTTATTGATCCAGTAAATCCTTTGTACACTGTACAGTTGACATTGGACAGGTAATTTGTTACATAAATAAATATTATACATATATACTTACAGTTGTTTACAATGCATTTAAATTATATAGACACTTATTAATGAGATATTGTTTTAGCTTATGTTTGACTTGTGTTTTTTGGGCGTTGACTAAAACCTATTGGTAACCTATTGAATAAAATTGCTCCTCTTGTACCAACATCCCTTTCAGTGAAACTTGTATTTGTGTGTCTAAAGAGATTGCAGTTATTTCTTGTATAATGATTGTGGACTTGATTATTTCTTATTAATGGTTGCTTTTCTATTATGCACAATATAGTTCTATAAATACAGAGAATAAATGGTTAAAAGCTTATTATTGGTAAATGCAGTTCTACATGATTTTCGTGATTTCATTTTATACATTAATCTGATGCTTTTCTTTTGTACAATAAGAAGTTTATTTATTTTAGTTTTAGCGGCATCACCCCATATTTCCACGCTATAATATTATTTCCAGGATAATAAATAGAATCTTAAGAGTAAATGCTTATCAACATTTTGATATGAACCAAATGTGCAGTTTAAAGGCACTACCTCTAAGAGAAGGTGTAACCATCTCTGCTATCATGAGTTCTCATTTATGAATGTATTTTACTAGCATTACAAATGTTTATGTATAGATTTACTTGGTGATCATTTAATATACAGTTCAAGTATTTCGTGTAGTTTTGAAATGCCAACCTTTAGAATTTCCTGTTCCTTATTTACTCCCTCTACATAGTACAAGGTAATATAGGTAGAGAAGGTATTACACTCCACCCAAAAATTTGATACCAAGATTCCACCAGAAATACAATTTTAGGGTCCCCTGAAGAAAAAGGCATCTATGTGTGCTCATGTGTGTGTTCGGTGTGTCAACACTATAGATAACTCAAAAACAAAAAGTTGGTAAAATATCAAATTTGGTATTTGTGTTTAGTATCTTCCATTTTGAGGGAAATCCCTCCTCCCACAACTACCCTTTACATGTAAAAATTTTTGAAAATTTTTATTTCATCCAAAATACCTCTAACAATTTTGATTAAAATACTGAATATTAAAGATATTTACATGGCAAATAGAATGTACAATTTGGGTTTTCTGGGAATATCCTCTGAAGAGCTCTTTATTCTGGATGAATTTTGCATTACTGGCGAATCATAAGAGATGGACAAGAACTTACTACATAAAATATGTAGATAAGATATTTACACGGCAAATGTAATGTATATTTTGGGTTTTCTGGGAATATCCTCTAAAGAGCTCTTTATTCTGGATGAATTTTGCATTACTGACAAGTAGAAAGAGATGGACAAGAATACACGAAATATGTAGATATTAAAATAAGAACTAAAGCTTTCCTGGCGACGTGTTAATTCAAAATCTTCTCGGGCTTCTAGCCAGGTAAAAACTTGGCTTGACACCAACGTTTCGAAGAAGTGCATCTTCCTCGTCTTCAGGGTGAAGCTCAAACCATCAGTTCACCCTGAAGACGAGGAAGATGCACTTCTTCGAAACGTTGGTGTCAAGCCAAGTTTTTACCTGGCTAGAAGCCCGAGAAGATTTTGAATTATGTAGATATTGTTAAACACACAATTTATGTCATATAGTTTTTTTTTGTTTTTGTTTTTTTTTGGTGGAGTTGATTATTTCCGAGATGGTACATGTTATTGGTTTCAGTTTTAAAATACTTAAAATACTTTCTCATTTGGGAATTTGTCAACTCCTGCCAATGCAAGGAAACATATTTCAACCTAATGGCAACCGACTTTAAAAAGATTTGACTATTACATGAAGCAAATAGAAGAATAAGCATTTTAACAATAGTTTGTTGCAGAGATGTAGAGCAAGTTATGTTAATGGAACACATAATATTTTTTATTTTCTCTAAATGTAAAATGTACATAGTGTACAGAGAAGGTACTGTATTGCACCCAAAAATTTGATAATGGCATTTCATCAGAAATGCATATTTTGGGACCTCTGAATCGAAAAAAAGCATTTTTACAAAACTGTCTCTCTGTGTATGTGTGTGTGGGAAGATATTAAGGTTTTCAAGAAAATCCCCCCAACCTTTAAATAGACCAAAATTTAAAAAATGTTGGTTTTCCCAAAAATGGCTCTAACAATTTTGATTAAATTATCTTAATCTTAAGATATTTGCATGGCAAATATAAATTATATCTTGAATTTTCTAGGAATAGTCTCTGAAGACCTCTTTATTCTGTATCAATTTTTCTGAATTTTGCATAACTGGTAAACTGTAAGAGATGGACAAAATCTTGCTACAAAAAATGTCATAAATATTTTTTTCATAGAGTTGACTATTTTCAAGATATTCCATGTTATTAGTTTCAGTCTGTATGTACAATGTATGTAGTGAAAAGAGAAGGTATTGCATTCCACCTAAAATGTTGATATCAAGATTTCCCTAGACGTATATGTTTTGAGGTCCTCTGAGTCCAAAAAAAAACCTTTTTAGAAAAAGGTCCACATGTGTATGTGTATGTGCATGCGTGCGCACGTGTATGTATATGTGTGTGTGTATGTGTGTGTGTGTGGGGTGCTCATGATTTTGATTGAAATACTGCATATTAAAGATATTTACATCACAAATAAAATATATATTTTTAATTTTCTGGGTATTTCATTCTGGACAGTTTTTCAGCATTTTGCATAATGGTTAAACCATAAGAGATAGACAAAACTTACTACACAAAAAATATATAACTTGTTAAGACACATAGTTTATGTAATACATGTCTTTTATGTAGAGCTGACCATTTCTGAGATATTCCTTGGTATTGGTTTAAATTTTAAGCTACTTAAACTTCTCTCAAACCAGAAGTAATATTTCATTTCATCTCCCTTGCTTTACTGCAGGTCATGCAAAGTGAACCAAACTTCAATTGTGTCACACAGGACCAGATTTTAGAAGACTTGACTGTCAGTTTAGCCTAGTGTATTCCCTTATATCCTTATACTTACAAGGAAGTAAGTAATAAGACAATTTCTGCTAATGTTTACCTTGATTAGCATGCTGTAAAAAAAGAATAATCTTTTGTAAGAAAGGTATTTGCGTAACAGCTACAGAAAGTTATTGCATGGAACACATCAGATTTTTTTCCCATATTTAGCAGTTCATCTTGTGCTATTTTAGCTACTCCTGGATGGAGTTAAAATAGAACTGCCTCCTAGTCAACCTGTCACATAGAAACGGATTATAATAGGCATAGATTACTAACATATACTATTGCAGACTTTTTCTTGGGCGCTTGGCTGCCTAGTCGACTTTCAGTAGGTTTTGTGCAACTTTGGAAGCAGAGCAACAACATTGAGACATCAAATTATTTTGCTTGTTAACGACTAGGGATAGCATCTTGGGGCTGACAGCAGGACGGAATCGAAGTTAGAGCAGCATAGTCTTAAAGGGTTTTATTGTCCTTCATAAAAAACTTGAAACACACCATAACAAGACAAAACTATCACTTTTAATGTTTAAACATCTTGTTTAAAAAGAGATTTTGACCTTGGATATACAAGAAGCTAAGAGAACTGACTGCCTTTATGATTAAAATTGGTGAAATGATGCTCAAATTTTCTTGGGGTCCACGGAGCTTAAAGTTACTCGACATTCGTCTTCTCAGGATAAGGGAAAACCCTCAAAAAAGCCTTATCCGGATAACTCACCCTTAGCGAGATTTGAACTCACGACCTTTTGAATGTGAGACAGACACGCTACCACCACACTACCCAGGCGGGCAGGGTGAAGTTAGAGCAGAAGATCACTCTGGAAGAAAGGACTGTATCTTTTTCTATGGAAAATAGTATAACAAAGGAATTGCACAGATTAGTAAAATACATACAACTGCTCAAGTTCCAGAGGTAGTGTTAATCTATTTGTCTGTGCCTGCCCATTCACAGTTGACAATTTGGGGGAACACTAAAAGTTATATCTTAAAGTTTGATTTTTTGTCATTGTTGATTTGGCCAAAATTAATGGCATGTTTTGTAAAAAAATTACTTTTTTTTAATGGTTTCTATTTTGTAGACATCGATTCCTCAAAGGATATTTTTCTGCATACATCCTAGTGACAGTGGTTTAGTCTACTTCAGCTTTAGAATCAGTAGCTCCTGAAAATAAAAATGGATTTATTAGAACACAATGGTAACAACAGAAAAGTAAGAATCTAAAGGAAAAAATGATTGCCTCATGGTAGTCAAAACTAAAGAGGTTAGTATTGTATTGTTAGTATTGTTAACATTATAAAAGAGAGTACAGATCTTAGGATTTTATTAGCAACATTGAAACGGCAGTAATAGAAAACTGATAAAAAGATCAGTTTAATATCTCTTGTACAAAACTATGGGAATGGCCCTGCAATTTTTTATATTGTCTTGAGCCAGAGATTTTGTAGCGCAAACTTAAGAGATTTAATCATACTCATGACTTGGGGGTCGTAGTCTCTGATGGAGTGGAAAATAGCAAATGAGCAATTAGAATTCTACATAGGTACGGGGGTTACATTTTTACTTTCTCTATACGTACTATGTACATAGTGTATAGAGAAGGTATTGGACTCCACCCAAAAATTTGATACCGAGATTTCACCGGAAATATATGTTTTAGGGTCCCCTGTATCAAAAAAAAACATTTTTACAAAAAGGTCTGTGTGTCTATGAACATAACTCAAAAATGAAAAGTCAGAAAAATACCAAACTTGGTATTTAAGTTTAGTATCTTCCAGGGATGCGACATAAAGATTTTGAGAAAAATCCCCCCACCCCAAACTACCCTTCACATGGAACTTTTTTCGAAAAGTTTGATTTTCTTAAAAATGGCTCTAATGATTTTGATTAAAATATTGTATATTAAAGATATTTACCTGACAAATAATACGTATATTTTGAATTTTCTGGGAATAGCTTTTGAAGACTACTTTATTCTGGATGAATTTTATGAAATTTTACATAACTGCTAAACTGCAAGAGATGGACAAAAATGAACCACACAAAAAATGTAGAGAACATTAAAACACACAATTCATGTAATATACATTTTTTTTGTGGAATTTATCGTTTTTTAGATATTCCTTGTTTTTGGTTTCAGCTTTAAAAAACTTGTACTTTTCTCATACAGGAATTTGTCATCTCGTGTCCATACAAACAAAGAAACTTCAATCACATAGCAACCAGCTTTTGACTATCACTTTAACCTATGGTACTCCCTTATTTCGCTTCTACTTACAAGAAAGCAAGTAATAAAGACTATTTCTGCTAATTTTTTCTTGATTAGCATGAAGTAAATTGAAGCATAAGCTTTTTAACAATAATGTGTTACAGAGATATAGAGAAAGTCATGTGAATGGAACGCATCAGATTTTTAAAACAAACCTTACACTCTCACATCATTACATGTATATCACTAAGACTGTGATTCCATACCTGGCTGATTGGTGATTACATTGTGAAGTTACATCCTCATGGGCTCGGACAGCTGTGTAGCAGCTACTCTCACAGGCGTTCGACTTAACTGATGCTGCATCAGTCAATAACAACAAAGCTTCTCAGTCCCCTCACTCCCTATTCTATACTTGCCTTTAAACTGGCCAATCACAATTGTGCCCCAAAGAAAACCATTTGCAAACCCAACTGCCATTTTAACAATAATAATTTATACATTTTTATTACATATTTTGATCCTAACACACACTATTTCCCTACATACCATACTTTTCTGGCCCTGCAAGACTTGATGCCCTCTTCAACAATGCAAAACATGAAATAAACAAGAACAAACACAACAGAAAGAAATTAAATCAAACTTAACCTAATTTTCTCCAAAATCTTGCTGATGTTTCTATCATGCATTAACCCTGGGATACCTAAAAATTGTTTGTTTGAAGAAGGAGAGAGTTTTTTGCCTCACCCCTTTTATTATTGGATATGTACACCCTGAAGTTACACTTTTACACCACTGTAACACTGCCGTGTACTGAAGTTCATTTGCTTTGGACTGAAGTAACCTATGCTGAGGGAGGAAATGCAGTCCAGCTCACCCTGCCGATATACCGAAGCAGTAAAAGGCAGAGTAAGTAATATCTAGGGCTGCTTACAACATGTGACACTCTGGCCACATCATAGGTGCTGAAGATAGGGTGCTGTATTCCTCATAGCTATGATGGGACTCTCCAAATTCCTCTTGCTGTTCTTGACTGTCACTGGTACTCAGGGTTGCATAAAGTCAGCATTCTACAATAGGTATTGGCAGAGGCACCAGGTATCAATCCTGGTATGTCTCACAATATGAACAGCATTTTAAGAAAGCCCTGGCTGTTTCACTAAGAAACTACCCTCTAAATACCACAATGACCTTACAAAATGTCACTCAGAAAACTAATGAGAATATAGAAGTGTTTGCCACTGGTAATTATGTTATAAAACAATAGTGACCACTGGCAATACTCAGGTATGGAAAAGTAACAATGAGAAGGCTGAAAGTAAGTTTCTTCTGTTTTTATAGGAGATTTAAAGGACTGGTATAGTAGACAGGAAGTTAGGTTTCAACTACCTGATAATTTTATAGCTGCTGTAAGAATTGTAACTACAATGGAAAATGTTTAAGAAAGCAGGAAAATGTAACAAGTACTGTGCTATAGAAAAAGATATTTATGCTATATACAAACAAAATCTAAAAGTCTGTCCATTCATAACCGAGGACCAGAGCAAGGTTAAGGTAGATTTATAGTACCTCTGAACCTAAATATCTGACAACTAATGGAAACCTTAAGTACAGATACATTACTTTCCATAATAGAATGGATAATAAATGTTTTAAATGTAGGTTCTTGCAACATACCAGGTCATACATATATCAAAATATTGTTCATGGCAATGGAGACACATAATTTAAGGTACTTCTATTAGAGGTTAGATATGGAGGTGATACTCTGTCACGTGTTAGTATACATGGATGCAGGTAGCTTTGCAATAAAATATGGGCTTGTTGGATGGCAAATTATGAGTAAGATCAAGGTTTGATGGAACTATTGTTACAAATAAGCAATTTAAAATTTTGTTTCTTGATAAGAAGTATCTCAAATTAATAAGCCATGAGTTTTGAATTGTGCCCCTAAAAGTAAAAAAAAAATATGATGGTATATTGGGTACAGATTTGTTGAATTATATTGAGGCAATTATACAAATTACTAAAACCTTGTTACTCTGGAATATTTGGTGTTTCTTTTTCTTTTGTTTTGCTCCCACCCATAGAAGCCAAACTAAATTACAAGCACATGGTATAACAATCAGCTTTTGAAAAATTTACCATTGCTTCAGCTTAGTGTATTCCTTTGTTTGTTTTCTAGTATGGAACTAAATAGTAAGACCACTATTGTTAATGATTACGTTGTTTAGCAAAAAATAGGAGAATAATCTTTTGTAAGTATAGTTTGGTTACATGTGAATAGAACCCATCTTATTTTCTAGTATATTGACTCATGGGAAAGAGGTATTGTGATGGATTTTAGAATTCCTCACATTCCACAGTTGAATGGAAAATCTGAGAGACTGAATCTAAATTGATGAACAAAGCGAGAGCAATGATGTTTGATGCAAAATGTAAAAAAGAAATATGGGGCAAAGCAGTCCTGATAGCAGCATATCTCACAAACCAAAGCCCTACAATAGGATCAAACATTACACCAGCAGAGAAATGGTATAAGAAGAAACTAGATCTGAGTGGACTTCAAATTTTTGCTAAAAAGGTATATGAAAAAATAACAGAACCTTTGAAGAAGCTGAATAGTAGAAGCAAAGAAACAAAGTTTGTAGGTTATGCTACAATGGCGACGAAATATGGAATCCAGAAAAGAATAAAACATTTGTAGGTAGAGATCTAATCTTCACTCCCTCATTCTACCAATATGAAGAGAAAGAAATATACAAATATTCGAAGAAACTGAAGAAGAAGTAAATGAAACTAGAAATCATGAACAAACTGAAGAACAACAAGAAGTAGAAGTAAATGAAGAATTAAATCAAGAACATCCAGAAGAGGAAAGAAATGAAAGAAAAGTGGAAACGAAAATGAAAGAACAGATTACAATCTGAGAGCAAGAGATGGTCTGCAGAAACCTATAAGGCTTGGAGATTATTGCCTAGATGAAGCTAAAGAAGTGTTTCTAACATACAGTGAAATAATCAAGAGTCCAGACAGGGAGAAATGGCAAAAATCTGTAGAAGAGAAAAAATATTTGCTGAAAACTAATAAGACCTGGGAACTGGTGGACAACAATGAAGCTATGGGGAAATAACTGCTTACAGCTAAATGGATCTTCAAGATTAAAGATAATGCAAAATATAAAGCTCATCTTGTGGTAAGAGGCTGCCAACAGAAGATGGATAGTCTTGACTATACAGATATGTTTAGTTCTATTGTTGATATGAATGCTTTAAGATTATTTTTTGCAATTACTGCTTAAGAAGGCATGTTAATTCAAACATTTTATGTAAAAACAGATTTTCTACATGGAACGTTAAATGATGAAGAAATATAGGTATATGAAGTTGCCTGAAGGTACAGTGGTGCAAGAAAAGTCTGCAAACTAAAAAAGGATCTCTGCAGTCTGAAACAAGCTCCATGTAAGTGGAACAAGACGTTGACAAATTTCCTGAAGAAGGAAGGACTAAAAAAACAGTTGATCTATGTATCTTTAAAAGTGAGAATGGTGACATCATTATAGCTATTCATATGGATGATGGGATTGTTTTTGGAAAAGACAAAGCACAAATTGAGGAACTGCTGAAGAAACTTAATAAGAATTTTGAGATGATAAGAAATGAAAATCCCAGAACATATTTTGGATGGAACTTAAAAATGGAAGAAATGGCTTATACATATATCAAGAAAAACACATTAAACAACTGCTACAAAAATATGACATGCTGAATTGCAAACCAGTAGCAATCCCAATAGTACCTCAGGATTCAGGGAGTGTACAAAATACAGAAGACTGTTCGAAAGCAGAAAATGATTATTTTCCATACAGAGAAGTAATTGAAAGTCTATTTTATAAAACAATACACATTGAGTCGATCAGACATTCTATGACTTCACATACCAATAATGTTGCCTTCAACCAATGGTGAAACGTATCAGGAAAAGTTTTAGGATACGTTTCACCTTTGGTTGAAGGCATCATCATTGGTATGTGAAGCCATAGAGTGTCTGGTCGACTCAATCTGTATTATTTTATAAATTATTACAGTGCTTCACAGTGTTAATTCCAATTGGTTTTAACTATTTTGTAACAATTGAGTTATGAAAGTCAGTACATGGAAAACTCACAAGAAGATGATCAAAATGTCAAAAGAACTTTACGGTATCTAAAAGAAAGAGAATTAAGTTTTCTAAAAGAGAACAATCAGAAAATGAACACATTGAACTGATAACATACTGTGATGCAGATTATGCTGGAGATAAAGAACAAAGAAACAGTATGACTGGCTATGTAATATTGTGGACCGGTCTCCTGGCACTCAAAAAACCAGAGCAGTAGCAAAATTAACCTGAAGGGGAGTACATCACCACAGCAGAATGCTTACAGAATTCACACATTTAAGGATTTTAATTGAAGAGCTGACCGGGACATCTGTGAAAGAAATTTTGTATGTGGACAAAGTTCTATAAAATTAATAAAATCAGACCAACTAAGTTTGACAGGAAGATGACACATTGAAGTGAAATTCCATTATTTGAGTGAAAAATACCAAAATGGAGAATTTAAAATAAGATATTGCCCCTCAAACTGTCAAGTGAAACCATTGTTGATTGCTGTATTTACTATTTTCTTGTATTCTTGATTATATTCTTTTCTATTTAATGGAAAACTGATAATGTGATGTACTAGGCTGCTTAAGATGGCGTATTAGTGTGATTTTAGGTTGTAACTGTTGTTTTTGATGTACTTGTCAGTATGTGTTGGTTTTCTATTGACCAAAGCAAAGTTAGTTATTTTCTCTTTTTACTTTGAGGTCTAGGAATGGAAGCGACTCGTTCTTTTCTGTCTCCTGTGTGAATTTTACTGTATGGTGTCGCATGTTTAACCCATTCTTGGTCGACATGTAAGCGCTGCGCTCCTGTGATTTAAAAAGTATGCTATCTTGTCTACTCTTAAATCATAATGTTTCAAAGCATGGTTATGGAACAAGTTAATGCATTTCAATATTTTAATTCCTTACAAAAATAAAAAAAAAAAATTCATGTGCCAAACAGAGTGTACCACTCACATATACACAAGGTCGCAGTTTCAAACCTGTCAGAGGACGATGGGTTTTTTTCAGGTGTAAACATTCTTAGCATGGCTTTTTTTGGAAGGGAAGTAAAGCCGTTAGTCCCGTGGCATAGACTTGCTGCACATAAAAGAACTTCAAGCCTGATAGAGAGGCCTCTGAGCAAAATTAAGCAGTGCTTTATGCCCAGTATAGAATGGGACGCTGAGAACCACAGCAGTTAAAGAGCATCCATAAATAGCATGCCTTTTGCATTTTTTTCACTCACATGTCGACCACTGGCGGATCTATTGTTTTTGGCTTATTGTGTTATTGTTTCTGAGGTTGCGAGACAAGAATTTGTAGGTGTTATTGACAGATTGTTCGCATTATTGGCTAACATTGTATCGTATCAATCTGTATTAGTAAGTTACCAATGATGGAATGACAAGACAGCAAACATCGAAATGGCTTGAGGAGATTGAAAATGAATCTCTCTTATCATTTGAATTTTCTGATGAAGATAGCGCATCTGGTCAGGTGGAAATCATTGAATCTGCTTGCAAGGAAAATTCCATATATGGTGATCATGATACAGCAGATGAATCAGATTCTGAAATTGCTGAAAGTACCTTGCCACAATATTTAGGCAGAGTTAATGTGACCATATGGAATGTCCATCCACCACCACCTAACACACGTACCAGAAAGAGGAGTGGAGTATTGTTATTCACCCCAAGTGTAAAACAAGGACCTCAGTATGCAACAACAGAAATGGAATTTTGGCAGCTGTTTTTTTCAGATAGAATTTTAGAAAAAATAGTGGAGTATACCAATGTGAGGCTTACAAAAACTCAAGTAAACTATTCAAGGGAAAGTGACGCACCCATTACCACTTCAGAAGAATTGAAGGCCGTCTTAGGACTACCTTACCTGGCAGGCATGCTGAAATCATCCCATCAAAATGTTCCAACCTTTGGGCGACAGATAGTACAGCTACAGAATACTTTCTCTGACCATGAAGTGTGACAGGTTTCCGCTAATTCTTAGAGTTCTTCGCTTTGATGATGTTACAACAAGGCCTGCACGAAAATCTGTGGACAACCTTACTCCAGTAAGAGAGATGTTTGGGGGGTTTGTATCAAGGATCCAGGAACATTACTGTCAGAGAGTATTCAATGATTGAT
The DNA here is from genome assembly GCA_030762935.1 of Hymenopus coronatus. Classification (NCBI taxonomy): domain Eukaryota; kingdom Metazoa; phylum Arthropoda; class Insecta; order Mantodea; family Hymenopodidae; genus Hymenopus; species Hymenopus coronatus. Next base: position 44,622,647 of record CM060883.1, read on the forward strand.
GGAATTTTTCCGAGGTAGGTATAAATTTAGGCTAGAAAACCAATGGAATCAAAATATTTGCCTTGGTGGACACCCCTATGTTCTATACAAACATGGAAATATACCTGGCACACAACCTGATGGATCTCCAAAATTCTCTCGGGCTTCCAGCAAGGTGTAGATATGGTGAGGCACCATCGTTTCGGGAGCATACATTGTTCCCGTCTTCAGGGTTACTGAATGAATTGAACTTATTAACATAGATATGTTCATGGGTTCCGTGCGGGCCAACCACATCAGTTCAGTTCATTCAGTAACCCTGAAGATGGGAACAATGTATGCTCCTGAAACGTTGGTGCCTCACCATATCTACACCTGATTGGAAGCCCAAGAGAACTTCGAAGATTTATGCCACCAGGAAAGCTACAGCTCTTATTATAACCTGATGGATGCCCATTTGCAACAGACATGAGACCAAGTGCCGTTGTGAAAAAAATGGTTCAACCCATTGAAGTCACTGCATTGTAACTATGGACAATTGATTTAGTTCTGTGGACCTAATGAACTCATTCATAAAACCTAACTCTGGTAGGTACGATTAGAAAAAACAAAAAAAGAAATTCCTGCTGTAATGGTAAATACCCAAAACCAATCAGGAAACTATAGTTTGTTTGCTTTCGGGGAACAGGGAACTCTGGTTTCTTATGTCCCGAAAAAGTACAAAAACATTTCTCTATGCACTTCCGGGGTGATATTGATTCCTCTACAGTTGATGCTTGTAAGCCTGAAATGATCACATTCTACAAAAGGTGGAGTAGATGTGGTGGATTAACTAAAATCAAAATATTCTGTTGCAAGGGTTTGTTTTCACTGACCACTACGGATCTTCTATTCCCTTATGAACATTGCAGGAATAAATGGACCGGTTGTTTACTTCTCAAATACAGGTGTGGATATATGAGGGCTGAGCAACAAAGACAGACTGATTTTTTCCTGTAGCTTCCGTGATAGTTTCGTATCTGTAACATAAATATTTGAAAAGAGCAGGTTTTTATGTATAATGTCGGGAAGCGGCAGCATTCTCGTATCGGTAGGTTGGTAATAATGTTCTATTTTGTAGACCCTATGTGCATTTCGCATACCAGACAGTGGAGGTGATGCGAGAGGAGCAGTACAGCTTAATCAAATTCTGTTTTCGTTTAAACTATTCAGCCACCGAAACTTATGAAAAGCTGAAGCAAGCATTCAGTGAAGATGCACTACCTCGTGCAATAGTGTTTGGTGGCTCTCCAACACCAAAAAAGGTAACAGTTGTTCCATCTGCAGGGGAAGTGATGGAGATCACATTTTTTGACTGTAGTGGAATGATTTACCAGCATGCAGTTCCCCCTCACACTGCTATTACAGCAGCATACTACACATCAGTATTGGCTACACTGAGGAAGCACATTGCAAAGAAATGACCAGAGTTTTCTCGGACTGGGTGGCGACTTCATCATGACAATGCACGGCTTCATGTTGCAAATCAAGTCATGCAGTTCCTGGCTCGATTCAACATTACCTGTGTACCACATCCACCTTATAGCCCCGATCTTGCACCCTGTGACGTTTTTTTATTCCCATTACTAAAGGCAAAGCTTAGGGGTATTCGATTTGAGAACGCTGAAGCAGTGTTCAAGAAAAGTGAGGCGATTCTCAAGGACCTGACAAAGAATGGCCTGCAGCATGTGATCAAGGACTGGCAGAGCCGCTATAAAAAGTGCATTGAAGTAGGAGGGGACTACTTTGAAAAAGATCATGTAAACATTGAATTGGAGTAATAAACATCTGTGAAAAAAAAATCAGTCCAGTCTTTGTTGATCAGCCCTCGTACCCAGGAGAATGTTCCTGAAGACTTGCTTCTGTTCTTACATCACACATGATTTCCAGAGCTTCAACTCATGGCCTCCGATCAGAACTTTGAGTTCATCAAGAATAGAAATTTCACACAGAGAAAGCTGAGACAGCTAACAAGCCCAGCACCAGTACAGGAAGAGAGAAATATGCCTTCTGCCCTAAAAGAAAAAAACACAAAACACTGGTAAAATTTACTGATTGACATCTGCCTATCTGTGAAGAACACACAATTACATTGTGTAGAAAATGTCACAGAAATGAAGACACTTCTGAAGACTAAATGTGCTGTTAGAAAATAGTGAAACTATTTATAACCAAATTCACTGTATCAGTGTGAAAATCACACACACAAAAAAGTTTCAAAATGATAAATAATTACTATGTAAGGTCTAGTACATATAAACAATCCTACTAGGACATTTAGTGCACCTATTTTGTTGTAAACTTTACAATTCACATATTGTGCTGTGCAGTCACTTTATAGAACAGTATTATTATGTGTTGTAATGTAAACAGCATTGCATTTATGTTTAATGTATTATGTCCATTGTAAATTGCATTTCTAATGGATAGTTTATGGAGGAATCAAGATCGCGGGTTCAAACCCAGCAGAGGATAATGGATTTTTTTGGGTGTAAAAATCCTTAGCATGGCTTCCTTCGGGGAAGGGAATTAGATCCCTTGATCCCATGTCGTAGATTTACGGCACATAAAAGAACCTCAAGCCTGATAGAGAGGCCTCTAAGCAAAATTAAGCGGTCTTTCATGCCCAATTTAGAATGGGACGCTGAGCGCCATAGCAGTTAAAGAGTGTCCATAAATAACACACCATTTCCATTTTTTATGGAGAAATGTAAAAAGTCGGTCATAAGAAATTTATAACAGCATGTCATCAAAGTATTTTGCTGTTACTAAACATGCAAGTTACATATTAATAAAATAGAATGGCACATTAAAGTATTTAAAATGACAAGTTAGCTCTAGTCTACAGTTGTGTACTATTATATAATATGATTTATTTAATAAAGGAAATCCTAAAAATAAATGTTCAAAAGGGATGATCATATTTACTAAATGTAGCCATAGTATAATCTGCTAAAACCTGGGTAAGCACTTTGTGACCCTGCGCTCACATGTTGACCACCAGTATTAGTGTAACGACCTTGACCAGCATCGGGTTAAAGCATCTCGTCCAAATTTTTTGGTATTATTGTGAATATGTTGTCTATGTAGCAGTACCATGTTTTGAAAATTGAAGAGAAGGATTTTGTTATATGTATTTCAAAGGATCCATGAACAGATCCACCAAGACGGGGGCTAATGGGTTACACATAGCTAAGCCACATTTTTGTATGTATATTTTGCCATTGAAGATGAAATAGTTCTGAGTGAAGCATATTTCTGTAAGTATTGTATATTCTTCTATTCCATCTGGGGGTAACTGTATTGACTACAGCCATTTTTTGAGGTGAGTGATGAGGTTGTTAGTGGGGATGCTGACATCAAATGAAACCATTGTGTCTGTGGATTGAATTGTAATATTTTAGCCAGTCTATTAATCATAAGAATTGCTGATGCTGAGGTTTTTAAAATTTTTGAATAAGTTGCATTTTTGTGTGAGCCATTTTGATAACTGATAGGTGGGTGAATTGATGTTGTTTACTATTCATCTTAACTGATTGCCTGGTTTATACATTTTGGGTAAGCCATATATTGTTGGTAATATTGAGTTATCTACTTTTATCCTGATTTTTTTTCTTTCGGTGTGGTAATGCAACTGATTTCAGGGCTATTTCTACATTTTTGCATACTTGTGTTAATGAGTTTTTTCTTAAGTTGGACATATTCTTCTTCTTTTAGAAGATTTTCCATTTTACCAATATAATCATCATTATCCATTATCATGATTTTGTTGTCTTTGTCTGCTTTTGTGTATTTATTATTTAGGGCTTTGATTAAAATCATATTAGGGAGGTATTAATCGTTAGATTTTTTCATTTCATCTAATATTTCTGTGTAGTCAGTTTTTATCAATTATATTCTATTATGTTGGACAAAAGGAATAGCCACAATTTCATGCCTTATAGTTGATAAAACAGTTAAAACTATGGCTTATAGTATGTCATTTTGAATTAGATTATGCATTCCATTAAACACAGCAGAGGTTTTTAAGTTCTATGGAAAAGGATGATCATAATCTGTTATGTACTTAAACAGTTCCATATAATTGCTCTGATTAATAGAATTTGCTGTTCATATTGTCCTCGAAAGGCCAATTCTTTTTTTCCCATAACATTTACTGTATTAGTAAGCCTTTTAGCGATAACCCTATTCCACCTCTGCTGAATATTGTATGCCAATTCAGTTTAACATATGGTAGGACTATAATTCATTCTTGAGAAGTCACTGTTGCCACTGCTAATATTTCCCTGACATTTTCCTCCTGAAAATAGTATTCTCTGTGGCCAGTGATTTGGTCATAGCCCCATAATTTGATATTACAGAGATATAACTGATTTCCATCTTGCACAAGCTTTCCATCCTGTCCTCCTTTGCCACATTTTTGGATGGTGTCTTTGTCACAGTAGAGTATATTTTGTAGCAAATTATTTTCTTCAGTTGAATCTGTAGCAGTTGGGCAAATTAGTAATTGGGCACAAGGCAAAAACATTAGCAATTAGTGTAAGTATAAATATTTACTTGCCTATAGACATACATTCTGTAGTTTCAAGTATCGTCATAAACTAATAAAATAGTTTTACAAAAATTAATCACACAAGATTGTTAATTACAATTCATCAATTCTATATATACATTTCTCAATTAAATACTACTTTAGTTCATTCTTAAATACATTTCCTTTTAAAACTTTTAAACAGTTTGGTAATTATAATCATAAAATGTACTATTTCTGTTTAAACTAATTACATTGAATTCATTTTTACTTTCTGTATACGTACTATTCACATAATGTATAGAGATTTGTACCCGAAAATTCGATACCAAGATTTCACCGGAAATACATGTTTTGAGACCATATTCAACAAAAAAAAAACATTTTTAGAAAAATGTCTGTGTGTGTGTCTGTCTGTCTGTCTGTCTATGTGTATGTGTGTGTGTGTCTGTGGGCAGCATAGCTCAAAAACGAAAAGACTGTTAAATACCAAACTTGGTATTTAAGTTCAGTATCTTCCAAGGATGCGACACAAAGATTTTCAAGAAAATCCCCCCACCCGCAACTACCCTTCACATGGAAAAATTTTCAAAAATTTTGATTTTCTAAAACATGACTTTAACGATTCTGATTAAAATATCATAAATTAAAGATATATACTTGACAAATAATATGTATATCTTGAATTTTCTGGGAATAACCTCTGAAGACTACTTTATTCTGGATGAATTTTACGGAATTTTGTGTAACTGGTAAACCGTAAGAGATAGACAAAAACTTACCACACAAAAAATGTAGAGCACATTAAAACACACATTTTATGTTATATACATTTTTTTTGTGGAGTTGAACATTTTTTAAATATTCCTAGTTTTTTGTTTCAGCCTTAAAAAACTTAATACTTTTCTCATACAGGTATTTGTCAACTCCTGTCCTACAAACAAAGGAACTTCAGTCACATAGCAACCATCTATTGCTGTCACTTTAACCTATGTTACTCCCTTATTTCACTTCTACTTACAGGGTAGCAAGTAATAAGACTATTTCTGCTAATTTTTTCTCACTTAGTATGAAGTAAATAGAAGCATAAAAAATAAAAGAATTTGAGTCGGTTTTTTGTAACACAAACATCATTTATTTGTACTTACTGGGGATCAGTTTCGGGTAACAGTTGTTCCCATTTTCAACCCTTAATTCCGACTAAATCTTTCTTCGTTGGCGACGATGGGGGTGGTGGTGTATTACTTGTGGAAGCCTCTGTTGCTGGATCTATGAACTTCCAGAGGTTGCTGTAAGGTGGCAAATCGAAATTCATGATATGGCTCTTTTTCTTCATGATGTAGATCTTCTCCCAGACATGTAATTCTGTGGGTTTATAAGCTGGTTTTAATAGTTTTATATTTGGTGTGATTTCGTGTCCTGATGTCCAAAAATGATAGGCAACTGCTGATTTTTCTATTTGTTTGTATTTTAGGTTACTCATGCGTTCCTTTAATCTGGTCTTCAAGCTTCTCTTTGTCCTTCTGATATACACCAGATTACAGTCTGAGCATTTAATTTCATAAATTCCCGGTTTTTTGCCTGTAGGGATAGGACCTTTTAAATTTCTGCACAGCTGTAGTTCTGCTGTAAAAATAAGTGATGTTTGTGTTACAAAAAACTGACTCAAATTCTTTTATTTTCTATTTAATCACATCACTGTCACAAGCTTCTATGCATATTTGCAAGTTTTGAATGTAAATAGAAGCATTTTTAACAAAAATTTATTGCAGAGATATAGAGAAAGTAATGTCAATGGTACACATCAGCTTTTTTGTACGAGTAATATAAATTTTTATATATACATAAACAATGAAATCATAGTTAAAATCCTTTCTTTTATAAAAGTCGGTCTACATGACGTTCTATGTCCTATTTTAAACATTCTTCTTACACACATCTTCTGTAATTTTAAGATTCTATTCATATTTGTGATGCCACTGCAACCCCATATCTCTATACCATGGCTAAGATGGCTATATATTAATGCATAATAAACCATTTTTAATATTTCCTTATTCATATATTTACACAAATTTCTTAATAAATATATATTACTACTGATTTTATTGCACACACATTCAATATGCTTATGAAATTTTAAATTATTGTCTAGTTCTATACCCAAAAATTTTGTAGATTCATCCTGCACTATGTCTTTATCATTTAATACTATATCATCGAATTTTAAACTTGTTCGGTATTCAAAAATTATTAATTTACTCTTGTTTATGTTAACACTTAATTTATTAGGTTTTATGTAATTCACTATTATAGGAGTTTGATTTAGTAAATTATGTTTTAATTGATCTTCTGATTTATTCTAAAATACAATTGGGCACATGGATCAAGCAACTGGCAAAACCAGTTTCAGGCACTGGTTTTTAAGGGAGGCATATAAGTGTTAATTGCTCACGGTCATGTTTATTATTGTGTTGAGATATATTTTTAAGAGATTCTTAACCAACTATGCGCATTTGAAGCACACAGTTTTCGAGGCACACCATGTCGAAGTGATCTCTTATCGCACGCCAAAAATTTATATTTTTGTTATCTTTACTATTATGTTATTTTCATTCTGTTAAAACTTGTCAATGAGTTTCTTATATTCTTTGTTCATAACTACACTTTCATTTATTTATAAGCTCATTCAGTAAGAATTTGCCATGTTTCTTCATTATTTAAGTTAATTCCTATAAAACAGAATTTGTCATTAATTTATGCACATAGGCAAGAGTTTTGAGACATTTTCTTAGATCTCTAGCTTCCTCAAAATATTTCAAGCCATGAGAAATGTTCTTGTCAAGCATAAACAACAGATTTTCGTCGTTTTTTCCCTCCAATTTAATTCTATTCAGCCAAAAAGGAATCAATGCTAATCTGCTTCATCGTTTTCCTTAATTAGCGCGAGTATGTTAGGGTGCGGTCTTGCACGATTTTGTTATTCTGGTGGTTCCATCCTTCATCAGCATTGTTGGTTCTGTGACAGTTTCACATTTCTTTTGGTATTGAAGGATTATCCAGCCACTATTCTACAAAGTAGTAAAAAAAGCTTAATTTCTCATTTCCTGGTGAGGTTTTTTTTGGATAATGAGCCAACCACAGTCAACTTTGTTAAGCGGAAAATAAGCTAATGCAGAACACATCCCTATGTGAAGTCTAAGTTCCTCATTTTGAATATATTCATGTGTCATTTATAATTCTTGCTTCTTTCTCCAAAAACCTTGATAATTAGTTCATACCCAGTTGCTAATGTGTCCAACTGCTGTGTACCCCTTCAGCTATCTGTAACAGATTGCAACATATTACTTGGCAACCAATGCAATCCTCTGATTCCAGATTATTTCAAATTTGGAGGTGGTATGACAGAGTTTTGCTTTTTCTAGCATAATGTAAATACAAATAGCTAGAGAAGGTATTTTGTTGCACCCAAAAATTTGATGTCAAGATTTATCTCCAAATATATGTTTTGAGGTCCCCTGAGTCTATAAAAAACCTTTTTAGAAAAAGGTCTGTATGCGTATGTGTGTGTGTGGACAGCAGAGGTCAAAAATGAAAATACCATTAAATACCAAACTTAGTATTTATGTTTAATATCTTCCAAGGAGGCAACACATATTACCGTTAATATGGAAAAAAATATTGAAAAAATTTTTTTTCTCAAAACTGGCTCTAATGATTTTGATTAAAATACTGTATATTAAAGTTATTTACACCACAAATAAAATGTATATTTTAAATTTCGGGGAGAGAGACCTCCCAAGACCTCCTTATTCTAGATGGTTTTGCAGAATTTTGCATGACAGTTAAACCGTAAGATATAGAGAAAACTTACTTCACCAAAAATGTAGATATCAGAAAAATACATAACTCATGTCATATACATATTCCTTGTAGAGTTAAACATTTTTGAGATATTCCTTATTATTGGTTTCAATTTTAAACTACCTAACTTTTCTCAAATGGCACCATGCAAAGCGAACTAAACCTCAATTGTTTCACATAGCGACACACTTTTAAAATATATGAATAATTCATTAACCTTATGTATTCACTTATTTCCCTTCTACTTACAAGGAAGCAAGTAATAAGACCAATTTTGCTAATGTTTTTCTCGATTAGCATGATGATGTAGATAAAAGAATAATCTCTTGTAAGATTAGTTTATATATGGTACAGTTAGAGAAAGTTACGTGAATGGAACACATCAGATTTTTCATCCTGTAGTGGAGAATTTTCCATACTATTAATTATGGTTCACCAAACTTCCTTCTTATCCTGCTGTGCTTGATACTTTTGATTTTCTGGTAACTGAATCAACTATGTGTTGCACAATTTGAGCTAGAATCTGAAATTAAATTATGTGTTTGCTGGTAATGCTGTCAATTGGTGCCAGTGTCCTGGAATTTTATCCTGCAGGAGTTGTTTTATAAGCTAGTAAATGTACTGATGTGAGACTGTCACTTTTAAGAACACTTAAAAAATACACCAGTCATGGCCGTGTTTGAATCCACAACCTGAGATCAGAAGGCCAGTGTCTAATAAACTAAGCTACCTAGACTGACAGTTTGAACTTGCATTCTGATGTTGGCCATTATGGAAGCTAGTTTATGAAATTTTCTTACAGAACTTGCCTGAACTTGCCTGTAATAAGCCAATCTTCTATTCTTCTTTCAATGGACAGCATATTTCAGATTACCTGTAAAATAACAACAAAATCAGTCATTTTCGCTGAAATTGATCAAGACTTTATGTTTACCCAGTGGTGAAACCTCTATGAGGTTTCCACCTTCGGGTTACCAGATTTTAACTACGTCCAGTGTCAGTTCTCTATGTTTCTGGTCTGAAAAATAAACAGGGACACAACCAACCTATTGGTTAACTGCTATATTATGTCTGATCTGAAAAACAAACAAGGGCATAAGAACTAACCAATTGATTAACTGCTACAATTGGTATACAAGGAAATTCTAAACCAATTACAATGTTATCTGGCATTCTAGAGAAGGGTGACAAATATTATTTGTGTATATCTTTAAACTGGATACAGTTATAACATATATGAGAAATATCATTACAAACAGCATGTCAACTTTACAGGAAAAACCAAAAAAGAATTGCACTTAACTAATTTCAAAATTAACAGTCACAAATCTTGTCTTTTCATGTCCCAATTGGAATTGAGTTACAAACAAAATATTTTTCAAAATTCAAGCCTTTGAACATTGCTATTGAGCCTAATATGCATTGTTGCTAACATCTACATATTTGTAATTAAGAAAGCATCAATTTCAAATTGAAAAATTTTATATAATAAACAGGTATTATATAAAACATGGTACAGTTACTCTTGAATGGATAATATGTTACATTCATGTTTATCTTTGATTAATAATATTTTATTGCATTAAAAATATGTTTTTTCTTGTAAAAATGTTTAGTTGTTTGTAGCAACTATAAACAAAAAATTGCTTTACTCAAGAAAGAACCTTCCAACATTTTAAATATATTTAAAAAAGTTAATAATAATAATAATAATAATAATAATAATAATAATAATAATAATAATAATAATAATAATAATAAAACAATGACCTGATACTTTCTTACTATTAACATGTGGGTTCTTATCTGCTCTCTCCTAGGTGCATAGAGCGGATAGAGAAGTTATTAGGGAAGGTCTGCTTGTTCTGCTTTATTTTTATTTCAGACACTTTATTTTTGGCCTTGAGAAGAAAATGAGTAGTATACTGCAACAATGGAAGCAACCCACCTTGTGCTTCATAGAGCTTTAAATGAAATCAAGTCTGAGGTTTAGGTGCATTAAAGCCTTTATTTTCAGGCGTTAAGAAATGGTTGTTAATCAGCGATAAGTGACAGTGCTAGCTGGCAGCCATTAATCAGTGGTAATTTATTACCTACTTTGCTCTGTTCACAATGCAGAAGACAACAATTCCTTTTCATTTATATTTTGTTATTTTTATGGGAATAAATAAGCATGGGTAACATGGGTCCTACACAGAAGTGTCAACATTTTGGAAATGTCTCTTGTTATGAAATAGATATTTTAGTGAACATAATTGAAAAGTTTAAAGACATTATAGAAAATAAGTAAATTTATAGTGTAAGTGCACGAAAAAAATTTTAGGCATGGCAGAAAGTAGAAGAAGAATTTAATTCAAGCCCAGGCTAGTCCTCCAAGAAATATTTATATCCCATACATTTAACTCTGGCGGCGCTGTGGATGAGTGGTTAGACTGCTCGCCTCCCATCTAGGCAGCCCAGTGATGATCCCAAGCACCTGAATGTGGGATTCGTGGTGGACGAAGCAGTGTCTGGGCCGGTTTTCTCTGGGTCCTCTGGTTTACCCCACCACTTGCTCCATCATCACCTTTCCAATCATCAATTCTGCTTACATTTCATTTCATCCACTTCCTCATGTTCATGCCTGGCTGTGGACCAACCCCTCGTTACAGGTTCTCCATTCTGTGGTTTCATGTTGTAGGCTCCCTGACAGGCTTCTGACCTCTAGGTATCTGCTTGTAAGTCCTAGGGGGATGTCAGTCCTACAATTATGTGGAGGTTAAGCTGATTACAAAATGAAACATTTAGCTCTTTGTGATAGAGCTACAAATAAATTCTATAACAGGAAAAATAAAAATCTGTTATGAAAATACAAAAAGGAAAGTGTAATAAGATTTTGCAGATGAGAAAATGGAAAGAATGAAAACTGGTGGTGGCACTTATGACTGGAAATTAGGAGAGACTTCTAATGAAATCATTGCTATGCTTGGTCCATCTGCAACACCAATGAATAATGAGTATGGCTCTGAGGATGTGCATAAGATGGCGCTGCTGTAGAAGAAAATGTCTCTTACTTTTAGATGACAGCACATCAGTAATAAATGTCAACCAGCCATCAGATGTAAATTAAAGAAAAAAATGTGCACAGAAATGTAATTAGTAAATATATTTTTTAAATCAAATTTTCATTGGAAAATGGTAACTGCCACAGTCTACCAAGACCCTTCTGTTTGTCTTTGCACATGGCAATTAAAAATGCATGTTGCAAGAGAAAATTTAAAAGAAATTGAAATTAAGGAAATAAAAATACAGGTGCTAGATGAGAAGTTGAAATATTGAAATGTGTGAAATGAAAGTGTAAAAAGTAGTTTTAAACAAAGAGCTGGAAATGTTTGGCTTTTCTACAGTTAAATGTTAGAAAATAGTGAAATACAGTATACTCTTGACTGTCTGGGGTAATGTGTGGGAGAAGAAGCACGAACAATCAAAAAACATGAATAATCGAGAAGCCCATAAGGTGCAACATACATATGTAAATAGAAATTACATTTAAAAGTTTTCTTCAACATGTATTCTTTGTTTAAAAGTTTATTCTACGTCTATGCACAGGTACTGTTTTTCTTTAGAAAACAGCAATAGATGGCCCGCTGTATGACAATAAGTGCCCTTTCCATTGTTCAAACGACCACCACGTGACAACAGAGTACAGTTTCAATTGTTATCCGCCTGCATGTTCTGTGTAAATTAAAAACAAATTCAGTTTTTCTGATTAAAAGGAGTTTGTAAAGGAAATGGCAAAGAAAAAAAAATGTGCTGACATTAAAACAAAATATTCCTTGGGGGGAGGGGTAGATGCACGGATAATCTGCAAACAAATATTTGGGAATATATTGTAATTATTTATTAAATATTATTCAAATGGTCAAACTAACATATAAATAAATTAATACAAAATCTAGGTACCTTAATTTTTAGTGAAGTGATGATTAATAACTGCCTGTTGAACAGCTCTACTGTGTTGCTCACATTCCTGTGCACTATGACATCCCTGTGGAATGGTTCATCTTCTATGTCAGGACCTTGCTGATTCGTTAGTTTACAAAGCAGGCTTGTAATTTCAGGATCTTCAGCTGAGTAATTTTCTCTCATAGATATTACAATGTTGTGAAGAACAGCGGTTGCAACTATGATGGTGAGAATTCTGTGTCTCTTAGAACGAAAACTTAGAGAGCACAGGAAACATCCTTTCCATACCCTGTATTGTTTTCAACATCATTTCTGATAAAGAGTGTGCACTGTGTTATAAACTTGCTCTGCTTGCGTCTATGGATTTAGAATAGGGGTGAGCAGATAAGCTTGACATGGATAGCCTGAATTTCCTAGCAGATATCCATTTCATCAAAGTTCTTAGGCTTTCAGGCCGGTGGACCAGGCTTGTGGACCGTGGTGTACTGGTCTCCTGCTTCTTCTTCCCAGACATTTTGTCTGCGACTGCGACAGACATCTTTGGTGGCAGCAGCGAGGTCAAAGTACTCTACTGGACGTTTCAACTGTGACAGTCACAGAAGATGCCTGCCGTAGATGCAGATGAAACATCTAGGAAGAAGAAGGAGGAGCCCAGTAGACTACGACCTACAAACCTGGATTATACTATAGCTAGATTCCATTTATTTCCCTGTAATGTAATTTAGCTCTTTTGGTGGAATTTCTGAAAATTGTGCTCTTGTGCAGGAGATTTTATTCTTATATGTGTACAAACGATTGTACCTAGCAAAACTGGGAAATGGAGAAGCTGATGAAAGCCAACCAACACTTGCCCTTTGTTCACCATGAGTAATAGAGAATTTTATATACTGGCGGCTCATGCAGATACTTGGTGCACTATTTAACCACTGTTATCTTGTGCACATGAAACATTGCCAATTAATGTTCTAAAGGCACTTGTCACATAGAACCTTAAAACATGATGTGTTCCATTCACACGACTTTCTCAAGTTGTTCTACAAACAAACCTTTTATTCAAAAGATTTATCTTTTATCTACATTATGCTAATCACATTAAATATAAGCAGAATTAGTCTTATCACTATATAAGTTCATTGTAAGCAGCAGGAAAATAATGGATAGTCTAGTCCTTTAAAAGCTGATCACTACGTGAAACAGTTAAAAATCCATTCTCTTGCCTTACTAGGTGTAGACAAATGAGAAATGAGAAAAAAGATGTCTTCCAGAAAAGTTTAAGTGCCTTAAAATTTAAAATAATAATCCAGAATATCTCAAACGGTTATCTCTACAAAAAAATGTACGAGGATCAGCTGATAAGTCCCAAACTTCACACAGATATGGCGCCACTAGACCTGTTAGATGGTAGCATCATATAGCTTAACTCTAGACTAGCTTGTATCTATAGTTACAGGTCAATACCTTGTTTAGTTTTTGAATGAGAGCATTTTAAACAAGACAACTTTACAGTTTTCATGAAAATGGAGGATTTGGCAAAATGAGCAATAATTAAATACTTCCATTTGAAAGGCTTAATGCCTAAAGAAATCAGGGCGAAAATGGACAGTACATTGAAAGAATCTGCCCCTTCATATTCAATGATTAAAAGGTAGGTTGCAGAGTTTAAAATGGGACGTACAAGCACTAGTGATGAGCCTCGCTCTGGATGCCCTGTAGAAGTGACAACTTCAGAAATCATAGAAAAAATTCATTCTTTAGTATTGGAAGACCATAGATTAAAGTTGTTTGAGATAACAGAAGCTATAAAAATATCAAAAAAACGTGCAGGTAATATTTTGAGTAATGTTTTGGGCTTTCACAGGGTCTGTGCAAGATGAATGTGTATTTGTTGACACCTGATCAAAAGTTGCAAAGAAAAACCATTTCTGTTAAGAATGTGAAACTCTACTGTAAAAATCCTAGTGAATTTTTGAGACAACTTATTACCATGGATAAAACTTGGATACACCACTACACTTCAGAAAGTAAATCACAGTCAAAACAGTGGATTGCTCCAGGTGAACCAACTCCAAAAAAGGCAAAGTCAATTTTGTCAGCTAACAAGGTTATGGTGAGTATTTATTGGGATGCACAGGGAATTATTTTTATTGATTACTTGGAAAAGGGTAAAAGTATCACTGGTGACTACTAAACAAAGTACTGCAACATTTGAGTGATGAGCTGAAAAGAAGGAGACCCCATTTGGAGGTCAAAGATTTCACAGGGTCATTGTTGCGGTAAACAGCTATTGAGGACCTTGATAAATCGCACTGCAGAGATAGTTTAATTAAATTAGAACACTGATATGACAAATGATTAGCCTTTCTGAAGATTATGTTGAGAAATAAAGCAAAAAAAATCTTTTTTAAATGCTGTTTTCATTGAGAGGCCTGGACTTATCAGCTGACCCTAGTATATGATATAGATTGTGTGTTTTAATGAGATCTACATTTTTGTGCAGTAAGTTTTTGTCTATTTCTTATGGTTTAACATTTATACAAAAGTCATCCAGAATGAAGAAGTCTTCAGAAGCTATTCCCAGAAAATTCAAGATACACATTTTGTTTGTTATAAAAATATCTTAAACATAAGCTATTTTAATCAAAATGGTTAGAGCCATCTTTGAGAAAATCAAAATTTTTGAAAAATGTTCTACGTAAAGGTTAGTTGGGAGTGGGAGGATTTACTTGAAAACCTTTGTGTTGCATCCTTGGAAGATGAAGAACTTAACACACACACACACACACACACACATACACCTTTTTATAAATATGCTTTTTTTGAAATCAGAGGGTCTCAAAACATACATTTCCAGTGAAATCTTGGTATCAATTTTTGGGTGCAATACAATACCTTCTCTACACACTATGTACATAGTATGTGTAGAGAAAATAAAAATTATTATAAAATAGATTCATAGGACATCCTGGAAAGTTTCTGTCAGTAAGATATTCTAACCTATCACCCATTCTTCCATAATGTATAGCACAGTGTTTTTATTTAGTCCAAATCTTTCCTGAAATTGAATTTCTCTGTGCGTGTTGAATGGATCACCCCTTTCTGTAAATATTCCTCAAGGATAATGTTCAAGCTCCTCCAGATATTGTAAATATAACAGCTTGTCTTTGTAGTTATCACAGAAGCCCGCCATTTTCTTCTAAACTTTACAGCACTTAAATCCTTTAATGGGTTAATGACTAGCTGTTAAAGCTTATTGCGATTATTATATCTTGGTGGTTGTTGACTGACTGGTGCAATGTAACATATACTTAATAGAAATTTCTATGACTTTTATGGCTTTTAAATTCTAATCAATGTTGCTACACCTACTATTCAGTCAGCACTCTTGCTATTGAGTAAAAGCAATAATACAATGAAAAACTGAAGCTATATGCTACCTGTCTGACATATGCATCCTGGACAAGCCTTCAGTTTCACCTCATGCATGTTGCTCTCTGCTACCATACTCAGCTGCTTATATTTATTTCCGGAAAAGGATACAATTAAAAATTGTAATACACTAGTAGTGATGAAGCATTACAATAACTTGAAGGCAAGAAGATCACTAATATTGTTTGGCAGTTAGGCCATATTTTAGGGGAAATAAAGTATCTGCCAATCCAGTGACAGGTACACACATCATGAAGAGTGAGACAAGAATTTATTATTACCATTATAAACAGCTCTGTTCCTTTATATGCCATGTTTTATAGTACACATAATTTTGATCACTGAGTAAAACATTTATACCTATCCTTGGGTTTTGCAGTTTTTAGAAATGAGCATGTAAAGTTTAATTGAACAGCATTATAATAATACAACAATGTCTCAGCATAAATGCATCATAAAAGAACTTCTTTGGAACCCATTTTCCGCACGTTCATTCTTTGAAAAATTTCAAATAATTAAAAATAGAAGACCAACACTGCAACTAACAAGTTTGGTTCAACATATACCTCACACAGGAATGCTACATACCCATAAACAGACAAAGCTCATCTCTGCCGCTTCCGAAGCAGCACTCTTTCAATTTCACTACACACTCTCTTGTCTGCCACTACTGCTCTCTCCTCAAACCCCTCTTATCACCCTCTATGGTGTAGTGATTACCATCAGGTAACAGGTTCAAACCCAACGGAAACATGATGGATTTTTTGGCATAAAAAATTGAAGGTATATATGTTAAATAGATGCTTATATAATTTGGATGATCTATAAATTGTGATTCTGTATAAATGTATATACGTATGTATTGATGTATCCAAAATCATTGTATTGATAAACTGAATGAAATAAATATTATTATTATTATTATTGTTATTCTTGTTATTGTTATTGTAATTTTTGTTGTTGTTATTATTATTATTATTATTATTATTATTATTATTATTATTATTATTATTATTATTATTATTATTATTATTATTATTATTATTATTATAGCATGGCTTTCTTCAGAAGGGAAATAAAGATGCTGGTTCTATGTCATAATTTTACAGCATGTCAAAAAAACCTCAAGCCTGTTAAAGAGGCCTCTGAGTGAAATTAAGCAGTCTTTCATGCCCAATATACAATGGGATACTGAGAACCACAGTAGTTAAAGAGCATTCATAAATAAAACTCCATTTCCATTTCAAATACCCCTTCATGCATCAAGGATTTCGGAGAGAAAGATGAATGCATTCAGTGCTACAAAAGGCAGATCACACAAAGCACATTGGGAAAGTAACATAGAAAAGTTTAATGTTGGAGTTGAATATACATACACATGTTTCACAAAAAAATTTTGCTTACACAGAGCTAGTTTGCATGCATTGTCAATTTCAATGTTTTTATGAAGGATGAGAACCTTGAATGGACATCGTGATTGCCATTAATTTTAACCTTCACTGACCATTATAAACATCTTTTATATGCCTTGGAGGTTGCAGAATCTTGAGCATTCTGGGAAATGGTTGCAGAAATAATGAAAAAAATCACAAAATATTTTTATTTGCTCATTTGAAATAACGGTATACTCCTGATTATTTGTGTGCAGATTATCCAGTTTGTGGATTATTCATGCATCTCCCTCCAAAAAAAAATTATTTTGTTTTAATGTCAACACACATATTTTTTATTTATTTGCTATCTCTTTTACAAATTTCTTTTAACTTGCTTCGTTGACTCTTACACACTGATTAACATCAGAAAAACTGAATGTTTTTAATTTACATGAAACAGGTAAGCTGATAACAATGTAAACAGTACTCTGTTGTCAGATGATGATCATGGAAATGGCACTTCTTGTCTTGCGGCAGGACCTTTATGCTGTTTCCTAAAGAAAAACAATACCCATGAAGTAGAAGAAACTTCTGAACAGAAAATACATTTTGAAAAAAGCTTTTAAACGTAATTTTCCATTTACATATACATGTTGTACATTATTATTCCAGATTTTTACTTTGAAATTCAAACTACAAGTAGTATAAATTGATTATAAGCTAAAACAATGCAATGAGCCACATCCACTTTTTAAGGCTTCCAGTGGAAAAACAATTTTCTTGCTTTATTTTGCCTGTGAATCTTGATACTGTTTCTATAGAAACTTTCAATATTTTTGTGTAGTTGCACCAGCCATTTTGTGGTCAGAATAGTGTTGTATAGAATGATGTGGAGCTTCTCAAAGAAGTTTTATACTGTTTAATGGAATTAGGGAAGGTTCGGTTTGACATTACAGATTTTATGTGAAAACAGTGATATTGACACAACATTCAATACATCAAAGGCTAGAATAGAATGTATGAAGTCAACATGAGGTTTGCTTAAGGACTAAGATGCATAGATCTTGAACGAGAAGGTGAAAACCTTTCATGTGGTATGTTGTACATACCTGTCTTCTACTGAAATTTACTACAATGAATAGCACCCTCTTCAATGCAGTTGCTGTTATAAGTGAAAAGTGTATGAAAATGGCAGTTCAGAGGCCTGCTCATGTGATCAACTAATAGCAAAGGTTTATCATTAGTTATAAAATGAGTGAAATTTACACTTGAATTGCTTCACTAAGTAATAAGGATAATGTAGGCAACATATGCCTATGAAACACGTCCAAGTAATTTATTAATTAATGAAGCAATTCAAGTGTACATTCACTCATTTTATAACCAATGTGTAATTATGCTTCACTGTATACCATTTCCAATATTTTGATTCTTTTGATCAAAGATTTATCAATTTCTTGTTATAGTTCCTAGATGAAGTTTCAGCATTAGTGTCGACACTAGAAAAATATTAGATTTACAGGTAATGTCTAAATATTTTTCTTCATGTTCTTTGCACAAGGAATATAATGATGCAAGTAAGAATTAGAATGACAAAAGAAGCATACAAAGCTGTTTGTAGCAGGAATCATATAGGCTCCTGTGGTGGGATGGAACTTGCAGGCATAAAAGTCATTTTCCATCTTTGCAAAAGTATGGGGTGAGATACATAAAGTACTTAGGAGATGGAGACTCTAGTGCTTTCAAGATTGTAGCTTAAAGTCAGCTCTATGGAAAAAAACTGCAGTATTGAAAAATTGGAATGCCAAGGCCATATTCAGAAGAGGATAGGTGGGCAATTCAGAAGACCTGTCGCAGACAATAAAGGTAAGTTACTGAAGGATTAAAAGCCACTGGGATGCAAAAACAGACCAACAAATAGGAGAACAGACAGCCTACAAGTATATTGCGGTGATGCAATTGGAAATAATCTCACAGACTTAGCTGATATGAGGAAAGCAGTATGAGCTATTTGCTTTCATTACCTGCCGACAGACAATTCAACTCAACATGGCGAATGTTCCAATCAATGGTGCAATTTCCTGAAAAGCAAGGAAAGTGGAAAGCTTATAGCCATACCTCCTTATGAGGTAGCAATGGCAAATAAACTA
Source organism: Hymenopus coronatus (assembly GCA_030762935.1). Taxonomy (NCBI): domain Eukaryota; kingdom Metazoa; phylum Arthropoda; class Insecta; order Mantodea; family Hymenopodidae; genus Hymenopus; species Hymenopus coronatus. The sequence goes on from CM060883.1 coordinate 44,641,954, forward strand.
ACTTTTTGAGCACTGGCTTCACCAGAACTACTACAAAAGTATCTGGATGGCAAAAAGCAGAATCCAAATGAAAACTTCAATGCTCTTATTTGGAATAGATGTATGTCCAAAAACTGTGTTTGTTGCCAATTTGAAAGCTGCAACAGTGCTTAATGTTGGCAATGTAGCAAGACTTCATATCCTTAGGAAGTTGAGTCTTACACCTGAAGTCTTCACTGACCAGATACTGTGGGTCATCTCTGAGCAATGGATCATTAAGGCACAGGCTTCAGTGCAGAATATATAAAAAATTGTTAGACAAAGGAGCAGAGTAGCTAAAAGAGCTGCAGAGGAAATGAAAAACAACAGATATATGGATATGGGCAGCTTTAGCTAAGGTATGATTAAGGAAATGTTCATTCAAACTTTAAATTGATTTTTTTGCAAATTAAAATTTTCATCCATTAGAAACATATACATATATCAGGAATGACTGGAAGGATTTTAATGAAATTAAGCAAATTTATTCGTCTTAACCCAAGAAATATTTAAGTGGAACAGAAGTTTAGTCTATAGGGTATAAACAGTTTTGTGGTTGAAAATATATGGAAAATTTGATTTTTAAAAAAATATTCAAATCAAAAAATTCACAAAAAATAGTTATAATAATTTACCAAAAAGTTATTCCACTTAATGTATATTTATTAGTGTGGTTTACTTTATTATACAAAAAAGTACAACATTATGCTTGGAAATAGTGAAAAGCTGTACAAGAAAATAACAATATATCAAACAAATTAAAAACTCTCTTACATCATTAATAATTAATTAAAATAATTGTAAATTTTATTTAGATACATGTTGGTTTCCTTTAAATAAGTGCACAACGTTTCAGTGAAATTAAGCAAATATGTAGGAGAAATGGATTTACAAAGATATCAGTGCCAAGTCTGCCACTATCTCCCCTTTAAGCACCAAAGAGGAAGGGCTGAGTAAGATTGTTATGATTGTGGTACCAGTGCTGCTTTGTAGATGTTGGGATGACAAGTTGTCATGGATCATCTTTTGCATATCAGATTCTGGGCTGAAGTGTAGATCATAATGCAGTGACGATTTACTACCAAGTTTCATACACCTTTTAGACAATATGATTGTTCAAATATTTATTTTGTTATTACATTTACATTTGTGCATATGTGATGCTGATTTTTTCCACTCTAGCCTGTAAAATCGTTAATTTGCAGTTCTTAACAGTGCCTAACAATGAAGACGTAGCACTAACATAATGCTGCATAAGTGCAAGCATGAGGGAAGACTATTCACAATGCAACTGCAGATGTAAACAAGAACTTGCCACAAGTTTTTAGATCCATAAATTATAAGTAGAAATATTGCGAGTACAGTAATTTTCAAATTTAAAATTCATCCAATATTTATAAGTAAATAAGGATGTACAAATCTCACATCTGTCATTAACATGACTTTCTCTACATCTCTGGAACAAATGATTGATAAAAAGCTTATTCTTCTATTTACTTCATGCTAATCGAAAAAAAATTGCCTTATTACTTCCTTGTAAGTAGAAGGGAAATAAGGGAGTACCATAGGCTAAAACGATAGTCAATTCTTTTAAAACCTAGTTGCTAGATGATTGAGGTTCCTTTGTATGGCCAAGAGTTGGCAAATTCCCATATGAGAAAAGTATAACAAACTAATAACAAGGAATATCTCAAAACCGGTCTACTCTACGAAAAACATTTATGTAACATAAATTATGTGTTTTAACGAGATCTAAATGTTTTGTGTATCTCTTTCGGTTTACCAGTTATGCAAAATTTCGCAAAATTCATCTAGAATAAAGATAAATAGAGTTTTATTTATGGACGCTCTTTAACTGCTGTGGTTCTCAACGTCCCATTCCATATTGGGCGTGAAAGACCGCTTAATTTTGCTCAGAGACCTCTTTTATCAGGCTTGAGGTTCTTTTACGTGCCGTAAATCTACGATAATCTTACTTCATTTCCGAAGGAAGCCATGCTAAGGATTTTTACGCCTGAAAAAATCCATTATTCTCCACCGGGTTTGAACCCGCGACCTTGTGTATATGGTAACCATTACACCACGGAGGGTGACTAGAATAAAGATGTCCTTAGAGGCTATTGCCAGAAATTCAAGATATACAGTTTGTTTGTCATGTAAATATCTTAAATATGCCATATTTTAATCAAAATCGTTAGAGAAATTTTTGAGGAAGTCAACATTTTCGAAAATTTCTCCATCTAAAGGGTAGTTGGGGGTGAGGGATTTTTTGTTTTGGAAATCTTCGTGTCACATCGTTGGAAGATAATGAACTTAATACCGAGTTTGGTATTTAGCCGACTTTTCGTTTTTGAACTATGCTGACCACACACACACATACACGGACCTTTTTCTTAGAACTTTTATTTACGGTGAAATACCGGTATCAAATTTTGGGTGCTATGTACATAGTACGTGTAGAGAAAATAAAAAGTGCATATTTATATACTGGATAGCGCAATCGTGTGTTGGGTGGCTTATACATGGAGAAAGAAATGCAAAATTATTTCTCTATGCACACAATGCAAGCTGGAAATGGAGTATTGTGGCGTTTTGTGTGACTCTATGTGAATGCTTCCATTACATAACATAGGTGCAAAGTCTAGATCTTATACTATTTCTGCACTTACGTTTCATAGTGAATGGGACACTAATAATTTTTAAGTGATTTCAGTTAATCATGGACGGTTTGACAAGCCTTAAAACCGTAATCTCACAAGATTGTTTCCAGAGTAGGAGATGAGTACTGGTAGAGGGGGGCAATATAAGATACCTGCATAAGATTTCCTGAAGTTAGCTCTATAAGTAGGGAAGGGGGGGGGGGTCCTAAGGAACATGCTAATGGAAATACGCGACAGTGAAGAGTATGCTGTGAAGGGAAATTAAAAAGTAAATAAATAAACGCTAAAGTTACTGGCAACAACAGAAAAACTTGCGAGATTAGGTAGTACAGCAAGTGGGTCTAAATTATTTGGCATACAACTTAAGTAGCACAAGCTGTTTCAAGAAGTAAACAAACGATAGTGGAAGCCTTTAATATAGAAAGAAACTGTCCCCAGTTTGTTCGGACGGTGAGAGAGATACGTGCATCTTCATCATTTACAAAAGCTCACAGTTGGTTAGCGAGAGACGTACGTGTCGCCACTGAGAGACACAACATGTTCACCATTTACGGAAACTATCCGCAGTATGGTTAGGGGGTGAGAAGAGTTAAGTTCCGCCACTGAGAGACACAGTATGTTCATCATTTACAGAATCGTTCCCAGTTTGGTTGCAGGGTGAGAGTTACGTGCTGCCACTGTGAGACTCAGCATGTTCACCATTTACAAAAGCTTGAAGTTGGTTAGTGAGAGACGTACGTGCCGCCACTTGGAGACACAGCATATTCACCATTTATGGAGTTTGGTTGGAGGGTGAGAGAGTTACGTGCCTCCTCTGAGACGCAGCATCTTCACCATTTACAAAAACTCCGCAGTTGGTTAGTGAGAGACGTACGTGCCGCCATTGAGAGAAACATCATGTTTACCATTCATGAAACGGTTTGATTGGAGGGTGAGAGAGTTAAGTGCCGGCACTGAGAGACAGAACATGTACAGCATTTCCGGAAACCGTCTCCAATTTGATTGAAGGGTGAGCGACTTACTTGCCGCCACTGAGAGACGCAGCATGTTCACCATTTACGGAAACCAGCCCCAGTTTGGTTAGAGGGTGAGGGACTTACGTGCCGCCACTGAGAGACGCAGCATGTTCACCATTTACGGAAACCAGCCCCAGTTTGGTTAGAGGGTGAGGGACTTACGTGCCGCCACTGAGAGACGCAGCATGTTTACTATTTATGGGAAATATCCCCAGTTTGGTTGGACGGTGAGGGACTTACGTGTCCCGCTGACACAGCATATTCTCCATTTACGGAAACTGTCCGCAGTTTAATTAGAGAGTGAGAGATTTACGTGCCGCCATGAGAGACACAGCTTGTTTACTATTTATGGGAAATATCCCCAGTTTGGTTGGACGGTGAGGGACTTACGTGTCCCGCTGACACAGCATATTCTCCATTTACGGAAACTGTCCGCAGTTTAATTAGAGAGTGAGAGATTTACGTGCCGCCATGAGAGACACAGCTTGTTTACTATTTATGGGAAATATCCCCAGTTTGGTTGGACGGTGAGGGACTTACGTGTCCCGCTGACACAGCATATTCTCCATTTACGGAAACTGTCCGCAGTTTAATTAGAGAGTGAGAGATTTACGTGGCGCCATGAGAGACACAGCACGATCCGAGGTGTGATTGGAAGGTGAAAGAATTGCGTGCCGCCACTGAGAGACACAGCATGTTCACCATTTACTGAAACCGTCCCTAGTTTGGTTGGAGGGTGAAAGACTTACGTGCCGTAATCGAGATACACAATAGGTTCACCATTTACAGAAACTCCAAAGTTTGGTTAGAGAATGTGGCAGGTGTACGTGCCGCCACTGAGAGATGCAGCACATTCACTATTTTAGAAAATTTCGCAGTTTAATTAGAGAGTTAGAGATTTACATGCCGCCACTTAGAGACACAGCATGTTCACCATTTACAGAAACTCCACATTTTGGTTAGAGAATGAGAGATTACGTGCCGCCATTGAGACACAGCAGTTTCACCATGTTTCATGTTTATAAGTAGGTATATTAATGTGTTATTTTTCTTGGTTCTGATTTAAATTCATTTATATTTTATTTAAAGTTAATTTTTATTGCTTTTTATAGGTATGAATACGGTGGACATTACCGAAAATTTTTCTATTTTAATAAAATTTTACTATCTTATTTCCCCAGCATCTTTTTAGGAATATATATATATATATATATATTCATGTAAATTAAACTCTACAGTTTGGTTAGAGAGTGAAAGATTTACGTGCCGCAACTGAGAGATACAGCATATTCACTATTTACAGAGACTCCGTAGTTTGGTTAGAGAGAGAGAGATATTTACGTGCCGCCACTGAGACACAGCATGTACACAATTTACAGAAATTCTGCAGTTTGGTTAAAGAGTGAGAGATTTACGTTCCGCCACTGAGAGACACAGCATGTTCACCATTTACCGAAACCCTCCCCAGTTTGGTTGGAGGGTAATACCAGCCCCGACATCATCGGCATGTATTTCACGCAGGGTTTAGTCTAACTCCTTGAGGGGGAGAGTTAATCAAGATTAATCGGACAGATGACTCCATTCAGAGCATGGCCTTTGTCAGGCAAGCAGCTGAGATATGCCATTGCCTCAAGTATTATCCAAACCATTACACCTCTTAACAAACACTCCTCTTCCTTTACATACAAATCAGTTTATTTTGACAATTCAGCTCCACTTTTAAAACGCCAATGGAATGGCCGAGATTAGCAACCAATCGCGGTCATCTGACTGGAACGATATTGTCGAAAAATGTTATTGCAGCTGATGTTCATTTCTTTGAAATCTTGTCGCACCTGACCTTCGTATGTTTAATCTCCTGTTTTGGTTATTGGTAACGAAGTGACAATCCAGGCAGCCAACCTTCACTTTTAATAACTGTAGCCCCACGTTGTACTTTCAATTAATTCAGTTGCAATGTTTATTTAAAGTTTTGTCTAGTTCTTAATATATTTAGTTCAAAAAAAGGAGTGAAAATAATCATTATTTGTATTTCATATGTCTGAGATGTGTGCAATAAGTTCAAATAAACTAAATTTTGTTTCCATTTCGTGTATTACTTATTAAAAGCTGAAATAAAATAATTGCCCCATATTTCTATTGTTGCTATCGATATTCTTACATTGGGTGTAGACACGGTCGACCACATAATTCAGAAGGCAGTGAAGAAAGAAAAATATTCGGTAAATAAACATGGTCGAATGCGTCATCTACCATTTGAGAACTGTTTTATTAAAATCATAACCTGATAAAATCTCCCTCCTGTATATTATAAATTATTAATAGTCTATTTAATTGAATTGTGACCACTAGCATCTCACATAGACGGCCGGGGTTCGATCCCAAGCGACCGCATGTGAGATTTGTGGTGGACAAAGCGGCGCTGGGGCGAGTTTTCTCCGGGTACTCCGGTTTCCCCCGCCATCGCATTCCACCGGTGCTCCATCATCATTCATGTATCATCAGTGTCAGCGCCTGCGATGCCATTAGTAGTTAAAGCGGTCGTTAAACACTACCAAAAAAAAAAAAAAAAAAAAATAATGGTAGCGCATCCATAGTGTGGCGGGTAAACGCTGACAGAAGTAATGAATTACATTAAGGAGACAGTCACAAATTAACATTCATGCATCTTCCGAATCTCCTTCTTTTCTTTACTCCTAATGATTTCCACCTCTTTCTTTATTTTCTCCTATGTCAAAACAGTAATTTCTAAGGCTAACAATGACGTAACTAAAGAGCAAATAGATCTGCTTGGGCAATTGATAAGCTTTTATTTGATGATAGCTTTGTGTGTTTTAAATTTCTCCATTTAACCCAAATTATAACTTCATCAAATGTATTAAGAGCACCGCAATTGTACTGTGGTGGTGACGCGGGTAGCTTCATATTCTTTAGCTAGCTCATGTACCACATAACGTCAAATACCGCCTGTGGTGCCATAAGTAATTAAAACGGGCGTTAAACACTACAAAAAATATAAAAAGAAACGTCAAATAAGCAACATCTGCAATAGAAAGTTAAACCTAAAACGGATCCCGTTATTTCTTCGCCATTTTCAGATTCCAAGAAGGGTTAATGTTTATGTGCATTGTTTATAACTTGTTCATTTTAAAGAATTACAACAAAAATATACCTATTTCTTTGTTTAAACGATGTGGCCAAGAGAACGATGATGAATAGATAAGAAATATATTTGATATACACCGTTATCCTGCGTCATTGTCTCCATAACCGGGTGCATTCCCTTAGCATTGAAGACGAAAAATACAGCAGTAGGAACTACGGTCATCTGGTGGCAAATAATAAGTACATATTTTAGGTATTCGTCGCTAGGAAAGCTTCTTTATTTTAAACGATAGGAGTAAGGAAAGAACAGTTAATATATAAAAACATATTTGAATTTCACTGCCGCATTATCTCATCTCGATAAACTGTTGCGTTACTTTAACATTGTATAGGGAGGAAAAATATTGCTATAGCCATCTAGTGGCAAATAAAATAAGTACTTACTCTAGGTGTTCGTCGTCAGAAAAGCTTCTTTATTTTAAACAATAGGAGTAAAGAAAGGACAGTTAATACATAAAAATGTATTTGAATTTCACTGCTGCGTTGCATCAATGTCTTGATAACTGGTGCGTTGCCTTAACATTGAATGGGAAGGGAAATATATAGCAGTACCACGACCATTTAACAACAAATAACTGGTACCACTGCCATCTGGCGGCCAGTAACTGAAATGCGTTGACTTAGACAGTTTTTATTCATATTATGAAATACTTTCCCGTACTATTTTTAAACATTTTCATTTCTACAAACCTTGTCGTGACAATAACAAACACAACAAATAAAGAATTGTTCAATTTGATGCAGTCGTTGGGAAGTGATATGCGTACATACATTTCAGCGATTCATTTTTATGTATATAGATTTTGGATGATAGTGTTTTTATTTTATTTTATCTACCGTACAATGCACATGGTGCATAGAGAAGGCATTGCATTCCACCCAAAAGTTCGATATGGAGATTTCACCGTAAATACATGTTGTAGGGTCCTTGTAAAAAACATTTTAGAAAAAGGTTCCGTGGTATTTAGGTTTATAATATTCCATTGATGCCACACGAAGATTTTGAGGACCCCCCTAAACTGCCCTTAACGTGGATAAAAGTTATAACATTTTGATTTTCTCAAAAATGGTTCTAACGATTTCGATTAAAATATCATGTATTAAAGAAATTTATATGAAAAATAAAATGTATAAATTGAATTCTCTGGGAATAGCCTCCAAAAACTCTTGATTCTGAATTAATTTTTCTGAATTTTGCATAACTGGTGTGAGATGTACAATTAATGTCATTTACATTTTTTTTTTCGTGGATTGACCATTATTTTCGAGATATTCCTTGCTATTGGTTTAAGTTTTAAAATAAAATTTTCTGATACGGAACTTGTCATCCTGGTCACGCAATAAAAAAAAAAAAAAAAAAAAATTACAAGCCCATAGCAACCACATTTTAAAACATATGGCTGTCGGTTTATTCCCTTATTTCCCTTGTACTTATTATAAGGAACTAAGCAACAAGATCGTTTCTGCTAATTTTATCTCGATTAGCATGAAGTAGATAGAAGAATAAGCTTATTAACAATAATTTGATACAGAGATGTAGAGAGAGAGAGAGAGAGAGAGTCAAGTGAATAGAACACATCAGATTTTTATCCTCAGACTGCTGGTCGGAATGAGTAACCTTGATTTGGCAGGTCTCGCACTAATGAATGTTGAATCGGATCTGAGTTTGGATGCTTTCTGTAAAGCCAATGACATCACTACCAAGTCATATATTGAGGTGTGAGAATGTGGAAACAAAACTTATAGTCTATACTGACAGGCGTTTCTCATTTCTCCGCGCAGTTACACCATTAGGTAGTAAATTATGTAATTGATTTGTGGGAAAACTGCTAGACAAAGAGAAAAACTACTAATACACCGAAGTGAATGTACATTCAAGTACTATTTATCAAAATGCCTATATCCCTAACACCCTATATTGTAACATACGAGGGTTGTCTCAGAAGCACCCGACCTAACAAAGAAAGCACAAACATTTTGGAGAAAAACATCTTTATTTCTCTACATAGTCTCCTTTCAGCTCGATACACTTTTCCCAGCGATGTTTAATAGTTTCGATACTCTGTTTATAGTGAGAACTATCGAGGTCTGCAAAATAGCCATCAACTGCAGACTCCAGCAAGTCATTTCTTCAAGTTTGGAAACAAACCAATCAGTTTTTGTATATCTCTTATGGTTTGCCAGTTATACAAAAGTCATCCAGAATGAAGAGGTCCTCAGAGCCTATTTTCAGAAAATTTAAGATGTACATTTCGTTTGTCATAGAAATGTTTTAGCAAAATAGTTAGAGCCATTTTTGAGAAAATCAAAAATTTCTAAACATGTTCCATGTAAAGGGTAGTTAGGGGTGGGAAGGTTTTCTTAAAAAAATCTTCGTATCACATCCTTGGAAGATACTGAACTTAAATACCAAGCTTGGTATTTAACGGACGTTTCGTTTTTGAGTTGTGCTGCCCAAAGACACACACACATACACATGGATATTTTTCTAAAAATCCTTTTTTTTATTCAGGGGTCTCAAAACATGTATTTCCGGTGTAAGCTCGCTATCAAATTTTTGGGTACAATACAATACCTTCTCCATACACTATTTACACAGTACAAATCTAGGAACATTATATCACAGGAAAGTATTATTAAAATAAATAATTTAAAACTGTGGCTGTTCCTAAATATTTACATGATGCTTATATAAAGCTAATCCTTGAAAAAAATATACTGTGAAAGTTAATTAGAAATTGGTAGTTTAATTAGGCTTCATATTCCATACGATTTTGATGATTCTTCACACATACACATGGATATTTTTCTAAAAATCCTTTTTTTATTCAGGGGTCTCAAAACATGTATTTCCGGTGTAAGCTCGCTATCAAATTTTTGGGTACAATACAATACCTTCTCCATACACTATTTACACAGTACAAATCTAGGAACATTATATCACAGGAAAGTATTATTAAAATAAATAATTTAAAACTGTGGCTGTTCCTAAATATTTACATGATGCTTATATAAACTTATCCTTGAAAAAAATATACAGTGAAAGTTAATTAGAAATTGGTAGTTTAATTAGGCTTCATATTCCATACGATTTTGATGATTCTTTCACCACTGAAAAATTCTTCCAGAATTACATATATCACAAAACTACCAACATTTTCACATTGTGGAAGTTTAAAGGGAGTTTCCATATTCACATCTGCTAATTTTAAACCTATTTCGTAGAAATGGATAGTTTTAGGCATTTAATTGCGAGCATAGTGAAGTTTAATCAATAAGGAGCTCGTCTGCGTAGAGCAGTGGTAGCTTAGTTGCTTACCAAGCGGGTGGTCCGGGTTCAATTTCCACTGGATTAGAGGTTCCTGTGGGGGTGCATAAAGCCTCATGAGGTCCCTAGGGGCTAATTGAGGAGCTATTTAAAAGGAAAGTAGCGGCTTCAAGTGGCACGAACCGCATTAAGCGGCCGGGAGGGACTCGGGGTGCTAACCACGTCTCATACTCCAGCACTACGTAATGACGCCTGTAATGGGCAGAGGTGGAGGATGCAGCGGTCGGACGGTAGTGAATGCAGAGTGAATTATTTGAAGGAGTTGGAATTTTATTCGTATTCGCATCAACAAATTTACCTCTGATTTCGATGAACTTTGCAACAGTTAGTATATTTGTGGAAAAATAAAAATCTAATGAGTTATATTCTCTATAATACTATAGAGATATCAGGAAATATATGTTTTCAGGACCCATGTATAAAAATAAAATCATTTTAGAAAAAGGCCCGTGTGTGTGGACAGTGTTGGAACAGCATAACTCAAAACTAAAAGTCGGTTGAAACCAAACTTGGTGTTTAATTTCAGTATCTTCTAAGGATGCAACACGAAAATTTTCAGGAAAATTCCCCCATCTCCAACTACCCTTTACAAGGAACACTTTTCGAAAATATTGGTTTTCTCAATAATGCTCTAACGAATATGATTGAAATACCATATGCTTAAGATATTTTAATAACAAATAAAACGTGTATCTTGAATTTTATGGGAATATCCTATTAAGACCTCTTCCTTCTAGATGACTCTTCTATAACTGCTAAACTTCTTCATAAAAATATAGATCTCGTTAAAATTAACAGTATATGTCACATACATTTTTTTTTGTAGAGCTAACCGTTTCTAATATATTCCTTATTGTTGGTTTCAATTTTAAACTACCTAACTGCTTAAAATTTTTCAAACGGGAAGTAATATTTCGTTTTATATCTCTTTTGTTTTACTCCTGAGCATTCAAAGAGAACCGAATTACAATTGTTTCACATAGCAATCAGCTTTTTAAAGATTGTACTATCGCTTTAACCTAGTGTATCCCGTTCTTTCCCTTCTTCATACAGGTAAGCAAGTAATAAGACCAATTCTACTAATATTTATCTAGAATAGCACAGTATAAATAAAGGAATAATCAGAATAGTTTGTGGAACAGCTAGAGAAGATCATGTGAATGGAACCCATTGTATGTTTACTTCTTACTTTCTCTATACGAACTATGTACGTAGTGTATAGAGAAGGTATTGCACTCTACCAAAAAAGTCGATGCCGAGATTTCACCGGAAATATATGTTTTAATGTCCCCTGTATCCAAAAAAATATTTTCAGAAAAAGGTCCGTGTGTATGTGTGCCCGTGTGTCAGTGAACACGATAACTCAAATACGAAAAGTCGGTAAAATACCAAAGTTGGTATTTAAGTTCAGTATCTTCCAGGGATGCGACACAAAGATTTTGAGAAAAATCCCCCACCCCCAAATACCCCTTATATGGAACTTTTTTCGAAAATGTTGATTTTCTCAAAAATGGCTCTAACGATTTTGATTAAAATTTCGTATATTACAAATATTTACATGACAAATAAAATGTATATATTAAATTTTCTGGGAATAGCCTCTGAAGAGCACTTTATTCTGCACGAATTTTACGGAATTTTGAATAACTGCTAAACCGTAAGAGATGGAAAAAAACTTACTCCACGAAAAATGTAGAGCACATTAAAACACACAATTTATGCTATATACATTTTTTTCGTGGAGTTGATCGTTTTTGAGACATTCTTGTTTTTGGTTTCTGCTTTGAAAAACTTATACTTTTCTCATACAGGAATTGCTGTCCATACAAACAAAGGAACTTCAGTGACATAGCAACCAGCTTTTGACTGTCATTTTAACCTATAGTGCTCTCTTATTTGGCTTCTACTAACAAGCTTTTTAAGAATAATTTGTTGCAGAGATGTAGAGAAAGTCATGTGAATGGTACACATCAGGTGTTTTAATAAAAGTTCCGAATATAAATGAATACAATAACTCAAGAACAAAAGGTTGGTTAAATATCAAACTTGACATTTAAGTTTACTGTTTGCCAAGGATGCGACACGAACATTTTCAGGAAAATACTCCCACTCCAAATCAAGTATTACATTGAGGAATTTTTGAAATTTTCTCAAAAATAAAAATTTTGATTAAAATACCGTATATTAAAGACATTCATATGGCAAATGAAATATACATCTTGAATTTCTAAGACATAGCTTCGCAATTCCTATTCATTTTTTATGACTTTTGCATAACTGGTAAATTCTAAAATAAAGACAGAAAGTTATTATCAAAAAATCTGTTATATTCCATTCACATGACTTTCTCTTACTTTCTGTAACGAAATATTCTTAGAAAAGCTTATTCTTCTGCCTACTCAAGGTTATCAAGGTAGAAGAAGTAGAAGAAGTTAGACCGCCTGGGCAGTGCGGTGGTAGCGTGTCTGCTTCACATTCATCAGGTCGTGAGTTCGAATCTCCCTTAGGGTGAGTTATCCGGATAAGTTTTTTTCGGGGTTTTTCCTTATCCTGAGAAGACGAATGTCGAGTAACTTTAAGCTCACTGGTCCCCAAGATCATTGAGCTTCATTTCACCAATTCCATTCATCGTCCGATATGATAAACCAGGTTAATGGACGTTAAACTTAAAGAAAAAGAAAAAAAAAATAGAAGAAATAGTCGTATTACTTATTTAGTAGAGAAGGGAAATAAAGAGAATACATTAGACTAAATCGATAGCTAAATGTTTTAAAAATCATTGATTATTATTATTATTATTATTATTATTATTTATTGTACTTAGGTTGCATTTTCAACAATTTAAAACCAGGCCGTGGACTTAAATTACATTAAAATAAGAACTGAAGCTTTCCTGGCGACGTGTTAATTCAAAATCTTCTCGGGCTTCTAGCCAGGTAAAAACTTGGCTTGACACCAACGTTTCGAAGAAGTGCATCTTCCTCGTCTTCAGGGTGAACTGATCTTCACCCTGAAGACGAGATAGATGCACTTCTTCGAAACGTTGGTGTCAAGCCAAGTTTTTACCTGGCTAGAAGCCCGAGAAGATTTTGAATTAAATTACATTGTTTTTTCTAATGTACTTTAGGATTGAGTACCCCTTAAGTACAGCATTCCCTTAACTCTCTGGCTATTGGCGAGTGCTATATGCTATAACTATTATACCCTAATTTCTGCGTTTTCTCTGCTGCAGTCTCTCTCTCACATAAACCTTTTTACATTTCCCAAATATTGCCCCATTTCTTTAATTTTTCCCTTTCCGTTGACATTTATCATTACAATTCTCCTGGTATACTATCACGTTTGTGTTTCCAAATTTCCTGCTTTCTATTTCTTACCTCTTTACACTCAGTTATAAAGTGAATAATCCTATCTTGCTCCCCGCATAAAATACAACGCTGCAATTTATTGCCTCACATCTTTTTCATAGTGATATTTCTGTCCTCATCCTCGCTAACACTTCTCTCTCTTGTTTATTATGTATCTTAGTCATTCTTTCTTTATTGTTAGTACAAACAAGCTACTTTTTATTTTCTACCTCACCCACATTTTTACTTTCTCTACACGTACTATGCTCATAGTGTATAGAGAAGGTATTGTAATGCACCCAAAAATTCGATACTGAGATTTCACCGCAAATACATGTTTTGGGTCCCCCTGAATCCAAAAAAATCATTTTTAGAAACAGGTCCGTGTGTGTGTGTGTGTGTCTGTGTGTCTGTGGACAGGATAGCTCAAAAACGAAAAGACCGTTGAATACCAAACTTGGTATTTAAGTTTGCTATCTTCCAAGGATGCGACACAAAGATTTTCAGGAAAATCCCCCTCACCCCCAACTACCCTTTACATGGAGCTTCTTTCGAAAATTTTGATTTACTGAAAAATGGCTCTAACGATTTTGATTAAAATATCTTATATTAAAGATATTTACCTGACAAATAAAATGTATATCTTGAATTTTCTGGGAATAGCCTGTAAAGACTACTTTATTCTTGAGGAATTTTGCATAACTGCTAAACTGTAAGAGATAGACAAAAATTTACCATACAAAAAATGTAAAGCACATTAAAACACACAATTTATATTATACACAATTTTTTTTCGGGCAGTTGATCGTTTTTGAGATATTGTTTGTTTTTGGTTTCAGCCTTTAAAAACATACTTTTCTCATACAGGAATTTGTCAACTCCTGTCCATACAAATAAAGGAACTTCAGTCACATAGCAACCAGCTTTTGACTGTCTTTTTACTTTCTCTATATCTACTATATACATAGTGTATAGAGAAGGTATTGTATTGCACCCAAAATTCGATACCGAGATTTCACCGGAAATATATGTTTTGAGACCCCTTGAGTCCAAAAAAAATTTTAAAAAATTTCCTTGTGTGTGTCTGTGGGCAGCATAGCTCAAAAATGAAAAGACCGCTAAAAATCAAACTTGGTATTTAAGTTTGGTATCTTCCAAGGATGCGACATGAAGATTTTCAAGAGAATCCCCCCATCCCAAACTACCCTTTACATGGAAAAATTTCAAAAATTTTTATTTTCTTAAAAATAGCTCCAACGATTTTGATTAAAATCTTGTAAATTTAAGATATTTACTTGACAAATATATATCTTGAATTTTCTGGGAATAGCCTCTGAAGAGTACTTTATTTTGGATGAATTTTACGGAGTTTTGCATAGCTGCTAAACCGTAAGAGATGGAGAATAACTTACCGCACAGAAAATGTAGAGCACATTAAAACATACAATTTATGTAATATGCATTTTTTTTCGTGGAGTTGATCGTTTTTAAGATATCCCTTGTTTTTATTTTCAGCTATGAAAAACATACTTTTCTCGTACAGGAATTTGTCAACTCCTGTCCATACAAATAAAGGAGCTTCAGTCACATAGCAACCAGCTTTTGACTATCATTTTAACCAATGGTACTCCCATACTTCGCTTCTGCTTACAAGGAAACAAGTTATAAGACTAATCCTGCTAATTTTTTCTCGATTAGCATGAAGTAAATAGAAGGAGGAGCTTTTTAACATAATTTGTTGCAGATATGTAGAGAAAGGATTGTGAATGGAACACATCAGATTTTTAACCTGTGGTACTCCCTTATTTCGCTTCTACTTACAAGGAAGCATGTAATAAGACTATTTCTGCTTATTTTTTCTCGACTAGCAAGAAGTAAATAGAAGCATAAGCTTTTTAACAATAATTTGTTGCAGAGATGTAGAGAAAGTCATGTGAATGGAACACATCAGATTTTTATTTATTTATTCTATTTGTCATTGATGTAACTCGAGGAAATGCAGGGATTTTGGACAAGTATAATATGTAAGTGCTAGTAACTTTATTATTGTTGGTTTTTTATTTAGTTTTTCGTTTTTTATTTATTGGTAAAATTAATTTGTTACACAAAGTAATTAAACTAAACAAGGTAAAATAAGTACATATTAATTATTAACATTTTAACAACAGTTCAAAGATGATTCAGAAGCATGTTTTGGTATGAATTACACGGTTTTTAAGTGGGGAATACAGTGTGGAATTCTTAGCACATGCTGTGCGATAAAAGGTTGCATGTCATTTTACTATACGCTCTTCAACTTAGAAAATAAGACGGAGTGTTGAACACAAGCTGTGCGCTAAATGAATGTACTTATCACTTTTCTATCAACTCTACAACTCCAGGGGAAGGAACAGCTTTCAACATAAGTTGAGTTGTAAATGACTGTACTTCTCTATACCACCGCGAATGTGGAGCTAGAAGCTTGTTGGACGCTACTGGCAGGCACGGAGGACGTAGACGGACTAGGTAAATTTATACTTAAGGCAAGACAGCTGAGATCTGAGAAGACTGCCAATAGAGAAGGGGGGGAGGGATAAGAACAACTAATCAAAAGTGACTACAATGTTTACATATATATTATGTCATACTGAGGTCACTGTTGTGTTATAATTTTATATATTGTGAATATATTATGTGTATATATTTCTTTTAAGTGTATTTATCTATTATAAGAGGGTACATTTATGAAGGTGTACTCTGTAAAGTTAAATTGCTATACTTGAATATCTTTGTATTTTTACTGTCGGGTTTACTCTTTTAATTCTTTGCTGTTGTTATAATATTGCTTTTTATTGTGTATTGCCTTTGTTTTTTTATTTCTTTTCGTGTTTACTCTTTTAATTCTTTATTGCTGCTGTTTTAATATTTATTTTTAGTGTGTATTACAAAAGCATGTACGGTCTGTGGACCTGTGCCATTGTTGAAATTCAATGTGTGATATTGCTATGTCAATAAATACACTTATTCATTCATTTATATTTTTCTATCGGTTTTTCAACTTCAGACAAAGGAACAGTTTTCAATACCAGCTGAGCAGTAAATGGTTGTACTTGTTACTTTTATATCGGCTCCACAACTCCAGACAAAGAAACAGTTTTCAACACAAGCTGAATGGTAAATGACTGTATTTGTCACTTTTCTATCGGTTCTACAACTCCAGACAAAGGAACAGTTTTCAACACAAGCTGAATAGTAAATGACTGTATTTGTCACTTTTCTATCAGCTCTACAACTCCAGACAAAGGAACAGTTTTCAACACAACTTGAGCGGTAAATGTTATCCTTGTCACTTTTCTATCGGTTCTACAACTCCAGACAAAGGAACAGTTTTCAACACAAGCTGAGTGGTAAATGACTGTATTTGTCACTTTTCTATCGGTTCTACAACTCCAGACAAAGAAACAGTTTTCAACACAAGGTGAGTGGTGAATGACTGTATTTGTCACTTTTCTATCAGCTCTACAACTCCAGACAAAGGAACAGTTTCAATACAAACTGAGCAGTAAATGGTATTATTTTACTAACGGCTCTTCAACTTCGGAAAATGGAAATTAGTTTTCGACACAAGCTGAGTGCTAAATGCTTGTCACTTTTCAATCAGCTTATCTCTAGACAAAGAAGCAGTTTTTAACCCAAGCTGGGCGGTAAATGGCACCTTTGTCATTTTACTATTAGGAGTTTTTAACACAGGCTGAGCGGTAATGTCCATATTTTACTCTTTTTATCAGCTCTTCAACTCCAGACAAAGGATCAATTTTCTACATAAGCTGAGAAGTAAATGACCATATTTGTAGCTTTCCTTTCGGCTCTTCAGCTGCAAAAGAACACAAGTTAAGTGGTAAGTTATCATACTTGTCACATTAGGTATTGGCTCTGTAACCCCAGAGAAAGGAACGCGGTTTTCAGCACAAGCTGTGGGTAAATAACCGTATTTGACACTTTCATGTTCAGCGGTTAACAATCAAACTTGTCACTTTCCAATCGGTCCTTGATGTTCAAATAAAGGAACCCTACTGTCAGAAGTTAATTGCGTACTGGTTACTTTCCTATCGGCTCTTCACGTCGAGACAGGGTGGGGAACACAATATTGCCAACACAAACGAGGGCGTACCTACAGCTTTTCATTATTTCACGTGTGAACAGTGTTATTTACACGGGGCTGACCGCACCCCTTAACATGGTTCAATTTCGTCCTGGGCCGCGCCTGCTATTAGTTCCAAACTTGGATCCGCCACTAACATGGAGAGAGGGTTGCCGTTTTTAGGACACGGCCTGCAAATTACATTCAACATATTTTGACGTATACCGAGATACATTAACACATTACCAGGGCAGACTTCAGCCTCCACTGCATTAGGGTTGGTGTTGTATTTTCTGCTGACTTCATGCACCAAAATAATAACTAAATACATAAACATAGTAATGCAGCCATTATACACTCACTTGCCTTGGTTCACATTTCATGAGCCAAGTTTTTAAATTTCAAATCACGCTACCCCACAACTTTCGGTTACCCTTATTTTCAAACAAACCAACTTATCTGGAGCTTTGTTACTGTACTATAGAACATAATGGAACTTTTAGACTTAGCTACACCTTCATATGACTTTCTCTACCTATTCTACAACAAACTATTCTTACAGATGATTATTTTTCTATCCACTTCATTTTATCATAAGGAATATAATGCAAACTCCAACTTTTATCGACAAATCATTTAGAAACAAAGTTGTAAATATGAAATTATTTATGGACGCTCTTTAACTACTCTGGCTCTCAGCGCCACATTCTAAATTGGGCGTGAAAGACCGCTTACTTTTGCTCAGAGTCCTCTCTATCAGGCTTGAGGTTATTTTGCGTGCCGTAAATCTACGGCACGGGACCAGCGGCTTTACTTCCCTAACGAAGAAAGCCATGCTAAGGATTTTTACGCCCGTCTGAACCCGCGATCTTGGGTATATGAAGTTAGCATGGTAACCATTACATCACGGAGAGCGACAAAAAAGTTGCAGCTCGAGTTGTATTCAATAAGACTATTTCGTGAATAAAATAACAATGATTAGCCTATATGGACACGAGAATAATATTTCTAAAATCATATTTGTCTTGACATATATTTTTGCCGAAATCACTGCAACTTGATGTCCTACCATAAAACATGACCTCGTTGCTTACAAGATTCATTCAGCTGGTTCCTCACGCACTCTCTCTGTTGTTTTTAGTATTCTGCGGCTTTGAGGTTTTCAATTAATATGTGTATTTCAGCGATAGACCTTTCCCCAAAACGTTTTGGAACTTCTGCCACTATGTGCGGGAATATCACTGCACACTGATACTATTATTATGAGACGAACATTAGTTCAGATAGAAAACAAATGGAGGTGGGTGCGATAAATTTAGAAAAAAAAAATTGTTCGAGGGTGTGTTAAAAACGATTAAAATGCAAAGATATGATTTCCGATTGGTTGGAATTTTACACGCCAATGTACTGGATTGGCCACTGATGTGTCATGGATGAATTAGTCGCGGTAAATACTCCCTTTGTAGGTAGAAGGGAAATAAGGGAATAGGCTAGTTTAAAGCGATGGTGAAATCTTTTAAGAAATAAATAAATGTCGTGTTATTTATGGACGCTCTTTAACTGCTGTGCTGTGGTTCTCAGCGTCCCAATCTAAATTGGGCGTGAAAGACCGCTTAATTTTGCTCAGAGGCCTCTCAATCAGGCTTGAGGTTCTTTTACGTGCCGTAACTCTACGACACGGGACCAACGGCTTTACTCCCCTTCCGAAGGAAACCATGCTAAGGATTTTTACGCCCGAAAAAATCCATCGTCTTCCGCCGGGGTTGAACCCGCGACGTTGGGTATATGAAGTCAGCATGGTAATCATTACACCACAGAGGGCGACTAAAAATATTTTAAGAGCTGTTCACTATATGACACTTTGAAATGTTCTACATATGTGATAAACATACGACATTTTATTAAAATGTTAGAGAAATGTTTGAGAAAATCCACATTAACGGATACTGTTTTCCATGTAAAGTGCCATTTTAAACAGGATAGTTTTACTTTCTCTACCCAATATATAATTTACATAGTGGATAGAGAAGGTATTGTAATCCACCCAACAATTCAATACCGAGAATTTCACCACAAATACATACTTTGAGACCCCATGAATCCAAAAAGCAATTTTAGAAAAACTTCCATGTGTGCCGGTGTGCCTATGGACGGCATGGCTAAAAAACGAAAAGACGGTTAAATACCAAACTTATATTTAAATTTAGTAGCTTCCAAATATGCAACACGAGATTTTGATGAAAATCCTTCCACCCCAAACTACGCTTAGATGGAAAAACGTTCGAAAATATTTATTTTCTCAAAAATGGCACTAACGATTTTAATTAAAATATCGCACATTAAAGATATTTACACGAAAAATAAAATGTATATCCTGAATGTGCTGGGTAAAGCCTCTGAAGACCTCTTTATTCTGGATGAATTTTGCTAAATTTTGCGTAACTGGTAAAAAGTAAGAGATACACAAAACTGCACAACATACTGCACAAAATTTGTATGGATCTTGTTAAAACACAATTTGTCATATATGTTTTTTTTTTTTTTTTTTCGTGGAGATGCTTTTTTTTTTTTAGATGTTTCTTGTTATTGTTTCGTTTTTAAAATACTTAAAATTTTCACATACGGGAATTTATCAACTCCTGGCAATGCAAAGAATTGGATTTCATGGCAACCAGCATTTAAAGGATTTGATTATCGCTTTAGACTAGTGTATTCCATTATTTCCCTGCTATTTAACAAGAAAGCAAGTAATAAGACAATATCCGGTAATGTTTATCTCTATTAGCATGAGGTAGATAGAAGAATATGCCTTTTAACAATCATATATTACCTAAATGAAGAGAAAGTCATGTGAATGAAACACACATGCTGTTCACAAAAAACAAAAACAAAAACAAAAAACAACAAAAAACAAAAACACACACATACACACACATGGACTTTTTCAAAAATGCTTTTTACCTTCTATGCACGGTCGTCTCCGTAGCGAAGTGGTATGCGGCTGCTTGTCAGCGAGAGACCCGGGTTCAATTCCTGGTACCGGCGTGGGAGTTTCCCCCCACTGGGAGACCTAGTTCGGGATGCACTCAGCCTCGTGAGGTCCCGGGGGGGGGCGTAATTGAGGAGCTACTTGATTGAGAAGTAGCGGCTCCAGATCGAGAAGACCGCATTAACCGGCCCGGAGGGACTCGAGACGTTGATCATGTCTCACCCTCCAGCACTGCACCCCATTCATGACGCCTTCGGTCCGAGATGGCGGATGAAGCGGCCGGGTGGTAGGAATAGGTCCCTTGCAGACTGTTGTGTCATGGAGTTGAGTAAGTACGTATACACAATGTGCATAGTAGATAGTAAAGGTATTGTATTTCACCCAGAGTAGATAGAGAAGGTATTGTATTCCATCCAGAGTAGATAGAGAAGGTATTATATAACACATATTGTGCATCATTTCACTTTCATTCATCATCCGGTACGACTATCAGGCTAAATGGTGTTAAACCACCACCACCACCATCACCACCCCCACCACCACCATGTGATCATATTGAAATTTGGTTATTTACATGACCAATAGTAAAGAAACAAAAAGAACAAGGAAAAAGGAGTTCCCAGTTGAGAAAAGTATCATTTTTGGAAAATTAAAATAAATTAAAAAGAATATCTCGGAAATGGTTAATTTCACAAAAAAGTTTATATGACATATAATCTGCGTATAGCAAAAGTACATTTTTGTAAGAGTTTTTGTGTGCATCTTACGATTTACCTGTTAAAAGTCGGTCAGAATGAAGTGGATTTCAGAGGCTACTCCCAACAAATTAAGAGATACGCTTTATTTGTCATACAACATATTTTATCATATGACATTGTAATGAAATCGTTAGAGCTACTTTTGAGAAAATAAAGATCGTCGAAAAACGTTCTATACAGATAACAAGTTTGGTATTTTCGTGTTTCAGTTATGCTGTTCACAGACTCAAATACAGACATATACATTGACATTTTTTTTTAAATTAGTTGTTTGTCAGGGAACCTTGAAATATATATTTCCGTAAACTCTTGGTATTGAATTTTTGGGGTGGAATACTTCTCCTAATATATATTCATTGGACGAGGTATATTTAAAAAAAAAAATATGTTCCATTTGCATGATTTTCTCTATATCTCTATAACAAATTATTGTTAAAAAGCTTATTCTTCTACCTACTTCATGATAATCGAGACAAACATTAGCAGAAGTTGTCCTTATTTCTTCGCTCCTTGTAAGTAGAAGAGAAATAGGAAAATGCGGCCCGCCTGAGTAGTGTGGTGAGTTCTAAAGGTCGTGAGTTCGAATCTCGTTTAGGGGGAGTTACCCGGATATGTTTTTTTTTTTTTTTTTTCGGGTTTTCCCTTATGCTGAGAAGACGAATGTCGAGTATCTTTAAGCTCCATGGACCCTGAGATTATTTAAGCATCATTTCACCAATTTCATTCATCGTATGATATGACCAAACCAGGTTAAAGGACGTTAAAAAAAAAAAAAAAAAAAAAAAAAAAAAAGCTAAACCGATAGTCAAATCCTTTAAAAGCTGGTTGCTATGTGAAACAATTGAAATTTCAATCTCTATGCTTGCCGTAGTAAACAAAAGAAAGATGCTTTCCGTTTGGGAAAAGTTTAATTGGCTAAAATTCAAAACAATAATCCGGATATCTCGAAAACGGTTAATTCTACAAAAAACATGTGTATAACATTATTTGTTTGTTTTAATGAGATCTACATTTTTTGTGTAGTAAATTTTTGTATATGTTTTATCGTTTGCCAGTTAAACAAAAGCCTTCCAGAATGAAGAGATCTTCATAGGCTATTCCCAGAAAATTCAAAATATACATTTCGTTTGTCATAAAACCATCTTAAATATAAACTATTTTAATCAAAATCGTTAGAGCCGTTTTAGAAAAAATACAAATTTTCGAAAAATGTTCCATGTAAAGGGTAGTCTGGTGTGGGGGATTTTCTTGAAAATCTTCGTATCATATCCTTGGAAGATATCAAACTTAAATACCAAGTTTAGCATTTAACGATCTTTTCGTTTTTGATCTATGCTGTCCACTTTTTTCTAATATTTTTTATTCAGGGTGTCCCAAAACATATATTTCCGGTGAAATCTTAATATCGAACTTTTGGGTGCAATATAATACCTTCTCTGTACATTATGTACATAGTACGTGTAGAGAAAGTAAAAATCACCACTACTCACATTTCTAACTCTTTATGTATAATTGTGTCACAATTTCAACAAACTGAACAAAACTTTGGACTTTTTAATTTTTTTATGGGTAAATTTTTACGCAGTATCTTCAAAAACTAAACTAAATCAGATTTTCAGGCCCCTAATTATGAAATGAACCCGTGGCATGTCGGGTAACACAGTTGGTAATACAGCACTCGAGTTGAAAATATGGAGTAAATGATAAAAACTCCACCCGTAAATAAATTCAGTACAAGCAAAGCTGTTCTACGATCAATACGCGCAGGTATTTGGAAAGCGCATGCAGTCAAATGGGGTAAATCATTATAACTGGAAATATCCCTGTCGATGTGGTCGTACATAGTGATCTGCGTATCTCCTGGTCAGCTTTATCACATTTATTGATACAGATGTGTTTTGTGGTTACCTAACATAATGTTAAATAATGGCTTGCCCCTTGCTAACAAATGACAGAATTCTATAACTCAGCAAAACGTAATAAAGAAGTTTACTTTCCCTAACACTTAGTTAGAGGAGATACTGCATGTACCCCAAAAACTCACAATGGAGATTTCGCTACAATAATATGTTTTTAGATCTCTTTGCTTTTAACACAGAAATGACAGTTATGAAACATAGAATGAAGATAGAGCACCGGTGAAATGTGGTGGCGGGGAAAACCGGAGAACCCAGAGAAAACCGGACACGGCGTCGCTTTGTGCACTACAAATTCCACAAGCGGTCATCTGGGCACGGCACCCTTACTTTGTGTGTGTTTGTTTCATACACCTTATTCCTCAAGTTTCTCCATAGATAAAGATCACAAAAGTTTAAATCAGGGGATCGCGAAGGCCAACATTCTTTACTAATTTCCCTATCTACAAACATTTCTGGAATTAAATTGAATGACTCATCTCATCAGCTGTAGACGTTGTAGCAATGTTTTATTTTAAACTTCAAATTTATATTCAACAGTTAGGTTTAAAAATGGCGTAAGTGTTACAGAAAGTCAAAATAAATTGTTGCATTGTAAGAATTACAGGTAAAGGAAAACAGTGTAAAATAAAAGGAGTTTACCAAGCAAATCTACTGATATTGTGCTCAATGCATGCTATTTCTTAGAGTGCTTATAAGAAATTAACACGGTGAAAATAAGCTAGTGATAAACATGAATGAAAACTGAATTTATGTGCAGTTTTCAAGTGTTGGTGGAGTAACATATTCCAGGACTAAGGTACACAGAGGCAAAATGCAGTGATGGACAGCGGTCTATTACCACCCGTACTGGTTGGGAGATGGGATTTATTCCAGGTTTTTGGCTCATTTACGATTCCAGGTCCAGTACATCTATCAGAGAGAAACATTTTCAAACGTATTGCATTTAAATTATTTGTAAATATGTTATCCATACGATAACTTTGGATACATACACTTACTCGCACGCACACACACTAAAAATGTGGGAAATATCATCTCTTAGCAAGTAGATACCGCTCGGGCTGTACAGAGCAAAGGGCAGACCGTTACGCGCACAAGTGGCGCTCTGCAATGCAGGACCACACTCGGCTTGGTCGGGTTATACCTACACTGGCATCATTGCTGTCCTGCAGTATTATTACTGACATCAGATAAAATTAAATGCTTGTTTATATGTGTTGGACCTCAGAAAGTACTGGGATTCTAATGTGGAAGGAAAAGGAGAGGAGATAATTTCATGATATTGTGGCAGTGCCATCCCCTCTAACGTTCTCACGTATATTAGGCATCACAGTTGGAGACCTTGGGATGCGTAAATAAGGAAGTGCAGCGCGACTGAATAGGAGACTCCTGATACACTCGAGATTCTTCTAGAAGTGTCCAGTATCTTCGACAAGTTTCCAGATAGTTCTGTGATGTCATTTTCTAGCTATAAAAGGATGAAAACTTGTAAGCCAGTGTTATGTTGTGAATTGTACTGTCATAATTGACTGCAGTGTTAGCGTGCAGTGGTGCGCGAGCCAAGGATGACATCACTGTAAAGTGTCTACGCGTCGAAAGGTCGAGTGAATTATTTGCAACAGTAAATTTAAGCTTTTAAAGATATTTATTGCAGTATTATGCACACAGCGGAAAGAGCAATAAAAGTGGTCATTTAACCAGCAATGCTACCGAATACCGATGATACGTAAACAATGTTTATTAAAAAACTCCGATGTGTTCCATTCACATAACTTTCTCTAGCTGTTCAATATACAAACTATTCTTGCAAAAACATTTTTTGTCTACATCATGCTAATCGAGATAACCATTAATAGAATTGGTCGCATTACTTGCTTCCTTATAAATAGAAAGAAAATACGTGAATACACTAGGCTAAAGCGATAGTCAAATCTTATAAAAGCTGGTCGCTATGTGAAACAATTGAGGTTCGGTTCGCATGTCAGTAAAACAATGGAGATGAAGCGAAAGTTGGCTTCCCGTTTGAGGAAAATTAGTTTAAAACTGCAACCAATAAAAGGAATATCCGAGAACTGTATATTCTACAAGAAAAAAGTATATGGCATAAATTATGTCTTTTAACGAGATCTGCATTTTTTTGTGTAAGAAGTTTTTGTCTATCTCTTACAATTTAACAGTTATATAAAATTTAGCAAAATTTATCTAGAATAAAGTGGGCCTCAGAGGCTATTCCTAGAAAATTCTAAAAACCTATTTTATTTTTGACGTAAATGTATTTAAAATGCGGTATTTTAATCAAAATCGTTGGAGCCGTTTTTGAGAAAAACAAAATTGTAAAACATGTTCCAGTAAAGGGTGGTTTGTGGTAGGGGATTTTCTGGAAAATCTTGGTGTCGCATTCTTGGAAAATACAAAACATAATCACCAAGTTTGGTGTTTAATGATATTTTCGTTTTTGAGCTATGCTGTCCACACACACACACATTTTTGGATTCAGGGGATGTCAAAACATACATTTCCGATGAAATCTCGGTATCGAATTTTTGGGTGCAATACAATACCTTCTCTATACACTATGTACATAGTACGTAAAGAGAAAGTAAAAATCTGATGTGCTCCATCACAAACGTTCTCTATATCTCTGTAGAGAAAAAAAATTAAATTATATAAAAATTAGTGTAAATATGCTTATTCTTCTTTCTACTTCATACTAATTGAGATAAATGTTGCAGAAATTGTCTTATTACTTAGTTCCTTATATGTAGAAGGGAAATAAGGGTATACACTAAGCTAAACCGACAGTCAAATATTTTAAAATGTGGTTGCTATGCAATTGACATCCGATTCCTTGCGTGGCCAGAAGTTGACAAGTTCCCGTATGAGAATAACTTTAAGTGTTTTAAAACTGAAACCAATAACAAGGAATATCTCGAAAACGGTCAACTCCACGAAAAAATGTATATAGCATAGCTTGTGTGTTTTAACGAGATCTACAGCTTTTGTGTAGGAAGTTTTTGTGTATCTCCTAAGGTTTACCAGCTATCAAAATTCAGAAAAATTCATCAAAAATAAAGAGGACTTCAGAGGCTATTCCAGAAAATTCAAGATATACATTTTATTTTTCATGTAAATATTGGGGGTAGGAGGATTTTCTTGAAAATCTTCGTATCGCATCCTTAGAAAATACTGAAAATGAATATCAAGTTCGGTATTTAACGGACTTTTCGTTTTTGAGCTATGCTGCCCACAAGCATACACATATGGACATTTTACTAATTTTTTTTTTTTGAGGTAGGGGATCCCAAAATATGTATTTCCGTTGGGTGCAATACAATACCTTCTCTATACACTCTGGACATAGTACGTTTAGAGAAAGTAATATTTGCTAAAAATAATTAGCCGCGACTAAATGTTAGACTAAATTAGTTACTCCTAGAAAACCAAAATGGATTTTGTAATAAAAGATCATGTATAGATTGTATTCTTACTCTGTACCTTGCGACCAGCTAAAAGCAAAGGCATTTACTTAAGCTCTATGAACTCTTCGTAGAGGTCTCTGATTGCTGCATTCTGGTGATATCCTTTGGAGGCAACATGCGCGAAACTGGATGTGTAAGAGGAGGTTGAAGCAGCATGATTTACACACACATACAACACCCATGCCCAAGGCGGGACTCGAACCCACGATCCCCTGCGCTGCGAAACACCAAAGCGAGACGCTTTGGCGACCGCGGCCATGGGGACCGGCGGTCTTTGGCACCGACTTGCACTAAAGAAATCACCTGAAGATTTTCGTTCCATTGGGAAGGAACTCGTGTGGCAGACTAATTTTATTCATCATCCTTTTGGTAAGTCAATTATTTTCAAATTCATTACTGTTGTATTCAAGGGATTTAGCATAATTTATTTCTGTGTGGCTAAGTCGGAAAGTAACTCGCAGTGTTATGCAAAAAGAGAAACAGTGTCATTTTCTTGGAATTCCATTGCTTATGTAAAAGAGTAATAAAGACTTTGGTCAAAAAGGAAAGAAAAAGATACATTTTATAATGGAAAAATTTCGTTGTTATTCATTTTGGTAAGCATTAGCAGAAATTGCCTTATTACTTGCTTCCTTGTAAGTGGAAGGAACATAAGAGAACACACTAGGCTAAATCGATAGTCAAATTTTTTAAAAGCTGGTCCTATGTGAAAATACCTGAGGTTCGTCTCGCATTGCGTGGCCTGCAGTAAAACAAATGTGCTGAAACGAAATGCCACACCCCATTTGAGAAAAGTTAGTAGCTTAAAATTGAAACCAATAACAAGGAATATCTCAGAAACGGTCAGCTCTACATAAAAAGCAATATAACATAAATTATGTGTTTTAATGAGATATACAATTTTTCTACAATACGGATTTGTCTATCTATTACGGTTTAAACGTTATGCAAAATTCTGCAAAACTCACCCAGAAGAAAGAGGTCTTCGGAGAATATTCCCAGAAAATTCAAAATATGCATTTTATTTATGATGTAAATGTCTGCAATAAATGTTATTTTAATCAAAATATTTATTTAAATATTTTTTGAGAAAAATAACATTTAAAAAAAAATGTCGATGTAAAGGATAATTTGAGGTGCGGGATTTTTTTGAAAATCTTTGAGTTGTATTCTTGGAAGATAGCTAAACTTAAATACCAAATTTGATTGTTAACGGTCTTTTAGTTTTTGAGCGATGCTGTCCATAGACACACACGGATCTTTTTCTAAAAATGCTTTTTTCGGACTCGGGAAACCTCAAAACATATATTTACGGTGACATCTCGACATAGAATTTTTGGATGGAATACAATACCTTCTCTATCCTCTATGCACATTGTGCATACGGGCTAGAGAAGGTAAAAATAATTTGAAAGGAATAC
Organism: Hymenopus coronatus; assembly: GCA_030762935.1. Lineage (NCBI taxonomy): Eukaryota > Metazoa > Arthropoda > Insecta > Mantodea > Hymenopodidae > Hymenopus > Hymenopus coronatus. The sequence goes on from CM060883.1 coordinate 44,670,174, forward strand.
CTTATAATTATTGGTTTGTTACAAGTGAGATAAAGGACATAACTGACTATTGTTTCTTATGAAAGTTCTTATGGTAATATAGTTTTAGAAAAAAGAGCTTTTAGCAAATTTAGCCGACGGGGAGGAAACAGACTTATTTATGGGCGCTCTTTAACTGCTGCGTTTCTCAGCGTCCCATTCTATATTGGGCGTGAAAGACCGCTTAATTTTGCTCAGAGGCCTCTCTGTCAGGCTTAAGGTTCTTTTACGTGCCGTAAATCTACGAAAAGGGACCAACTGCTTTACTTCCCTTCCGAAGGAGGCCTTATTAAGGATTTTTACGCCAGAAAAAACCCATCGTCCTCCGCCAGGTTTGAACACGCGACTTTGATATATGAAGTTAGCATGGTAACCATTACGCCACTGAGGGTGACGTAACAACTCTTACACAAATAATAGAAAGAAGACAATATAATCAGGAGTAAATAAATAAAACGAGAGTTTTTAGCGTTTAAAAGAAGCAGGTTAGAACTAAGATATAATAACTCCATGGTACGACAGCTCACGGAGAACCTTGGCCTACCGCCCGGCCGCTGCGTCCCCCATTTCGGTCCATTATAGACGTCATGGATGGGGTGCAGAATAAGAGTGTGAGACGTGGTCAGCGCCTCGAGTCCTCATGACCTGGAGCCGCTACTTCTCCATCAAGTAGCTCCTCAATTGGCCCCCCAGGGACCTTACGAGGCTGAATGGACCCCGGGCCAGGTCTCCCAGGGAGGGAAAAATCCCCACACCGCTACTGGGGATCAAACCCAGGTCTCCCGCTTGGTAAACAGCTGTGCTACCACCGCGCTAAGGAGACGACCGAACTTATGAATTATAAAATTATACAACAGGCAGCAGCATTTAATTACTTAGTATTAGAATTAGCCGTTGTATTAGAAGAGAAAGATGTTGACAAGAAACCGAACACATTCAATATTATGTGCGGCACAATAAAGAGAACCCTTAAAAGGAAAACCAGAGTGGAAATGAAAATTAAATTTTATACGACAATGGAAGTCCTCATCAAGCGGAACATGGGTATTAAACAGAAAACACAAAAGAAAAATCTGCCGTGTTCCATTCATATGACTTCCACTACATCTGTTACAAAATATTATTAAAAGGCTTATTATTATGTCTTTTTCATGCTAATCGAAATGGTCTTATTACTTCTTTACAAGTAGAAAGGAAATAAGGGAGTACAGTAGTCTAAAGCGATAGTCAAATATTTCAAAAGCAGGTTGCTATGTAATGGAAATTTGTTTGTATGGCTAGGAGTTGACAAATTCCCATATGAGAAAAGTATATTTATTTTAAATCTGAAAGCAATAACAAGGAATATTTCAGAAACGACCAGCTCTACAAAGAAAAGAAAAAAAAAAAAAAAAAAAAAAAAAAAAAAGGTTATGACATAAATTATGTGTTTTAACGAGATCTACACAATTTGTGTGCTAAGTTTTTGTTTGTGCAAAAACTCAGCAAAATTCATCCAGTTCCACGGTTTACCATTTATGTAAAGTTCAGTGAAATTCATCCAGAATAAAGAGGTCTTCAGAGACAATTTCCATAAAATTTAATATATACATTTTATTTGTCATACAAATATCTCTAATACATGGCATTTTAATAAAAGTCATTGAATATATATTGAGAAAATAAACATTTTTGAAAATTCTTTTATGTAACAGGTAGTTTGGGGTGGGGGATTTTCTTGAAAATCTTGGGAGATACTAAAAATACCAAGTTTTGTATTTAACGGACGTTTTGTTTTTGAGCTATGCTGTCCACAAATACACTCACCTTTTTCTAAAAATGTTTCTTTTTTATTCAGGGGGTCTCAAAACATGTTTCCGTTGAAATCTCGGTATCAGCGTACACTACTTACTCTATACACTACATAGTAGTGATGTGTTGTTTTATGATGTGCTTGTAACATCCATTTTTAACATAAATGAATACTTTTATGTGTATTAAATTTTGGAAAATATATCTGTATTCTATACCACAGTTTCATTTAATTAAATTAAATAGTTTTTGAGAGACGTAAAACCAAAGTCGGCACTGAAATAAAAGTAAAAAGCTTGACTTACAATAACCCAGGGTCCTTAATGTAACCAAATTTTCTGATGCACGGTCTTGAATATTCAAGAATGGCCTTTTGTGTAAAAATGCTTCTTTCTTCAACTTCTTCTGTTTTATAAGAGATATAATTTAATTGCTGCACTGCTTGATTGAATAGCTTCAAAGTCTTTAAAATGTGAATATATTGGAATAGTGATGATTAGGGATAGCATCTTGGGGTCCGATAGCGGGATAGAATTGAAGTTAGCGCAGCATGGTATATAGTGATGCGTTGACAATGCAGTGGTACTAATAGAAGGAAAATGGGACTGTGATGTTTTCACTAGCAGTGAAAGGCGATTGAGGTTGGTTGGTGGTAAACATAAATACCACTGATTTACGGGAACTAAGAATTTACGTGCATTCAGTTGCTGTTGTACAAGTCAACGGTATCCGTTTTATTTTTTCTCAAGATACATAGATTACAATTCACAATAACATACATTCGTGACATCTCAAATGCGAATCGTCTCCGATTGGCTCGTAAACTGGCAGATACTAAATTTAAATTCCAAGTTTGGTATTTAACGGACTTTTAGTTTTTGAGTTATACTGTCTAAACACATACCTACCTACCTACCTACTTACCTACCCACCATCCCACCCACACACACACACACACACACACACACACACTGACCTTTTTTGTCCTCGTAAGAAATATATACATTTAAAATTTTAAATCCTAGACTCCTTTAATAGTTTGTTCAAAATAATAATAAATATAATGAAAAAATAGTGTATAGAAGATGTGTGTGGAATACACAACAGAACCTCGGAAGTTTCATCTTTTCAAACCACTCCTCAATTCTGTAATAATGCACTTCCCACGCTCATATCGCACTACCATTACATTGCAACAGGCTTATCAGGTTCGCTACCTGACAGACTGGCACAATCCGAGTAATAAACCCACACACACATATACCCACATTGCGTTTGAAAGCGTTGCGTCGATTTGATGAGCAAAACCAACCCATTTGCTTTTTGCACGGAGACAGGAACACTACTAGCACCACGCTGTGGCAACACTCGAAACTAAAATTCCCCTACAGACGGATGAGATGTACAAACATCGTTAGAACATTATATTAACGAGGTAGCTACATTACACGCACCTGGTGTTGTTTACTATCCAGAGGTAAATATTTGAACGTGCTTCTAGTTTCAGAGATGATATACGATACGGAAATGAGACATCTTCCTTCACAAGCAGGGCATTCCTTACGTAACAGCAAATCTATTAATTTCAAACTAACACAGCTGCATTAAACTAATATTTAGGTCATGTTAACCTTTATTACTCTATGGATGACTTCACAACATACTAAATATGCTGTCTTACTTTAAAAACTCTGATGCTTTCCATTCACCTGACTTTCTCTACGTCTTTGCAACAAATTATTGTTAATAAACTTATTCTTCTATCTACTTCATGCTAATCCAGATAAACATTAGCAGAAACGGTCTTATTAATTAATTCCTTTATAAGTAGGAGGTAAATAAGGGAACACACTAGGCTAACCGACAGTCAGATGTTTTAAAATGTGGTTGCTATGGAAATGAAATCCATTTCTTTGCGTGGCCAAGAGTTGAAAAATTACAGTATGAGAAACGTTTAAGTATTTTAAAACTGAACCCAATAACAAGAAATATCTCGAAAACGGTCAACTCCACGAAAAAAATGTATAATGTGTGAGTCGTATGTTTTAAAATGATCTACATCTTTTATGTAGTAATTTTTGTCTATCTCTTACGGTTTACCAATTATGCATAATTCCGAAAAATTCATCCAGAATAAAGATATATTCAGAGGCTATACCCAGAAAACCAAAATATAAATTTTGTCATGTAAATAGCTTAAATATAGGAGATTTTAATCTACTTCGGTAGAGTCATTTTTGGGAAAATCAAAATTTTAGAAATTGTTGCACGTAGTTGAGGGTGGAGAATTTTCTAGAAAATCTTCGTGTTGCATCCTTGGAAGGTACCAAACTTAAATACCATGTTTGGCACTTTACTAACCATTCGAGTTATCGTGTTCACAGGCATAAGGATACACTCTTACACACCGACCTTTTTCTAAAATGCTTTTTTATATAGGGGTTGCTAAAACGTGTATTTGCGCTGAAATCGAATTTTTAGATGGAATGCAATACCTTCTCTATACTCTATGTACATAGTACGTGTAGAGAAAGTAAAACTCTGTTGTGTTTCCATTCGCATGACGTTCTCTAGCTTTTCCCCAAACAAACTTTTTATAAAAGATAATTCTTTTATCTAGTTCATGCTAATTGAGATAAACTTTAGCAGAAATTGTCTTTTTACTTGCTTCCTTGTAAGTAAAGGGAAATAAAGGAATACACTATGTTGATGCAAGTTAAATATTTTAAACGTTATCGCTATGTGAAACAATTGAAATTCGGTTCTCCTTTGCATTCCGAATAGTAAAACAAAAGAGATGGAACGAAAGTTGGCTTCCCACTTGAAAAAAGTTAAAGTAGTTGAAAACTGAAACTACTAACAAGGAATGTTTCGGAAACGGTTAACTCTATGGTGATAATGTATATGGTATAAATTGTGTATTTTAATGAGATCTACATTTTGTGCAGTAAGATATAGTTTACGGGTAATACAAAGTCATCCAGAATGAAGATGTTTAAAGAGGCTATTTCCAGAAAATTCAAGGTATATGTACATTTTATTTGTCATGTAAATATCTTAAATATAAGCGATGTTAATCAAAATCGTTAGAGCCATTTTGAGAAAATCAAACATTTTCGAAACTTTTTCCACGTAAAGGGTAGTTGGGTTTGTGTGTACGCTACCGAGGGCATTCCACACTGTAACCGTGGGCTTATTGTACGTACACTTCTGGAGGAAAGATGAGATGAGTGTAATTTCAGAGAGTCGCCGACATCCGGACAGGGAGAGAGCCGTCGTGGAGAGTCCCTAACAGTTCACAAGCAATTCTTCATCTCGCGCGGGGTGTGCAGGAGCCCATGGCTCAGTCCCGGATAGATCACGTGAGTCCGCAGAATACCACATACGCCATCCCGCCACCAAGAGCTGTATTTCCAGAGCGCAGTTATCTCCACGGAATGGCACCTCTGCCGCTGTCCTCGACGACGCTTGCAGCCCTGAAAGAGACCGGTCGGGATGAAATGAAGCGACAGGAAATTTGGGGGACTGAAGAACCCGCTCCAGCATTCGCTTAATGACCCGGGAAAACCTCCGAAAAGCCCATGAATCACAGAGGTCGGCCGCAGGGCACCGATTCCATGACCTCCCGAATGCCAGTCCCAGACGAAATGCCTGAGCAACCTGGCTTGGTTACGTGAGTGTAGATAACTAAATATATTTTGAAATGAAACAATATAAATATGCGTAAAATAAATGAAACAGGTTATGTTTACTTTCTCTACACGTATGTACTATGTATATAATGTATAGAGAAGGTATTGCATTTCACCCAAAATTTGAAATCGAGATTTCACTGGAAATACACTTCTTAGGGTCCCCAGTATCCAAAAAATAAAAGCATTTTGGAAAACAGTTCTGTGCGTGTGTGTCCGTGTGTCTGTGAACACAATAACTCAAAAACAAGAAGTTGGTAAAATACCAAACTTGGTATTTAAGTTTAGTATCTTTCAGGGATGCGACACGAAGATTTTGAAAACAAAATCCTGCTAACCCTTACATGGAAAAAATTTCGAATGTTTTGATTTTCTCAAAAACGACCTTACGATTTTGATTTAAATGCAGTATATTAAAGATATGTATATGACAAATAAAATGTATATCTACATTTTCTGGGAATAGCATCTAAAGGCATCTTTATTCTAAATGAATTTTGCGTAACTGGCAAATCGTAAGAGATAGACAAAAACTCACTAAAGGCAAAAAAAAAAAATGTCCACCACGTCAAAACACACAATTTATGTCCTTTACATTTTTGTCGTAGAGGTAACCGTTTCCGAGATATTCCTTGTTATTGGTTTCAAGTGTGAAGTACTTAAACTTTTCTCAGACAGGAAGTGTCCGTTTTTCTTTTCTTCTACTCCTGGCCAAGCAAAGAAGCGATTTGAAATGACAATCGCATAACGATAGGTTTTAAACCATTTGACTATCACTTTGCCTAGTGCATTCATTACCTTATTCCCTTTTACTTATAAGAACTAAGTAATAAGAGCATTCTGCTAGTGTTTATTTCGATTAGCATTGTGTAGAAAGAAGAATAATCTTTTGTAGGAAGTTAGTAGAGCAGCTAGAGAGAGTCACTTGAGTGTAACATAAGATTTTTACTTTCTCTATACGTACTATGTACATAGTGTATAGAGAAGGTATTGTATTGAACCCAAAGATTCGATACCGAGATTTCACCGGAAATATATGTTTTGAGGCCCCTAAATACAAAAAAAAGCATTTTTACAAAGAGGTCCGTGTGTGTGTGTGCGTGTGTGTGTCTGTGGACAGCATAGCTCAAAAACGGAAAGATCGTTGAATACCAAACTTGGTATTTAAGCTTGGTATCTTCCAAGGATGCGACACGAAGATTTTCAAGAAAATCCCCCCCCACCCCAACTACCCATTACATGAAACTTTTTTCGAAAATTTTGATTTGCTCAAAAATAGCTGTAACGATTTTGACTAAAATGTCAAATATTAAAGATATTTACCTGACAAATAAAATGTATATCTTGAATTTTCTGGGAATAGGCTCTTAAGACTACTTCATTCTGGATGAATTTTACGGAGTTTTACATAACTGCTAAACCGTAAGAGACAAACAAAAACTTACCACACAAAAAATGTAAAGCACGTTAAAACTCACAATATATGTTATATAAATTTTTTTCGTGGAGTTGATCATTTTTTAGATATTTGTTGTTTTCGGTTTCAGCTATGAAAAACTTATACTTTTGTCATACAGGAATTTGCCAACTCCTATCCATACAAACAAAGGAACTTCAGTCACATAGCAACCAGCTTTTGTCTATCACTTTAACCTATGGTAATCCCTTATTTCGCTTCTACTTACAAGAAAGTAAGTAAAAAAAAAACTATTTCTGCTATTTTTTTCTCGATTAGATGAAGTAAATAGAATACTTTGTTGCAGAGATGTAGAGAAAGTCATGTGAATGGAACACATCAGATTTTTGTAATAATAATGACTGTGATTGTGAAGATAACCCCGGCTTGTTTGACATAAGAGTTCTGCAAGGAATGAAAAGCCTGAAACCAGCGAAATAATAATAATCCATCCAGCGGTTCTCGAGATCAGAGCGTTCACACAGACAGGCATATGGAAACCTCGTTTGACCCATGTATATGGTATAAACTGAGTACCTAATAAACTAGATTATAAGACTTTATATCCCACTAAAAAAAGAGGGGGTGCACTTTTAACACATAGAATCCTACGATGACTGCCAAATGCGCCATTCAAAAAACCCTGGATCTTGATGGTGGTAACTCTGCTAGCGTTATCTCTCTTTAGAACTTGAATGGAATAATAAAAGATGGAGATATACTATTAAAGCGAAGAGTAAAGAAACAACAAGATAGAAAGCAGACAGAAAAGAAAAGAAAGAAAAGGGCATCTCTTTTATTTACTTTCCTTCTTTCTTTACGACCCGTCCTCGAGAGATAGATAGTTTTTTTTTTTCTACAGGACCGTGTTATTCTTCAACATTTACTGTTTGGAAGAGACTAAACTTTGCATAGAAATAGCGGTGATAGTTTATATTTCTATCTTGCTTGTGTTATTCGCGATGTATGTTGGCGTCTTCAAAAACTGAAGCTATGCTCCAAGAACAGGAAACTGGATCTATCAAACTTTTATGTTATCCCAACTCACTATTAAAAATGGCAAAAAATAAATGTAATGTACAGAAAGGGATGACAAAAAGTCTACACACATACATACATTTCTTTTCTTCTTCCTCCTATACCTGTTCCTTCAATTACACCTCGCTCTTCTATTATCTCTCTCTCTCTTCCTTGCTTTTCAATCTCTGCAGTCCTTCTCCTCTCCACATTTCTTTCTCTATTTACAATGTCCATGTCATGTTATGTTTTGAAAACCAGCAATAAAAGTATTTGCTGGAATTAAAGCAGCAGTAAAAGGTTTAACACGTGGTCTGTGTGGGTTTTCTCCGGGTTCTCCGGTTTCCCTCGCCATTCATTCCACTAATAGCTCCATAATCATATTTCCTGTCTCAACTTCACTTTCATACCATATATCAGGCTAATTACCCATCCTGAATTCTCTCTGATTCAAAGTATATGTTCCTCAATAGGCGTCTGACCACAGGCGCTGGCTTGTAAGTCGAGGTTAAGCAGAGAAAGAAGACGTTTTAATATTACACAATTTTGTCTCTTCGTTATACTTGCTATGTGATTGGAATGGAATTGCTTCTCATGTGTACACAAAATTCTCTCTTCCATATGCTTATGTGATAGGAAAACACTTGGATAGATAATCACAATGAAAAAAAAAATCTGATATGTTTAAATTCACATAACTTTCTCTACATTTTTGCAACACATTATTGCTAGAGAGCTTATGCTTCTGTTTGCTTCATGCTAATCGAGAAAAAATTAGCAGAAATAGTTATTACTCGCTTCCGTGTAAGTAGAAGCGAAATAAGGGAGTACCGTAGATTAAAGTGATAGTCTCAAAAGATGGTTGCTATGTGACTGAAGTTCCTTTGTTTGTATGGACAGGAGTTGACAGATTCCTGTATGGGGAAAGTATACGTCTTTTAAAGCTGAAACCAAAAACAAGGAATGTCTCAAAAAACGACCAACTGCACGAAAAAAATGTATATAACATAAATTGTGTATTTTATCGTGTTATACATTTTCTGTGTGGCAAGTTTTGTCCATCTCTTACGGTTTAGCATTTATGAAAAATTCCGTAAAATTGATCCATAATAAAGTAGTCTTCAGAGGCTATTCCCAAAAAATTGAAGATATACATTTTATTTGTCGTGTAAATATCTTTAATATACAACATTTCAATCAAAATCGTTATAGCCATTTTTTAGAAAATTAAAATTTTGAACAAAATTCCATGTAAAGGGTAGTTGGGGTGGGGAGATTTTCTTGAAAATCTTCATGTCGCATCCTTGGAAGATACCAAACCTAAATACCAAGTTTGGTTTTTAACAGTCTTTTCGTTTATGAGCTATGCTGACCACAGGCGCACACACACACACACACACACACACAAAACATACATACACAGACAGATATACACACACGGACATTTAACTAAAAAAGTATTTTTTGGATTCAGGGCGTCTGAAAACATGCATTGTTGGTGAAATATCGGTATCGAATTTTTGGGTGCATTACAATACCTTCTCTATCCAGTATGTACATAGTACGAGTAGAGAAAGTAATACAACGCCAGAACCGAGATTTGAAACTCTTATCTCCTGTACTACGTTCGATTGCTATAAACACTAAGCTACTTTGGCAACATGGCAGCCTGAAATTATACTCCCAGACTGACTTGCATTGTTCCTGGCAAACAACAAGGAAAATCTCTAATTATTACTGTCTCTGCACGTACTATGTTCACAGTGTAAAGAGAAGGTATTGTAATGCACCGAAAAATTCAATACCGATATTTCACCGGAAATACACGTTTTGGGTCCCCCTGAAACACTAAAAAGCATTTCTGGAAAAAGGCCGTTAAATACCAAACTTGGTATTTAATTTTGGTTTCTTGCAAGGATACGACACGATGATTTTTAAGATAATCTTCCCACTCCCAACTACCCTTTACATGTCTTTTTTTTTCGAAAATTTTGATTTTCTCAAAAATGGCTCTAATGGTTTTGATTAAAATATCGTATATTGAAGATATTTACATGACAAATAATATGTATATCTTGAATTTTCTGGGAATATCCTCCGAAGACTACTTTATTCTCGATGAATTTTACTGAATTTTGCATAACCGCTAAACCGTAAGACATAGACAAAAACTTACCTCACAAAAATGTAAGCATATTAAAACACACAATTTGTTCTATATAAAGTTTTTTCGTGTAGTTGATCGTTTTTTAGATATTCCTTGTGTTTGGTTTCAGCTTTAAAAACTTACTTTTCTCATACAAACAAAGGAACTTCAGTCACAAAGCAACCAGCTTTTGACTATCACTTTAACCTATGGTACTCCCTTATTTCGCTTCTACTTACAAGGAAGCAAGTAATGAGACTATTTCTCGATTAGCATTAAGTAAATAAAAGCATTAGCTTTTAAAGAATAATTTGTTGCAGAAATGTAGAGAAAGTCATGTGAATGGAACACATCAGATTTTTTTTAGAAGACATTTTCAGTCTGACTCCACCTTGCAACTCCTATCCAAAGTGCTTGCGCCATTTTGGGTATAACTTCTCAAAATAATTTGAGATATCCGGAATAAGATGAACCAGTTGGGGAATTTAATGGCGGTCCGCATGTTGCCATGGTAGCTTGGTGGTTCAACACCTGACAGTCTGAATCTACCTATGGAACTCCTGTCCTAAACACGGATCGTGTGAAAAAAAAACAACAAATTAATTAACAGGAACTATGCTGTTTATCATGTTAAACGTTTACGTACGGGGATAAGAGCAACGAAACTATTACTTTTCTACTCACTTTCGATAAACCATTCTTAGACAAACTTATTCTTCTACCTACTCCTTGTCAATTAACAAAAACATTTTAATTACTCATTTTGTTATAGGTATAAGAAGGGTGAAGTCAAAATTTTGGTAGCTGTCACTACGTGATGATTATAAAGTTTCATTCCGTGTGCATGGTCATGACAAAACTCTTGTGTGGCATTACCACGACTGTCTAGATTCACTCCACTTTCTATATTCACTACAAATATTCTGTCAAAATCTTATGTACGTAATTATTTTACTCTTTGCAATTAGGTACTGCCCGGTGGCAGAGGTAATGTACAAAATTCACTTACAATAATACTCTTAAGTTAAATTAAGAATAGTTATACAGCTAACATATTACATATACATGTTTTTTTTAAATTCCTAACTACTTATTATTCAGTATAGCAATACTTATGTTAACTACCAGCTGGTTTATAAACATTATTATGAAGCCTCAACATTAATGCTGCACATTACTAATATATACATTAAGAATAATATACGCTAATACAGTTTTGAAATCCTTAATTACTTCACAATATTTACTCAAATTAACTAACATTTACTCTCTTTAAATTGTTCCTAAACTTCTTTAAGGTCAGAGGGCAGCCCTGAAAGGCTGCTACAGACAATTCTTTCCATTCTTCAATGGTCCTATTAACAAAAGAAAATTTTCCTACGTCGGTTCTGTACCTTCTACCCTTAATTTTATACAAATGATCGTTTTGTCCGTAGTATGTTGGGCTTTCTAACCTCTTTCTAACGTTCACACATGGATTTAAACCAGTATAAGATTTAAATAGTGCGCCTAACCTGTGTGTTTTACGCCTAGCTTTTAGTGGCTCCCATTTACTCTCTTCGCCTTTCGTAAGTCCAAAATCTTTACCTCTCTCTATGAATATAACCGCCCATCTCTGTATCTTTTCCAGCGAATCAGTTTGATAAACTCTGTATGGGTCCCAGCATGCTACTTCATATTCCATAACTGGCCGCACTAAGGACTTGTAGGCAATTTCCCTGGACTTTGCGCTCCCCTTTTTCAGTGTTCTCATTACGAAGTGCAATGTCTTCCACGCTTTCCTAGATGTAGAATTTATCTGATCCTTCCATCCGGCATTATATTTTGTTATTAATCGAGATTAAGTTTTCAGCACACATTTCGGTGAGATCCGAGTAATTTTTGTCTTCAACATCATACATGTGATAGTCAACATTCCTTTACCATAGGAAACTGATAATTAGTGTCTTTTTAATTCAAATCTGCAAATGTTCAATCGCTTTAATTGAATATAGATTCTGGCCGCAATTCATATAAACCCTTGTTCCACTGAAATTTAGCGCATTTCTGTGAGGTTGTGTTATGTTGCAGAGAGCCTATGTAAGCTTGTACATCACAGCTTTGTCATTGCCATAATTTCAAATAACGTTCACTTACCTTAATTAACTCTTGTAGCACTAGTGTCAGGTTAGTGCAATAACGCTGTAAGTGTTACAACCATATTTCATTAAGTTGTACCAGATTTGAAATTTGTAACACAAACAGAATATTCTTCTTTAATAGTCTTATTTCAGCAAGTCGAATGGATAACAATTATGGTAAGGCTGCCATGAATAACGCAGTTACTTTTTACTTTCTCTACACGTATTACGTACATAGTGTATAGATAAGTTATTGTAATGCACCCAAAAATTCGATACCGAGATTTCATCTGAAATACATGTTTGGAGACCCCCCGAATCCAAAAAAAGCATCTTTAGAAAAATGTCCATGTTTGTGTCTGTCTGTGTGTTTGTGTGTGTGTGTGTCTGTAGGCAGCATGGCTCAAAAACGAAAAGAAATAAAAAAAAATCTGATGTGTACCATTCACATGACTTTCTCCATATCCCTGCAACAAATAATTCTTAAAAAGCTTATACTTCTATTTACTTTATGCTAATCAGAAAAAAATAGCAGAAATAGTCTAATTAATCGCTTCCTTGTAAGTAGAAGCGAAATAAGGGACAACCGTAGGTTAAAGTGATAGTCAAAAGCTGGTTGCTATGTCAATGAAGTTCCTTTGTTTATATGGATAGGAGTTGACAAGTTCCTGTAAGAGAAAAGTATGCGTTTTTCGTAGCAGAAACCAAAAATAAGGAATGTCACAAAAACGACGAACTCCACGAAAAGAATGTATATAACATAAATTGTGTGTTTTAATGTGCTCTACATTTTTTGTGTAGTAAGTTTGTGTCCATCTCTTACGGTTTAGCAGTTATTCAAAATTTAGTAAAATTCATCCAGAATAAACTACTCTTCAGAGGCTATTCCCAGAAAATTCAAGATATGCATTTTATTTGTCAGGTAAATATGTTTAATATCCGAAATTTTAATCAAAATCGTTAGAGCCATTTTTTAGAAAATCAAAATTTTCGAAAAAAGTTCCATGTAAAGGGTAGTTGGGGGTGGGGGGATTTTTCTTAAAATCTTTGTGTCGCATCCCTGGAAGATACTAAACTTAAATACCAAGTTTGGTATTTTACCGACTTTTCGTTTTTGAGTTATCGTGTTCACAGACACACGGACACGGACACACAGACACACGGACACACACGGACCTTTTTGTGAAAATGCTTTTTTTGGATATTGGGGACCCTAAAACATATATTTCCGGTGAAATCTTGGTATCGAATTTTTGGTGGAGTGCAATACTTTCTCTATACACTATGTATATAGTGCGTATGGAGAAAGTAAAAAGTTGATTTTTTGTGGTTTTTACTTTCTCTAGCCCCGTATATACAATGTACATAGGGATAGTGAAGTATTGTATTCCACCCAAAAATTCGATACCGAGATTTCACCGGAAATACATGTTTTAGGACCACCTGCATCCATAAAAAGCATTTTCAGAAAAAGGCCCGTGTGTGTGTCCGTGTGTCTGTGAACACGACAAGTCAAAAACGAATAATAGCTAAAATACCAAACTTGGTATTTAAGTTTAGTATCTTCCGGGGATGCGACACGAAGAGTTTGAGAAAAGTCAGCCACCCCAAACTACCCTTTACATGGAACTTTTTTCGAAAATTTTGATCTGCTCAAAAATGGCTCTAACGATTTTTATTAAAATATCATATATTATAGATATTTACCTGACAAATAAAATGTATATCTTGAATTTTCTGGAAATAGCTTCTGAATACCTGTTTATTCTGGATGAATTTTGCTTAATTTGGCATAACTAGTAAACCGTAAGAGATAGACAAAAACTTACTATACAAAAAGTTTAGGCTTTTTTAAAATACACAAGTTATGTCATAATAATTTTTCTCGTGGAGCTTACCGTTTTCGAGGTACTCATTGTTATTAGTTTCAGTTGTGAAGTACTTATACTTTTCTCAGACGGGAGGGTCCGTTTTCTTTTGTTCTACTCCTGGCCAAGAAAAGAAGCGATTTGTAATGACAATCGCGTAACGACAGCTTTTAAAACAATTGACTACAGGTTTAGCCTAGTGTATTCCCTTATTTTCTTATTTTCTACCTCGATTAGCAAGGTGCAGAAAGAAGAATTATCTTTATCTAAGAATTTTGTAGAACAGCTAGAGAAAGTCATGTGAGTGTAACACATCAGATTTTTTCATTAAATTTCGTCATGCATAATCCTCAAAATGATTAAAGTGCACTCTAGCGAGAAACCCGTGAACTACCGTAGCAATCTCTGACAAAATGGTGGTATACGTCGTGTTAACTTTCTTTACGGAGATATGACATGTTTTTTGTATGCAGAGCACAAGAGGGGAGACGTGTGATGTAAGGATTTGAGCTAAGATGTGACCAGGAGGAGAGTGCAGTAATCGGATTATGCCACCACAGCAACTAATTAGTGTCTCTCCTACACAAAGCTCCAGGATTCCCTTTGTGGCAATGAAATATGTACCGCGTCTCTCTTGGGACTCTCTGGTTGGGTGGTCAGCACGGCAGCTAACAAATCTCCGCCAATAAAATGCTGCCACACAGCTACTCATATCACGTGTGGCATTTGTCCGAATTTTCCTTTATTAATAGATATCTGATAATTCACATTCGAACTGACTGTCACTGCAGTCGAGTGATGAACCTTCTGGCTGCTCAACCAGACCTCCCGGGCTCAATTCCCAGTTGGGAGCGGTACTTTTTACTTTCTCTACAAGTACTCTGTACATATTGTATACAGAAGGTATTGTAATGCACCCAACAATTCGATACTGATATTTCAACGGAAATACATATTTTGAGACCCCCTGAATCCATAAAAATAATTTTTGGAAAAAGCTCCATGGGTGTGTGTGTCTGTGGACAGCATAGCTCAAAAACGAAAAACCGTTGAATACCAAACTTAGTATTTAAGTATGGTATCTTCCAGGGATGCGACACAAAGCTCTTCAAGAAAATCCCCTACTCTCAACTACCCTTTACATGGAAAATGTTCGAAATTGTTATTTTCTAAAAATGTCTCTAACGATTTTGATTAAAATATCGTACGTTATAGATATTTACCTGACAAATAATATGCATATCTTGAATTTTCTGGGAATAGTCTCTGAAGACTACTTTATTATGGATGAATTTTACGTATTATTTTATAACTGGCAAACCGTAAGAGATAGAGAAAAGCTTACCTAACAGAAAATGTAGAGCTCTTTAAAACACACAATTTATGTCATATACATTTTTTTGTAGAGTGGATTGTTTTTTAGATATTCCTTGTTATTGTTTATAGTTTTTAAAAAAACTTGAACTTTTCTCATATAGGAACTTGTCAACGCTTGGCCACACAAAGAAACGGATTTCAACCCCATAGCAACCACAGTTTAAAGCATTTGACTGTCGATTTAGCATAGCGTGTTCCCATTATATCCCTTCTACTTATAAAGGTACTCAGCAATAAGACTGTTTCTGCTAATGTTTTGGCATGGAATAGAAGAATAAGCTTATTAACAATAATTTGTAACAGAGATGTAGAGAAAGTTATGTGAATGGAACACATCAGATTTTACTTTAATTAGAATTATCCCTTATCTTACACAGAGTCTGGAAGAATGAATGTAGGAGTGAATGTGTCTGTGTGTGTTTAAGAGTATAAGACTGAAAAGAGCTCACCTGGGAGTGTGGTGGTAGATTGTCTGCTTCACATTCAAAAGGTCGTGAGTTCGAATCTCGCTTAGGGCGAGTTTCTCGGATAAGTTTTTTTTTCGGGATTTTCCCTTATCCTGAGAAGACGAATGTCGAGGAATTTTACGCTCCATGGACCCCGAGATCATTTGAGCATCATTTCACCAATTTCATTCATCGTCCGTAATGACCTGCCAGGTTAAAGGACGTTAAGCTGAAAAAACAACAACAAAAAACAAAAAAACAAAAAAGCAAAGGAGTGTTAAGAAACCCAACAGTCGTTTGTCAAGTCAAAGCCCTCGATATGACCATATAAGTTTCGTTTTCGTAGTCGGCTTACCCTATCCGTATTTAGGACTGATACTCCCCTAGGACTTATAAGTGGATACCTGGGGTCAGAAGCCAACGGCACGAAGCCACAAAATAGAGAACCTGGAACGCGTAGCCAGGCATGAGTGTAAGGAAGTGGATGAGTGGAATGAGTGGCGGGGGAAACCGGAGGACCTGTAGAAAACCTGCTCACACCCGCTTCGTCCACCAGAAAGCCCACATGCGTGCGCTTGGGATCAAACCCGGGCCACATAGATGTGAGGCGAACAGTCTAACCACTCAACCACACTGCCGTTAAAAGGGCTATATAAGTAAAACAATAAAAATGTAATAATCGAATTGTGCTTGGGTTTTTTTATTTTGAAAGAAATAACTTTTTAGTAATTTTGAAATGAAAAATCTCGTTACAAATTGTGTAGGAGTAAACATAACTCACCAACTGCAATGCCTGATTCAACTGTTTTTTAAACTTAATATGTTCCAGAGATACGACACGAAGATTTTTTAAAAAACTCACCTTTCATTTCTCGGTTAAGGTGTTAGACCAAATATGGCTTTTCCAAGTTTTTCCTTCTCTCACTGGGTGCCTCCACCTCAGATATGGGTCGACTCATCGCTTGGTAGAATGAGGTTGTGGGGGTTAGAGATCATATAATTATGGGGAGTATCAAAGACGGCGTTATCCTGAAAAGACGAATATGAGGTAACTCTATGGATCCTGGGCTCATATTTTAGTATCATTTAACTCATTTTATTCCGTCATAGGTTCAGGATATTAAAATACAAACAATGCTTTTCACACAGAAATCAAAATGACTTTCTCTACAACAAATTATTGTTAAAAAGCTTATGCTTCTATTTACTTTAAAATAATCGAGAAAAAATAGCAGAAATAGTCTAATTACTTGCTTCCTTGTAAGCCGAAGCATAATAAGGGAATACCGTAGGTTAAAGTGATAGAAGTTGGTTGCTATGTGACTGAAGTTCCTTTGTTTGTTTGAACAGGAGTTGACAAATTCCTGTATGAGAAAAGTATAAGTTTCTCAAAGCTGAAACCAATAACAAGGAATACCACAAATCTGATCAACTCCAAGAAAAAAATGTATGTGACATAAATTGTGTGTTTTATCGTGATCTAGGCTTTTAGTATAGTAAGTTTTTGTCTATCTCTTACGGTTTACCAGCTACACAAAATTCGATAAAAATCATCTGGAATTAAGAGGTCTTTTGAGGCTATGGCCAGAAAATTCAAGATATACATTTTATTTGGAAAGTAAATATCTTAAATATAAGAGACTTTAATCAAAATCGTTAAAGCCATTTTTAAGAAAATAAAAATTTTCGAAAAAGTTCCATGTAAAGGGTAGTTTGGGGTGGGGGATTGTTTTTTTTTTTTTTTTTTTTTGAAAATCTTCGTGTCGCATCCTTAAATACCAAGTTTGGTTTTTAATAGTATTTTCGTATTTGAACAATGCTGCCCACAGACACACACGGAGATTTTTCTAAAAATGCTTCTTTTGTATTCAGGGAGTCTCAAAACATATGTTTCCGGTGAAATCTCGGTATCGATTTTTTAGGTGCAATGCAATACCTTCTCTATACACTATGTACATAGCACGTATCAGAAAGTAATTATTGAGCATGAGAAGAGGAAGTCATACAGACGTAATCCATCAGATTTTAAATGGAGGTAACCAAATTGTTGCTTTCAGTCCTCTTTAAGTGACCATTATTATGTTTCGCGCGATGTAACATCCGAAAACCTAGCTTACAGCAAATGGTTCTTATAGATTTTACTACTTATTCAAGTGCCTATACCTCCCTTGTACTTACAACAGATAGAAACAAATTTGATGTGTTCCATTCGCATGATTTTTCTCTATATATCTGCAACAATTATTGTTAAAAACCTTATTCTGCTATTTATTCTATGCTATTCGAGAAAAAATTAGTAGAAATGGTCTTATTACTTGCTACCTTGTAAGTAGAAGGGAAATGAGGGAACACACCAAACTTTTAAAAGCTGGTTGCTATGTGACTGAAGTTCCTTTGTTTGTATGGGCAGGGGTTGACAAATTCCTATGAGAAAAGTATAAGTATTTTAAAACTCAAACAAATAACAAAGAATATCTCAAAAACTTCAACTCATAAATGAATGTATGTAGCATAAATTGTGTGTGTTAACGAGATCTTACGGTTTACTAGTTATTCCAAATTAAGCAAAATTTATTCAGAATAAACAGAGCTTTAGAAGCTATTCCCAGAAAATTCAAGATATACATTTTATTTGTGATAGAAATGTCTTTAATATGTGGTATTTTAATCATCTTTAGAACCATTTTTAAGAGAAACAACATTTTTGAAAACTTTTCCATGCAAAGGGAAAATCTTCGTGTCGCATCCTTGGAAGATATCAAATTTAAATACCAAGTTTGGTCCTGTTTCTGTAAATTTTTTTTTTAATTCAGGGGGTTTTAAAACATGTATTTCCGTTGAAATCTCGACATCGAATTTTTGGGTGGAATACAATACTTCTCTAACCGTATGTACATTGTACTTATAGGGCTAGATAAAGTAATTAATATCTCAGAATTAAATTTGTTGTATGTTCTGCACTGGGTAATATTTTTAAGTTAAGGATAACTGGCTTTTTAGCTATTCAGGGCACATTAGGTCTGAGTAAAACAACTATAACATGAGAGGCGTTTATTGCTCCAAGACAAAAGCGTAGCGCAAAGTACTAAAACGCGTCATGTTGGTAACAATGATGCCATTAACTTTTCAATGCGGCGACCATCCTTTGATGAATGAATTATCGACTGTTACACCAATTTTATTGTCGCTAGGTAATTAATGTAGTTGGGTGTGTCTTGCTAGCCTGCTTTCATGGAGAAGGCCATTCCGCCACTGGAGGCAATACTTAATCCTGGTAGTAACGTTTTCTTTAGACAAGATCTTTGTATCGCAGTCGACAATGTTTGTGTTATGTTGCAAGTTCTCTGTACAAACACACAGCTGCGCGGCAGAGACATCTGGTGTGCAATATGGGCACAAGAAGCTCAACTGAGAGGATATTTAACATTCCGCCTCAAAACAATGAATGTGCTAGATAAAGAAGAGACTGTTTAAATAGATCTTTTAGAAAAAATCTGATGTGTACCATTCACATGACTTTCTCTATATCCCTGCAACACATTATTCTTAAAAAGCTTATACTTCTATTTACTTTATGCTAATCAGAAAAAAATAGCACAAATAGTTTTATTACTTGCTTCCTTGTAAGTAGAAGCGAAATAAGGTACTACCATAGGTTAAAGTGATAGTCAAAACCTGGTTGCTATATCAATGAAGTTTCTTTGTTTATATGGATAGGAGTTGACAAGTTCCTGCATGAGAAAAGTATAAGTTTTTCATAGCAGAAATCAAAAATAAGGAATGTCTCAAAAACGACGAGCTCCACGAAAAAATGTATATAACATAAATTGTGTGCTTTAACGTGCTCTAAATTTTTTGTGTAATAAGTTTTTGTCCATCTCTTACGGTTTAGCAGTTATTCAAAATTCAGTAAAATTCACCCAGAACAAACTACTCTTCGGAGGATATTCCCAGAAAATTCAAAATATACATTTTATTTGTCAGGTAAATATCTTTAATATACGAAATTTTAATCAAAATCGTTAGAGCCATTTTTGAGAAAATCAAACATTTCGAAAAAAGTTCCATATAAAGGGTAGTTGGGGGTGGGGGGATTTTTCTCAAAATCTTCGTGTCGCATTCCTGGAAGATACTATTACTTAGTTCCTTATAAGTATAAGACAATAAGAGAATACACTAGGCTAACCCGACAGTCAAATGTTTTAAAATGTGGTTTCTATGGGGTTGAAATCCGTTTCACTGCGAGACAAAGCCTTGACAGGTTCCCGTATGAGAAATGCTTAAGTATTTTAAAGCTGAAATCAATAACAAGGAATATATCGATAACGGCCAACTCCAGGAAAAAAATGTATACACATAAATAGTGCGTGTTATCGCGATCTACATTTTTTGTGAAGTAATCCATAGGATATACGAGTTATGCAAAATTTAATAAAAACCATCCAGAGTAAAGAAATCTTCAGAGACCTTTCCCAGAAAATTCAAGATATACATTTTATTTTTCATGTAAATATCTGAAATATAAGAGATTTTAATCAAAATCATAGCCATTTTTGAAAATAACAAAATTTTCGAAAATTTTTCCATGTAATGTATAGCTTGGGGTGGGGGTATTTTCGTGAAAATCTTCGTGTCGCATCCTTGGAAGATACCAAACCTAAGTTTCAAGTTTGGCATATAACGGTGTTTTCGTTTTTGAGCTATGCTGTCGGTAGAAACACACCCAGCTAGACAAACAGACCTATACGCTAAAGATGTTTTTTTCGGAATCAGGGGACCCCAAAATCTCTATATCCGGTAAAACCTCGATATCGAAATTTGGGGTTAAATACATACCTTCTCTATCCCTATATAGATTGTTAATACAGGTCTAGAGAAAGTAAAAATCAAATGTGCTCCATTTACATGACTCTCTCTACCCTTTCTACATACAAACTTCTTACAAAATTTATTCGCCTTTCTACTTCATGCCAATCGATATAAGCATTATTAGAATGGTCTTATTATTTAGTTTCTTATAAGTATAAAAGAACAAAGATGACTGCCTCCATGGTCGAGTGGTCAGCGAGCTAACTTCTCACCCGGAGGTCCCGGGCTCAATTCCTGGCTGGGGTGGGAAATTTTTCTTTAACCGGAATTATTCCCTATCCCCCATAGAGTCTGGAAGTATGAATGTGAGAATGAATGTGTGTGTGTTTAGTAATATAAAGTTTAACCTAATGTTCTGAACCTACAGTTTCACAAGTGGAAGCCCCCGATATGACCATTGATGTTACAAATGAAGCAATGATAAAAAAAGGAAAAAAAAAAAAGAGTATTCTAAAGCGGTAGTCCAATGTTTTAATAGCTGTCGCTATGCATTTGTCATTGAAATTAGCTTCTTTGCATGGCCAGGAGTAAAACAAAAGAAACACGGACGAGTTCCTGTTTGAGAAAAGTGGACGTATTTTAAAATTGAAACCAATAACAAGCATATCTCGGATAAAGCTCCTTAATAAAACTGTAAAGGACATAAATTGACGAGTGGAATAAGCTTTTGTCTATCTGTTACAGTGTATCAGTTAAAAAAATGTCATTCAGAATGAAGAGGATTTCAGAAGCTGTTCCCTAGAAATTCAAGCCGTATATTTTATTTATCATGTAAATATCTTTAATCATTTTTTGAGAAAAACAGCATTTTCAAAAATTTTTCGACGTGAAGGGTGGTTTTGGATGGGGAGATTCTCTTGAAAATCATCGTGTCGCACTTAAGCATCAAGTTTAATATTTAACAGACTCTAGGTTTTGAACTATGCTGCGCGATCACACATACACGCAGACAGTCACAAAGACATTTTTCTAAAAACATCTTCTCTCTTTTGTTCAGGGGCCCCAAAGCATGTGTTTACAGTAAAACCTTAGTATCAAATTTTTGGATGGAATACAATATCTTTTCTAGCTATTGTGCACATTTTACATGTGTGCTAGAGAAAGTAAAAAGGAATATAAAATAATCAATTGATTCAATTTCACTTTTTTCCCACGACAAATCGCTAGTACAGCCTATTAGAAAAGATCGATCAGATCGTTTCCACGTAAACATGTGCACAGACATTGTTTTAACGTTAAACACTTCTAAGACGTGAGATTTATCTTTCTATGAAGTGACTTAACCCATACATGATTTGAAAACAGTGTGTATAAATCACGTTTTATTTTGATATCATCTCAATTCAGTTATGACTATGTAACACTTATTAATATTTACATTTTGTTATTTGTGTGTTTTTTCCCTTCAAATTTAGGGTTAAATAGTATACGCTTCACACAATGTCATTGGGTCAATCTAAAACTGCTTAAATTACATCTACATTTTGTCAAGAAAGTACCGGGAATTAATCATTTAAAATCTCTGTTTAAAAGGGGATTCGAAAGTATTGTTGTCACTAAGTTGGTGCAACTTTCCTCTATACCCACGCGGAGTTTGATCGTCATCTGTCGTCTATTTTGTTTACAGTACGCCATTTTGTTAGTTCATCTCAAAGGTGATTTGCGATTTTACGATGGATACAAATATTGAACAAAGAATCTGTCTCAAATTTTGCATTGCAAATGGTATTTCGTGTGCCGAATCGCTGAACATTTTACAGAGAGCTTACGGTGAATCGAATTTATCAAAAACACGTGCATATATGAGTGGTACAGTGCATGCAAAAGTGGTCGAGATGTGGTGGAAGATTTGCCTCGCTCTGGTCGGCCATCAACGGTTTCAATTGAACCGAACATCTCTAAAGTGAAGAAAATCGCCATTTAGGTTTGAGAGAGATTGCCGCTGAGCTTTCTGTGTCTCACGAATCGATTCGTACCATATTAAACGATTGTTTGGTCATGACACGCGTTGCAGCTCGGTTAGTTCCGAAAGACTTGAATTTTCTACAAAAACTCAATCGCGTAAGGATTGCTGAAGACATGCTAGAACGAGCTAGCTCCGACCCCACATTCATGAAAGGCATTGCAACTATTGATGAGACGTGGGTTTACGAGTTTGACACTCATACCAGTCAACAAGCTTCCAAATGGCGCCTTCCAACTAAACCGAAACCTAAAAGGGCATGTCAAACTCGATCAAAACTGAAGGTCGTGTTGACAGTTTTTTTTCGATTATCGCGGTGTTGTGCACTCAGAGATCTTTACAGTAGGTTAGATGGTAAATAAAGAGCGTTTTGCGGCGTTTGAGAGAACAATTACGGTGAAAAAGGCCAGATTTGTGGAACGACAGCTTATGGATTCTGCACCAGCTCACTAGGCTATTATTGTGAACGAATTTCTGGCCAAAAACTCAACAAATTTCATCGAGCAACCATCGTATTCACCTGATCTGGCTCTTGCTGATTTCTTTCTCTTTCCAAAACTCAAGTTACCGCTTCGAAGCTCCCGTTTTCAGTCGATAGAAGACATAAAGGAAAATTCGCGGCAATTGACATCGATTCCTGAAAGTGCCTAAAAAAATGTTTTGATGGTTGGATTATTCGTTGGCATAAATGTATAATTTCAGAAGGGGCCTGCTTTGAAGGCGATAAAATAATATTGGGTGAATAATTCATTTTTTGGATTTTATTGGCAAATTCACTCTAAAGTATAAGGGCTATATATGCATGCTATTTTAAAACAACAGCGAATGAATATAGTAGTCTTATAGTTTATACTTGAACTAGTCCAAAGTTTGAACCGTAGTTTCAAAACTTTTAAAAGTGTTTGTATGTGACATTGAAAATTACGTCATTTTGAGATTAGTAGTGCACGAAACACTAGTGTGTGATGTTCATATAGTCACACCTCAGAGCATATGCTTAGAAAGCATGTCACGAAAACAAACGGGTTTCTTCTTCTTCATTATTGGCAGCTTTCAGGTAAAGGAGCAAAGGGAGTTGCCTACTCAACAACAACAACAACAAAAAAAAACTACCTATGACTTGGACCGTTATAAACTTATTCTTGAATGCCAAACATACTATTTTATCCTAGCCATGAGTACCTTGCACTTATTATAATTGTTTTGTATAGTATGTAATATAATAATAGTTTGAGTGCTAAGTTCAATACAATGGTAGCAACCTCTTGTGACCCAGGCCATTATCTAGATATGACTCCAAACTCTATTTTACATGTATACTTAATCACTATAATTAGTTCCAATGTGCTCTCATAATGAAGCCTTATCTGTTTGTCTTATTTCATAAGAATTCCACTAAATTTCTTAGCTGCTCTTGTACCTTAAAGGTCTTCTTTATCCGTACGTCATCTTTCCCTAATCATTTCTGTTCAATCAACTTCACTCTCCATTCATTCGACCCTTTATATTTAAACATTTTGTGCAGTTTATCCTCCTCCTCCTCCTCACAAATTGTACATATATAGTTCCTGCCTCACTCCTCCTCTCAAACCTTTGAGCTTCCATATTCCTATTAGGAACCACGCTATCTCCGATCTCTCATTTCTATTCCAAACTTTAAGATATTCTCCCTTTCCTACATTTACTTCACCTCGTTATACTATTTAAATGTTTTTCCTCTCTCTCTCATCCGTGTCCATCTACTCCATAACCTCCATATCTTTCTCTTGCTTTTCTCCAAAATCCCCAATTACAATTATCCATTCTGTAACACACATCTCCCAAACCTTTCTTAATCAATTGTGCCTTAATCTTACCCAACCACATATTACTTTGCACCCGATTCCTTTGAAACTTAAACAAATTTTAGAATATCTAATTCTGCAAGTTGCTGAATCCCAAATAAGTACTAATTGTTTGGTAAATATCCTAATGGTAAACTCTCAATAAGTTATTGTAAACATTAACGATAACTTTTGGTTTCAAATGCTTGATTAAGTATTACGAGTTAGACAGTAAACTAAACTTCTTGCAAAAAAGATCTTTTAACTTAATCTGCAGTTCTTTGGTGGCATTCTATTGTTTTTATCAGTTCCTTGCCTCCATCGTCAAGATCACTAACGTTAAATTGCCCTTAATCCAGAAACTGTGGTGGTAAATATTGCCTCAGCGGCGTATGTATCCCAGCTTTTATCCAGTCATTTTCTTTCATTCATGTTTGTTATGATGAAATTGTAAGTTGGAAGAATAAACAAATAACTAAAGGTGTAGGTTCCATAGAGATTTCGTTAGACAAGGAATGCCTTAATTAACCACTGTGCAGCATGTCAGTGGTTCATTAAAGCACTGCTAAAACATCGACTCGATATTTCTGTGGGTCAGGCACCTGGCTTTGTTCCTGGGCTGCTGCTATTATGAGACGTTTTGTTTATATTACATGTATTGGTGTTGAAGAGTACAGTACGTGAAGTTTATGTTTTTTTTTTGTTTTTATTTTTTTAAAAAATACAGTTCCGGAGGCTTGTCAATACTCCGGCGCTGTATTCCTTTTTTCTCCATGTTTTCCAGTTTCCTACATTTCCTTAGTAGACCTTATTATTCTTAACGTTTTCCTTTTACATATACATACATAAACATAGACACATTTACAAACACAGAAACACCCATGACCAAAGCCGGGACTATAACCCACGATCCTGTGCACCACGAAGCGCCAAAGCGAGACACTTTAGCGAGCGCGGCCACCGGGATCGGCATTACTATTTTTCTGCTACCTGACCGCTCTAGGAGATGAATTGCGTTACTGACGATCCAAGTGGAGGAAAACCCTATCACAGTCATCCTTCACTGCCTATTACTCTGTCAGTATCAGTTGTAATGTTGTTGTTACCAGTTGTACTTGTTTTCATGCAGGGAAAATATGCTATCTTTCGCCGTCTTAGCCTCGCTGGCTTTCGTATTGTTACAAGCAGGTGTTGGGAAACGAGGGAAACTTTTGCAATCAGGTTAGGCAGTTAAGGATTACCAATTGCCGTACTATGTTTCAAGTTAAAGCAAACACACAATTTATTTTCGTATCATAAGGTTTTGAAACACCCTGTATATACGCGGTTCTCTGACTCTCAAGAACAACAAAATCCTCACTCTTCGGTACCGTGCCTCCCCTCTACAAGGCGATTAACCTCCTTTGCTGAATCCTCGATAAAAATAGCAGCCCATTTTATGATATCCAGCGTCCAACATTGCATTCAAGCAGACCTTCATTTCCCTATTGGAATCCAGAAACTGTGGTGGTAAATATTGCTTTTTTAATATTCCTTTTTCTCTGTTCTCTGCCAGAATATGACACAATGTTTCTCCTTCGCTATGAAGGGAATGAAATGCATATCTTATACTTTTTTACTTTCTCTACACGTACTATGCACAGTGCATAAAGAAGGTATTGCATTTCACCCAAAAATCCGATACAGAGATTTCACCGGAATAGACGTTTTAGGGTCCCCTATAGGCAAATAAAGCAGTTTTAGAAAGAGGTCCGTGTGTGTCCGTGTCAGTGAACACAATAACTCAAAAATGAAAAGCGGTAAGGTACCAAACTTGGTATATAGGTTTAGTATCTTCCAAGTTTTCAACACAAAGATTTTGAGAAAAATCTCACCATTCGAAACTACCCTTTACATGGAAAGTTTTTCGAAAACTTTGATTTTCTCAAAAATGCCTCTAAGGATTTTGATTAAAATATCATATATTAAGATATTTACATGACAAATAAAATGCATATCTTGAATTTTTTGGGAATAGCTTCTGAAGACTACTTTATTCTGGATTAATTTTACGGAATTTTGCATAACTGGCAAACCGTAAGAGATACACAAAAACGTACTTACCAGACAATGTAGAGCTCATTAAAACACACAATTTATGTTAAATACATTTATTTCGTGGAGAGGATCGTTTTTTTTTTTTTTTTTTTTTTTTTTTTTTTAGAATATTCCTTGTTATTGGTTTCATCTTTAAAAAACTTATACTTTTCTCATACAGGAATTTGTCAACTCCTACCCATACAAACAAAGGAACTTCAGTCACATGGCAACCAGCTTTTGACTATCACTTTAACCTATGGTACTCCCTTATTTCCTTTCCACTTATAAGGAAGCAAGTAATAAGACTATTTTTGCTATTTTTTTCTCGATTAGTATGAAGTAAATATAAGTATAAGCTTTCTAACAATAATATGCTGTAAAGATGTACAGAAACTCATGTGAATGGAACACATCAGAATTTATAACTATGCTATCATTTCAAAAATCCATGTTGTTATTGGTTTACATCTTGTAAATTCTTATTACTTTCTCTAGCTCATATGTGCAATGCATATAGTAAGTAAAGAGATATTGTGTTCCATTCAAGAATTCCCTACTGAGATTTCACTAGAAACTCACATTTTAGGAATACAAGACGGCATTTTTAGAAAAAGGTCTCTGTGCCTGTGTCTGTGAACAGCATAGCTCAAAAACAGAAAGTTGGTTAAATTCCAATATTGAAATTCAGCAATTTCTAAGATTAAAGACAAAATCCACCTACCCCAAAGCACTTTTTACATGTAAAATGGTAGTTTCGAAAATATTAATTTTTCAAAAATGACTAACGATTTTGATTAAAATGCCATATGCTTAAGATATTTTCATGCCAAAAGCACATCTGAATTTTCTGGAAATAGCCTCTGCATGACTTGCACAACTGATACACTGGAAGTGATACACAAAAACTTACTACACAAAAACATTCTTCATGCCATACATTTTTTGCAGAGTTAACAATTTCCGAGATATTCACTGACATTGGTTTTAATTTTAAAATACTAAACTTTTCTCAAACGGAGAGTTGTCATGTATTTCGAATCTCTTTTGTTTTATTCCTAACAATTAAAAATAAGACCGAATTGAAATTTCATTGCATAGCAAGAGCTTTTAAAAAATTTATTAATTTAATAGCTTTAAGCTATTTTCCTTCTGTTTACAAGTAAGCAAGTAATAAGACAGTTTTTGTTAATGTTTGTCTTGATTAACATAAAGTAGATGAAGTGTTTGAGGAGCAGGTAGAGAAAGTCATGCGAATGAAACACATCAGATTTTTAAACATTTGACGGTCTTGTACCTATAAAGATAAGCTAACTCCATGGCATGACAGTTCACAAGGGACTTTGGCCTACCGCCTGGCCGCTGCATTCTCCATCTTGGCCCCAAGGTGCAGAGCTGGAGAGTGAGACGTAATCAGCGCCTCGAGTCACTCAAGGCCGGTTAATGCAGTCTTCACGATCTGGAGTCGCTACTTCTCAATCAAATAGCTCCATAATTGACCTCATGAGGCTGAGTGCACCCCGGACCTGGTCTCCCAGCGGAACCGGGAATCGAACCCAGGTCTCCCACTTGGCAAGTAGCCGCGCTACCACCGCGCTAAGGAGACGACCACAGCTATAAAGATAGTGTAATGAAACTATTTCTGTAAACGTTTATATCTATTTAGATGAGCTATATACAACATAAACTTTATAGTTTGCAGAATTATGTGAATTAACACGTCATACTTTGTCAGTGTAAGTTACATTGGTACCTACTATAGCAACGATATTTAACAAAAATGAAAAGCGGTTATTTCATAGAGAACTTGTCGACTTTGTAAAAAGTTAATTGCGTATTGTGTACTGTAGACGGAAAATAAAGCAAAAGGAAAGGCAATTGTGTAAAATGTATTTTTGGTTGTGAAATTGGATTTTTTGAGCGACCTAGTTACCAGGGGAAATGTGATTGTGTGCCCTTTCAGCGCGCACAGCTCAACCGCGCTTGTTCCCATATAAATTCATCTGTCAGAGAAACGCCTAACGGTCATATTTCTGAGCTACCTTCGCGCTCTCTTATTATAACACTCGCTTGCTTCTTCTCACACCGTGCATCAAAGTAACACCATCTATTAGCAGCCTGCGGAAACTTGCGCCAGCGTTGTACGCTAGCCGTTAGAAATGTACAAAACAGACGGGAGAACTAAAGTATGGTTCATATTCTGTTAGACGCATTAACTGAGGAATTTTTATATAAAGTGGGATTAAATTTTAAAAATATAATATGATAACGCTTCCAAAATTATCTCGTTTTAATAAAAAAAAACTAACCTCAAGTGTACCATTTATATAACTTGCTGTACATCTCTACAACAAATTATTGTTAAAAAGCTTATTCTTCTATCCTTCTTGCTAATCGAGAAAACTTAGCAGAAATGGTCCTATTACTTGCTTCCTTGTAAGTAGAAGCGAAATAAGGCAGTGCCATAGGCTAAAGGGATAATAAAATGTTTTAAAAACTGGTTTCTATGTGATTAAAGTTTCTTTGTTTATATGACCAGGGATTGACAAATTCCCGTATAAGAAAAGTGTAAGTATTTTAAAACTGAAACTATTAAAAAATATCTTAAAAATGCCAACTCACGAAAAAACAATGTATATAGCATAAATTGTGTATTTTAACGAGCTCTACATTTCTTGTTAAGTAAATTTTTGTCTATTTCTTACGGTTTATTCATCCAAAATAATGCCTTCAGAAGCTATTTCCAGAAAATCCAAATTATACTATTTATCCGTCATGTATATATCTTTAATATACGATATTTTAATCAAAAATCGTTAAGAGCCAATTTTGAAAAAAATAAAATGTTCTAAAACGTTTCCATGTAAAATGGGTTGGATGGATGTTCTTAAAAATCTTCGTATCACATCCTTGGAAGATAGTGAACTTAAATACCACCAAGTTTGGATATTTTTCTAAAAATGCTTTATTTTTTGGATTCAGGAAGTGTCAAAACGTGAAATCTCGGTATTGAATTATATACCTTCTCTATAACTAAGTGTAGAGAAAGTGAAAAAGGAAAAGAAAACTAGATTGCAGCTTTCTATTCTAGTATTTTGTGGTCGTCTCCTTAGTGTGGTGGTAGCGTTACTGCTTGCCAAGCGGGAGACCTGGGTTCGATTTTTCTCCCTCGGGGAGACCTGGACCGGGGTGCACTCAGCCACGTGAAGTCCCTGGGGGGGCAATTGAGAAGCTACTTGATGGAGAAGTAGCGGTTCCAGGCCATTAAGACCGCATTAACTGTCCGGGGGGATCGAAGTGCTTACCACGTCTCACCCACCAATACCGCACTCCATCCATGACGTCTGTAATGGACCGAGATGGGGGACGCAGCGGCCGGGCAGTAGGCCAAGGCTCTTAGTGAGCTGTGCCACGGACTTGTTCTGGTATTTTTATTGTTTCATTTATCAGTTTTATGATTAAAACTTTCTGCACTGCTTACCTGTAGTAACTAGAGGAACTATAATTTCTCAAAAATGGCGCTGACGATTTTGATTAAAATACCGTATATTAAAGATATTTACATTAACATTAAAATGTATGTTTTGAACTTTTTTGGGAATAGCCTCTGAGAACCTCTTAATTCTGGATGACTTTTGCATAGCTGATAAACTATAAGAGAAAGACCCTAAAAGTGTATTACTGGTGAAATCTCGACATCGAGTTTTTGTGTCTCTATACGTCATGTACTTTTATAGTACGTGAAGAGAAACTAAAAAGGGCAGAATGAAATGTATACATTGAATTTTAGAAAACAGTTTCTTCATTCGGAGGAATTATTTATATAATTGTATATAATGGATGAACGATAAAAATTATACATAAAACTAATACACGAAAAATATAAACCCCATTTTAAGACAATCTATTCGAAATAACCTTCTGTGACATCAGACGCTTCCAATATATCCGTTATTTCTTATTTTAGTTTTTCACCACTTTGCCGAATTTTTGAAGTCCCCGATGGATTGGTTTCCTTTATTGCTCTTTTACATAACAATGATGTGTATAATCAAATTATTTGGACAATTGTAAAGTAGATACAAATTCATGTGTTTTTCTCTAACTATCGTTTATTGTATGGTACACAATATATTCTTAGGAATTTTATTTTCCTATCTACCTTCATTTTAATTAGGATAAAACACTTCGTTGTAGATACAAAGGCCATATAGCAATGTTTGAGAACTGTACTCTATATGCCTACATTTTTTCAATGCAGTCGACGAGACCAAATGAACATCGCAGGAACGTTGAGCAAAAATAACAAACTATTGGAAAATTAAAACCATTAATAACGGCTGTCTCGGAAATGGCTTATAGCACAAAAAATTGTATTTGCAATAAATTGTGTGCTTTAAAGAGATCTACATTTTGTGAGCGGTATTGTTTAACATTTACTGATTATACGAAGTTCCTTCCCAATAAAAAAGAGTTCACAGGTTAATCCTAGAACATTTAATTTATATACACGTTTTATTTGTTAGAAAACTTTTTTATATATGTCATATTAATCAAAATCGTTGTTCATTTGTCAGAAAATCAAACATTTAAAAACATGTTCCATGTAAAGAGTAGTTTGAGATGGTGAGATTTTTTAAAATCTTCTTGTCGCATCTTTGGAAGATACTAAATTTAAATTTCAAGCTTAGTATTTAGCTGACTTCTTGTTTTTGGGTTATCTATTCATAGACACACAGACAGACAAATGTATGAACTCCTTTACTGACAGACATAAATACACTCACTGAACTTTCTATAAAATCCTTTTTACCTGTAAAACAGTATTGTAATTTACAATATAATATACTGCTGCGCGGAACCACGTTCCCCAACGCATTACTACGGTAAATACATGCGGCGCGTGCAGTCGCCAGTGCAAGTCGGTCTTTACTCGGTAGGTAGACAACTAGTATCCGCATGAGTCTCGCTATCGGTCCCCAAGTTGCCATTCTTAGTCATTAGCCGTATAAAATAAACGAGAATAGGTGGCGAAAGTAATATGATTGTAACGCACCAGATTTTTACTTTCTCTACACGTACTGGTGAAAGTATTGTATTAAACCAAAATATTGATGTCGAGAAATATATGTTTTTAGGTTCACTTAATCCCACCCCCCCCCAAATATAAAAATATCCGTGTGTGTGTGTGTGTGTCTTTGGACAGCATAGCTCAAAAGCGACACCACCGCTGAGTACCAAACATTGGTAGTATCTTTCAAAATTGGGACACGACGATTTTAAAGAAAACTTACCACACCAAAACACCTTTTATCTGGAAAATTGTTAAAAATTCTATTTTTCTGAAAAAAAAAGTTGTAATTATCTAGATTAAAATACGGTATAATTAAATATATTTACATGACAAATAAAATGTATATCTTAAATTTTATGGGTATAGCCTCTGAAGACCTCTTAATACTGGATGAATTTTGCTTAACTGGTAAACCGTAAGAGATAGATAAGAATTTACTACACAAAAAAGGTAAATCTCGCTAAAACACACTATTTACGTTATATACATATTTTGAACAGTTAACTGTTTCCAAGATATTTCTTGATGTTGGTGTCAATTGTAAATACTTAACCTTTCTCAAATGGGAGGCTATCTTTCGTTTCATCTCTCTTTTGTTTTATTCCTGGCCCTGCAAAGTGAACAGAATTTCAATTGTTTCACATAGTGATCGGGTTTCCAAAAGCTTTGAATATAGCTTTAGCTAGTGTTTTTATGTATTTACCTTCTATTTAGAAGGAAACAATACAAACATTTCTTCTATTTCGCTAGACAGAGTCTAACTGAAAAATGCAATGACATAGCCAGGATTTGAACCACGGATCTCTTAATCCATCCGGTGGCTCTAACCACCCCAAACATACCGGCGCGGCATTAAATTCCTCAACTGACTCGATTGTCATTATTAAATCAATTAGTATTAATTAATTATTTTTTTCACACAGGCTTCATAATCAATTCGTAGTTCAGATCCCAGCTATGGTATTGAATTTTTCAGTCTAAGTCTGTGTTTCTTATTCCCGTTCTACATACGACTTGTGTGAAAAAAAAAATCTGCTAATTTTTATCTCGATTACTATATAGATAAAAGAATATTTTTTAACAATTTTTCATAGAGAAAGTCATGTGAATGGATCACATAAGATTTGTTATTTCTGTACCACTTACTCGTAGCTCTGTTAGGTATTGAAGGTATTTTATTCCACTCAAAATTCGTAATGGGATTCTCAGAGAAACCACGTTTTTATAAGACTCATAATCGAAATACGGTGTTTAAAAATTATATATAATGAATATCTAAGGAGCGGACTAGCCAACATGAAATCTGCAGGGAAATTAAACACAGGAAGTGGAAATAAATTGCTCATATGTTAAGAGAGGAGACGAAAGTGTTGCTAAATTAGCAATGGAATGGAGTCCCCAAGGAATTACGAGAGGGAGAGAGAGACCAAAAATCACCTGGAGGAATATCATGAGAAATGTGGGAGAAGAACTGGAATAAAACTAAGGTTCAAAAGTCCGACGGAGAGCGTTTACTGGGCGCTATGCTGCTCAGAAAACTGAAGAGTTAAGTAATTAAAATTAGATTTATTTCTGTTTCTGTCAACAGAATAGTTCAAAAACGAATGTTGAGTAAATACCAAACCAGCATCTTCACTAAGTTCCAAAGATACATACATTTTAAAAAATATTATTCCCACATTAATTTGACTTTTTTTACCTATGTGCAGCAAAATATTCTTACAAAACTCTCATGTGTTCCATTCGCATGACTTTCTCTACATCTCTGTAAGAAATTATTTTTAATAAGCTTATTCTACTACTGGTCGTCTCCTTAGCGCGGTGATAGCGTTGCTGCTTACGAAGCGGGAGACCTGGGTTCGATCCCCAGTACCAGCGTGGGGATTTTTCCCCCGCTGGGAGACCTGGCCCGGGGTGCACTCAGCCTCCTAAGGTCCCTGGGGGGCCAATTGAGGAGCTACTTGATGGAGAAGTAGCGGCTCCAGGTCAGACTCGAGGCGCTGACCACGTCTCACCCTCCAATACTGCACCACATCCATGACGTCTGTAGTGGACCGAGATGGGGGACGCAGCGGCCGGGCGGTAGGCCAAGGTTCCCCGTGAGCTGTCGTGCCATAGAGTTATTCTACTACTTCATACTAATCGAAATAAACATTACCAGAAATAATTTCTTGTAAGTAGAATGGAAATATTGGAATTCACTAGGCAAAAATGATAGTAAAATCCTTTAGAAGCTGGTTGCCATGTGGATGAAATCCATTTCTATTGCCAGGAGTTGACAAATTCCCGTATGTGAAAAGTTAGTAAGTATTTTAAGTATTATATTATACAAAATCCATCCAGGATAAAGACGTCGTCACAGGCTATTGCCAAAAAATTCAAGATACACATTGTATTTGTCCTGTAAATGTCTTTAATATACGGTAATTTAAAGAAATGTTAAATCCATTTTTGAGAAAATGAAAAATGTCGAAACTTTTTTCATGTAAAGGGTAGTTTGGACCGGGGGGATTTTCCTGTCGCATCCTTGGAAAATATTAAATTTATATACCAAGTTTGGTATTTTACCGACTTTCTGTTTTAGAGTTATCGTGGTCACAGATATATGGACACACACACACGGACCCTTTTCTAGGAATTCCTTTTTTTTTTTTTTTGGATACACACTAAAAATATCTATTTCCGGTGAAATCTCGGCACCGAATTTTGGGTCGAATGCAAAACCTTCTCTATACACTATGTACGTAGTATGTGTAGAGAAAGTAAAAATTGGATTGGTAAAGCAGAGTAAACAAATTCAACGCCATAGCCGGGATTTGAACCACGGATCTCCTGGTCTCTAGCCGGTTGCTCTAACCACTGAGCTACCATAACAACAAAATAACATGGCATTATTATTTCTCAATTGACTTGCATGTCAAAACTATTTTTAGATGACATACCCCAATGTTGACTTACGATAATTGACAACTATAAGATCAATTAGTGTTATTTTAATTGTTTTTCACACAAGTCGTGTGTAGGACAGGAATTGGATAGGTAGCGACAGACTAAAACATTGAACAATTGTGTATCGAAATGTGCGTACTAGATATCTGAAAAACCCATGTATGGGGTTGAAACCCTGAAGCTTATGAACCATGGCCCGGGACTTACAATATTGTAAGTCGCCATTGAAATTACCAGGGAGACAGCTGAGGACTTTAATGCGATGCTATTGTAGCTAAGTGGTTATAGCAAACGACTGGAGAACAGGAGATCTGTGCTTCAAATCCCGGCTATGGCATTGAATTTTTCAGTCAAGAAGTGTGAATATATGTGATGTTAATGAACTATACCGAAATATTTTCATAGAATATGTAGATTACTTAAATAAGTAATTTGAGATAGGAGACTTATGGCCTGTTTATTGAAATTTCGAAGTAACGGCTATAAGTTTCTGAAGTGCCAGTACGCCACGTATCGCGGCACTTCATTTGTAATGAAAGAAATAATAATAAAAAACACCTACTCTATGACAGGAATCGAACTCATGAACTTGGGGATAGTAGATATCCGCTTTGCGCATTAAGCCACCAACGCAGTTGAAAAACGCCTCCAGAGTAGGCTATATAACTCAAGAACGTAGTTAATGAATGCTCAGTGCCGCACTGTCAAGCGATTAGTTGGAGATTTTACAGATTTTTGCAACATTAAATCTTGAGAACGCGAGTAACGAGCTTGCTAAAAATCGATATGTCTATACTGGGGCAGCAGTTTTAAAGACATTCTAAGCCATGTTTTCAACCTACTTTGCTTTAACGCCGACTTATCAGCCCCTGATAGCCACACGCTTAACGATATGCAGTTGCATTATGTTTATCCAAGGACCATGCATCGCCATCTCAAAATACTTATATCAGTCACATGCACAATCTCGCAAATTATTTCGGTGTAGTTCATTACACCCTGTGTATAGTGTGTTAGTTAAATAGTGAGGGGGAAACCTCTGATGTGTCTCATTCACATGAATTTCTCTACATCTCTGCAACAAATTATTATTACTATTTACTTCAAGCTAATCGAGAAAAAATTAGCAGAAATAGTCTTATTACTTGCTTCCTTGTAAGTAGAAGCGAAATAAGGGAGTACCATACCATAGGTTAAAGTGATAGTCTAAGGCTGGTTGCTGTGTGACTGAAGTTCCTTTGTTTGTATGGACAGGAATTGAGAAATTGCTGTATGAGAAAAGTATATGTTTTTTAAAGCTGAAACAAAAACAAGGAAATCTAAAAAACGATCTACTCCACGAAAAAAATGTAAATAACATAGGTTGTATCTATTAACGTGCCTTACATTTTTTGTCTGGTAAGCTTTTGTCCATCTCTTACGGTTTAGCAGTTATGCAAAATTCCGTAAAATTGATCCGGGAATAGATATACATTTTATTTGTATGGTAAATATCATTAATAGTAAATATCAAATTCGATAGAGCCATTTTTAAAAGAATCAAAATTTTCGAAAAAAGTTTCATGTAAAGGGGTAAATTCTTGAAAAACTTCGTGTCGCATCCTTGGAAGATACCAAACTTAAATATCAAGTTTGATATTCAACGGTTTTTTCGTTTTTGAGCTATGCTGTCCACAGACAACAGACACACACACGCATACACACACGGCCTTTTTCTAAAAATGTTTTTTTTTTTTGGATTCAGGAGGACGCAAAACATGTATTTCCGGTGAAATCTCGGTATCTAATTTTTGGGTGGAACGCAATACCTTCTATATTCACTATGTACATAGTGCGCGTAGAGAAAATAAAAATCTGATGTGTACCATTCACATGACTTTCTCTACATCTCTGCAACAAATTATTCTTAAAAGCTTATACTTCTATTTACTTCATGCTAATCAGTAAAAAATAGCAGAAATAGTCATATTACTTGCTTCCCTTTAGCGAAATAAGGGAGTACTATAGGTTAAAGTGATAAATCAAAAGCTGGTTGCTATGTCACTGAAGTTCCTTTTTATGGACGGCAGTTGACAAATTCCTGTATGAGAAAAGTATGTTTTTCATAGCAGAAACCAAAAATAAGGAATGTCTCAAAAACGACGAACTCCACGAAAAAATGTATATAACATAAATTATGTGTTTTTACGTGTTCTACATTTTTTGTGCAATAAGGTTTTGTCTATCTCTTACGGTATAGTAGTTATTCAAAATTCAGTAAAATTCATCCAGAATAAACTACTCTTCAGAGGCCATTCCCAGAAAATTCAAGATATACATTTTATTTGTCAGGTAAATACCTTTAATATACGAAATTTTAATCAAAATCGTTAGAGCCATTTTTGAGAAAATTGAAATTTTCGAATGTAAAGGGTAGTTTAGGGTGGGGGATTTTTCTGAAAATCTTCGTGTCGCATCCCTGGAAGTTACTAAACTTAAATACCAAGTTTGATATTTTACCGAAAGTTTGAGTTATCGTGTTCACAGACACACGGACACACAGACACACACACACACACACACACACACACGCGGACCTTTTTGTGGAAATGCTTTTTTTAGATATTGGGGACCCTAAAACATATATTTCCGGTGAAATCTCGGTTTCGAATTTTTGGGCGGAGTGCAATACCTTCTCTATACACTATGTACATAGTGCGTATAGAGAAAGTAAAAATAGGTTAACACCTACAAATCCTGGTCCCAATTATTTATTACCTGGTGTGTTTAATCGACACACAAGCCATTCCCTTCCAAGAAGAGAAGTGAGAAAGTGTTACGGACTGTGATGTAGCATTATATCAACACAGTATGTAAAGAAAACAAATTTTGATGTGTTAAACTCACATGACTTTTCTAAATGTTCTACAAGCAGACTTATTACAGAAGATTATTCTTCCTTCTACATCATGCTAATCGAGTTATGCATTAGCTGAATGATCTTACTACATTAATTCCTTATAAGTAGAAGGAACTAAAGGAATTTGCTATGCTAAAGGGATACTCAAATATTTTAAAAGCTAACGTTATTATTATTGAAATTGGCTTCTTTGTTTGACCATGAATAGAAAAAAAAAAAAAAAAAAAAACCGACAGTTCCTGTCTGAGAAACACATAAGTATTTTAAAATTGAAAACAATAAAAAGGAATATCTTGGAAACGGTCAATTCTACAACAAAAATGCATATGACATAAATTATGTGTTCTAACCAGATCTACATTTTTTGTGTAGTAAGTTTATATCTATCTCACGGTTTAACCGTTATGCAAAATTCTGCAAAAATCAACCAGAATAAAGTGGTTTTCAGAGGCTATTCCCAGAAAATTCAAAATATACATTTCATTAATGTTTTGAATAACTTTAATATACGCATTTTAATCAAAATTGTTAGAACCATTTTTGAGAAAAACAAAATTTTCAAAAAAATGTACATGTAAAGGGTAGTTTGGAGCGGGGGAATTTTCCTAAAAATGTTCGTGTCGCATCATTGGAAGATAATAAACTTAAATATAATTTTAGTATTAAATAGTATTTTTGTTTTTGAGCTATGCTGTCCAGAGATATATAAATGCGGATATTTTTCTAAAAATGCTTTATTTCCATTCAGGGGGTCTTAAAACACATATTTTCGGTTAAATCTCGGCATCGAATTTTTGGGTGCAATACACTTTATACATAGTACGTGTAGAAAAAGTAATAATTTAAGATCTTAATTGCTGTAAAGAAGTACACGCTGTATTGAACACAATTGTCTTTAAACCTGACTAACATATTCGCTACATATTAGATTCAACAATACAATTTGAAACGAGCCCAACCCAATCCCAGGAGATCGACGACGAGAAAAAGTATATTTATGAGCCAACAGTTCCATATTACAAAGAAAATAAGCACTCTAACGTATTAAGTGTTCGGGCTATTCATTCCTAAGTTCTTTTCCGACACCTGCAAGAAGCTAGGCTTACACACCAAAGATCTACTGGTACATCTGCTTTGAAGAGCTGAATAGCTCTCTTAAGGAGTCATATTTATAGTCTTCATTATCAATGTTATCAATGACGTTCTTATTTAATGATTATCTCATGTTCTTCCACTACTTCATTTATAAAATTATAACATAACTCGAATTTTGACATTGTCTATTATATATTGTTCTATTTCTTATTCTCTATTGAACCATTTATATGTTTTTGTTAATTCTTGTATTAGTTAAGCTTTGCCCATGAAGCAACCTTGCAATAAAAGAAGCTTTAAAATAAAAATCTAATGAGTTCCTTTCACATAACTTTGTCTAGCTGTTCCATAAACAAATTTGTCTTATAAAATATTATTATTACGTCAGGCAAATAAAACTAGCAGAAATACTCCTATTACATGCTTTCTTGTAAGTAGGAGGGAAATAAGGGAATATGTAGGCTAATGCGATAGTCAAAGCTGGTCGCTATATGAAACAATTGTGTGTGGGTTCGCTTTGCATGATCCCGTTTTAGAAAAGTTAGTTAATTAAAATTGAAACCAATTACAATGAATATCTTGAAAATGTCATATCAAGAAAAAGGCATATGGCATAATTAATGTGTTTTAACGAGATCTACATTTTTTGGTGTGGTAAGTTTTTGTCTATTTCTTACGGTTTAATCGTTATACAAAATTCTGTAAAATAAACTAGAATAAAGAGCTCTTCAGAGACTATTCCCCAAAAATTCAAAATATACATTTTATTTGTGATGTAAATATATTTAAAATATTTATTTTAATCAAAATCGTTATAAGCATTTTTGAGAAAATCAAAATATCAAAAATTGTTCCATGTAAATGGTTAACTCTACAAAAATGTATATGCCATAATTTGCGTGTTTTAATGAGAGTTATATTTTTTTGTAGTAAGTTTTTGTCAGTACCTTACGGTTAACCGTTATGCGGTGGGATTTCTTGAAAATCTTTGTGTCGCATCCCTGGAAAATATTGAACATAAATACCAAGTTTGGTATTTAACCCACCTTTTGTTTTTGAGCTATGCTGTCCACATACACGGACCTTTTTCTATTTTTTTCGGACTCATGAGCCTCAAAACATTAATTTTCGATGAAATCTCAGTATTGAATTTTTGAGTGGAATACAATGCCTTTTTTTATTCAATGTGTGGATAAAATACGAGCTAGAGAAAGTAAAATATAATATTACATAGATATTTCTGCAAGAAATTTGGTTGGTAGTAAACTTCATGAAAAATAAAAACTTATTTTTGGAAAAAATTAATAAGAACGCTTGGTTTCTAATCAAAAGGTCTTATAATTTAGAATAATGTAAATTGCTCAGAGAAAAGAATACTTTTTTTGTACTCCCTAGCTTCAACTTACGACGATTACGTCATTGAATACAGTAATAACCTTTTTAAATACTAGGATTGCATTACGTTTAGTCTGTAAAGTGTTCTAACATGGCAGTAAGTAGCGAACGATGTGACTGTTACATATACGATTTTTGCTGTACTCTTCTGGACATGTGTGCAGAGGAACGCTGTAAAAAGATTACTGATTTCAGAATTGCTTGTTCCAGAGAAAGAAAAACAAATAGTTTGCCAAGAGGAAGATCTTTAAGGAGCAGTAAACCATTAGAGAGGCAGTATAAGAAGACGGATTCGTAAAGCGCATCTGTTTGTGCCCACATTAGTCCTCTGTCACTTCCTGGACAGTCTCATATTTCTCTCTGCTGCTAAATTAATGGTGGATGTCTTGCACAAACCCACACTGTCAACTAGAAACAGTTGACGATTAACAGGTAGTGTTGCCCAGCGTTCCTCTTAACATCAGGTGAAAGCAAAAGCTTGTTTAATACGAACTCATTATGCCTGCTAAGTGGTTTTTACTTTCAAGTGACGTGCTTTTGATGTAGTCGAGCTTCTGCCTACATTTCCCTTTTACATTGTGTTGCCTTTCATCTGCTTGTTCGTCCACCACAATTATCATTCTCTTGCTTCCTCCTCTGCCTTTTCGTTGTTTATTTTCTTCTCACGTCGTGTTGGTAACGAGATTTTTTTTATTCTCTTGAATGTTACTCTATTTCTGCTGATTTTCCTTTTCTTTCTTTGTAATTTTTCCTTTAACAGTCCTTTTTCATTTTAACTTACGGTCTGCAAAACGCGATGATAACTTTAAGTTAACCTGGTGACCCATTTGGCAAAATACCAGCTGCTACGGTCCCTGAGATGGCATTACATAATATTATATTTATTATCCTTATACAAATTATGTTTCACAAAACCTGACGTATTACATTCACACGACTTTCTATAAACTATTCTTATAAACGTATATTGCTATATCTAACTATTCTTAATCCAGATACATTTTTACTTTCTCTACACGTACTATGTGCATAGTGTATAGAGAAGGTATTACATTCCACCCAAAATTTGATACCAAGATTTCACCGAATATATGTTTTGAGATCCAATGGGTCCAAAACTTTTATAAAAAGGTTCATGTGTATCTGTGTGTTTGTGGACAGCATAGCTTAAAAACTAAAAGACCGGTAGATGCCAAACTTGGTATTTACATTTGACATCTTCAAGGATACTATACAAAGATTTTTAACAAATCCCCCCAAATTATCCTTTATATAGAAAATGTTTTGAATTTTCTTTCTCAAAAATGGCTCAAGTGACTTTGATTAAAGTAGCATAAGTATATTAATGATATTCACATTACAAATAAAATGTATATTTTGAATGTTCTGGGAAAAGCCTCTGAAATCTCTTTTTTATGGTTGAGTTTTGCAGAATTTTGCATAACGGTTAAACCATAAGGGTAGACGAAAACTTACTATACAAAAATGTAGATCTCGTAGAGCTGACTATT
Organism: Hymenopus coronatus; assembly: GCA_030762935.1. Lineage (NCBI taxonomy): Eukaryota > Metazoa > Arthropoda > Insecta > Mantodea > Hymenopodidae > Hymenopus > Hymenopus coronatus. Next base: position 44,711,759 of record CM060883.1, read on the forward strand.
TTTAAGATATTGCTTGTTATTTATTTCAGTTTTAAAATACTTAAAACTTTTCACATACGGGGATTTGTGAACTTCTGGTAATGCATAGAAACGGAATTCATCCACATGTCAACTAGCTTTTAATGTCGTTTCCGCCTAGTGTATTCTCTTATTTCTTTTCTGCTTACAAGAAAGCATGTCTGCTAGTATTTACTTCGATTAGCATGAAGTAGATAGAAGCTTGAGGTTTTAACCCTTAGTGGCCTGCATTAGTATACCACATATGCCGGTTTTCTTTTAATTCAAGTTTAAAACTGTTCTAGTAAACATATATGGGAATAAACATACAAAGTTATTATATAAAATAATACAACAAATAATAGAAGCGAAAATATATGTAGATCCTTTATTAATCTTTTTGTTCCCAATTAAAGCTTAAATTCGTCTAAACCAGTTTTCATAATCCTGCCAAAGGCACTACCAAAAAGTGGTTCAAATGACCATGAGTGTTAGGTGATAGGAAATAGACTGGCCATCCATTCAAAGCCCAATGTTGCAAGTTCAAATCACAGTGACTGTGGTAAAGGACGGGGAGAGCTCAAGTAAAATAATCGGTGTGATGCTTGGGAGCTAATCGGGTTACATTTGACTGTAGTTATATGGGGTTTTACTCTTTTATTTAATTAAAAAAATCACTGCAGTTTTAAGGCCAAAATTGTATACATTTTTACAATATAAAACAGTCTTGATTACTTGGTGTTTATGGATGAAGGTTAGTATATCATGAAATTAATCCTAGAGTACAACCCGATTTCTATAGTTACGCTTAAAACAATCGGAAATTATAGGTACCGACAGGAAACAAAGGGTTGAACAATAATTTGTTACAGAGATGCAGAGAAAGGCATGTGAATGGAACACATCAGATTTTTTCATTTTCATTTACGGTCTGCAAAACGTGACGATGATAACTTTGAGTTAATCTGGTGACCCATTTGGCACAATACCAGTATGCTACGGTCCCTGATGCTGCGGTTTTCCGTGATGTTCCTGGAGTCACTTAGGCGACTGCTGGGGTACCGTCTATCTACCACGGTTACTTTGCCTTTCATTCCTTCATTTCATTCCCCTTCTTCATCTTTCAGGTCGGAGGAAGCTGTGACTTGAGGCTTTGCAGACAGATGGCACGATTGCTTGCTCCGAGTGAAACCCTCTTTCCCCCTGCTTGCGCTGGTTGGGACTATGGACCGTTGTAGAGGCCCCCTTCCGCCCTCCCGGCGCCTCTATAGCCTCCATGGCGCGCCAGGACTGCCATCTAGTAAAACTGTTAGGGCCTTCCGTGCGTCTCTGTCGTTTTCTGTGTGCTGGCCTAAGGTTTCTCCTCCTCTCAGTTCTTGATCGTAGTTGCCGAAGTGTCCCCCGCCGTTAACATGCTCATAAGTTTTACTTCATACGTAATTTTATTATTCTTATGCAAACTATAAATACAAAACCGACGTGTTACATTCATATGAATTTCTACAAACTATTCTTATAAAAGTTTGTTATATCTAATTATTGTTAATCCAGATAAAAGTTTAGTTTTTCTACACGTAATATGTTCTTAATGTATAAAGAACGATTTGCATTCCAACCAAAAATTCGATGTTGAGATTTCACCGGAATTACACGTTTTAGGGTCCCCTAAATTCCCTCCAAAACAAGCATTTTTAGAAGAAGATCCGCGTGAGTGTATGCGACACGATAACTCAAAAACGAAAGATTGAAAAAATACAAAACTTGGTATTTGTGTTTAATATCTTCCAAGAATGCGACACAAATTTCTCTACCCTAAATTACCATTTCCATGGAAAAAAATTAGAAAATTTCTGTTTTCTCAAAAATGGCTCTAATGATTTTAATTCAAGTGTCTATATTTAAGATATTTATATCACAAATAAAAATGCATATCTTGAATTTTCTGGGAGTAAACTCTCAAGACCTGTTTATGCTGAATGAATTTTGCTTAATTTTGCATAACTGGTAAACGGTGAGAGATAGACAAAAACTTATTTCACAAAAAATGCAGACTCGCTAAAACACACAATTTTTCATATGCATAGTAGAGTTGGCCATTTTCGTAATATTCCTTGTTATTGGCTACAGTTTAAAAACAATTCCCTTAAGCGAATTTGCAAACTTCTGGCCATGCAAAGAAACGGATTTCAACCACATAGCAAGCAGCTTTTAAAACCATCGCTTTAACATAGAGTATTTCCCTATTTTCCCTCTATTTATAAGGAACCAAGTAATAAAGGGAATTTCTGCTAATGTTTATTCTGATGAGCATGAGATAGATAGGAGAATAAACGTTGTATACATAATTTATAGAGATGTGATGTGAATGGTACACTTCAGATTTTTATTATAGTTTTTATTTTTACTTTCTCTGTACTTACTATGTACTTAGCGTATTTTGACTGCACCAAAAAATTCGATACCGAAATTTCACCAGAAATATACGTTTTAGGGTATCCTGTATCCAAAAAATGTATTTAAAGAAAAAGGTCCGTGTGTCAGTGTGTCCGTGTGTCTGTGAACACGATAACTCAAAAACAAAAATCGGTAAAATACCAAACTTGGTATTTAAGTTAAGTATCTTCCAGGGATGCAACACAAATGCTTTGATAAAATTCCCACCACTCCAAACTACCCTTTATATAGAACATTTTTCGAAAATTTTGATTTTCTAAAAAATGGCTCTAACGATTTTGATTAAAATATCGTGTATTGAAGATATTTACCTGACAAATAAAATGTATATTTTGAATTTTCTGGGAATAGCCTCTGAAGACTACTATATTCTGGGTCAATTTTACTGAACTCTTAATAACTGCTAAACCGTAAGAGCTGGACAGGAACTTACTACATAACAAATGTAGAGCACTTTAAAACACACAATTTATGTTATCTTAATTTTTTTCGTGGAGTTGATTGTTTTTGAGATATTCCTTGGTTTTGGTTTCAGCTATAAAAAATCTATACTTTTCACATACAGGACATTGTGAACCTGTGTCTATACAAACAAAGGAACTTCAGTCACATAGCAACCAGCTTTTGACTATCACTTTAACCTATGGTAATCCCTTATTTCGCTTCTACTTACAAGGAATAAGACGATTTCAGCTAATTTTTTCTCGATTAGCAGGAAGTAAATAGAAGCATAAGCTTTTTAAAAATAATTTATTGCAGAGATGTAGAGAAAGTCATGTGAATGGAACACATCAGATTTTTTTTTAACGGCTTATCATGACGGCGTAATCGTGCGAAAATCTATTTGTGGCACCAGTGGCAGAAAACGAATAAAATATTTACCATGTCAATAAGACAGCGTAACTTCATCACCACTACAACTAGTTTTCTCCAATCTACCCGTAAGAAAACCTGAAAATGTCTCTCACAAGTGCGGCAATATTCAAACACAAAAATCTCCTTATTACATTTATTTTAAAACCAAATTCAAAAACAATATACATTGATTTTTCTGGAATTAATAAATTCTCAGCATGTTTGCTTCATTGAAAATGTCAAGTGGAATACAATCTGTATTTCCAATAGTTTTATCGTTACCTTCCATTTTACTCTATAAGTGTTCAAACAAATGAAGCAAAACCTGCTTAGCAACCATATTACGTCAGGCATCTGTGATCTCTGATTCATTATAATTTTTCATTTAGAACATTTATTATTAATTTTTACTTATTTTAATGCTAAAATTGAACAAAACGTTGTTTGTAACACGTGTATAATCTCATTGTAACATTCGTAAAATTAGCGATTGAGCGAAAGCGAATACGTCGTATCATAATCAGTCAGATTATAAATTAGTTGCATAAATAGCAATTTCACATTTGCACATTTACATGTAGGCAACAAGAGGTAAAGCAAAGCCAGAGTTTTAAAAAGCGGATGGCTGTATAATGGCTTTGAAATTCCATGTCTTGCATGGCCACGAGAAAAAAAAACTGATGTGTTCCATTCACATGACTTTCTCTACACAAAGTATTGTTAAAAAGCTTAAGCTTCTATTTAATTCATGCTAATCGAGATAAACATTAGCAGAAATAGTCATACGTCTTATAAGAAGAAGCGAAATAAGGGAGTACTATAGGTTAAAGTGATAATCAAAAGCTGGTTGCTATGTCAATGTCAAGTCTTTTAAAAGTTGAAACCAATAACAAGGAATATCTCAAAAACGATCATTTCCATGAAAAATAAGGAATATAACAACATTGTGTGTTTATATATACACATATATTATATAACATAACAAAGGGTAATTGTTTAATTAAAATACAGTTCCGGAGTCTGGTCGGGACTCCTGCGTTGTATACACCTTTTTACATTTTCCTAAAATTTACTGTGTTTTCTGTTTGATTGCTGTTCCAATACACACATTTCATAAACATATAAACACCCATGCCCAAGGCGGGTCTGGAACCCATGATTCCCTGCTCCACGAAGCACCAAAGCGAGACATTTTAGTGACCGAGGCCGTGGGGACCGGTTCTTTTAACGTGCTCTACATTTTTTGTGTGATAAGATTTGGTCCATTTCTTACGGCTTATCTGTTATGCAAAATTACGTAAAATTTGTTCAGAATAAAGTAGTTTTGAGAGACTATTCCCAGAATCTTCAAGATATATATTTTATTTGTCGTGTAAATATCTTTAATATACGATATTTTAATTAAAACCGTTAGAGCTATTTTTGAAAAAAATAAAAATTTTCAAAAAAAATTCCATGTAAAGGGTAGTTGGGGTGGGGAGATTTTCTTGAAAATATTCGTGTCGCATCCTTGGAGGATACCAAACCTAAATATCAAGTTTGGTTTCTAACGGTCTTTTCATTTTTGAGCTATGCTGCCCACAGACAGACAGACAGACAGACAGACACAGACACACGGACATTTTTCTAAAAATGCTTCTTTTGGATTCAGGGAGTCTAAAAACATGTATTTCCGGTGAAATCTCGATATCAGTTTATGGGTGCATTACAATATATTTTTTCTCTATCTAGGAGGGCCGTCCAGAAAATGTCAGACAATTTGGCATAACAAATGATAACGCAAGATATCAACACAAAACTTTATTAACGAAATTACACTTTATTATATTACTTTCTCTACACGTACTATAAGCATTGTGTATAGAGGGAGTATTGTATTCCACCCAAAAGGTTGATACCAAGATTTCACCAGAAATACTTGTTTTAGGACCCCCAGAATCCAAAAAAAGCATATTCAGAAAAACGTCCGTGTATGTGAGTCTGCGGAAAGCATAGCTCAAAAACCGAAAAGACCGTTAAATACCAAATTTGGTGTTTAAGTTAGTATCCTCCAGGGATGCGACACGAACATTTTGAGAAAAATCCCCCCACCCCAAACTACCCTTTACATGGAACTTTATTCCAAAATTTTGATGTTCTCAAAACTAGCTCTTATGATTCTAATTAAAATATCGTATTTTAAAGATATTTACTTCACAAATAAAGTATATATCTTGAATTTTCTGGGAATAGTCCCTGAAGACATCTTTATTCTGGATGCATTTTGCGGAATTTTTCATAACTGCTAAACCGTAATAGATAGACAAAAAATTACTTATTAAAAAGTTTAGAGCTATTTATAACACCCAATTTATGTTATGGGTTGACCGTTTTTTTATATATTCTTGTTATTGGTTCAGTTTTAAAATACTTATTATTTTTCATTACGAGAAAATGTCAACTCCTGGCCATGCAAGCAAAGGAACTTTAGTCGCATAGCAACCAGCTTTTAAAATATTTTACTGTCGCTTTAGACTATGTTGCTCCCTTATTTACCTTCTACTTACAAGGAATTAAGTAATAAGACTAATTCTGATAAGTTTTTTCTTGATTAGCATGAAGTTAAAAGAAGATTAAGCCTTTCAAAAATAATTTGTTACTGAGATGTTGAGAAAGTCATGTGAATAGAACACATCAGGTTTTATTTTTATTGCCGCTGCTCAATATCTGTTGCTGCATTTTTATTTTCTCTTTGTACACAGTGTATAGAGATGGTATTGCACTCCACTAAAAAATTCGATACCGGGATTTCACCAGAAATATATATATTTTAGAGTCCCCTGCATTTTCAGAAAAAGGTCCGTGTGTGTGTGTTTGTGAACAGGATAACTCAAAAACGAAAAGTCGGTAAAATGCCAAGCTTGATATTTAAGTTTAGTATTTTCCGGGGATGCGACACGAAGATTTTGAGAAAAATCCCCCCAACCCAAACTCCCTTTACATGGAACTTTGTTCGAAAATTTTGATTTTCTCAAAAATGGCTTTAATGATTTTGATTAAAATATCGTATATTACATTTACTTACCTGACAAATGAAATGTATATCTTGATTTTTGCAGGAATAACCTCTGAAGACTACTTTATTCTGGATTAATTTTACGGAATTTTGCTAAACCGTAAGAGGTGAACAAACATTTAACACACAAAAAAAAACGCAGAGCTCGTTAAAACACACAATTTATGTTATGGGTTGAGCGTTTTTATCTTTCTCTATATATACATAATGTATAGAGAAGGTATTGGACTCCACCAAAACATTCAGGACCGAGATTTCACCGGAAATATATGTTTTCAGAAAAAGGTCCGTGTGTGTGTGTCCGTGTGTACATGTGTCTGTGAACACGATAACTCGAAAACGAAAAATCGGTAAAATACCAAACTTCGTATTTAGGATTAGTATCTCCCAGAGATGCGACACGAAGATTTTGAGAAAAATCCTACCACGCTAAACTACCCTTTACATGGAACTTTTTTCGAAAAATTTTATTTTCTAAAAAATGGCTCTAATGATTTTGATTAAAATATCGTATATTAAAGATATTTACCTGACATTTAAAATGTATATTTTGAATTTTCTGGGAATAGCTTCTGAAGACCTGTTTATTCTGCATGAATTTTGCTTAATTTGGCATAACTAGTAAACCGTAAGAGATAGACAAAAACTTACTATACAAAAAATGTTGGTTTTTTAAAATACACAAGTTATGTCATATACATTTTTCTCGTGGAGCTTACCGTTTTCGAGGTACTCATTGTTATTAGTTTCAGTTGTGAAGTACTTATACTTTTCTCAGATGGGAGTGTCCGTTTTTCTTTTGTTCTACTCCTGGACAAGAAAAGAAGCGATTTGTAATGACAATCGCGTAAAGACAGCTTTTAAAACAATTGACTATCGGTTTAGCCTAGTGTATTCCCTTATTTTTTTCCTACTTATACGGAACTAAGTAATAAGAACATTGTGCTAATGAGTACCTCTATTAGCAAGGTACAGAAAGAAGAATTATCTTATGTAAGAAGTTTTTTAGAACAGCTATAGAAAGTCATGCGAGTGTAACACATAAGATTTTTTTATATTCTTGATATTGACTCCGTTTTAAAATACTTCTACTCTTCCAAGATTTTTACTTTAGACTACCTTATATACCTTCTACTTACAAGGAAGTAGATTATAAGACTATTTCTTATAATTTGTTTCTTGATTTGAATGAAGTTAAGAGAAGAGTAAGCTTTTCAACAGTATTTTGTTACTGAGATGTTGAGAAAGTCACGTGATTAGAACACATCAGGTTTTAATTTTTATTGCCGTTCCTCATTATCTGCTGGTGTATTTTTCATCTCAGGATTGTATTTCATCTCCATGCACATGATATATTTCGATGAAGCTCCACGTGGCGATGGATTTACTTTAGCCTTCCGTTACGGAGGTCTGAGGTAAATCCCACGGTGGATTAGTCCAAAGGACAACTTGTTTTGCTCCCATTGTTTATTAATGAAGGGAAATAACACAAAAATTAATTAGCAGGCATTTCACTGTCTCCCGTAATGAACTCCGCCGCACAGAAGACAAAGGCGTGTGGCGGGTTGCTCAGTGTTTGAACAGCCGGCGTTCATTGATTACATACATACAGGCAAGCGTTCCTACTTGAGTTCTCTAACACAGACTCACACTACAAGGAGTTCCACTCTCACATCATTATCCATAGCGGCTCTACACGACGCCCATATAAACTCTTGCTTTTTGTCAATTCTGGTCTTTGCTGGAGAACAAGGTAACAATAGAGTATAAAAAATCTTTCTCTACATCTCTGCAACAAATTATTCTATGTACTTCATATAATCGAGAAAAGAATAGCAGAAATAGTCTTATTACTTGCTTCCTTGTAAGTAGGAGCAAAATAAGGGAGTACCATATGTTAAAGTGATAGTCAAAAGCTGATTGCTATGTGACTGAAGTTCCTTTGTTAGTATGGATAGAAGTTGACAAAATCCTGTATGAGAAAATATAAATTTTTCAAAGCTAAAACTAAAAACATGGAATATCTGAAAAATGACCAACTCCACGAAAAAAATTATATAGCATGGATTGTGTGTTTTAATGTCATCTACATTTTTTGTGGGGTAAGTTTTTGCCCGTCTCTTACGGTTTACCAGTCATGCAAATTCCGTAAAATTCATCCTGAATAACGTAGTCTTAAAAAACTATTCCCAAAAAATTCAAGATATACATTTTATTTGTCAGGTAAATATCTTAAATATACCATATTTTAATCAAAATTGTTAGAAATATTTTTAAGAAAATCAAAATTTTCGAAAAAAGTTCCATGTAAAGGGTAGTTTGGGGTGGGGGGATTTTTCTCAAAATCTTCGTGTCGCATTCCTGGAAGATACTAAACTTAAATACCAAGTTTGGTATTTTACCGACTTTTCGTTTTTGAGTTATCGAGTTCACAGACACACGGACACACACACGGCCCTTTTTCTGAAAATATTTTTTTTGGATACAGGGGACTCTAAAACATAGATTTCCGGTGAAATCTCGGTATCGAATTTTTGGGTGGAGTGCAATACCTTCTCTATACAAGAGAAGTACATCATAGTGCGTGTAGAGAAAGTAAAAATGAAATGAAATGTCGTTTTATTTATGAACGCTCTTCAACTGCTGTGGTTCTCAGCGTCCCATTCTATACTGGGCGTGAAAGACCGCTTAATTTAGCTCAGAGGCCTCTCTATCAGGCTTGAGGTTCTTTTACATGCCGTAAATCTACGACACGGGACCAACTTCCCTTCCGAAGGAAGCCATGCTAAGGATGTTTACGCCCTCAAAACCCATCGTCCTCCGCCGGGTTTGAACCCACGACCTTGGGTATCGATTTTCTAGAGAGCACTTGCTAGTGGTAGGAGCACAACTGCAAAAAACTCTTCACATAAAGCTTTCTACCTATTCTGTAACAAAATATTCTTGCATTTCTTCTATATACTTAATACTGATCAAGAAAAACATTACCAGAAATTGTCTTATTGCTAAGTTTCTAATAAGTAGAAGGGAAATAAAGGAATATATAACACTAAAGCCATAATCAAACATTTTAAGTGGTGGTTGCTATGTGATTCAAATTTGGTTTGCTTTGCAGCAGGAGAGGAGAGCTGAATAACACATTGATGGATTATTGAGATTAACAGTATTTTTAGTTTAAAATAATCAAATTTATCCAAAACTTGATTTTTAAAATATTTCAAAGCATTGGTTTGTTTGAAAATACTTCTAGTATAATTTAATACTATAAAATCCTTTTTTATAAAGCTATAAATAAATAATTCTCTTTTAGGTCTTAAAAGAAAAAAAAGAATGACAAATTGCGTTAGAGAAAATATTCGGGCCTTAAAATTGAGACCAATTACAAGGAATATCTAGGAAATGGATTACTTCACAAAAACATATATATGACATAATGTGTGTGTAATAACAAAACTACAGTTTTATTTATAGTTTTATGGTTTACAGTTATGAAAAGGTCATTCAGAATGAAGAGATTTTCAGAAGCTATTTCTAAACTGCAGCATACAATTTGTCATTTAATGTTTTAAATTTACGGTATTTTAATCAAATTCTTTAGAGTCATTTTTTGGAAATGCCAAAATTCGGGAAACATTTCTAATGTGCACCATTCACATAGATTTCTCTACCGTTCTCAAACCAACTTCTTACAAAAGATGTTATTCTTCCTACTCAATTCTAATCGAGATAAACATTACCAGAATGCTCTTATTACTTAGTTTCTTATAAGCAGAAGGGAACAAAGGTAATACTAAAGCTAAAGCGAAGGTCAAATCTTTTAAAAGCTGGTTGCTATGTGAAACAATTTAAGTTCGGGTCACTTTGCATCGACTGCAGTAAAACAAGAGAGATGAAACAATAGGTCAGCCCGTTTGAGAAAAGTTACGTAGCTTAAAATTTAAACCAATAACAAAGAATATCTCAGACATGGTCTGTGTATATAAAAACCGCATATGACATAAATTATGGTTTTAAACAAGATATTTTTTTTTTGTGTAATAAGATTTTTATGTATCTCTTACGATTTACCATTTCAAAATTCATCCAGAATAAAGAGATTTTTGAAAGACTGCTCCAGAAAATTCAAGGTGTATATTTTATCAGTCATGTAGTCATGTGTAATATAAGGCATTTTAATCAAATTCATTGAATGTAGTTTTGAGGAAAACAAAATTTTCAATAATTTTTCTATGTAAAGGGTAGTTTGAGATGGATTTTCTAGAAAATCTTCGTGTCGCCCCTTTGGAAGATAATATACATAAATACCAAGTTTGGTATTTAAGCTCTTTTCGTTTTTGAGCTATACTGTCCACAGACACACGCGGACTTTAATTCTGGTGAAATCTCGACATCGAATTTTTGGGTACAATACAATATCTTCTCTTACTACTACGTGCATTGGATGTGCATGTGTGCTAAGGAAAGTAAAAATCTGTCTCCATTTACATAACTTTTCCTTCCTATTCCATAATTAACTATTCCTCCAAATGCTCATTCCTCTATATACCTTATACTAACCAAGATAAATACCAGTCGAAACGGTCTTATTACTTCCTTGTACGTAGAAGGGAAGTATAAGGGAATACACTAAATATAGTCGAATATTTTAAATTGTGTTTGCTATGGAATGAAATTAAGCTATCTTTGCATGGCCAGGAGTAAAGAGAAAAAAGGAATGACAACTTCCTGATAAATGTAATTATTCTAAAATTGAAACCAATTACAAGACCTATTTTAACAAAATCTACATTTTTGGTGTATGCTTTTTTATCACTTTCAGTATAAATTATGTAAGATTCATGAGAATGAAGAGATTTTCAGAGGTTAATAATGACTCCATGGCACGACAGCTCACGGGGAACCTTGGCCTGCCACCCATCTCGGTCCACTACAGTCGTCATCGATGGGGTGCAGTATTGAAGGGAGAGACGTGGTCAGCGCCTCGAGTCTCCCCGGCCGGTTAACGTGGTCTTCATGACCTGGAGCCGCTACTTCTCCAACAAGTAGCTCCTCAATTGGCCCCCCAGGGACCTAACGAGGCTGAGTGCACCCCGGGCCAGTTCTCTCAGCGGGGGAAAAATCCACACGCCGGTACTGGGGATTGAATCCAGGTCTCCCGCCTGGAAAGCAGCAACGGTACCACCGCGCTAAGGAGACGACCATTTTCAGAGGTTACTTCCAGAAAATTCAAGATAAAATTTGTCTAAGTATCTTTAATATATTGTATTTTAATGAAATTTGTTACAGCCATCTTGGGAAAAACTTCCAAACTTTGGAAACAAAGTCTAGTGGTTCCATTCACATGACTTCCTCTAGCTGTTTTCAAACAAACCCCTTACAAAAGATCATTCTTCTTTCCACACAATGCTAATCTAAATAAACATTAGCACAATGTTCTTATTACTTAGTTCCTTATAAATAACTAAAGGAATACACTAGGTAAAGCGATAGTCAAATGCTTTAAGAACTATTGGTATATGATTATCAATGAAATTCGCTTCTTTGCATGACCCAGAGTAAAACAAAAGAAACACCGGCGACTTCCTTTTTCAGAAAAGGATAAGTATTTTTGAATAAGCACCAATAACAAGGGATATCTAGGAAATGGGTAACTCGACAAAAATATATATGACATAAATTATGAATTTTATCGAAATCTTCATTAATTATTTTGTAGTAAGCTTTGGTTTATTTCTTATGGTTTACAGTTATGCAAAGTTCATTCAGAATGAAGAGATTTTCAAAGGCTATTTCTAGAAAACTCAAAGATATACATTTTATTGATCATTTAAATATCTTTAATATTCAGTATTTAATCAAATTTGTTGGAGTCATTTTTGGGAGAGTCAAAATTTCGAAAAATAATCCATTAGGGTAATTTAGAGCGGGAATATTTTTCTGAAAACCTCCATGTCGTATCGCTGGAAGACTCTTAACTTAAATAAAAAGTTTGGCATTTAACTAAATTTTTGTTTTTGAGTTATGTTGTCCACAAGCACACATAGACATACACGGACTTTTTTTATAAAAATGCTTCTTTTACTTTCGCTAAAACGCATGCATAATGTATATAGTAAATATAGAAGGTAATGTATTCCACCCAAGAATTTGACAGGAATATTTTACCGTAAATATGTTTTGGTCCCCCCTAAATCCAAAAATAGAATTTTTAGAAAAAAGCCTTTGGACAACATAACTCAAAAACGAAACTTCGGGTGGATACCAAACGAGATATTTAAGATCAGTATATGTTAGGAATAAGACACAAAGACTTTCAGGAAAATTACACCTCCCCAACTGCTCTTTATATGTAATAAATTTTTAAATTTTGATTTTCTCAAAAATGGCTGTAACGATTTTGATTAAAATCTCTTATATTTAAGACATTTACGTGCCAAATAAAATGTATATTTTGAATTTTCTGAGAATAGCCTCTAAAGACCTCTTTATTCTGGATGATTTTTATTGAATTTTGCATAACCGCTAAACCGTAAGAGGTGGACAAAAACTTACCACCCAAAAAATGCAGAGCACGTTAAAACACACAATTTATGTCATATACATTTTTTTCGTGGAGTTCATCGTTTTTGATAATATATTCCTTTTTTGGTTTCAGGTTTTAAAAACTTATACATTTCTCAGACAGGAATTTCGCAACTCCTGCCCATACAAACAAAGGAACTTCAGTCACATAGCAACCAGCTTTTGAGTATAACTTTAACCTATGGTACTCCCTTATTTCGTTTTATTTACACGGAAGCAAATAAGACTATTTCTGCTAATTTTTTCTCGATTATCATGAAATAAACAGAAGTATAAGATTTTCAACAATAAGTTGTTGCAGAGATGTAGAGAAAGTCATGTGTATGGAACACATCAGATTTTTTCTAGTGGTGGATGTAACGTTATATCCGCATTGTTGTTTGCTCAGTATACAAAGGAGTTCTAAAGCTGCGCCTGTTTGGTAAGCAACCTGCCACGCTAGTCAGTTCCTGGAATCCATATCGTTAGCAATTTAACAACGTACGTGGCGCTGAAGGCAATAGTGTATCATGAAAGAGTTTATTTCCTTCTGGATATTAAACACCAGTTCATGGTCTCTGAATATAACCATCTAAGGTTGCATTTATGCATGCGATAACTTCGGACGTTATCGTGCGGTAAAATATCGAACATATCGTGCGATAGGAAACAATTTTAAGCACTGAAAAAAATGTGATATTTTCCATTCATATGAGTTTTTCTACATCTCTGTAACAAATTACATTCTTAAAAAGCTTATGCGTCTGTTTACTTTATGATAATCGAGATAAAATCAGCAGAAATGGTGTAAGCAGAAAGCAAATAAGGGAGTAGCATTGCCTAAAGCGATAGTAAATTATTATAAAAACTGTTGCTATGTGATTAAAATTCCTTTGTTTGTATCGCTAGAAGTCGACAAATTCCCGTATGATAAAAGTATACGTATTTTAAAGCTGAAACCAATAAATAAAAAATAATATCTCGAAGACGGTCAACTCTACAAAGAAAAACGTATATTAAATAAATTATGTGTTTCAATGAGATCTTCACTATTTTTTTTAGAAAGCTTTTGTTTATCTCTTACGGTTTAACCTTTATGCAGAATTCTGCAAAACGCATCCAGAATAAAGAGGTCTTCAGACACTACTACCGGAAAATTCAAAATATTAATGTATTAATAATGTAAATATTTTAATATGGCGTTTTAATCAAAATCAATAGTCATTTTGAGAAACATTTTCAAATGTTTTTCTATGTAAAAGGTATTTCGTGGTCGGGGTATTTTCTTGAAAATCTTTGTGTTGCATCGTTGTGAGATACTAAAAATAAATACCAAATTTGGTATATAACGGTGTTTTCGTTTTTGATCTATGCTGTCCAGACACACAAACACTCACGGAGGTTTTTTTTTTCTAAAAATAATTGTCCAGTAAAATCCCGACATCGAATTTTTGGTTGGAACACAATACCTTCTCTAGCTAGTATGCACATTGTATGTACATTAGTGCTATAGAAAGTAAAAACCACACGGCATGTCTTATAAAACGCAACAATTAAGTATCGGAGCTTACTCTTGCTACGACATGGGTTGGAGCGGTGTGTTTATGTACTCGCACGATACTTTTACCGTCGGTCGTAATAACGTCAGGGTTGTCGCGTACTACCCTTTCCAGCCACGTTTATGCAATCGTGGTCTTCGCAACTGTTCAGTTATTTCTTTTTATGAAACATATAACACGCCGTGTTCGAAAAGGAAAGTTTCACCAATGAAAAATCTAATCTGTTCAATTCGCATGATTTGCTATTCATCTCTATAGCAAATTATTGTTAAATTATTGTTCTTCTATCTACTTCATGATAATCGAGATAAACATTGGCAAAATTGTCCTTGTAAGTAGAAGGGAAAAAAAAAACTAATGTGTACCATTAACATAATGTCCTCTAGCTGTTTGGTACGCAGGAGCGTACCAAACAGCGTAACTTATGCGTACGCTGGAGCGTACCTTATGAACATAAAGGTACAAAGCGTAGAGCACAAACGCGTCCATTTTGATAACTGACGATCAAATCGATTGGCAGCTCTTAGTGGTCTTTTAACCTATTCTGATCACATATTTATGGCACTCTGCCTGCCAGTGTGGTAAAAATACAATACGATGTTGTACCGTATGATATCGTGCATCATGAACGCAATGGAAACATTTTTTCCTACATTTTTTTGTGCATAAGCTTTTACTTTCTCCATACGTACTATATACATAGTGTATAGAGAAGGTATTGCAATGCACCCAAAAATTGGATACCGAGATTTAACCGGAAATACATGTTTTGAGACACCATGAATCCACAAAAAGCATTTTTAGAAAAATGTCCGTGTATGTGTCCGTCTGTGTGTGTGTGTGTGTGTGTGTGTGTGTGTGTGTGTGTGTGTGTGTGTGTGTCTGTGGACAGCATAGCTCAAAAACGAAAAGTCCGTTAAAAACCAAACTTGGTATTTAGATTTGGTATCTTCCAAGGATGTGACGCGAAGATTTTCAAGAAAATCCCCCCGCCCCCAACTACCCTTTACATGGAAATTTTTTTGAAAATTTTGATTTTCTAAAAAATGGCTTTAACGATTTTGATTAAAATTTCGTATATTAAAGATATTTACCTGACAAATAAAATGTATATCTTGAATATTCTGTGAATAGCCCATGAAGACCACCTTATTCTGGATGAATTTTATGGAATTTTGAATAACTGCTAAACCGAAAGATATGTACAAAATCTTAACACATCAAAAGTGTAGAACACGTTAAAACACACAATTTATGTTATATACATTTTTTTAGCGGAGTTGATTGTTTTTTAGATAAAACTTCTCTGAAACTGTTTCATTGCACCATTCGTTATATACTCAAGGGGGATTTTCATTTTCTCAAAAATGACTAACGATTTTGATTAAAAAATGGTGTATGAAAGACATTTACCTGACAAATAAAATGTATATCTTGAAGTTTATAAGAATAGCCTCTGAAGGCTACTTTATCCTGTATGAATTTTACGGAATTTTGCACAACTGCTAAACAGTAAGAGATGAACAAAGCTTGCCACACAAAAAATGTAGATCACACAATTTATGTAATATAATTTTTTTTCGTGGATTAGATCGTTTTTGAGATATTTCTTGTTTTAGGTTTCAGTTTTATAAAGCTTATATTTTATCTTTCTCTTACAGGAATTTGTCCATGAGAACAAAGGAACTTCAGTCCAAGGAGGCAAGTAATAAGACTATTTCTGCTAGTTTTTTCTCGATTCCATGAATAGCAATAATTTGTTGCAGAGATGTAGTAAAAGTCATGTGAATGGAATACATCAGATCTTTTTAACATATGATTAATACGTGTTACCATCCAAGGTCTGAAACAATATGAATACCTAAACATTTTATGGGGCTTCCAAAATAACCAATGTTTCATTTATCCTGAATATCATTAATTTCCCCAGATTGTTAGATGGCGTACCTATGCCATCCTCTGGAACGTTTGGTAGTTTGGATAGGCAGAGTCAGACTGAAAAATTCAATGCAATAGCCGGGATTTAAGCTACGGACCTCCCGGTCTCTAGCCCGTTGCTCTGCCACCGAGCTACCATGGCAACATGCCGGCATAGCATTGAATTTCTCAACTGAATCGCATGTTTCCCGGTAAACCACAAAGTGATCTCAAATTATTTTGAGATGACAACTTCAATGGCGACTTACAATGTTGTAAGTACTTTAAGTCTCAGGATTCATAGTATAGCCAATAATTATGGTCAATAGGTATGGATTTAATTTTTTTTACACACGCCGTATGGACGGCAGGAGTTGGATAGGTAGAGTCAGACTGAAAAATTTAATGCTGATATGTTGCCATGGTAGGTCAGTGGAAGAGCAACCGGCTAGAGATCGAGAAATCCGTGGTTCAAATCCCGGCTATGGCATTGAATTTTTCAGTCTAACTCTACCTATTCAACTTCAGTTCTACACAAGGCTTGTGTGGGAAAAAAAAAACAAAAAACAATTAAATCGATTCTGGAAGTTTGTTGGTTGAATTATGTAACATCCTGTAGACGGTTGGATTTTGTACATCTTCTCACTCGTTCCAGTTTGAAAACCAGTAGAACAGAAGTACATCTGGTCCAGATATTGGTCTTCTGTCAAGAGATGCTGGCATATGTTTCTATATGATATCCGTCGTCGATGATGGCCTTAATTTGAATAATACTTTTGGTTTTTGTGACGAAATGTCGGGCAGCTTGTGTCGTATAGCTGAGTGCAAGGATGTAGGAATAACGTCAAACGAAAGGTATCTGAGATCCAATATCTCGACTATTTCAATAAAAACACACCTACATAATGAAACACCCCCCACCCCGGGGCTATGACAGAGAGAAAAATACTTTAACCTTCTTTATATTTTTTGTGTTCCTTTCCTCTTGTTTCGCTTGCTTCAGATATTATTGTTTCCAAGAATATTATTTCCTCGTTTTGAGTCTCATATACATTGTATTAAAGAAAACGTACTAGGAAATACATCTGGCGATTAATGACGCATTATTTTTTTAAACTTATTACTTTCGTCTCTTTACCAAGTTAAGTAATAATAAAAATTGAACTCGAATATCTCCCAGCGCTGTATTTTTTACACAAACACTGAAATAACACATTTCACAAAGGGCGTGTTTCGAGCTAGAGTTTCATTTTCAGTTAAAAGAAACGAAGTAAATTTTATGACGCCAACGCCACGAGCCGCAGTTTAATGTACTAAAATAAATAGAATAGCTAAAGGGTAGTTAGGTATACGTGAAGATTATATAACAATGCCTGCCATTTTACCTTTTTTGTTTCACATTTCGCGGATGGCCTTTAAATTACAAAGTAGAGGCACTGGGGGAGGTTTTAAAAATAAACGAAATAAATTCGTACGTCTGTCCTTTCAGGGGGTTCATCGGTAAACAATCAAAAGCAATAATTGGATCGCTCGGCGATTGTTTTCCTTTGTAACGGATGTGAATTGTTTAGCATCGGTGCGCATCGTTTTTTAATCCCGGATTAGTTCTAGATATACACTCGTAAGAATCATATGTGTTGAACGTTCGGCTTTGAGGATTTCTACTGTATGTTATAAATCGTTTGGTCTTCATCGAAGATAAGAAATAATAAAAGAATTGCTGCAGTTTATTTGCTTTGGAGATATCATAATTCATCTGTTACAGTTTACTTGCAGAATTGCGTCTGAACCGTTGTGGGTACCGAGGTCGTTAAAGCATGGGCTCCTGAACAAGTGGTCCGCCCGCCAGAATTGTTCTCACCGACTGATATTTTTCGAGCTTTCTTCAGTCTTCATGTGTGATGGTACCTTAAACTTCCTTCCCAAATATTTTCCCTAATTATCATTCACTGTGTGAGGCTAGCATCGATAGACAGGCTGCTCTAGTCAGGGGTAATCGTAAGTTTCCAGGGTCGGTAGATTATATTTGGGGTAATTCCCTTTCTACCAAGAATTTTATGTTCAATTTCTTTTTCGCTTGTTTAACATCATCTATTTCAGGGTTTTGGATCAGGGACGGCGGTTGATAAGTTGCGTCAAGTCGGTATAATTTCTATCTGGTGCTTGGCGGAACTACTTGGGCTCACTTCCATGTGGGAGTGTCTCGGCTAATCTCGGGACCCTCAGGTTAGAAGCTAAAGGAAAGGCTAGACGACGTCAGAATTGATATGTTAGAGTCGTTAGCGACCCCATTCTTGCTAGAGTACATCGTCGTCCGGATCTGGTCACCTTTGTGCAAAGTGCTTATAATGAGTTACTGCTCTAGATACTCACAAGTCTTATTACTTGCTATTCCTAAAATTACATTGCATGCACGATCAGTGTTCATTGTCTGTGGTGCCGTACACAGTAAGAGTAGACGTTAAACATTACTAAAAACCTCATATGTTGACTTTACCCTCTGTCGCTTCTAATGGGTATAAAAACTATTCTTATGAACTGGATAGGTAGAATCAGACTGAAAAATTGAGTGCCATAGCTGGGATTTGAAACACAACTCTCCCGGTCTCTAGCCTGTTACTCCACCACTGAGCTAACATGGCAACATGCAGGCATAGCATTAAATTTCTCAACTGACTGGAATTAAGAAAAATGTAAAGCTCTGCCCACCCTTTTAACCGTCAAGAATAAACACATTTAAAAGAGCTAAAATTGCAAACACACATCAGGAACATGTGAACCCACAAGATAAAAAATCTGATGTGCACCATTCACATGACTTTCTCCATATCCCTGCAACAAATTATTCTTAAAAAGCTTATACTTTTATTTACTTTATGCTAATCAGAAAAAAATAGCAGAACTAGTCTAATTACTCACTTCCTTGTAACTAGAAGCGAAATAAGGGACAACTGTAGGTTAAAGTGATAGTCAATGGTTGCTATGTCAATGAAGTTCCTTTGTCTATATGGATAGGAGTTGACAAGTTCTTGTATGAGAAAAGTATACGTTTTTCATAGCAGAAACCAAAAATAAGGAATGTCACAAAAACGACGAACTCCACGAAAAAAATGTATATAACATAAATTGTGTGTTTTAATGTGCTCTACATTTTTTGTGTAGAAAGTTTTTTTGTCCATCTCTTACGGTTTAGCAGTTATTCAAAATTTAGTAAAATTCATTCAGAATAAACTACTCTTCAGGGGCTATTCCCAGAAAATTCAAGATATACATTTTATTTGTCAGGTAAATATGTTTAATATACGAAATTTTAATCAAAATCGTTAGAGCCATTTTTGAGAAAATCAAAATTTTCGAAAAAAGTTCCATGTAAAGGGTAGTTGGGGGTGGGGGGATTTTTCTCAAAAGCTTCGTGTCCCATCCCTGGAAGATACTAAACTTAAATACCAAGTTTGGTATTTTACCGACTTTTCGTTTTTGAGTTGTGTTCACAGACACACGGACACACGGACTCACGGACATATGGACACACGGACACACACGGACCTTTTTGTGAAAATGCTTTTTTTGGATATTGGGGACCCTAAAACATATATTTCCGGTGAAATCTCGGTACCGAATTTTTGGTGGAGTGCAGTACTTTCTCTATATACTATGTACATAGTGCGTAGGGAGAAAGTAAAAATAAGTTTTGAGTGTAATAAAGCGGCATCGACGCGGTTATTTGAAAAATAAATTCACACCGTATACAACAATTCTCTCGCTAATATTGTGAGGGATTTTGAAAAATTAAAAATATACTGTAAACAGTTTGTGTCATTTTCAAACACTTACGTCTCAAGTCCTGGTCATTATTAAGCCTTCGGTTTTAGGCGAAATGCCTGCTTTTTATGTGTTTGAATAAATTAAATCTGGTAGAATATCTTCACGTTTCATAAAAAGTACAAACCTATGGAAGGGGTTTTATGATGCTAAAATTCCCCTTTGACCATTGAAACTGTTTTAAAGTTCTAAAAGTGCTATTCTACCATTTGTGTTACCTCTTTAACTTTTTATGCAGCCATGAGAAATGAAACATTGGTATCATGGTGTTGGCTTTTCAAAGACTTTGTATAATTTACTTGTAGAAATTATGCATTCTGGTGGGAAAAGGATAGCTTTAGCAGATAAATACATTCGGTTTTCAGAAAGAAAACGGAAAAAATTCTATTTGGCATCCTCTGGTGCTAAACAGTGACTGCAGTACGGCAGAAACTCCTTTCATATGGGCATTTCCACTGTTTCGTGACTCGCATACCTGGTCTCCTTTTTTAACTGTTAAACATTTTCATCAGGTTTGATTCTGTTTTCAAATATATTTACATTACAATGTTTCATTAACAATATGTCTATTGTGTAACAGCCATTTTGTTGGCTTTGGCTGCATATTAGCTCTGCAGCATTTATTTTATGAAATTGAATGAAATGGCGTTTTATATATGGACGCTCTTTAACTGCTGTGGTTCTCAGCGTTCCATTCTATACTAGGCGTGAAAGACCGCTTAATTTTGCTCAGAGGCCTCTCTATCAGACTTGAGGTTCTTTTACGTGCCGTATATCTATGGCACAGGACCCACGGCTTTACTTCCCTTCCGAAGGAAGCCATGCAAAGGATTTTTACATCCTCCGCCGGGTTTGAACCCGTGATCGCGGAGGGTGACATATACCTGTAATATATTTCCACCGAATGAAGTGAAGGTAATCCCTGCGAATCGCATTCAGGAGACTTCGGGTTCGATCCCCACCGACCGTCCACTCTAACCCATGTGTTTTTCAGGGTTTCATCGGGTCGAGACATACGGATGCTGGGGTGATTCCTCTTCTGTTTACAAATTTCTGTGTCACAGAATGTTATAAAACCTTTTATCACATATTGTGATCACATTAAAGGTGTTGAGTATATTACACTACTTTTATCACATCTTTTATTAACAATTTCAAAAGCATATACAACAGTTAACGCCATCAGCTGTAATAATGGTTCCCATTTTGTTCTGTTTAGAATGTTAGTTGTACCATTATAGTGAATATTTATAAATACATTTACTTTAAGCTTATATTACAATCACCTGCGACATTTTCGTATAGCCTAACCTAAAAACTTAACCTCAATAAATTAATTTCTTAAAGAACGTAAATTAATGCTACATTTATGAATAATAATAACAAAGCCACCAGCAAAAACGGTATTTAATAGATGTCATAACAGCTGTGGTTTCTTCATTTCATCCCTTTCTTCCGCAGGGGGTGGTAGCAGCAATAGATGTTATGTAGGTTGCAGCGCGCAAGGTTTCCTACGCTTCATCTGTGCAACTACGGTATAGAGAAAGTACTTTAACGTCTCTGATTAATAAAAGGAGTTAACTTGAGCTTACGTAACACGATGGCAAAATGAAGCATTTTTACTTTCTCTATATGTACTATGTGAATAGTGTATTCGATACCGAGATTTCACCGGAAATATATGTTTTAGAGTCCCCTGTATCCAAAAAAAAGTATTTTCAGAAAAAGGTCCATGTGTGTGCCCGTGTGTCTGTGAACACGATAACTCAAAAATGAAAAGTCGGTAAAATACCAAACTTGGTATTTAAGTTTAGTATCTTTCAGGGATGCGACACGAAGATTTTGAGAAAAATCCTCCAACCCCCAACTACCCTTTACACGGAACTTTACCAGAAAAATTTGATTTTCTCAAAAATGGCTCTAAGGATTTTGATTAAAATATCATATATTAAAGCTATTCACCTGACAAATAAAATGTATATCTTGAATTTTCTGGGAATAGCCTCTGAAGAGTACTTTATTCAGGACGAATTTTACGGAATTTTGAATAACTCTAAACTGGACTAAAACTTACTACACAAAAAATGTAGAACACGTTAAAACACACAATTTATGTTATATACATTTTTTTCATGGAGTTAATCGTTTTTGAGACATTCCTTGTTTTTGGTTTCTTCTATGAAAAACTTATACTTTTCTCATTGTCAACTGCAGTCCATACAAACAAAGGAACTTCAGTGACATAGCAACCAGCTTTTGACTATCCCTTTAACCAATGGTGTTCCCTTATTTCGCTTCTACTTACAAGGAAGCAAGTAATAAGACTATTTCTGCTAATGTTTTTCTGATTAGCAGGAAGTAAATAGTAGTATAAGCTTTTTAAGAATAATTTGTTGCAGAGATATATTGAAAGTCCTGTGAATGGTACACATAAGACTTTTACTTTCTCTACACGCAGTATGTGCATAGTGTATACAGAAGGTATTGCACTCCACCCAAAAACTTGATACCGATATATATTTTAGGGTCCCTTATATCCAAAAAAAGGCATTTTCACAAAAAGGCCTGTGTGTGTCGGTGTGTCCGTGTCTGCGAACACGATAACTCAAAAACGAAAAGTCGGTAAAATACCAAACTTGGTATTTAAGTTTAGTATCTACCTGGGATGCGACCCGAAGATTTTGAGAAAGATCCCCCGAACCCAAACTACCCTTTACATGGAAAAAATTTCGAAAATTTTCATTTTCTTAAAAATGGCTCTAACGATTTTGATTAAAATATGGTATATTAAAAATATTTACCTGACAAATAAAATGTACATCTTTAACTTTTTGGGAATAGCCCCTTAAGACTATTTTATTCTGGAACAATTTACGGAATTTTGCATAACTGCTAAACCATAAGAGATGGACAAAAACTTGCCACACAAAAATAGTAGAGCACGTTAAAACAATCTATGTAATATACATTTTTTTCGTGGAGTTGATCGTTTCTAAGATATTCCTTGTTTTTAGTTTCAGCTTTGAAAATCATAATGGAATTTGTCAACTCCTGTCCATACAAACAAAGGAACTTCAGTCATATAGTAACCAGCTTTTACCTGTCACTTTAACCTATGGTACTCCCTTATTTCAGTTCTACTTACAAGGAAACAAGTAATAAGACTGTTTCGGCTAATTTTTTCTCAATTAGCATGAAGTAAATAGAAGCATAAGTTTTTTAACAATAATTTATTGCAGAGATGTAGAGAAAGTCATGTGAATGGAACACATAAGATTTTTCATCACAACGTTGGTCGGGTAGTTCTGTGTTACGTATTATATTTTCGCTACGGTCGCCATGGATACCACGTTTAGGAATTACTATACGTGCCTTGGGGCCGGGGGGTAAGCTCAGTGATTTAGGAAATAAGATTAACTTTGTATAAATAAAAAAGGATGTACACGCACATGTTAAATTGTATCGCAAAATCCTCTCGCTTCAGAGATATTCTGCCTTTGAGATGAGCGATCCCTATTGGAGATTCATAAATCTCATTAAAGTTTGCATTTAAAACGTACATGGCATATCTAGATTCGTTTCTCTTAGCTTAAAGTGTTGATTAAAACATGTCCTGTATTTTAGTTCTTCTATTCACCGTCATTTGAAATGGGAGTTGAACTTTATTAAATTCCACAGCAGTTTTCGGAGGCTAGTAACAGTTTTTATTTCACTATTTTCAGTTTTAACTAGAAACTTTTAGGGTTTATTTTAGAATGCTGTTTTTATCACAGTAGAGGAGAGAGAATTGAATTCGAGCTGAGGTAGTGATACAAATGAACAGCTACAGATATAACATAAGTAGTAGAAGGAGCAGATGTAAACAAGTCAAATAAAAATATCAGTTTTTACTTTCTCTATACGCATTATGTACATAGTGTATAGAGAAGGTATTGCACTCCACCCAAAAATTTGATACCGAGATTTCACCGGAAATATATGTTTTAAGGTCCCCAATATCCAAAAAAAGCATTTTCACAAAAAGGTCCGTGTGTGTCCGTGTGTCTGTGTGTCCCTGTGTCCGTGTGTCCGTGTGTCTGTGAACACGATAACTCAAAAACGAAAAGTCGGTAAAATACCAAACTTGGTATTTAAGTTTAGTATCTTCCAGGGATGCGACATGAAGATTTTAAGAAAAATCCCCCCCACCCCCAACTACCCTTTACATGGAACTTTTTTAGAAAATTTTGATTTTCTCAAAAATGGCTCTAACGATTTTGATTAAAATTTCGTATAGTAAAGATACTTACCTGACAAATAAAATGTATATCTTAAATTTTCTGGGAATAGGCTCTGAAGAGAAGTTTATTCTGCATGACTTTTACTGAATTTTGAATAACTGCTAAACCGTAAGAGATGGCCAAAAACTTACTACATTCGAATGTAGAGCACGTTTAAACACACAATTTATGTTATATACATTTTTTTCGTGAGTTCGCCGTTTTTGAGACATTCCTTATTTTTGGTTTCTGCTATGAAAGACCTATAATTTTCTCATACAGGAACTGGTAAACTCCTATCCATATAAACAAAGGAACGTCATTGACATAGCAACCAGCTTTTGACTATCATTTTAACCTATGGTGATCCCTTATTTCGCTTCTACTTACAAGGAAGCAAGTAATAAGACTATTTCTGCTCATTTTTACTTTCTCCATACGCACTTTGTACATAGTGTATAGAGAAAGTATTGCACTCCACCAAAAATTCGATACCGAGATTTCACCGGAACTATATGTTTTAGGGTCCCCAATATCCAAAAAAAGTATTTTCACAAAAAGGTCCGTGTGTGTGTGTGTGTGTGTGTGTGTGTCCGTGTGTCCGTGTGTCCGTGTGTCTGTTTGTCAGTGGGTCTGGGAACACGATAACTCAAAAACGAAAAGTCGGTTAAATACCAAACTTGGTATTTAAGTTTAATATCTTCCAGGGATGCGACACGAAGATTTTGAAAAAAATCCCCACACCCCCAACTACCATTTACATGGAACTTTTTTCGAAAATTTTGATTTTCTCAAAAATGGCTCTAACGATTTTGATTAAAATTTCGGATATTAAATATATTTACCTGACATATGAAATGTATATCTTGAATTTTCTGGGAATGGCCTTTGAAGAGTAGTTTAATCTGGATGAATTTTACTAAGTTTTGAATAACTGCTAAACCGTAAGAGATGGACAAAAACTTACTACACAAAAAATGTAGAGCACATTAAAACACACAATTTATGTTATATACATTTTTTTCGTGGAGTTCGTAGCCATTCAGGACCTCCACGCAGAGACCCTGAACGTCGGCGCTCGACTAGCTGCCCTGGAAGAGACATGCAGCCTCCTCACACAGAAGCTGCAGGAATTGCAAGCTTCTAACGCCGCAGCAGCCACCAGCCAGCAGACTACAGCCGCCGACCTGTCCACCAGGATCGACGCCCTCATGCAGCCTCTGAGGCAGGTTCTCCTGCAGCAAGCTGCTTACTCTGCTGACCAGTCTAGACGTCACCAACCCAACACTGCTCCTCCTGTACAGGCTGAGGGGCATGCACGGCTCGGGGATCATCGACCATCAACACAGTGGAAGACTACTGGGAGCTTCGCGGAGCAATTCCGAAGCAAGTATAATCCGTAAGATCTACGTCCTATTCTCTCCTCTATTTCCACCTTTTATTTCCTTACCTATATAACGTCTATTCCCTAGGCTGCAGTCAGGTTCAGCCTAGAAATAACCTTTCACGTGCGGCAGCTTCCTACCTCTCGTCTACTAACGCGGGTGCATTAGCGGGACCGCGCAAAGCCACGTGATTCTCAACAAACTTCTGTTATAACGTGGAGGGGTTTTTTAGTGGGTAGGCCGCATGAGGAAGCGGAGAGTCCCACATATCCTCCCAGCCATTGCACTTCGGCTGGGGGTTGCATGCGTAATGCAGTTTTCCCCTCCACGGTAAAAAAAAAAAAAAAAAAAAAAAAAAAGTTCGTCATTTTTCTGACATTATTTATTTTTGGTTTCTGCTCTGAAAAACGTATACTTTTCTCATACTGGAACTTGTCAACTCCTATCCATATAAACAAAGGAACTTCATTGACATAGCAACCAGTTTTTGACTATCACTTTTGTCCGTTATTTCGCTTGTACTTACAAGGATGCGAGTAATAAGACTATTTCTGCTAATTTTTTCTGATTAGCATAAAGTAAATAGAAGTATAAGCTTTTTAAGAATTATTTGTGTCAGGGATATAGAGAAAGTCATGTGAATGGTACACATCAGATTTTTTCTTTCGCTGCACATGCTATGTAAATAGTGTATAGGGCGGATATTGTATTGTACCCAAAATTATGATAACCATTTTTTCACCGGAAAGACATGTTTTGAGACCCTTTGAATACAAAAAAACATTTTTAGAAAAATTCAATGTATATGTGTGTGTCTGTGGGCGGCATAGCTCAACTTAGTATTTAAGTTTAGTATCTTCCAAAAGATATGACACGAAAATTTTGAGAAAAATTTCCCTAACCTAAACTAACCTTTACATGGAAAAACTTCTAAAAATGTTGATTTTCTCAAAAATGGCTCTGACAATATGATTAAAACATCCTATGCATATCAAAGATATTTCCATGACTAATATAGTTACGTTTTAATTTTTCTGGGAATAGCTTCTGAAGGCCTTTTATCCTGGATGAAGTTTGCTGAATATGCATAACGGATAAACCATAAGAGATAGACAAAGCTACACAAAAAAAAAAATTGATGTGTTCCATTCACGTGACTTTCTCTATATCATTGCAACAAATTATTCTATTTACTTCATCTAATGGAGCAAAAATTAGCAGAAATAGTCTTATTACTTGCTTCCTTGTTAGTAGAGGCGAATTAAGGGGATACCATAGGTTAAAGTGATAGTCAAAAGCTGGTTGCTCTGCGACTGAAGTTCCTTTGTTTGTCCTTTGTATGGACACGAGTTCACAAAGTCCTGTTTGAGAAAAGTATGTTTTTTATAGCTGAAACCAAAAACAAGAAATATCTCAAAAACAATCAACTCCACGAAAAAAATGTATACAGCATAAATTGTGTATTTTAAAGTGCTCTACATTTGTTGTGCGGTAAGCTTTTGTCCATATCTTACGGTTTAGCAGTTATGCAAAATTCCGTAAAATTGACCCAGAATAAAGTAGTCTTCAGAGGCTATTCTCAGAAAATTCAAAATATACATTTTATTTGTCAGGTAAATATCTTTAATATACGATATTTTAATCAAAATCGTTAGAGCCATTTTTGAGAAAATCAAAATTTTCGAAAAAAGTTCCATGTAAAGGGTAGTTTGGGGTGGGGGGAGTTTTCTCAAAATCTTCGTGTCGCATCCCTGGAAGATACTAAACTTAAATACTAAGTTTGGTATTTTACCATCTTTTCGTTTTTGAGTTATCGTGTTCACAGACACACGGACACACACACGGACCTTTTTCTGAAAATAGTTTTTTTTTGGATACAGGGGACCCTAAAACGTATATTTCCGGTGAAATCTCGGTATGGAATATTTTGGTGGAGTGCAATACCTTCTCTATACACTATGTACATAGTGCGTATAGAGAAAGTAATATGGACCGAGTCAAAGCACACAAAATATGTTATATGCATTTTTTGTGGAATTAACCATTACCAAGATATGACTTGTTATTCTTTTTAGTTTTAAAATACTTAAAACGTTTTCTGTACGAGAATTTTTAAACTCCAAGTCATGCAAAGAAAGAGCTCAATCATATAGCAACCGGCTTTTAACAGATTTGACTATCGCTTTAGCCTCTTGTGCTCCCTTTTTCCCCTTCTACTTACAAGGAAGAAAGGAATAGATTTGTATTGGATTAATTGTTTTTTCACATTGTTTTTTTTTTCGTTTGTAAGACAGGAGTTGGATAGGTAGTGTCAGGCTGAAAAATTCAATGCCACAGCCGGGATTTGAACCACGGATCTCCCGATCTCTAGCCGGTTGCTCGGCCACTGAGCTACCACGGCTCAGTCTGACTCTACCTGCCCTACACACGTTTTGTGTGAAAAAACAATTGATCCAATACCAATTGACCTTAACAATTGGCCGATATACTATGAATCCTGAGACTTAAAGTACTTACAGAATTGTAATTCGTCATTGGGACTGTCATCTCAAAAATAATTTAAGAACACCTTGTGGATCATCGGGATACCTGCGAGTCAGTTGAGAAATTCAATGCTATGCCGACATGTTGCCATGGTAGCTCAGTGTTAGAGAGCCTTCTAGAGATATTCCTGTATGAGTAAAGTTAAATTATTTTAAATCTGAAACCAATAACTATCGATATTTCGAAAAAGGTCAACTCCACGAAAAAATGTATATGACGTAAATTGTATGTTTTAAGGACCACCACATTTTTGTAAACTAAGTTTTTGTCTATCTCTTACGGTTTACTATGTATGCACAATTAAAAAAAAATGGCATCCAGAATAAAGAGGTCTTTAGAAGATATTCCCAAAAAATTCAAGATCCACATTTCATTTGTCATGTAAATATCTTATATATGAGATTTTAATCAAAATTCTTAGAGCCAGTTTTGAGAAAATCCAAATTTTCGAAATTTTTTCATGTAAAGGGTAGTTGCGGGTGTGGGCAATTTCTTGAAAATCTTCCTGTCACACCTTTGGGTGATACTGTACTTAAATATCAAGTTTGGTATTTAAGGGACTTTTCCTTTTTGAGCAATGCTGCCCACTCACTGACACACACATACACACAAGGAAAGATGCTCATAGGCACACACGTGGATCTTTTTCTAAAAAGCTTTTTTTATTCAGGGGGCCCCAAAACATGTATTTCCGGTGAAATCTCAGAATCTAATTTTTGGGTGCACTACATATCTTCTCTACATACTCTGTACATAATACGTGTAGAGAAAGTAAAAATAAGTTGTTCTGTGACATTACAGTGCGTCATTCTCCACGGTATGGGATAACATCTAGCCTCGGGTTCCCAAGTTCGCGTGTTCAAACCCGGAGGAGGGCGATGAATATTTTCAGGCGCAAAAATCCTTAGCATAGCTTTCTCCGGAAGAGAAGTAAAGCCGTTGCTACCGTATCGTAAATTTAAGGCACGTAAAAGAACCTCAAACCGGATGAAAAGGCCTCTGAGTAAAATTAAGCGTCTTCCACGCCCAATATAGAATGGGATGCTAAGAACTACAGCACTTAAACAGCGCCTATTAATAAATTTCAATTTCATATACATTACACTACTCTTAAAGGATTATTGGAAAGAAAACTTTGTTTTATTTAAACACTATTTTCAATAAACAAATTTTTTAAAATGGAAAGTAGGCGTTGCAATCTTTTTTGCGAGTTGTTAACAATTCAAAAACGCGAGAAAGCAAAACAAAACAAATGCTCGAGATGCAGGGAAAACGAGCTTGATGCTGACAATTTACATTTGCAAAGCACGCAGCATCTCCGTTTTTTCGCCATTCAATTGTTTCTGTAATCCCAGAGCGCGCTAATGGTGGAGGTTTTATTCATTTTTAAACAAGAGCATTACACGGGGTGATTAGAAGAATCGAGTAAATTAATAGGGGGTGGGGTGCGATATCCACCTGTCCGCCACCGTATGAAGTTTAATTATGGCTAATCTAACTGTAATTAGGTTGGTGTGTATGTGTGTATGCTAATTGACAGAGAGGACACTCTTGGACAGGCATACCAACACACCGCGTTTAATTATAACGGGTGAAAATTAGAAAGCCCAATCAAGAAATTGGAACGCCGAGTACATTATCCGTGTTTTGCAATCAGGCAACACCAGTATATTAAATATTAATTTCCTGACGATAGGATTTTCTGATCCATCGGATGTGAAATTGCAGCCCTAAAGGGTGTCCACCGCCTTATTCTGGCCGGCAATCTATAGGGTGGGCATCTGCGGTTATAAAATTCCGCGTGAAAATATCATTATGGCATGTACATGTTATGCAGAATTAATTCCATGCTATTTAACCCGCAACCCGGTGTACCAAATTACATGCCAGCTGCAATTTTATTTTTCTTTTAGGTGTTTTATAGCAGCAAAATAAAATAGCCATGTGTGCTTATACGCATAATTTATTACACTTGAGTTAGTGGACACCTGTGACGGTGGCAAGTTGTTTTGACATCGCAGTTGTGATTATTACACCTGTCTGAGTGAACACGTATGGTGTTGGAAGGTTTTTTGACATCGAAGCCAGCATTGCGTAACAATGTAAATAGAGGTTGCTATATCATTCATACTTTATTAATTTTTTGCCTTTAATATTTTAAGTGAATGTTGAATTTTGTTGAGGAGTTTTAAGATGTGCATTTGGTTATAATTATTTATTATATTTAATTTAATGTCAATAAAACTATTTACTGCCATACTCCTCTAACAATCCAAAGATTCCTTTAGAAACTTTAAAATTCCTAAATGTACATATAGATACAGAGTGAGTTTTGTGAACACACGCGTTTCTTTTTGTTTTTTTTTTTGGTGCCCGTGTGACGGCTTCTGTAAATTTCCTGCTACGCGATCAAAATATATAAAAAAAGGGGAACGAAGCCCTGTTCAATTTCAATTGGGAATGCACAACGAGCAGTTGAGTGAGTTTCGACTGAAGATTCGTAGTTTGTAGCAGCCACCACCGCGAACGTCGAAAAGAAACTATATGGCAAAATGTTTATAAAAACATTGAAGAAAGACTGTTTGTGTGAGCACATTCTGATTGTAATCAGTTTGTGGAAAATATGAAGAGTTTTTGGAGAAAAAAAGGGTTTTTGTTACAATAGTTTTTCTAAATAAAAACTTAAATTATTTGTTATGTAATGCTGCTAATAATATTTGCATTTATTCAGCTCCCACCATACGTGTGTATGGGTGTGTGTATGTGGTACACAGAATGGTAGAGAAATAAATGCAAATATTTGTATCAGTGTTTGGGGACGATGTAGTGATCCAGTATTTACAGGTTTTTAGCTTTTTCCTAAAGTTGTGGTCATCAGGAAAATATTATGATGTTTTTAGGATGCTGTTATTCCCTATCTCGATGTAACAGTTCACACGGTTAACCCTCCTCTACCCTCTGGCATTTTCCCTGCCCAACTATGGGTGGTGTGATGTGAGGGAACAATATCGATCGCTCTGAAAATTCATCCTATGTTGCCATACATTTTTTATTTCATACAGCATTATTAGGATGCACAATGTATTCGTGGTTTAACTTAAAAATATTGAACACAATGACTAAAATTTGGTTTTATTAAAAAAATGCATTACTCAAACCAACAAGTAAGAATTTAAACTTCCGTTCTTTAAACAACAAAATCCCTCTTATTGCTCTTACAAAGGTGAGAAATTAAAATTAAACCTCAACACTTAGAAAACCTTCAAATCGGGAATTAAGAGAATCTGTGTCACAGGTACTTTGTTACACTATGTTAGCGTTCGTCTTTTGGAAAGATGGCGATTTAAAAATCACCAATAATACAGTGCATCACAGCATTAGCAGAGTCCCCAGGAGCGGCTTAAATTAAATATGTGCTAATTCAGCATATGTAGTAAGGAATATATTGTGTAAAGGAAAGTTTGCGACTGAATCGGTCCCTCGTTTCCTCAAGGTGAATTATGAATACAGGTGTACAAGTTTTACCAAATATAGACGCTGGCTGTTACGTGATGTATGTAAACACAGAAGAGACACAGGGCCACATTCGAAATTTGTGCTTCGTTTACGACAATTTTATTACTAAGCGGACAAAATGAGGTACATTTAGGTGGCATGCGTGTTTTTCTCTAATAAATATCAATTTATTTCTACTTATTCATCTTCCATCCTGTATATGTAGTTTAACGTCCTTTAGCCTCTAGGCCATATCGGACGGTGAATTTAATCTGTGAAACAATGATCAAATAAGACCAGAATCTGGACATTGGTCTTCTCAGGATAAGAGAAAACCCTGAAAAAAACCTTATCCGGGTAAGGTGTTCCAACCGAGATTCGAACTCGGGACCTCTTAAATGTGAAACAAACCTGGTCCTACATTAATGTTTCGAATAAAAGTCTATTCATAATACACTTGTCATTGGTTATTTGATATTAATTTTCATTTTAATTCCATATTGTTATGCGCATAGTCCAGTTTACACTTATACTAGCACTAGAGCAAAATTTTTGTTTTAAAGAAAGGCTGTTTTAGGGTGGCAAGTTGTTTATAGCAAACGAGAAAGCATATTATCTTATCACAATTACAAACCTTCGTTTTGGATGCGTGCCCGTATTACGTTGAACTACAGCGCTTTTCTAACATGTTTCCTTTTCCTCACCGTGTGCCGGTTAATCACTTTATGTGAAGTCTATGATGTATCAAGATTTTTTTTGTTGCCTTTTTACTTTCTCTATATGTACTATATACATAGTGTATAGAGAAGGTATTGTATTGCACCCAAAAATTCGATACCGAGATTTAACCGGAAATATATGTTTTGAGACCCCCTGAAGCCAAAAAAAAGCATTTTTAGAAAAATGTCCGTGTGTGTCTGTCTGTCTGTCTGTGTGTGAGTGTCTGTGGGCAGCATAGCTCAAAAACGAAAAGACCGTTAAATACCAAACTTGATATTTAGGTTCTTATCTTCCAGGGATGCGACACGAAGATTTTCAAGAAAATCCCCCTACCCCAACTACTCTTTACATGGAAACATTGTCGTAAATTTTGATTTTCTCAAAAATGGCGCTGCCAATTTTGATTAAAATCGCTTATGGTTAAGATATTGCCATGGTTAATAAAATGTATTTGAAATTTCTGGGAATAGCCTCTGAAGACTACTTTATTCTGAGTGAATTTTACGGAATTTTGCATAACTGCTAAACCGTAAGAAAAAGACAAACACTTTGCACACAAAGAATGTAGAGTACACACAATTTATACTACATACATTTTTTCGTGGAGCTGATGGTTTTTGAGATATTCCTTGTTATTCCCTTCAGCTTTGAAAAACTTATTCGTTTCTCATACAGGAATTTATCAACTCCTATCCATACAAACAAAGGAACTTCAGTTACATAGCAACCAGCTTTTGACTATCACTTTAACCTATGGTACTCCTTTATTTCGCATCTACTTAAAGGAAGCAATCAATAAAAATATTCTGCTAATTTTTTCTCGATTAGCATGAAGTAAATAGAAGCATAAGCATTTTAAAAATAATTTGTTACCGAGATGTAAAGAAAGTCATGTGAATGGAAAACATCAGACTTTTTGTTTTTGTTTTTTGTTTTATAGATAGTGGTGGTGGTATTAGTAGTAAACCAGTTACACTAATGGGTAGGTATTACCTGTCTGAAGAATGAATGAATGGAGATGGTCACGAGTGGAAGCTTGCGTAAACACAAACAGAAATGCGGTATTACGTCATCACTCCCGGTGCATGCCCTCTACAATTCGGCAATACTGGAATGCAGCAGTTGTGTCTCTTACAGTTATCGAATCAAGCCAAAATGCCAAAACTGCCGCGCGTAGCCATACGCTCACAAAGTAGAAATAAGTATTAATTAGTGATAAGAAAACAGCAAGTTTAAACTGTAGTGGATCGTTTAGTTTATTCCTGTTTTCGTAACGTTGTGTGGATATTTAGATGTCAATTTGTACTGCTCTATATTCCCGCCTTCTCTGACCGCTCTAAACCGTGCCTTGCTACACCAATGACCTTCCTCTAACAACTACATTCTTTCGTCAGACATGTAGTACTTATGTAAGCAGAGACACGCGTACAAAGCGAATCAAGAGCACGTGCATTGGCTGACACAATACTACATCGGTTACAAAATAGTTTTCTGAGTAATAAAAAACAACTACTGAATCTCAGCTGTGTTACATAACAACTGTATATTTATGTGTACAGCTGTAGCAATAAGAATCTAAAGTAAACAATCAAATTGGAATTAATTAAAAATGAGCGAACAGCATGCGCAGACTGCCTTCTGCTGGTGAACTTTGGAAACGGGAAGCTGAGACCGTTAGCACCTAAACCATCATGGCTGAACAAATGCAGTTTGTAAAACATCGCAGAGGTAGGCGTTTAACGAGTGGAAAGAAATTTGTAATTTTTAATTTTTTCACGAATGTAAGAAATATACGTCGACTATCTAGGAAGTTGTTAACGTAACAGTGGAGTTTACTGGTCTGTGTGTGTGCTTGTGTGTGTGTGTGTGTGTGTCTGCGCTCGCGCATGCGTGCTTTAAGTATAAAAGTGAAAAATTAAAAACACGCTAGTTAACCAGGACTGGAATATCAAGGAAACGTTAAAAGACAATGCAGAGCGTCTAAAAGTTTATAATTTCTTCCACATTATGGGCCTCATACAATCGAGACACTACTAGCCTTTGTGACTCCGACTTTCCTACATTCAAGCAAATAAGCTGTTACTTGATATTGATTTCCATTTCAACAAATTTTGATGTGTTCCAAACACATGACTTTCTCTACATCTCTGCAATAAATTATTGTTAAAAATTTTATGCATCTGTTTAATTCATGCTAATTTAGAAAAATTAGTAGAAATAGTTTATTACTTGATAAATTCCTGTATGAGAAAAGTATAAGCTTTTTAAAGCTGAAACCTATAAAAAATATTTCAAAAACGACCAACTTCACGAAAAAATGTGTATGACATAAATTGTGTGTTTTAACGTGCTCTACAACTTTTGTGTGGTAAGATTTTGCCCATCTCTTATGGTTTGGCAGTTATGCAAAATTCCGTATTTAAAATTCATCCAGAATAAAGTAGACTTTAGAGGCTATTCTTAGAAAATTCAAGTTATACATTTTATTTGGCATGTAAATATCTTAAAATATAAGAGATTTTGATCAAAATCGTTAGAGCCATTTTGAGAAAATCAAAATTATTGAAAAAAGTTCCATGTAAAGAAAAGTTGGTGGTGGGGGAATTTTCTTGAAAATCTTCGTGTCGCATCCTTGGAAGATACCAAACTTAAATATCAAGTTTGGTATTTGGCGGTGTTTTTGTTTTTGAGCTATGCTATCCATAGACACACTGACACACACACACACACCTACACAATTTTTTCCCCCAAAAAATGTTTCCTTTTGGATTCAGGAGTATGCAAAACATGTATTTCCGGTGAAATCTCGGTATCAAATTTTTGGGTGGAATACAATACTTTCTCTACACACTATGTACATACTACGTATGGAGAAAGTAATTAGGTCTTCCTATTTAGTACATAATTTCTGAAATTCCTCTTGGTGTTGGCGGAAAGAACTTACTTTGGTGGCATCCTGTAGGAGGTACCAGCCTTTCAATATTGAAGCAAGTAACTTGACTGTACTTTTAGGTAACCAAGATCTTGAACCAAACCATTTAGATTCTCCTGTGTTAGAAAATGCCAACCGCAACTCGTTCCTCAAAATCTGGGTCTCACTGTTATTGAAATTCACCAACGTCATCAACAATTTCAAAATCTTAAGTTCACATTTCTGCCGTCTGGTGGAGTTGATATGGCAGGGCCTGGTCCGAGAAGCACTGTGCGAATTGCTGATTCTAAAGATGGATATTTAATAGTATCTTTGGAGTGTGAATTTTTGAGATTTATTTATTAAACAGAAGTAGAAATCTCTCATACGATCTTTGGGTTTCCACCAATCATGGAACTTGTAAACGGCATATTACCGGACCTTTTCAATCCGACAGTTTAGGGGACCAGCTTGTGAAAATTGATCCAAATTTATGAAAATGTTGATTTTTGGATTTTAGCAGATTAATTACTGTGATCCTTGTAGATTAATATGTCTAAATTATTTAACAACCACTTGTAAAACAGACACCTGTCTCCAGAACTTTTAAATGGAAATTTTAATGGTAACAAATGACACTTCAAATATTAAAATTCGTGTTTCTGTAAATGTTAAAAATGCTCCTTGCGGTGCATATTTCAACTAATCAGTCTGATTATTAATTCAGAGAAACTTAATGTCAAAGTACATAAAAATGATTGAATTAATTTTCTAGTAGATAAAATTAACTATACATTTTTTTTTTCAAAATTAATTAGTCTACAAAAATAATGAATAAAGTATGAATAAATAACTTACCATACCTTTTTCTGCAGTAATCTTTAATAATTTGAAGATCATGGGATAGTTATAAAGTGATATTCTTGAAATCTAAATAAGAATTTTCGTTTCAACATTTTGAAAAATTAAGTGCAAGGAGCTTTTTTAATAGAGTAGCTAAACTTAAAAAACAGTTTCTCAAAAACTAATTTATACATTTGTCTCAAAATTTCAAAATTAGTTTGACATAAAAAAAAAAAAAGATTCGCTTAAGAAACATTGTATTTGGAATTTTTACAAGTTAATAGTGTTACATATTTGGCATAACAGATTTTCGGATCCCCAAACTTACTCTGTCCTAGCTTATTGTCAAAATATCTCTCATAAACTCTTTTAGTTGGAGTAGTAAAATTTATCTTCTGCACACTTTTAAAGCAAACTCACCACAAATGTGACAAAAATTGTTTTTATTGTTTTCATATTTGCCAGATATTGCCCTCTCCTAACTCTTAATGCTTAAGAATATCCATCTCTAAAAATTTATCAAGAAGAGCAAAAAATGGAGAAAAAAAATTGTTTGCCTACTTAAATAATGTAATGCTTATTGTTCAATTTCCTGTTGTTTTTTTTTACCATGTGGAGCTTCAGACCGTATCATGTGACTATTTAAATGGATGACTGTAAGTGGGTGTGGTGCTTTAACCTTTTCACTATGGTGAAAAATTGCTAAAAATCCGGAAGTTGGTTTGGACCAATAACACTTGGCCTTAAATAATCTATTTCAGGTTGAAAATACAATAATATGCACTAATAACTAAACAAATTGAGTATAGTTACTAAACATGTCTCACACCGGGTGCTTCTACCTGCCCCGGCATCATCCAGTACAACCAATTATTTAACCTGGGCCCTCCCCATCCTAAATCACACGTCCAGATAGAGCACCCGGTGGGCCTCCCCACAACCACCAACAGCATTATTCCGGCCGTGAAATAGAGACTGTTTTGGCGGCAGAGTGCTGATTGACTCGGACCAAATCACTTGCAGTTTTTGTTTGTTTTCTGTTTTTTTTTTTTTTTTTTTTTTTGCTTTATATATTTCTTGGAATTTGTGTATTGACAGATATTAATGGTTTAAAAACTCCTACAGGAGATTATGAAATTCTTAAAGTTACAAAGAAACAGTGTTAAATTGTATGTTAAACTTTAAAACCTATTTTCTCGTGTTTTATTTTTCAGCGTTTTCAAAACTTCAAATTGTTCCACACGATGCAGTTTTCGAAACAGAAACTTGAAAGTGTTTATGCTTGTTTAAAAATAGTACAAAAATTGATGACATGATTATTTTATAATATCACCAGTGCTTGTAAAATTAAATAATATTAGATAAAAGTCTAATTTCATTATTTTAATAATACTATATTTATCAGTATAACTACAAAGTGTTATATTTCGGTAATTGAAATTGCATCGCGTGGAATGATTTAATTACATGACAATAAATACTATAAATATGCTAATATCATAGGAACTATTGTGAACAAAAGTCTGAAAATTACCATGTAAACTATTTTTAATACTGCAATTCCTGTGTTATTGTTTCAAATCAATCCAAGCAAGATTGCAGATTTTAGGTTTTCACAGAAGAGTATTCTTAAGAAAACATACAATTAGCTGATACTATACTTGTTTTACTTACGGCTGAGGATGCAGGATTAGCTTATTTAATTAAACTGCTCTTGTGGCAACTATGCAGGGTTTTTTCTTTCTGTAACTCGCCTTTATTATTTATTGTGGGAGTAAACACTGACATGGACAAGAAAATTATAGGTTCAAGAGGAGGTCATTGTTGAACATTGTCATTCCTAAAGTCGCAGACAATAATCATCTAAAGCAAATATGTATAGGTCGTGAGGCGAGACATACACAAATCTTGCGCATAGGGAAAGTGAATAACACAACCACAACAGCGAGCGGAGTTAAACAATTATTGCATTTCACAGAAAGTAATTGTTTGCACATATACAAAGTTAAAAGCGAAATCAGTTTGTTATAAAATTAATTTTTACTTTCACTACAAGGATGTATAGTGTGTAGGGAAGGTATTGAATTCCACCCAAAAATTCGATACCGAGATTTCACAGGAAATAGATGTTTTAGGTCCCCTTTGCATTAAACATTTTTAGAAAATTTCGATTTTCTCAAAATTTGCTCTAATAATTTGGATTAAATTCCTGTATATTAAATAAAATTTAAGTATCGAATTTTCTGGGAATAACCTCTAAAGACCTGTTTATTGTGGATGGATTATGTCAAATTTTGCTTAACTGCTAAACCGCAAGAGATAGACAAACACTTACTACATAAAAATATAGATCTCGTCAAAACACACAGTTTATGTCCTTTACGATTTTGTTGTGGAGGTAACCGTTTCCCAAACATTCCTTGTTATTGGTTTCAATTGTAAAGTACTTATACTTTTGTCAGACAGGAAGTGTCCGTTTTTCTTTTGTTCTACGCCTGACCAAGCAAAGAAGGGATTTGCAATGACAATCGCATAACGGTGGCTTAAAAACATTTGACTGTCACTTTAGCATAGCACATTCCTTTAGTTCCCTTGTATCCATTAGAAACTAAGTAATGGGAACATTCTGCCAATGTTTATCTGCTTTAGCAATGTGTAGAAAGAGGAATAGTCTTTTGTGAAAACTTTGCTTGTAGAGCAGCTAGAGAAAGTCATGTGAGTGTAACACATCAGATTTTTACATATGTCGTTAACAGCATGTAGAGCCTGGGACGGAGTGTTTTGCTGTTTGTTACACAAAGAGTTGGTAACAATGAACGTAGCCTATATTTCTGTCCCCACATGTTTCTACATCTCAATCCCCCATCGCTGTTGATACCGTCTGCATCACTGTCATCTTACAGGTTAACAATAATCTGCTAGCGTTTATTTACATAAACAACCAGCAACTTCTTCCACCTGAGCCCTTCAGGCAATATGTTGCTACCACGAATCTTAATGGTTTTTACTTTCTCTACACGCACTATGTGCATAGTGAATAGAGAACGTATTGCACTCCACCCAAAATACGATACCCAGATTTCACCGGAAATATATGTTTTAGGGTCCCTTATATAAAAAAAAAAAAGCATTTTCTCAAAAAGGTCCGTGTGTATGTGTGTCAGTGTGTCCGTGTGTCTTGATATTTAAGTTTAGTATCTTCCAGGGATGCGACACGAAGATTTTGAGAAAAATCCCCCACCCCAAACTACCCTTTACATGGAGCTTTTTTCAAAAATTTTGATTTTCTAAACAAATGGCTCTAACGATTTTGATAAACATATCATATGTTAAAGAGATTTACCTGACAAACAAAATGTATATCTTCAATTTTCTGGGAATAGCTCTTGGATACTACTTTATTCGGGACGAATTTTACGGAATTTTGCATAACTGCTAAACCGTAAGACTTAGATAAAACTTACTTCACAAGAAATGTAGAGCACGTTAAAACACACAATTTATGTTATATACATTTTTTTCGTGGAGTTGATCGCTTTTTATATATTCATTGATTTTGGTTTCAGCTATGAATAGCATACTTTTCTCATACAGGAATTTGTCAACTCCTGTCCATACAAACAAAGGAACTCCAGTCACATAGCAACCAGCTTTTGACTATCACTTTAACCTATGGTACTCCCGTATTTCGCTTCTACTTACAAGGAAACAAGTAATAAGACTATTTCTGCTAATTTGTTCTCAAGTAGCTGGAAGTAAATAGAGGCATAAGCTTTTTAACAATAATTTGTTGCAGAGATGTAATTAAAGTCATGTGAATGGAACACATCAGCTTTTTATTGTTTCATTTATATATCCCTTTTTTACATTTAATGTTATATCGGGGGCTTTGCATTAGAAACAACTCGTTGATGTAGGTTCTTTACGTTGGGTTTAAATCGCTTTATTTTCCTCAAACACTCATTCATTCTAACATACATAGCTCCAGACTCTGTGGGGGATAGGGAATAATTCTTATTAAAGAAAAATTCCCCGCCCCTGACGGGAATCGAACCCGGGACTTCCGGGTAAGTAATCAGCTCGCTGACTACTCGACCATGGAGGCAGTCTGACTTCTAATTTGTTGATGAAATAAATTATTTTCTTTTAATCACACCTTTGCTAATAAACATAAAAACAGTTTTTAAAATATTAAAACAAACCGGAGGGTGATGGAATATTTTGTCTTTAATTTTTGATTTGGCAGATGCAAATACTTAAGAACTAGCAGAAACTATTCCACATTTCCAATATTAGCCAGTGTATTCTTGAATTCAGAGAAAAGAAGTTCTGTTGGGCAAACAATAGCTATTTTCAGAAATATTTTAAATCTTCTATGTATTAATTATGAAACCATAACGGAAACAATAACCATAACCATCCTATAATGTCATATTGTAGTAAGAATTGAATCAAAGCTAAATATACCAAACACCAAATGTGTAGGTAAGTACGCCCACAATACAAAGAAAACGTGCAGTATTTGACGAAGTTTGTTGCATGATTACGGAATGTGTTTGTCCCGTCGGAAGCGCAGGTCTGTTATAATTTCTAAGTATCTGGTATGAGAGGATTCGCTTATGTTTAGTAATGTTATAGCACATTAACAGTCAAGTACAACATTCTTTTATTATAACCTGTAGACAACCTGTTGACATAGCGACTCACCCTCACCCCTTCAACACACACAGACCACAGTACAAGGTAGGTCAACTTCACAGCAAACGGTCACCCAGATCCACCGGTAGAACAAGGCAAGGACGCACAACTTGTCCTCCCAGAGGTGGAAAATGAAAATAAATGGAAATGGCGTTTAATTTATGGACGCTCTTTAACTGCTGTGGTTCTCAGCGTCCCATTTTATACTGGGCGTGAAAGACCGCTTAATTTTGCTCAGAGGCCTCTCTATCAGGCTTGAGGTTCTTTTATGTGCCGTAAATCTATGCCACGGGACCAAAGGCTTTGCTTCCCTTCCGATGGAAGCCATGCTAAGGATTTTTACGCCCAAAAAATCCATCGTCCTCCGCCGGGGTTGAACCCGTGACCTTGGGTATATGAAGCCAGCATGGTAACCATTACACCACGGAGGGCTATTCCCAAGGGGGAGAAAATCCCCTCGCTGATAATGGGAAATGAACCCGCAGTTCCCCGCAACCGAAGGATCTGCACTGTCGGGACTTACCTTTTGAAGGTACTGAACTTAAATACCAAGTTTGGTATTTTACTGACTTTTCGTTTTTGAGCTATAGTGTTCACAGGCACACACACATACGGATCTTTTTCTAAAGGAGACCCTAAAACATATATTTCCGGTGAAATCTCGTATCGAATTTTTGGGTGGAGTGCAATACCTTCTCTATACACTATGTGCATAGTATCTGTAGAAAAAGTAGCGAGGAAAGTCCAGTTCTATAAGCGCAATACAGTGTTACAGGAAAACGTTTTCTGGGCAAACTGTTTGCCCCATTAAATTAGCAATAAGAAACAGAGTTAGTGCTGAAACGAACCATACCAGCTAGCAGAAGCGCATATATATGATTTACACAGAGCACGTCGCTGTTATTGTGCTTGTTTGTGACAGTTAAGCCCTTACTGATTATTTGCATACAGCTGGTTTCACTCATTACCCTCTACCTGCCGGAACGTCGCCTAATTTCCTCAATTAAAAGCGCTATTTGCGCGTCACACATTAGCTGTGAAACCACGGGAATTGAATCGAGATACCCTGGTTCCGATACTGCCGTATAAATATATCGTCAACCCTCCCAAGCATCGCCGGGAAATATTCAAATTCTGTTTCGGTGGGGACTAACTCTCAGCGGAAACATAAAAGCGTATAAAGCGTTTCGTTTACGATAAAATCAGCAAACTGCTATTTCGGGTGAATTGGCTACTGTTAGAAGTGTTACTCTACGCACTATAGCTCTTTATTTTCTCTGATACGTTTACAGTAGGCAAGGGTAGTTTTGTATTCCGATAAGGATGCGATGGCATTAAAACAGTATGGTGTTTGTTAGTGAGTGTATGTGCACGCTCATGTGTATGCGTGAGTGTGCGTGTTTATGTGAGAGTGTATATGTGTGTGCGTGAGTGGGTGTGATTATGTGTGAGTGTGTGCATTCGTGACTGTGTGTGAGAGTGTGTATGAGAGTATGTATTTGTGAACGTGTGTAAGTGTGTATTCGTGATTGCATGTGAGTGCGTGAGTGAGAGTGTGACTGTGTGGGTGTGCATGTGTGTATATTCGTGACTGTGTGTGTATGTGTGTGTATTCGTGTCTATGTGTGAAAGTGTGTGTATTCGTGATTGTGTGTGAGAATGTGTATGTCCAAATATTCGAAACTGTGTGTGAGAGCGTATTGGGTGAGTGTGTGTGTGTAACGTGAATGTGTGTGAGAGTGTGTATGAGTGTGTGTATTCGAGACTGTGTGTGAGTGTGTATGTGTATGTGTGTGTATAACGTGAATGTGTGTGAGAGTGTGTATGAGTGTGTGTATTCCTGTCTGTGTGTGAGTGCGTATGTGTATGTGTGTGTATAACGTGAATGTGTGTGAGAGTGTGTATGAGTGTGTGTATTCCTGTCTGTGTGTGAGTGCGTATGTGTATGCATTCGTGACTGTGTGTGAGTGTGTATGTATGTGAGTGTGTGTGTAACGTGAATGTGTGTGAGAGTGTGTATGAGTGTGTGTATTCCTGTCTGTGTGTGAGTGTGTATGTATTCGAAACGTGTGTGTGTGTATGTATAAGTGTATGTGTAGCGTGAATGTGTGTGAGAGTGTATGTGTGAGTGTGTATGTATTCGAAACGTGTGTGAGTTTGTATGTGTAAGTGTGTATGTGTTCGTGACTGTGTGTAAGTGTGTATGTGTAACGTGACTGTGTGTGAGTGTTTATGTGTAACGTGACTGTGTGTAAGTGTGTATGTGTAACGTGACTGTGTGAGTGTGTATGTGTAACGTGACTGTGTGAGTGTGTATGTGTAACGTGACTGTGTGTAAGTGTGTATGTGTAACGTGACTGTGTGAGTGTGTATGTGTAACGTGACTGTGTGTAAGTGTGTATGTG
The DNA here is from genome assembly GCA_030762935.1 of Hymenopus coronatus. Classification (NCBI taxonomy): domain Eukaryota; kingdom Metazoa; phylum Arthropoda; class Insecta; order Mantodea; family Hymenopodidae; genus Hymenopus; species Hymenopus coronatus. The sequence goes on from CM060883.1 coordinate 44,755,239, forward strand.
TAACGTGACTGTGTGTAAGTGTGTATGTGTAACGTGACTGTGTGTAAGTGTGTATGTGTAACGTGACTGTGTGAGTGTGTATGTGTAACGTGACTGTGTGAGTGTGTATGTGTAACGTGACTGTGTGAGTGTGTATGTGTAAGTGTGTATGTGTAACGTGACTGTGTGTAAGTGTGTATGTGTAACGTGACTGTGTGTAAGTGTGTATGTGTAACGTGACTGTGTGAGTGTGTATGTGTAACGTGACTGTGTGAGTGTGTATGTGTAACGTGACTGTGTGTGAGTGTGTATGTGTAAGTGTGTATGTGTAACGTGACTGTGTGTGAGTGTGTATGGTTAAGTGTGTATGTGTAACGTGACTGTGTGTGAGTGTTTATGTGTAAGTGTGTATGTGTAACGTGAATGTGTGTGAGTGTTTATGTGTAAGTGTGTATGTGTAACGTGACTGTGTGTGAGTGTTTATGTGTAAGTGTGTATGTGTAACGTGAATGTGTGTGAGTGTTTATGTGTAAGTGTGTATGTGTAACGTGACTGTGTGTGAGTGTGTATGTGTAACGTGACTGTGTGTAAGTGTGTATGTGTAAGTGTGTATGTGTAAGTGTGTATGTGTAACGTGACTGTGTGTGAGTGTGTATGTGTAAGTGTGTATGTGTAACGTGACTGTGTGTAAGTGTGTATGTGTAAGTGTGTATGTGTAAGTGTGTATGTGTAACGTGACTGTGTGTGAGTGTGTATGTGTAAGTGTGTATGTGTAAGTGTGTATGTGTAACGTGAATGTGTGTGAGTGTTTATGTGTAAGTGTGTATGTGTAACGTGACTGTGTGTAAGTGTGTATGCGTAAGTGTGTATGTGTAACGTGAATGTGTGTGAGTGTGTATGTGTAAGTGTGTATGTGTAACGTGAATGTGTGTGAGTGTGTATGTGTAAGTGTGTATGTGTAACGTGAATGTGTGTGAGTGTGTATGTGTAAGTGTGTATGTGTAACGTGAATGTGTGTGAGTGTTTATGTGTAAGTGTGTATGTGTAACGTGAATGTGTGTGAGTGTGTTTGTGTAAGTGTGTATGTGTAACCTGAATGTGTGTGAGTGTGTATGTGTAAGTGTGTATGTGTAACGTGAATGTGTGTGAGTGTGTATGTGTAAGTGTGTATGTGTAACGTGAATGTGTGTGAGTGTGTATGCGTAAGTGTGTATGTGTAACGTGAATGTGTGTGAGTGTGTATGTGTAAGTGTGTATGTGTAACGTGAATGTGTGTGAGTGTGTATGTGTAAGTGTGTATGTGTAACGTGAATGTGTGTGAGTGTGTATGTGTAAGTGTGTATGTGTAACGTGAATGTGTGTGAGTGTGTATGTGTAACGTGAATGTGTGTGAGTGTGTATGTGTAAGTGTGTATGTGTAACGTGAATGTGTGTGAGTGTGTATGTGTAAGTGTGTATGTGTAACCTGAATGTGTGAGTGTGTATGTGTAAGTGTGTATGTGTAACGTGAATGTGTGTGAGTGTGTATGTGTAAGTGTGTATGTGTAACCTGAATGTGTGAGTGTGTATGTGCAAGTGTGTATGTGTAACGTGAATGTGTGTGAGTGTGTATGTGTAACGTGAATGTGTGTGAGTGTGTATGTGTAACGTGAATGTGTGTGAGTGTGTATGTATTCGTGACTGTGTGTGAGTTTAAGTAGTTTGTGTAAGCGTGTTTGTGAGTGCATTGTTAGTACACGAGTGCGTGTGTGAGTACCTATTTTTGTGTGTACCCAAACTTGACTATTTCGATGAATCCAAACTTGTTATTTAAGTTTCACGTTTTCCAAAGAGGTGACACAAACATTTTCAAGAACGTCTCGCTATTCTTACTCACTCTTTTCATGGAAAGGATTTTTAGTTTCCTCTAAAATGCTTTTAAGAATTTTGATTAAAATACCATATGCTTAGGATACCTTCGTGACAATTAAACATTGAAAACATGTGTTAAGATGAAATTAATTCAACTTAACACAATACGGTTAGAAACATCGCAATTGGTTTACGGAATAAAAGGAAATCAATCAGACAGTTTAACATTGAGGTAGAGAAGGTTAGTTGGTTAGAAAAGCCGAACGGAAACCGGAAGATCCATGGTTCAAATTCCAATTATGGCACTGAAGGTTCCATTTAGATTTCAGCTTTCTGGAAAAACATAATAGGTATTCTCTTCATTGTGAGTTTTTTCTACATATTTGTATAATTGCTAAACATAAGAAATATAAAAATTCCGACGTAATTTAATCACATGACTTTCTCTACATCTCTGTAACTAATTACTGTTAAAAGAGCTTATGCTTCTATTTACTTCATAATAATTGAGAAAAATAAGCAAAATAATCTTATTACTTGCTTCATTGTAAGTAGAAGCAAAATAAGGGAGTACCATAGGTTAAAGTATAATAACTAGTCTTAAAAAGCTTATTAGAATTTATAATTCATGCTAATTGAAGTAAAGAGTAGCATAATGGTTTTATTACTTAGTAGAAAGGAAATAAGAAAGTGCATTAGGCTAAAGCGATAGTCAAATCTTTTAGAAGCTGGTTGATATATGATTGAATTTCCCGTATAAGAAAATTATAAGTATTGTTAAATTGAAACCAATAACAAGGAATAACGTGGAAATAGCTAACTCCTAAAAAAACTTGCATGTTACATATATTGTAAATTTTAGCACGCTCTGAACCTTTTGTGTAGTAAATGTTTGTGTATCTCTTACGGTTTACCAGTTATTCATAGGTCATTCAGAATGAAGAGACTTCAGAGGCTATTGTTAAAATATCAAGGTATACATTTTATCTGTCTTATAAGTATCGTTAATATACAATACCTTAAACAACATCTTTAGGGCCATTTTTGACAGAAGTTTGGGGTGGGGGAATTTTCTGAAAAATCTTCGTGTCATCCTTGAAAGATGCCGAGCTTAAAGTTTGGTATTTAACCGACTTTTAGTTCTTGAGTTATCGTGCCTACAGACACGCATACACACGCGTGGATTTTTTTACTAAAAAATCAGTTTTCGATACAGGGGACCCTAAAACGTGTGTTCCCAGTGAAATAATGGTTGGAGTGCAATACCTTCCCTACATATCTACTAAGTAGAGAAAGTAAATGTAATGCTCTGATTGTAGAAAATTATTAAATACTAAAAATAAAAAAGTTAGAAGATTACAAAAAGTGATAATTTCTGTACAATAACTAGAGATTAACATTATATCTCTGATGTAATCCACATTTTGTTAAGATAACTAACTGTAAAACCTAAATTTTTATTTGCATAATTTAAAAGTTATCGTATTGAGCTTCTTTTATTAGAAAACAATTTTTATAACAAAAGAATTGTATTTAAACATTCATACATTTTGAAAAGTTGCTACTATCCTGTGTACCATTTCGTCTGAGATTGGCGTTCGGGAGGTCGTAGGATCAGCTCCTGCGGCCGACCTCTTTGACCCATATGTTTTTTTGGGGTCTTCCCGAGTCACTAAGCGAATGCTGGAGAGATTCTACATTCCCCCAAACTTTCTGTCCCTTCATTTCATCTTCATTTCATTCCAACTGGTATGTTTCAGGGTTAAGTGTTAAGAGGACTGCGGCCGAGGCGCCATTCCGTGGAGGTGACAGCGCTCTGAAATTACAGCTCTCGGCGGTGGGATGACGTTAGTGGTTGACCGTGGACTCAGGTGGTCTAACCGGAAGACGACATTGCAGATTCTAGTTCAGTTTTAGATTTGACTCTGCCTTGGGTCGATTGTCAAACATGGCTGCCCATGCACAAGCAGACAGAACGAACGGAAGACTATGCATTTCGCATTGGGAAGCAGAACCGACTTTCAGAAAGTCTATTTTTACCCTTATTTCTATCCTAACGTAGCCTTACCTCGACGAAATCTCGAAAACTGTTGTTCACCTGTCACGTAGCCATATTGTCTCCGTAACCAATAGGAAAGACCCAGGAAAGAACCTTCGTCTAAAACTAAACTAGAATCTGCAATCTTGCATCCGGAACTGAGCCACCGGCTCCTGGTGCTCCCCGAGTCGAGATGAAGAATTGCTTGTGAACTGTTAGTGGTTAACCACGATGGCTCTCTCCCTATCCCTATCTGAAATTACTCATCGCATTATTGCTCCAAGGGTCTGAGGTACAATAGACCACTCATGCAGTCTAGAATACACCTCCATAGCTTGCACACACAGACACACACAGTTATCCTATATATTTCACAAATTACGCAGGTTCATTACCTTAAAGTGAACATTACGTTATCGATGGATGAATTTATATATTTGCAAATTTTTAGTCTTTTACTTGTCCCATTTACTGTTTTACAGTGCGTTAAACTAAGCTTTTTGTTCTGCTCCGAATTCTCATACAGTCTGGGGTTTACCATCATTGTTCCCAAGCTAAGTGGCTCAACGTTTCACCTAGAACTGGCGTTCGGGAGGTCATGGGATCGGTCCCCCGCGGCCGACTCCTCAGGGGGTTTCCCCGGGTCACTAGGTGAATGTTGGAGAGGATTCTTCATTCCCCCGAACTTCCTGTCCCTTCATCTTAACCGGTCTCTTTCAGAGTTGTATAAGAATTGACGAGACTGCGGCAGAGGCGTGGGGGTGACTGCGCTCTAGAAATGCAGCTATCGGCGGCTGGAGAGTGCTAGTAGTCTGCGAACTCAGGTGGTTTGGGACCCTCCACGACGGCTCTCTCCATGTCCGGATGTGACCGCCATCTGAAATTATTCATTCATCCTTCCGCCAGGGGTCTCAGGCACTAGCCTCCTGCTGCAGTTAGAATACTCCTCCATAATACACACGCACACAGAATGATGTGTAATAATTGGCGTTAATTCCAACAAGATATCCTAGGTACTTTACAAATTACGCAGATCCATTACCTGAAAGTAAAAATTACGTTTCAATGAATGAACTTATTTGTCTGCAAATTTTGAGACCTTTACTTATGCCATTTGCTATTTTTCAGCGCATTAAACTAAGCTTATTGTTCTGCTCCGAATTCTCATACAGTCTGGGGTTTACCAGAATTGTTCCCGAGCTACATGGCTCAGCGTTTCTCCTAGGACTGGCGTTCGGGAGGTCAGGGATCAGTTTACCGCGGCCGACCTCTGTGGCCATAGGTAATTCGGGGGGTTTCCCCGGGTTACTAGCGAATGCTGGAGAAGATTCTTCACTCTCCCAAACTTCCTATCTCTTCATCTTATCCCAACCGGTCTCTTTCTGGGTTGTAAGTGTCAACGCGGATTATGATAAAGGCGTCAATTCGTGGAGATGACTGCGCTCTGAAAATACAGCTCTCGGCAGATGGATGGCATTAGTGATTGTCCATCGGGGACTGAGCCACGGATTTCTGACACGCCCCGCGCCTAGTTGAACAGCTTGTGAACTGTCAAGGACCCTCCACGATGGCTCTCTCCCCCTGTCTGGGTGTGAATTGATACTCATCTCATCCTTCCTCCAGGGGTCTAATGTAAAATAAGCGCACGGCTACCCTCCGTAACTACACTCACACACACGCGCGCGCGCACATACATATCAACATTGATGTAATTGTTTTTTCACACAAGCCGTGTGTAGGACAGGAATTGGATAGGTAGAATCAGACTGAAAAATTCAATACCATAGCCGGGATTTGAACCACATACCTCTCAGTCTCTAGCTGGTTGCTCTAACAGCGAGCTACCGTGGCAACAAATTTCTCACCATCAACATTAATCAATACAATTTACCATAATAGTGTCTATACTATGAATCCTAAGACTTAAAGTACTTACAACATTGTAAGTCGCCATTGGAGTTGTCATCTCAAAATAGTTTAAGAGCACCTTGTGGTTTTCCGGGAAACATGCGAGTCAGTTGAGACATTTAGTGCTGTGCCAGCATGTTGCCATGGTAGCTCAGTCGTAGAGCAACCGACTAGAGACCGGAGATCCGTGGTTCAAATCTCGTCTATGCATTTACATTCTTCAGTCTGACTCTACCTATCCAACATATCAGCATTGTTTGGGGAAGTCGTCCTCCGTGGTATAATGGCTACCTTGCTAACTTCATATACTCAAGGTCCCGGGTTCAAACCCGGCGTAAAAATCCTCAGCTTGGCTTCCTTCCTCCGGGTTCCGTGTTGTACGTTTACCTCAAGCCTGATAGAGAGGCTTCTGTACAAAATTAAGCGGGGTTTCACGCCCAACATAGAATGGGACGCTGAGAACCACAATAGTTAAAGAGCGTCTATAAATAAAACGCCATTTCATTTCATTGTTTCATTTTTACAATGACAGAGTTGGTTGGAAAAAGAATTTCAATCTTAATATCTACCAAAAGATACTCTGATCTTTCTCTCTGGGTTATGTTTTGCATTAGTTTCTCAGTACACATCTGATGTTCAAGAAGGAAGAGTTGGTCACCGTGGTTCCTAGATAAGAAGGCGAGCGCGCCCAATTACCATGCTAAGGATACTATTACTGTGTACTACGGGAATTTCATTAAATTCGGATAACACGCTCCGCTAGAGACTCAAGTGCACACTGCTGCGTTAACTCAATATTCTGAGATCTTCCTGCTGCCAACCAGAGAAAAATGAAGGAAGCGGGAGCGGGAAATTAAGTCTAGGAAACTGCGTAGGTGTATCTGCTCAGCGATAGAAATACTCCTATATGTATGATAACGCATTGTCTTCTCTACTCGTAATATATACATAGTATATAGAGAATTTATTGTACTGCAATTAAAATGCAATACCGAGATTTCACCCAATCCCCTAGATTAAAAAAAAAAGCATTTTCAGAAAAAGGTCCGTGTATGTGTGCATAACTCAAAAACATAACGTCCATTAAATACCATATTTGACATTTAAGTTCAGTATCTTCTAAGGATGCGCACGAAGATTTTCAAGAAAATCATACTACCCCCAACTAGCCTTTATATGGAAAAATTTCGAAATTTTGGATTTCTCAAAACTGGCTCAAAAGATTTTGATTAAACTCTCTTATATTTAAGATATGTACATGACAAATATATCTTACATTTTCTGGGAATAGCTTTACAAGATTTCTTTATTCTGGATGAATTTAGCTGAATTTTGCATAACTGGTAAACCATTCACACTTTTTTCGTGCAGTTGACTGTTTTCGAGATATTCATTGTTATTGGTTTCAGCTTTAAAATACTTAACGATTTTCTCATCATCTCATGCGTGGACAGAAGTCACAAGTTGAAGATGAATTAAGCCTGACATGCCATATTTGCGCCGCCTTCCGTGGTGTAATGGCTACCATGCTAACTTCTCTTCAAACCCGGCGGAGGACGATGGATTTTTTCGAGTGTAAAAATTCTTAGCATGGTTTCCTTCGGAAGGGAAGTAAAGCCGTTGGTCCCGTGTCGTAGATTTACGGCACGTAAAAGAACCTAAAAACCTGATAGAGAGGCCTCTGAGCAAAATTAAGTGGTCTTTCACGCCCAATTAGGAATGGGACGCTGAGAACCACAGTAGTTAAAGAGCGTCCATAAATAACACGCCATTTACATTTCATTCCATATTTGGTTATTTCCTGAGAGTAGGCGTTTGCCAAGTTTTATATAGACACCAAGCAGCTTAAGATATTAGGGATGTTAAGATGGCATGGGCTGCCGCAGGCGCTGCTGAACTCCGGATATTCACCGACACCATGGCTTGTACAGTTTACACTGCTCCAGGTGAACTGTCGCTATCTTAGGCAAATAACTAAGGTACAATTACTCAAACTGAAACATGACAAAAACATTTCTGTTGTATTACACTCGTATAACTTTCTCTAAGTGTTCTATAAACAAACTTCTTACAAAGAATTATTTTTGTTTCTACTTAGTTCCTTATAAGTAGGAATGCGGTATGCTAAAGCGATAGTCAAATGTTTAAAAGCTATCGTTATGCAGTTGCCATTGAAATTCGCTTCTGTGCTTGGCCAGGAGTAGAATAAAAGAAAAGCGGAACTTCTTGCCTGATAAAAGTATATTTTAAAATTGAAACCAATAACAAGAAATAATTGTAAGTGGTTAACTCTACACAAAAATCCATATAACATAATTTGCGTATTTTAACGAGATCTACATTTTTATGTGCTCAGTTTTGTTTGTTTCTTACGGTTTACAGAAAAATGTATCCAAAATGACCAGGTCTTCAGAAGATATTACCCGTAAATTCAAGGTATACAATTTATTGTGATGTAAGTATTATAATCTGAAGTACGAATCGTATTTTAATAAAAATCTTTAGAGCTATTTTTGAGAAAAACAAAATTAAAAAAAAAACCTTGTAAAGGATAGTTTGGGGTGGAAGGGTTTTCTTGAAGATCTTCGTGTTGTATCCTTCAAATATAATAAACTTAAATACCAAGTGTAGTATTTAAATTTCATTTAGTTTTCAGCTATGCTGTCCACAGGAACACAAAGGAACTTTTTTTAGACTCAGGGTACCTCAAAATATATTTCCGGTGTAACGTCGATATCGAGTTTTGGATACAATACAATACCTTCTCTAAATACTATTCATATACCACATGTAGAGAGAGAGAGACTAAAATTAGGTTTTCTTAAAGGCCTAGAAAGAAAAATCCCAGGTAACTGCAAGAAACCACTGCCAGAGTTTCACAATTTGGTTACTTGAAATCTTTTAACAAGCAGCCATTAAAGATATAACCGATTTTATTGTTAATGCATTTTTCTTAGAGTAAGTTTTACTTTTGTTACATTTGTAATTTACAGGCGTTGAAGTAAGAATTTAAAAACGAAATCCTACGATCAAAGAAACGCCTGATTGTCCCGACTAGCAAAGTGGGGTTTTAATAATAACAATAATAATGACTCATCAAAACATATTCAACCTCAAAATTTTGCCCAAGCCGAAAGAAGTCCCATTCTTATCTACCCTTGACGGCTATGTAGTTAAATTTCGCTGTACTCTTAAAGACGATCTGTCCCTTGTTGAATTTCCAGCTAGACTGAAGGACTTGTTCTCATGGTGGTCCGCCGAAGAGCGAAGGAATGAGTATTTCTAACTTTTCACACCATACCACAGGTGAATCCACCAGTCGCATACGTCACTATGAAGATTTCTTATAGACTAAATCGTATGGGACATTTTAATGTGTAGAAAAAAATCTGATGTGTTCCATTCACATGACTTTCTCTACATCTCTGCAAAAATGATTGTTAAACTGCTTATGCTTCTATTTACTTCATGCTAATCGAAAAAAAAAACTACCAGAAATAGTCTTATTACTTGCTTCCTTGTTAGTAGAAGCGAAATAAGGGAGTATCATAGGTTAAAGTGATAGTCAAAAGCTGGCTGCAATGTGACTGACGTTCCTTTCTTTGTATGGATAGGAGTTGACAAATTCCTGTATGAGAAAAGTAACAGTTTTTTAAAGCAGAAACCAAAAACAAGGAATGTCTCAAAAACAATTTACTCCATGAAAAAAATATATGAAACAAATTGTGTCTTTTAACGTGCTCTACATTTTTCGTGCAGTAAGTTTTTGTCCATCTCTTACGTTTTAGCAGTTATTCAAAAAAGCGTAAAATTTATTCAGAATAAAGCACTCTTCAGTGGCTATTCCCAGAAAATTCTAAATATACATTTTATTTGTCGGGTAAATAGCTTTAATATACGATATTTTAATCAAAATCGTTAGAGCCATTTTTGAAAAAATCAAAATTTTCGAAAAAAGTTCCATGTAAAGGGTAGTTGGGGGTGGGGGGATATTTCTCGAAATCTTCGTGTCGCATCCCTGTAAGATACTAAACTTAAATACCAACACACACACATACATGGACCTTTTTCCGAAAATGCTTTTTTTAGTTAAAGGGGACTCTAAAACATATATTTCCGGTGAAATCTCGGTACATAGTGCGTATAGAGAAAGTAATTAGTTTATAAAAGATATGCAAGTAAATACGAGAGCCACTATCTACCTCAGATATTTTGTGATTGAAGCTTTATTAGTGTTGTTTACAGTGATTTTAAAATTGTGTTTCAGCGAAAGATTGAATTTTCTACGTTTGGCAATGAAGCTCCATCGTTTGCCACTGTGAAACGCTGGTATAACGAGCTTAATTGTGGTCACCGTTTGCTCGCCGACGAAATTCGTGAAGGTCGTTCAAAAGCAATCGTTGTGCTAGAAAACATTGACGCTATGCAAAAAGTGGTAGTGTAAGATCTTCATGTCAGATACTGTGAGACAGAGGCAGTCAGAAGCAGTATACTAGAGTCGGCTGATGAGTCCCGGGCCTCTCAATGAAAACAGCATTAATTTTTTTTTGCTTTATTCCTCAACATAATCTCCAGAAAGGCCAATACATTTGTCATATCGGTGTTCTAATTTAATTAAACCATCTCTGTAGTGCGATTTATCATGGTCCTCAAAATAGCTGTTTACCGCATCAATGACCTCCTCGTTGCTGTGAAATCTTCGTCCTCCAAGACATTTTTTGGGGTTTGGGAACAGGTGGTTGTCACTGGGTGCTAGATCTAGCAAATAGATTAGATAATTATAATTAAGTAATTCGAACTTTAATTCGAACAGCTCTCCCATCTCCCATTGCAATGTCAGAACGATGGGTCGGAGCGACGTCCTGTTGAAACAAGATTTTTTTTTGCCAAATGAGGTCTTTTTCTTTTCACCTCATCACTCAAAATTCAGTAAGCTTGCGTTAGATGTCACCAGTTTAGCTTTTATCCTTTTCCAAGTAATCAATAAACCTATTTTAAACTCTGCAACCCACCTTTTAATCATTGAATATGAAGGGGAAGAGTCTTTCAATGTACAGTCCATTTCCTCCTTGATTTCTTTAGGCATTAAGCCTTTCAAATGGAAGTAATTAATCACTGCTCGTTTTTTCCAAATCCTCCATTTTCGTGAAAACTAAACAAACTATTGAACATTAACTATGGATACAAGCTAGTCTAGAGTTCAACTAAACGATGCTGCCGTCTAACTGGCCTAGTGGCGCCATATCTGTGTGAGGTCCAGGACTTATCAGCCCACCATCATTTAAAATATTGTTTGATCATTTAGCAAAAATAATGTTTGAATTAATGGAAAATATTTACAAATTTCAGCTATGGGGAAACTGAACTTTATTATTATTATTATTATTATTATTATTATTATTATTATTATTATTATTATTATCATTATTATGGAATCGATTCAAGAATCGAGTTTTCTGAAGAGTTTCACGAGCATTTGAGCGAGAATGGAAAGCATAAGCAATATTACTACGTCATCCTGGAGTGTGACGCACGCCATCTAGACAAGTGAATATCACTACCCGCAATAAGTAAAACAGAGAGAAAAGGATTTAAAACAAATGCAAATTTGCCGGAGTCGAAGATACAAGCCACGGGTCAAGTGCTCTGCAAATAAGGCAGGAATGAAGGATTTTAATTCAAAACACCGGAACACGGAGGAGCGGGTGGGTGACTTTGTTAATCTCCTTGCCGTCGACGTTATTAAGTTAGCAAAGTCGTCCCCATAGTCTCCCCAATGAATAATTTACACCAGGCGGCAGCACCAAAACAAGTGAATACGCACTTTCTTCTGCTCCTCGAAAAATGTAATTTTCCGGTTGAGATCTATAATATTCATGCGCGCATGGAACTTATTACGGTATTTACTTCTTGCTTCCGGGGCGTTACCTTAAGGGGCAAGCTTAGTCAGAAGTACGCGCAACAAAATCAGTTTGTTATCCAGAAGCTGAGAAAGAGCGCAAAGACACTATTGTGCTTCTGGAAACCTCCAGTAGAGAGCGGTGAAGCGAAGGACACAGCGCGACCACATCCGGTGTGGCACAGAAAGGGTCCCTAACGTCTACAGATATTACATTCGGTGGCCAGCGAGAGTTTTAGGCCAGTCACACACCGAACACACGGCAGATATTTCCGCCACCCCTCCTTCCACTTGGAAGGAAATGAAATGTCAGAAAATTTCGTAAGTTATAGTCCATTTGTCTGCAAACTAGAGAAAACCACGAAAACAGTCTAAGGTCACAGGTTATCCTCTTTCATCTTGCTCAATAACAACGTCACTTAACCTCACGAAGCTAAAATATAAGGCCGATTCGATCACTTAAGACGTTGAGTAAGGCGTAAATAGCCTGCGTTATGTGAAATAGAGTTGGCTCAGTTATTTTTGAGTAACATTTCGGACTGTTAAGTTATAAACATAATTAGCTCAGAAATTAATTTCAAAGTAATCCGAGGTAGTCCAGAAAGTAAGTTCCGTTTGGTAATAAAATTAAATTGTGTACAGATAGCGAATAATTATTTATTGCACAAAATTCTACAACTCTTAAACTACTTTTCCACATAACTGCCGAAATTTTGCAGGCATTTGTCATAGCGTGGCACAAGTTTTTGTATACCTTCTTCATAGAAGTTTGTCGCCTGTACCCAACGTGAGCAAAGTTTACAAAATTTCAGTTTTTCGGTAACAATTTCATGAATTAGTGATCGTGAGCTTTGGGGAAATTCCATAGCGAGAGCACTAATTGTAAACTTGTGGTTTTCCTGGATCTTGTCATCAATCGCGTGAACCAGTTCTTCTGTAACCAAAGATGATGCCCACTTCGTTCTTCATCGTGCACTTCACCACGTCCTTCATTGAACTGTCGGACCCATCTTCTCATCATTGAATCACTCATCGCATTTTGTCCGTAAACTTCGCAAATTTGCCGATAAATTTCAATTGGTTTCACTTTCCTAGCATTCAGAAAACGAATCACAGATCTGATTTCACAAGCGGCGGGATTTTCAATCAACACCGACATTGTAAACAAGCACAACAAAGCGTATGTGGCTGACAGCGATCTCAAAATGGCGCACGTTTCTTCTCCTTGATACAGAGCGTCTACCGCGCATGTGCGGAACTGCGATCACAGCGCTGCTGCGGAGATAAATTGAAACGGAGCTTACTTTCTGGACGTACCTCGTATTAAAGTACGAGTATTTACACATAACTGCAACTCCGGTTAAAGGAAGCCGGTGCTCCCCTCCTTTCTTCCTTCTCTTCCGCCATGCACGCGTGAGTTCATTACGTACTTTTAATAATAATAACAATAATAATAATAATACTCTATAGGTATACTTATTAATAAAGCTCTGTTTTGGGTTCCGAAGCGCACAGCTCATCCAAGTAATTCACCCTAAGCAAGATTCGAACTCACGACCTTTTGAATGTGAGGCAAACACTCTACCACCACACTACCCAGGCGGGCAATAGTTTTAAACTATTAAATCATTTAATGTTAATAATACTTTATTTTATATTTTTTCGACCTTAGATTGTAAAAAAACTATCTATTTTGAGAAATTATAGCTGTAATTTAAAAATTATATTTGGAAATTTTGATTACCTATGTCATAAACCTCAAGTTACAATACTTGCGGGAAATTTAGCAATTTAAAATGCAAAAAAACCTTATAACACAGTAATTTTTGCGAGAAGGCAAATATCTCGATAACATAACTTGTCAGAGAATACGTGTAGTGTAGTGGGGTGACATCTTGTCGACAGCACAGAGTGGCATCCGGTCAAGTCGAGATGATGGACGACATCTCCACGTCACTCTGAGATTCCCTGCCACCCCCCTTTAACTTCTACGCGACACAAAACTTCCCCTGCATTAATTACATCACACAGCTAGAAACTACCCTAAACAATATTATCGGTTGGGGAATTTAATTTTGCATAATTTAATATAGGTATTATAAATATCTCTAGATACCTGATTATGTTGCTCTCGTTATTTTTGCTATCCACTAAGGTTTAGTTTTGTATTTCCTCCACAAAATTCTCTAGTAAAATATACTTTTTAAATGTTTCTACCACGTAGAAGGTGCATAGTAGTTAGAAGAGATATTGCATTTCATCAAACAATTCGATATCAAGATTTCACCGGTAGAAAAAGGTATCTATCCGTACTGTGAGTCCATTCGAAGTGTTCCATTCACATGACTTTCTCTGCATACTATTGTTACAAAAGTTTATTCCTCTATTTGTATAGTGGAAATTGAGATAAATATTAGTAAAAGTGGTTGTTTTAGCTCTTTCTAAGTAGAAAAGAAATAAGGGAATACATTAGGCAAAAGCAATAGTAAAATCATTTAAAAAGTCGGTCACTATGTGAAGTAATTAAAATTCGTTTTTCTATATACCGCCACTTGTAAACAAAAAAAAGATGAAACGAAAGATGATCTTCCATTTGAGAAATGTTTAAGTAGTTTAAAATTTAAATAAAAAACAAGGAATATCTGAAAAATATTTAGATTAAAATACCATATAGTTAAAAGATACATACCTGGTAAATAAAATTGGTATCTTCAAAGGATATTCCCAGAAATTGAAGTTGCTATGGGATTAAAATGCGTTTCTTTGCATGAACAGGTGTCGATAGGTTCCCGTATGAGAAAATTTTTAAGTATTTTGAAGCCTACCTGGGTAGTGTGGTGGTAGCGTGTCTGCCTCGCATTCAAAAGGTCGTGAATTCGAATCTCGCTTAGGGTGAGTTACCCGGATAAGATTTTTTTCGGGGTTTTCCCTTATCCTGAGAAGACGAAAGTCGAGTAACTTTAAGCTCCATGGGCCCCAAGATTCTTTGAGCATCATTTCACCAATTTCATTCATCGATATGACCAGCCAGGCTAAAGGACGTTAAACTACCCCCCAAAAAAAGTATTTTAAAACTGAAACCAACAAAGGAATATCTCGAAAACGATCAACTTCACGAAAAAAAAAAAAAAAACACGTATATGACATAAATTGTGTTTTAATAAAATCTACATTTTTTGTGTAAAGGGTAGTTTGGGGTGGGAAATTTTCTTGAAAATCTTCGTGTCACATCTTTGCAGGATACTGAACTTAAATATCAAGTTTTGTATATAACGGACTTTTCGTTTTTGAGCTGTGGTGCCCACAGACACTCACACACACGGCATTTTCAGGGGGTCTCAATGCATTTCCAGTGAATTCTTGGTATCGAAATTTTGGGTGCAATACAATACCTTCTCTATAAACTATGGACACAATAATTAGTCATCCCTAGATTCCATATGTTGTTCGAAGAGCTTCGTGTATCTTCGGAAAAACTGTGTTCACAATGTACACGAAAAAACTACAGTGATCTGTGACTGACAGCCCAGTGGTTAACCTCTGAGTATTGAACAAAGATCACGGAACAACGTTACGGTGGTGGAGAGATCAAGAAGGCCTTGCTTCCACTCATAAGTTCCTAGGTTGAAATCTCGTGCTGCTTGTCATTTTTTATATTTGATAAGTTTATGAATGGACATTTAAAACATACTATTGCATTAATATAACTTTGGCATTTGAAGTTATGTGCCTCTCTATACACACAAAACATAATTCTACTAATACTCGTGTTAACTAAAACAGTAACTGAATATAAACTGTATATTTCAAAAACTAAAACACAAAAAATAAACTTAATTAATATCGGATGTAAGAAATCTCAGCAAGTATAGCTGTGCTAAATATTTTGAGCATAGACAAAATAATCGCCTACAGTATTGTGGAGGAGAAGCTACAACAGCTTCTTGAATTTTTACCCAGATGCCACATTTTGTCCTTCGCATATTTACAGGTAATGTTGGAGCGCAGCTCCCATTTTACCTTGGCTCACACATTCTCACAGAAGGAATTAAAATATTATCGAGTTTTACCGTGTATTGCACACCGTTCATTGTATCGTCAAGCTGTCACAGCAAACCTAGACCGTCCCTTAGTATTCAATCCCAACACGATACATATACGCCACCTCGATGAAATTGTGAAGCCCCCAAAAAAGTTATTACCTCTCAAAAACATCAAATTTGCCCAAAATTGAATCTTGAAACGCTTCCAAACCTTGCTCTTAACAATACTTTTGGTATTTCTGCGCACCAAGTGCTTTCGTGAGCAGCACATTAATGTTCGGTAGAATTAACCCTTAAAGAAGCATCACAATAACCATCATATTATTAACTGTACCGAATATAGTGTTTGAAATAAGTTTGTCAAATAAATAGTCGCTATGAGTTGATTTAAGAGCATTAAGAGAAGAAAAAGAAAGTGTTTACTACAAGCGAGAAACGAACCTTCCATCGTCACCAGAGGAGTAAGCTAAATTTTGTCACAGCGCTACGGTGAACCAAAATGGAAGGTGGCTGGTTTTACTATCCAAACTGTATCATGTTTTGTATCGTTATTTTTAGTTACGTAGTTTACTATGATTGTTTATCATATGGGCTAGTACTATTAAAGATTTGGAACCTGTAATCATTGCTGCTGCCGCTACACAAGTGCATCGCGGATGGTGTATACAAGGCGCTGTGCCATGAGGGACTTAATACCAATTTGGCGTTCCTGACATGACTCATTTAACTAGCGACGGGTGTAAAAATCATGTACGTGTGTATGTTTGTGTGTGCAGCATAGCTTAAAAACAAAAAGACCATTAAATACCAAACTTGGTATTTAAGTTTGATAGCTTCCAAGGATGGAACATGAAGATTTTCAAGAAAATCCCCCTACCTCCAACTACCCTTTACATGGAACGTTTTTGGAACATTTTTATTTTCTCAAAAATGGCTCTAACGATTTTCATGAAAATATCGCATATTAAATGTATTTACATGGGAAATAAAATGTATGTCTTGAATTTTCTGGGAACAACCTCTGAAGACTACTTTATTCTGAATGAATTTTACGGAATTTTGTATAACCGGCAAACCGTAAGAGATAGATAAAAACTTACATAACAGAAAATGTAGAGTACGTTAAAACACACAATTTATGCCGTGTGCATTTTTTTCTTGGAGTGGATCGTTTTTGAGATATTCCTTGTTATTAGTTTTAGCTTTGAAAAACTTATACTTTTCTCATATGGGAATTTGTCAACTCCTGCCTATAGAAACAAAGGAACTTGTAAATGGAATTTTTTTTATAATACGTTGTTGGCGTTTTACGCCTCAACGTGGGCGCTTATGTGCGGCGTACCTAAGTGTCACTTCAACTCAACTCCACTACACTCACGTACAAGGTATTGAAGCTCTTCTTGGATGGGTTGCCACGGCGTTGCTCAGTCTTGCACGATCATTGACTCTCTCTGGCGTGAATTTGGCAAGTGGGAGGAGTTGTAGGAGTGATCTTTTAACTGTGAAGAAAACACTTGTTAACCTTTACTGTTATTTATTCAATAAGGAGATTTCAAGACAAGCACCTTGCTGTACACTTTTATTTTGCTGACTGGTACTCTTACCACTCACTCACACGTACTCTCAATTACACTGTTTCTAAGTTAAGTACATGGCACAATTCACTCTCAAATAATCACGAGCCGACTATTAAATAGGTGAGCGACGTTACTTTAATTCACTAACAGTTTCTTCTCACAACAATCTTACTTCGCGGTCAGAGTTTTACAGTTGCACGTCATTACTTAGTGAACAGAGTTTTTTTTTTTTTTTTTTACTAAAGGCAAACTCTTGACAAACAACGTTGCCTCTTACGGGCAAATTCTTAGCGAAATGACCACGATGTGTCGAACCCTACTTCTTTTATACTAAAAACGGTATAATGGTGGCTTCTTCTTGATTGGTTAAAAAGTCCGCCAAAATGACACCATCGTGACCCAAAAAACCATTGCGAATCTCCCAGAATATGTCATAATAACCACGTGATACTACGAATGTAAAGCAGAAGTCCCCTCGTGGGTTTTAAACTGGACTGCCCCTGTGCAAGGAAATCGTAAAGGCAACTTCTCACCCCTCTCTCCAGTCTGGCGTCAGGATTCTGTGTAGCTGACTTCTTTGTTCCTATGTATACAATTTAATAAATGTTAATTTTCTTTACCTACATACATCTAGATAATTAATAGAATGATTGTCATTATTATGACGAGGCTAATTAGCGGTCTCAAACTTCAGTCACATAGCAAACAGCTTTTCACTATCACTTTAACCTATGATACTCCCTTATTTCGCTCCTACTTATAAGGAAGCAAGTAATAAGACTATTTCTGCTAACTGTTTTTTCTCGATTAGCATGAAGTAAAAAGAAGCAAAACATTTTTAACACTAATTTGTTGCAGAGCTGTAGAGAAAGTCATGCGAATGGAACACATCAGATTTTTTTCAACATTTTCAATGTATACCTTTTCTCGAAAACTTCTAGATAGAGAAGTAAATATTTTACCAGTTATTGATATCATAGCCAATAATTTTTAACACGAATACTTTTGATAAGTTTTAGTTTATAAAAAACCTGATGTATTCCATTCATATGACTCTCTCTCTGTTCTACAAAAAATATACTCTTAAAAAAGATTATTCTTTAATGTACATCATGCTAATCAGGAAGAATTAGCAGAAAAGATGTTCTATTACTTAATTCGTTGTAAGCAGAATACATAGGCAAAAGCGACAGCCAAATCTTTCTTCTAACATAAAATAGGGTTCTCTTTGTGGGGCCAGAAGTAAAGCAAAAGATATATGAAACGAAATGGGAGTTTCGTTTTCTATAAGTTTAAGTATATACATGGAGCATCTCCTAAATGGTTATCTCTGTAAAATAGTAAATAATATAAATTGTGCGTTCATTTTTCTGTATTAAATGCTTCCCTATCGCTTACCAGTTTTGCAAAAGCATCCAGAATGAAGAGAACTTTGGGAGAATTCCCAAAAAATTCAGGATATAAATGTTATTTGCCAAGAAAATATATTTAATATATGGAATTTTAATAAAAATTGTTAGAGCCATTTTTGAGAAAATCTAAATTTTCGAAAAATAATCCAGTAAAGGGTAGTCTGAGGTGGGGGGATTGTCCCAAAAATCCTCTCGTCGGATCCCCGGAAGATACTAAACTTAAATACTTGGTTTGGTGTCTACCCAATATTTTGTTTTTGAGTTATGCAGACACACATGACCTTTTTCTAAAAACAATTTTCCAGTGAAATCTTGATATCGAATTTCTGGGTGGAATACATTTCCTGTTTACCTACTATGCACATTGTACATACGTGCTAAAGAAAGTAAAAATTATGTTTCTATAAAATATTTAATATCCACAAACCTTCATGTTAAACTCTTCAAAACAGCGTGTAATGTGTTGTGTAAATATACAATGATTTTTAGAAAATTATGTACATTAAAGGTAATAAATCTAATTTGCTAGGATAAGAAGACCAGCTATGTATAAATGACGACAGAACAGATGAAAGTGTTAAAAATCATATTAAATTATAAATATATATTAAAGGATTGTGAAGTTTTGATGCAGTTCTAGATGTACATTTTTACATTTGTCGAGTTTTCACCGTAAATATATATTTTGGGGTTCTCTGAGTCCGAAAAAACATTTTTAGTAAAAGATCCGTGTGTGTGGACAGCATAGCTAAAAAAAAACCGTTAAATACCTAACTTGTTATTTAGGTTAAGTATCTTTCAAGGTTGCGAAACGAAGATTTAAACAAAAACACCACAAACTACCCTTTACATGTAAAAATATTCCGAAATTGTTTGAATTTCTCAAAAATGGCTCTAACGATTTTGATTAATCCTGTACATTAAAAACACTTACATCCAAAATAATATATATATATATATGTATATATTTTGAATTTTCTGGGAATAGCCTCTGAAGACCTCTTTATTCTGGATGTATTTTGCTTAGCTGCTAAAGCGTACAGATAGACAAAACTTACTACACAAAAAATGTCTCCTCAAAACACTTTATGTTTTTGTTGTGGAGTTAACCGTTTCCAAGATATTCTTGTTATGAGTTGCAATTGTAACGTACTTATATTTTTCTCAGATAGAAAGTGTCCGTTTTATTTTTGTTCTACTTCTGGTCAAGTAGAGAAGCAATCTGCAATGACAATCGCATTCGACAGCTTTTAAAGCATTTGACTATCACTTTCGCCTAGTGCACTACTTTAGTTCCCTTCTACTAATAAGGAATTAAGTAATAAGACCGTTTCTGCTAATGTTTATCTCGATTAGCATTGTGTAAAAAGAAAAAAACCTTTTGTAAGAAGTTTGTTTGTAGAGCAGCTAGAGAAAGTCACGTGAGTGTAAAACATCACTGGATTCTTTCCCAAAATTTCTACAGTACATCACTAGGTATATTTGTGGAAATATTTTTATGAAGACGATTTTATCGGTACTGAGGACTTTGTAACATACATTTCTACTGTGTAGTGCTAGCTTCATGTACCCAAATTCGGGAAGGATGAAGGTTTTTTTTCGGGCGTAAAAGTCCTTAGCATAGCTTCCTTTGAAAGGATCGATTCGTAGATTTACGGCACGTAAAAGAACCTCAAAGCCCGCCTGAGTAGTGTGGTGGTAGTATGTCTTCCGCATATTCAGCAGCCGCGATTTCGAATCTCGCCTAGGGTGAGTTACACGGAGAAGGTGAATTTCGAGTAACTTACGCTACATGGATTATGAGATCCTTTGAGCATCATTTCACCAACTTTATTTGCCTACCAATATGACTAACCAGGTTAAAGTACGTTACGCTACAAAAAAAAAAAAAAAAAAAAAAAAAAAAAACAGAAAAAAATGATAAAAACAACAAACTCAAACCTGATAAAGAGACCTCTGAGCAAAATTAAGCGGTCTTTCACGCCCAATATGAAATGTGACGCTGACAGCAACAGTAGTTAAAGAGCGTCCTTAAAAAACTCCATTTCTTTTCATTTTCCAGGGATATGTATACTTTTACTTTCTCTGTACGTACTATGTACATAGTGTATAGAGAATGTATTGCACTCCACCAAAAAATTCGATACCGAGATTTCACCGGAAATATATGTTTTAGGGTTCCCTGTATCCAAAAAAAGTATTTTCCGAAAAAGGTCCGTGTGTGTGTGTGTGTGTGTTTGTGTGTGTGTGTCCGTGTGCCTGTGAACAAGATAACTCAAAAACGAAAAGTCGGTAAAATACCAAACTTGGTATTTAAGTTAAGTATCTTCAAGTAATGCGACACAAGGATTTTGAGAAAAATTCAGCCACACCAAACTACCCTTTACATGGAACTTTTTTCGAAAATTTTGATTTTCTCAAAAATGGCTCTAACGATTTTAATTAAAATTTCAAATGTTGAAGATATTTACCTGACAAATAAAATGTGTAGCTTGAATTTTCTGAGAATAGTCTCTGAAGACTACTTTATTCTGGATGCATTTTACGGAATTTTG
This sequence comes from Hymenopus coronatus, assembly GCA_030762935.1. Lineage (NCBI taxonomy): Eukaryota > Metazoa > Arthropoda > Insecta > Mantodea > Hymenopodidae > Hymenopus > Hymenopus coronatus. The sequence goes on from CM060883.1 coordinate 44,776,501, forward strand.
CATAACTGCTAAACCGTAAGAAATGGACAAAACCTTACAACACAAGAAATGTAGAGCACCTTAAAACACACAATTTATGTTATATATATGTTTATAGTGGAGTTGATCGTTTTTGAGTTACTCCTTGTTTTTGGGTTTCAGCTTTAAAAACATAGTTTTCTCATACAGGGATTTAACAATTCAGGTCCATATAAAGAAAGGAACTTCATTTACATAGCAACTAACTTTTGACCATTACTTTAACCAACAGTACTCCCTTATTTCGCTTCTACTTACAAGGAAGCAAGTAGTAATACTATTTGTGCTAATTTTTTTCTCGATTAGTATGAAGTACATAGAAGCATAAGCTTTTTAACAATAATTTGTGTCAGAGATGTAGAGAAAGTCATGTGAATGGAACATATGGAAAATATTACAATTTTTAAAGGTAAATGGCAGAGAAATTAAAGTTCTCTTGGTCCCAGAGGTTATTTTTAAAACAGGGCATAGGTAAAGGTTAGATGCTTTATTCCGACCAAAATTTTCTGAGAGAGTTTATCAATCACCTGACACTAATGACTAGCAGATTAATGGCTAGCCCTCCCTCTAATCACTGGCTCGATTAAGCCCCCCCCCTCTCATGTTGTATTGACACTTTTTATTGGTAAATGGGGGAAGGAGCCAGGGGGTGCAATGTAGCATGATTGAGCTGCCTTGCGGGTTGCGTTTCCTTGACAACCCCACATTGTTAACAATATTCCACCAGGCGTTTCAGTTACACATGCAATTAAAAATTGTATCCACTATACTCGCATGAATTTCTCTACCCTCTATCTCTATAGAGTAAACATAGACAAGTAAATATTTTACCAGTTATTGATATCACGAGTATTTTTAAAAATTTAGTTTTAAAAAATCTGATGTGTTCAATTCACAGGACTTTCTCTACTTCTCTGCAACAAATTATTGTTAAAAAGCTAATGCTCCTATTTACTTCATCCTGATCGAGAAAAAATTAGCAGAAATAGTCTTATTACCTGCTTCCTTGTAAGTAGAAGCGAAATAAAGGAGTACCATAGGTTAAAGTGATAGTCAAAAGCTGGTGGCTATATGATTCAAGTTCCTTTGATTGTATGGACAGGAATTGGAAAATTTCTGTATGTGAAAAATATAAGTTTTTCATAGCTGAAACCGCAAACAAGGAATATCTAAAAAACGATCAACACCACGAAAAAAATGTATATATTACATAAATTGTGTATTTTAACCTGCTCTACATTTTTTGTGTGGTAATTTTTTGTCCATCTCGTATGGTTTAGCTGTTATGCAAAATTCCGTAAAATTCATCCAGAATAAAGTTGTCTTCAGAGGCAATTTCCAGAAAATTCAAGATATACATTTTATTTGTCAGGTAAATACCTTTAATATACGACATTTTAATCAAAATCGTTAGAGCCCTTTATAAGAAACTCAAAATTTTCGAAAAAGTTCCATGTAAAGGGTAGTTGGGGGTGAAAATTTTCATATACTGGGAAGATACCAAACCTAATTACCAATTTTGGCTTTTAACGAACATTTCGTTTTTGAGCTATGCTGCCAACAGACACACACGGACATTTTTCTAAAAATGCTGGGTATCGAATTTTTTGGTGCATTACAACACCTTCTCTATACACAGTGTACATAGTACATATAGAGAAAGTAAAATATGATGTGTTCAATTCACAGGACTTTCTCTCTGCTATCAAATTCATGTTAGTCGAGAAGAAAATAACATAAATATCTTATTACTTGCTTTCTTGTAAGTAGAAGGGAAATAAGCGAATAAACTAAGCTAAAGCGATAGTACTGCTTTTTAAAAGCTGGCTACTATGTAATTTAAATTTGTTTCTATGCGCAGCCATAAATTGGAAAATTCCCCGTATGAGAAAAGTTAAAATCATTTTAAAACTGAAATCAATAACAAGGATTATCTCGACAATGCTCAACTCCAGAAGAAAAATGTATATGACATAAATTGTATGTTTTACCGAGATCTTTTCTGTTGTAAGTCTTTGTCTATGTTTTACGGTTTACCATATATGCAACATTCAGAAAAATTTATCCAGAATGAAGAGGTCGGCAGAGGCTATTTCTAGAAAATAAAAGATATATACAGGGTTACTACAAAAGAAATAGCAAATTCAACTGCCTGTAAAACAAAAACTATTAGGGATAGCAACCTAATTATTTTGGAGGTATCTTGAGAAATTCTCAAAGTTTTGTTTGTTACTATTGGTAACGCTGTAGTGTTTTGTTTCTTGTTGCAGAAGCTGAAATGCCGGAAAATCCTATGGAAAAGGCATATTGCTGTTAGAATTTGCTAGAACGCAATCAGCAACTGTTGTCCAACGACATTTTAGAACACGTTACCTCAAAAATGAAATGATGTGCTCACAAAAACCAGCATCGTCTTCATCATGTCGCAACATGTCGATGCAAAAGTCACGCCGTATGACCTTATCTTCTTCACTCAGAAACTGCAACATCTGTAATCTGTAAGGCATCATGTGCAGTCGCTTCCGCAAGATTTTCCATACAGTTTGCTGTGGAATTTGTAATTGCATGCTTACCCTAGATGTCGATTTCTGTGGGCTTCTTATGTAGGCAGAACGAACACGTTCAACGTTTTCTTCCGAAACTCTTGGTCTTCCCGAGCTCTTCCCTTTGCACAAACATCCCGCTGTCTCGAATTTTCTATACCAGTCGTAGATTGTCTAGTCGGTGGCGTTTTGTGGTAACGTGTTCTAAAATGTCGTTGGACAACACCTGCTGATTGCGTTCTAGCAAATTCCAATACGCAATATGCCTTTTCCATAGGATTTTCCGCCATTTCAGCTTCTGCAACAACAAACAAAACACTACAGCGTTACCAATAGTAACAAACGAAACCTTGAGAGTTTCTCAACATACCTCCAAAATAATTAGGTTGCTATCTCTAATAGTTTTTGTTTTACAGGCAGTTGAAGTTGTCTATTTCTTTTGTAGGAACCCTGTATTTTATTTCCATGTAATCATCTTAAATATACGGTATTTTAATCCAAAGCGTTAGAACCATTGTTAAGAAAACCAAAATCTTCAAAAAAGTATCCATGTAAAGTTGTTTGCAGTGGAGAAATTTCTCTCAAAATTTTCGTGTCGAATCTTTGGATGATACGGTATTTTGAGTTATCGTGTTCACAGACACAGGGATACACACATACACGGACCTTTTTCTAAAAATTATTTTTTTGATACAGGGGACCCTAAAACGTGTATTTCCGGTGAAATATTGACATCGAATTTTGGGTGAAATACAATACTTTTTCTCTATACACTATGTAAATAGTGCGTGTAGAGAACGTAAAAATACATCTTTTTGGATACATAAGGCCCTAAAACGTGTATTTCCAGGAAATTCAGGTATCAAACTTTTAGGTGGAATGTTATGCATTCTCTAGCAATGTACTACATACTGAGTAGAGAAAGTAAAAACGGTTATATGATTACTTGTGTCAATATCACAAGTCATTTATCCAGTATCCAATTGTGGGCAGATCCTGCTCTATGCGCCAAGCTATTTTCTATTTTTAATTCAAGCATGCTAAAACCGTATGCTACGAGAATCCCAAATTATAGCAGCGCAAAACTCCCGCTGCTTTATCCGCCCATTGTAAATTAGACAAACCAATCAGGTCGCGGGACACGTAGTCGTGTTTTGTTTACGTCTTGGAGCGATCAGGTTTTGCCATGCACTTATCAGTTGATATAAAGATGGTCCGTGCCTACCCCTATCACAAAAACCTCCCCTGCTCTGGTAACTCAGTACGTGAGAGTTGCCAGGCTAGCTGGACCAGAAGGTTCATCTCCATAGCTCTGGCTAGGCTCAACCCTCAGTAATATGGCTCCAGGTGTGCTCTTAAATTTGATTCTTCCCCCCCCCCTTCCCGTCTTATCAATCAACACAGAGATTATCCAATTATGCCTACATCTGGCACAAAATAATAAACGTAATCCCAAACGCCCGCATGTAGGATTCTGGGCGAGTTTTCTCCGGGTCTTCCCCCGCCATTCATTCCACCAATTGCTCCATTATCACCTTTCCAATCATTAGTTTCGTTTGCATGTCATATCATCCCTCTGTGTTTTCGTGCCGTAGGCTCTCCGACAGGCTTCTGACCCCTAGACATTTGCTTGTAAGTCATTGGGGAGTGTCATTTCTACAATTACAGGGAGGGTAAGCCAATTACGAAACAAATAATGAACGTATATAGACGCTAATTTTCTTTACCACATAACTAAGGTAAGTTGATCAAGTATTCAAATCCATAAAACAATTTCACATAAAGATTGGCTCCGTAGCTCAGTCGGTAGAGTACCTGCCTAATATGTGAGTGATCTGGGTTCGATTCCCGGCTCTTAAATTTGACACCCCTTATCTTATCAATCAGCACAGGTAATATCAACACAGGCTGTGAGATTATCTAATAAGTTTACGATATCTGAGAAATTTTTGCTCAAAATAAGAAAAGTATACACACTAATTTTCTTTACAACGTAACTAAGGTTAGTTGTGATAATATTCTAGTCCATAAAACAATTTTGCATAAATTTTGGCACCGTAGTTCTGTCGGTAGAGCACCTTCCTATAGTATGAGAGATCCCGGGTTCGATTCCCGGCTGAGATCATGACTCTTATATTTGATAACCTCTCCCCATGTTTTCAATCAGCACAGGTAACATGAACACAAGCTGTTAGATTATACAATACGTTTACAAAATAATAGAAGTATAGACCTAATTTTCTTTTCCACATACCTAAGGTAAGTTGAGAAAGTGTTCTAAACCATAAAAAAATTTAACTTAAAGCCTTGCCCCATAGATTGTGAGAAAATCTAAATTTTCTAATAATGTTCCGCGTAAAGGGTAGTTGGAGGTAGGGAATTTTCTTAAAAATTTTCGTGCCACATCCTTGCAAGATACTGAACCTAAATACCAACTTTGGCATTTAAACGACTTTTCGTTTTTGAGCTATGCTGCCCACAGACACACACACACACACGGAAATTTTACTAAAAATGTTGTTTCTTTGGATTCAGCAGGTCTCTAAACATGTATTTCCGGTGAAATCTTGGAGACGAAGTTTGGGGTGAAATGAAATACCTTTTCTACTATGTATATTTTAAATAGTGCTAGAGAAAGTAAAATCAGGTGTATAAAATAATAATGAAATACTTATTATTTTAAGTTCTGCATTTTACAAAGATGCAACTCAAGATTTTAAGAAACCCTTTCCACGCCTAATTACGCATTGTTTGCAAAATTGTATACTAAACTTTTTATTTTCTCAAAACATGCTGTAAGGATTCGAACGAATTTATTCCCAAAAATTCCAGATATACGTATTATTTGTCAGGTAAATATCTTCAATATACGACATTTTTATAAAAATCGTTAGAGCCATTTTTGAGAAAATACATTTTTTTAAAAATGTTTCATGTAAAAGGTAGTTGGGGTGGGTGGATTTTCTTGAACATCTTCGTGTCGCATCCTTGGAATATACCAAACTTAAATATCAAATTTGGTATTTAACGGTCTTTTAGTTTTTGAGCTAATGTCCGCAGACACATACACGCACACACAAAGACGTTTTTCCAGAAATGCTTTTCTTTTTTATTCAGGGGGGGGGCCCAAAACATGTATTTGTGGTGAAATCTCGGCATCGAATTTTTGGGTGCATTACAATACCTTCTCTATACACTATGTACATACTACGTTTGGAGAAAGTAAAACATTTTTCCACGTAACGCTTTTTTGAGGTGGGAGAACATAGAGTAATTAATGAAAAAGTGTTACTGTGAACTGAGAACATATTACGGATGGTAAATACTGAAATGCATATACCGAGATAAGAACGTATGTAGGTAAGTGGATATTAATTGAGTGTAGTACGAGAAAGGAAAGAGAGATGTCGCGACAGGCACTAGTACGTTAACTGTGGAAGATGAAGAGTCATTTGCTTTGTTTCATCTTCTCTCTCTCCCCGCTCGGTGGTAGATCTTCTACTCGGTTGGAGAGCAGCATTGTTGCGAATAATCTTGCAAGAAGAAAAGCGGATATAATCTGCTGTAATACAATGTAACATCTCCAGCTGTTCTTTTTGACGTTCAGTGGCGTGCAAGTCAAACGCAACTGATAATGTGCTTAAAGGTGACATTTCGAAACCTGTTCCAGGATTTTAACATGCGGAAATAACATTCATATGTTTATTCATGGCAATAACCTATTCCCATGAAAAAAAAATTAAAGGGGGTAAAAAAAATGGAATGGTTTGTGAAGGGCGAATTGAGTCTTTCCAAAAAAGCGAATTTTGCCCAAAATTCGATTCTTAAAACCAAACACAAAACATTTGTTCTTTTAACACTACTTCTAGTATTTTAAAATACTAAACAGATTCCATTTTATTTTATAAACTTTCGAAATTAAATTTAACTTTATTTATGGACACCCTTTAACTGCTGTGGTTCTCAGCGTCCCATTCTATTTTGCTAGGAAGCCTCTTTAATAGGCTTGAGGTTTTTATACGTGGCATAAATCTACAACTCAGGACTAACGGATTTACTTCTCTTCCGAAGAAAGCCATGCTAAAGATTTTTACGCCCGAAAAGAGCCATCAAGCTCAGCCGAGGTTTGAACCCGCGATCTTAGTAAGCAGATATTACCCCTAGACAAAAAAGCTTTCAAACATGTCCGTTAGATGATGTTTAGTAATGTAATATGTGTGTGATGAAAAAGCGAAAATATTTGTATCAGCTTTTGAAAACGATTTGATGATCCAGTATTTGAGTTTTTTACTTTATCTAGCACGTAATATGTATGTACATAGTAGCCACAGGAGGTTTGTATTCCATCAAAAATTCGGTGTCGAAATTTCACCGGAAATACGTTTTGAGGTCCCTTGAGTAAAAAAAATAGAAAAGGTCCGCGTGTGTGTGTGTGTGTCTGCGGGCAACATACTTCAAGAACAAAAAGACAAATAAAAACCAAGAATACGGCACTAAGATTTCAAAAAAAAAAACGCCACAACTACCCTTTACAGGGAAGAAATTTTAAAAATTTTGTTTTTCTCATAAATGGTTCCTACAATTTTAATTAAAATATCGCATATTAAAGATATTTACATCGCAAATAAAATGTAGACCACTTTTCCTGGATGAGGTTTGCAATTTTGTATAACGGTTAAACTGTAAGAGAGAGAAAAAAATGTAGTTCTCGTTAAAACACAATTAGTATCATATGCGTTTTATGGTAGAGTTGATCGTTTTCGAACCATTCCTAACTTTTTTCAAACGGGACGATGCAAAGCGAACCGAACCTGACAACATAGTGACAACTTTTAAAACATTTAGCTAAGGATTTAGCCTAATGCCCTTCTGCTTATAAGGAAACAAGTAATACGTAAGACTCTTTCTGCTAATGTTTATACGATTAGCATTATGTAAATAAAAGAAAAATCTCTTGTGTATGAAACAGCTAGAGGGAGTTATGTGAATGGAACACACCAGATTGTTACTTTCTCTTCACGCACTATATGCATAGTGGCTAGAGAAGGTATTGCATTCTACCAAAAATTCGATACCGAGATTTCACCGGAAATATATGTTTTAGTGTCCCCTGTATCCCAAAAAAGTATTTTCAGAAAAAGGTCCGTGTGTGTGTTCGTGTGTCCGCGTGTCTGTGAACACGATAACTCAAAAACGAAAAATTGGAAACTTGGTATTTAAGTTTAGTATTTTCCATGGATGCGACACGAAGATTTTGAGAAAAATCTCCCCACCCTAAACTACCCTTTACATGGAACTTTTTTCAAACATTTTGATGTTCTAAAAAATGGCTATAACGATTTTTATTAAAATTTCGTATATTAAAGGTATTTACTTAACAAATAAAATGTATATTTTGAATTTCCTGGGAATAGCCTCTGATGACCACTTTATTGTGGGTAAATTTTACGGAATTTTGCATAACTGCTAAATCGTAAGAGTTGGACAAAACTTACCACACAATAAATGTAGAGCACTTTAGGACACACAATTTATGTTATTTACATTTTTTTTAGTGAAGTTGATTGTTTTTTAGATATTCCTTGTTTTTGATTTCAGCTATAGAAAACATGTGTCCATACAAACAAAGGAACTTCAGTCACATAGTAACCAGCTTTTGACTGTCGCTTTAACCTATGGTACTCCCTTATACTTACAAGGAAGCAAATAATATGACTATTTCTGCTAATTTTTTTCTCGATTAGCAGGAAGTAAATAGAAGTATAAACTTTTTAACAATAATTTGTTGCAGAATTGTAGAGAAAGTCATCGAATGGAACACATCAGATTTTTTTTCTTTCTTTTCGCTATTCTATAAAATTATATACATGAGGAAATTTTCATGTTTTTATAATGACTGTTATTCCTTATTTCAGAAGTTTGAATGTTTACGTAACAGGTCACACAGTTGATTCTCCTCTGCTCTTATGTGACGTATGTAGACATAGCTCAGAGCCATTAAAAGCACATTAGACCCTAAGATTTGTGTTTCATTTGTGACAATACTATTAGTAAGCGTACAAAATAGGATACACTTATGTTTTAAACACTTTGTTCTCCACTAAATATCTTGATTTTCTTGAAAATCTTCGTGCCGTATCCTTGGAAGATACTGAACTTAAATACCTACCAATTTTGGTATTTAACCGACTTTTCGTTTTTGAGCTATGCAGATTCGCAGACACATGCACGTGTTTCTAAAAATGTTATTTTTGGGTTCAGGGGCTTTCAAAACATGTATTTCGGATGAAACTTCGGTATCGACTTTTTGGGTGGAATACAGTACCTTCTCTATCCACTATGCACATTTTACATATGGGCTAGAGGAAGTAAAACGGAGTTACCTTTCCTTTCATCTCGCTTTTGCTTACTGCTAACCTTGCAAAGCAAACCGAACTTCAATTGCTCATATAGCGACCAGGTTTTGAAAGATAATGGCTATCGTGTTAGATACATTTCTCTTCTACTTACAAGAATCAAGTAGTAAGGCCATTTCTGCTAATGCTTATCTCGATTAGAATTGTAGATATATGAATATTTTCGCAGGAATAGTTTGCAGAATGGATTAGAAAAGTCAAGTGGATGGAACTCATCAGATAAAATGTATATCTTGAATATTCTGGGAATAACCTCTGAAGACATCTTTACTGTGGATGAATTTTGTGGAATTTTGAATAACTGGCAAACCGTAAGAGATAGACAAAGCTTACATAGCTAAAACTGTAGAGCTTGCTAAAATACAGAATTTATATTATATGCCTTTTTCTGGTGGTGTTAACCGTTTTTGTGGTATTCCTTGTTATGTTCATTGTAAAATACTTTTCTCATACAGGAACTTGTCAACTCCTGGCCACGCAAAGAAACGGATTTCAATCCCATAGTAACCATATTTTAAGACATTTGACTGTCGGTTTAGCCTAGTGCATTCCCTTATTTCACTCCTACTTAAAGGAACTAATTAATAAGAGAATTTATGATAATGTTTATCTCGATTAGTATGTAGATAAAAAAATAAACTTATTTACAATAATTTGTTACAAAGATGTAGAGAAACTCATGTGAATGGAGCATATCAGATTTTTATTTTGTTATTTTTCTGAAGCTTAAACCATTTTCTGACCTTTAAAATAATTTTTAAAATGTCCATGAGGTCCCCATGCTCAAATACAACTTCCCTTGGTTTTCTTGTTTTCTCTGGCTGTTCGTCATTTGAGGATACACCGTATAAACTCACTGCATTTGTGCAAAAGATCGTTTGCTGTGAAATATTGCACAGTGCAGTTGAAATTATGTTGCAATAACCTGCGCCATATATGGAAATTATTTATAGTTTACGTAGATTTAATGTGGATGCTGTATCATTTCAAAGCTTTTTACTAATCTAAAAGTAGGTTAGTGCATGCATTTATGTCAGATAAGAAGTAATGTGGCGACATAATAATTCGAAATTTTCGTGTATCATGCTGCAAAATTAAATTAAAAAGTACCATGTGTTACATTCACAAACGTTCATTTTTATATAGCTTCTATGCATTATTATATTTGCAAAACCCTATTCTTGTCTCTATGTGTTCAGTTGAGATAAACGTCTACAGAAACTGAATTTGACAGAACTTCGTAAACTCTGATGTGTCGCACTCACATGCATTTCTGTGTGCATTATCATTTTTTACTTTCTCTAAGCGTACTATGTACATAGTATATAGAGAAGGTATTGCATTGTACCCAAAATCGATACCGAGATTTCACCGGAAGTAAATGTTTTGAGATCCCCTGAATCCAAAAAATCATTTTTAGAAAAATGTCCGTGTGTGTATGTGTCTGTGGGCAGCATAGCTCAAAAACGAAAAGACCGTTAGATACAAAACTTGGTATTTAAGTTTGTCATCTTCCAAGGATACAACACGAAGATTTTCAAGAAAATCTCCCCACCCCAAACTACCCTTTACATGGAAAAATTTGCGAAAATTTTGATTTTCTTAAAAATGACTAACGATTTTGATTAAAATCTCTCAATTTAAGATATTTACATGCTAAATAAAATGTGTATCTTGAATTTTCTGGGAATAACCTCTGAAGATCTCTTTATTCTGGATGATTGTTATTTAATTTTACATAATTGGTAAACATAAGAAATCAACAAAAACTTACAATACAAAAAATGTATATCACGACAAAACACAATTTATGTCATATACATTTTTTTCGTGGAGTTGATCGTTTTTCAGATATTCCTCAAGAACCTCAAGCTTGATAAAAGAGGCCCAAAATTAAGCGGCCTTTCACGCCCAATATAGAATGGGACGCTGAGAACCACAGCAGTTGAAGAGTTCCCATAAATATAGGGGATATAGAATAATTCTGGTAAAAGAAAAATTACCCGCCTCAGCCGGGAATTGAGCCCGGGACCTTCGGGTGAGAAGTATATTGTGCATATGTGTTAGAGAAAATAAAACATATTAATAAGGAACATTTTAAACTGGAAAAAATGTCAGAAAGATGGAAAGTAAGAAAGAAAGAAAAAATGTCAGAAAGATGGAAAGTAAGAAAGAAAGAAAAAATGCAAGAAAATGTAATTTTATAGTTTACATACACTATTTGCATACACCGTAATATGCCTATGAAACACGCGTGCGGGTGTTTAAATCATCAGAGAGGCAAAACCACAGCTGGATCCTACGCTTAAATGATTTTGTTAATCACCAAAGCCAATATTTCGATGTGTATCACATTTCATAACTCCAGTATACAATTATTGCATTATTCTGTTACGATTTTGCAATACCTCTATCCAAGATGTGTTTCAGAAGTGATGGTTATTAATAACGGATAGCTTACCTGAATATTCACAGACTGCAGTCCATATTTGTTCTAAACCAGCCATATATTCAAATAAAACCGACAGCATTAAGCTGCAAAGAGCATTTACAGCGTTACCTGTTTTCAGTTAATTCCGCCAGGTAATAATGTCGCAGTTTATCGACTAACACTGCCAGGGTTTTAATGTTTGTCAACATTATGCTAGAATTTAATTTTAAACACTAGTGTAACAGACGTATTTCATTTAATCCAAATCTGGTAATACATTTAGTGCAGTAATGAAAAACAACAATTTAATTAGCGCGAACAAATAATTCAATTAGCTATCGCAAAAAAATACGTTGGTGGGCGGCATGCCAAAAGATGACATTATATTATTGGGAATGCAGAATGGTCAAACCGTTACGCAACAGAAATATTCGTGTTAATCATATACACGATTCACACACACAGGACTTACCTTTGTTTTCTTTCACATATAATACACATCTTTATACATTAATCTTTATTTATTTTCCCTTCTTCTAACATTTCATTTATAAAAATCTGATGTGTTCCATTCACATACTTTTCTTACAACTCTGCAATAAATTATTGTTAAAAAGCTTATGCTTCTATTTACTTCCTGCTAATCGAGAAAAAATTAGCATGAATAGTCTTATTAGTTGCTTCCTTGTAAGTAGAACCGAAATAAGGGAGTACCATAGGTTAAAGTGATGGTCAACAGCTGGTTACTATGTGACTGAAGTTTCTTTGCTTGTATGGACTCGAGTTCACAAAGTCCTGTATGAGAAAAGTGTGTTTTATAGCTGAAACTAAAACCAAGGAATACCTCAATAAGAATCAACTCCACGAAAAAAAAAATATTTATCATAAATTGTGTGTTTTAAAATGCTCTACATTTGTTGTGTGATAAGTTTTTGACCAACTCTTACGGTTTAGCAGTTATGTGTAAAATTTCGTAAAATTTACCCAGAATAAAGTAGTCTTCAGAGGATATTCCAGAAAATTCAAAATATACATTTTATTCGTCAGGTAAATATCTTTAATATACGATATTTTAATCAAAATTGTTAGAGCCATTTTTGAGAAAATCAAAATTTTCGAAAAAAGTTAATATGATCAACTCCGCGAAAAAAAAATATACCACATAAATTGTGTGTTTTAATGTCCGCTATATTTTCGTATGGTAGGTTTTTGTCTATCTCTTACGGTTTAGCAGTCATGCAAAATTCACTAAAATTCATCCAGAATAAGGTAGTCTTCAGAGGCTATTCCCAGAAAATTCAAGATATACATTTTATTTGATATGTATATATTTTTATTAAACGGAATTTTAATCAAAATCGTTAGAGCAAATTTTTAGAAAATCAAAAATTTCGAAACTTTTTCCATGTAAAGGGTAGTTTGAGGTGGGGATTTTCTTGAAAATTCTCGTGCCCAATCCTTGGAATCCTTCGTTTTTGGGCTATGCTGTCCACAGACACACACAAACACACACACACACATACACAGGACCTTTTTGTAAAAATGCCCTTTATGGCTTCAGGGGGACCCAAAAATATTTCCGATGAAATCTCGGTATCGAATTTCTGGGAGAAATGCAATACCTTTTCTATAGAACACTATGTATATAGTACGTGTAGAGAAAGTAAAAATTCTCTTTTCTAATTCAAATGTATTCAACAAGAAAATACAAACATTTTGCTATTCTTTTATAAGTGCGATACGAAAACGCACAGTGCTTTTAAAATACACTGTTCGTACACTGGCAACACTATAAAAAGGAGACAAGTGCTTTGTAGTGTCCCAAAATCAGATTATTCGGTATGTTAGAATAACGTCAAAAGTAGTTATGTATGTACAACAGGACAAATGTTATTATTGTGTTAAGTTTTGCTCAATGAGTACTGTCCGCTAGAATTTATACATAAATCACACCGCTTCTATCAAATACACAGTTTATATCTGGTTAGACAACCGAGTCCGTGTCAGATAAAACAAAACACAGACAGTCAACAACTGTAAGGAAATAATAAGAGAGATAAGACTGTTGTGAAAACAAGTCCAAGAAAATCGTTGTTTCTAAAACATGTTTTATAACTTCTCGTTCTTTAGATCAATATTAATAATTATTAATTATGAGGAAGGCTTAAAGCTATACATTATGTTAGAAAATTTAATGTACTCCATTTACATGACTTTCTATATCTCAACAACTTATTGTTAAAATGCTTATGCTTCTTTTTATTTCACGCTAAAAAAAATTATCAGAAATAGCCTTATTGCTTGCTTCCATGCAAGTAGAAGGGAAATAAGGGAGCAGCATAGGTTAAAGTGATAGTCAAAAGCTGGTTGCTATGTGACTGAAGTTCCTTTGTTTGTATGGACAGGAGTTGACAAGTTTTTTAAAGCTGAAATCAATAACAAGAAATATTCAAAAACGCTCAACTTCACCAAAAAATGTATATGACATAAATGGTGTGTTTTATCATGATCTACATTTTTTGTGAAGTAAGCTTTTGTCTATCTCTTACGGTTTACCAGTTATGCAAAATTCAATAGCAATCGTCCAGAATAAAGAGATCTTTAGAGGCTATTTCCAGAAAATTCAAGATATACATTTTATTTGACATTTAAATATCTTAAATATGAGAAATTTTATTTAAAATCGTTAGAGCCGCTTTTGAGAAAATCAAAATTTTCTAAACTTTTTCCATGTAAAGGGTACTTTGGGGTGGGGGGGATTTTCTTGAAAACCTTGTGGGTCATCCTTGGAAAATAATAAACTTAAATACCAAGTTTGGTATTTAACGGTCTTTTCGTTTTTGAACTGTGCTGTTCCACAGACACTCACTCACACACACACACATGGACCTTTTTGTAAAAATGTTTTTTGTTTGGATTCAGGGGTGCCCAAAGCTTGCTTTCCGGTGAAATCTCGGTATCGAATTTTTGGGTGGAATGCAATTCCTTCTCTATACACTATGTACATAGTACGTGTAGAGAAAGTAAAAATCCACATATGCTTCAAATAAAGACAGTGTCTGTTTTCTAGTATTTTGGTTGCATGAGAGTATTTGTTTAACAGGTTCCATTTTTTCACACCTTTAGGTAAATGTAACGTATTCACATTGTTTTACTTCGTTGGCATTATCTAGGAGTGAAACACTGGGTCATCCCTCGCTGTTGAATGGATTCGTGCAGTAGTGCCGTGGAGATGCGGATTGCCAGTCGCGTCATTCAAGAGAAGCCTGATCGTTCGAAAATATTACATCTAGGGACTTAGAGGATAACTAAGTTGGTTATACTGGTTTTGCTTTTCATACATGTAATAAATTCACAATGAAGAGATTTCCAAAGTCTAGTTGCAGACAATTCAATACATAAATTTGGAATGACGACATCTCAAAATCTATTCGCAGACTATTTTAGACAGAAATTCAGGATGAAGAGATCTCCAAACTCTATTTACAGACAATTTTCAACATAAATTCAGGATGAAGAGATCTGCAAACTCTAATACGCAGACAATTCAAAACATAAATTTGGAATGAAGAGATCTCCAAAGTCTATTCGCAGACAATTCAAAACATAAATTTGGAATGAAGAGATCTCCAAAGTCTATTCGCAGACTATATAATTAAATAGAAAGTATTTTAGCAAATGCTCTTAAAATTTTTGTAGGAAATAAAATATAATACTATAGTTAGTTTGAAGTGGGGCAAGCTTTGAAAAATCTCATATCTTATCATTGCAAGATACTCGTATATTAAGTTTGGTATTCATCCCATTTTTGTTTTTGTGTGATGTTGCTCACCAGGCGCACACATACACACATGTTGTAGTCCTCCGTGGTCTAGTGGTAACATGCTAGACTCTGGTTCCCAAGCCCCCGGTTCAAACACAGTGAAGGACGATTTATTTTTTCGGGTGTAAAGAACCATAGAATGACTTCCTTCGGAAGAGAGGTAAATCCGTTGGTCCCGTGTTGTAAAATTACGGTACATATAATCACATGGGCGGTGCCGTGGCGGAATTGTCGCCTCTCATCTAGGCGGCCCGGGTTCGATCGCAAGCTTTCGCATATGGGATTTGTGGTGGACGAAACGTCAACTGGGTGGTTTTCTCCGGGTCTTTCAGTTTCCCCAGCCACTCATTCCACCAATTGCTCCATCATTACCTTTCCTATCATCCATTTCGCTTGCATTTCAAATCATGCACTTCCTCATGCTCATTCCTGACTATGGGCCGAACCACTCGTTTCGGGTACTCCATTCTGTGGTTTTGTGTCGTTGTCTTCAGGCTTCTGGCCCTTAGACATCCACTTGTAAGTCCGGGGTGTCAGTCCTAAATGTAGGGAGAAGTAAGCCAACTACGAAAAAAATATGTACCTAAACTTGATTTAATTTAAAAACTCACGGACCTTTACTGGATACAAACATCGATATTTTGGGTGTAATACAATACTTCGCCCTTCCAAAATTAAGGAGTAGCGAAATAGTAATGTATATACGTATCTATTATTATCAAACGTTTAACCTTACCCATTGCTGCTAGTAATCCGCCACTGCACTCTGCTGGACTGCAGCCAGAGTTGGTATGCGGCAAGTAAAGAGATGGTAGGGATAGAAAAAATAAAAAAAAAGCTTCTAAATCGATTAATCATTGCAGTTACGACAGGTTCGATATTTCACCCCGAGGTCCTGATAGTGGGGGGGGGGTTGAGTGTCGGTGGCAGTTTCTTGGTTGGTGGGGACATCATCATGATGCTAATAGCAACAAAACTAAGTCAAGGCCGCCTGGAAACGTCGCCCATTTTGATGCAAACAATATTTCCACAACAACGTAAGGGTTTGCGAGAGAGTTTGTGAATGTTTAAAGTTGGGAGCAGAAAACGTGTCCTCCACACAGGAACGAGCGGAATTAAGTTGGACTGAGATGTGCAGCTCGGCCCTTTCCAACTGTCTTACTACCTCACCTCTTAAGAGACCGCAGACCTGCCAACCGGCTGCTCATTGAGTAAAACAGAGATAGAGATAGCGAGATGAATACAGAGATAGAAATAGAGAGATTGAGATAGATAGAGCGAGATAGAGATAGATTGAGTTAAGAGACAGACAGACAGACAGGCAGGCGGGCAGGCAGGCAGGCAGGCAGGCAGGCAGACAGGCAGGCAGGTAGACAGGCAGGCAGGCAGACAGACAGATAGACAGGCAGGCAGGTAGTCAGGCAGGCAGGCAGACAGACAGACAGACAGACAGACAGACAGACAGACAGACAGGCAGGCAGGTAGACAGGCAGGCAGGCAGGCAGACAGACAGACAGGCAGGCAGAGAGACAGACAGACAGGCAGGCAGGCAGGCAGATAGACAGACAGGCAGGCAGGCACGCAGACAGGCAGACTGACAGGCAGGCAGGCAGGCAGACAGACAGACAGACAGGCAAGCAGACAGGCAGACAGACAGACAGGCAGGCAGGCAGACAGACAGGCAGGCAGGCAGACAGACAGACAGGCAGGCAGGCAGACAGACAGGCAGGCAGGCAGACAGACAGACAGACAGACAGATAGAGATTTGCTCGATGCTCTTACAAATCACCTTCTGTAACTACATGACCAACAGCCCGTAAAATAAGAGCAGATAATTTCTTCGGTGCTATGGCATTATGAAATATGTAATCCACCTTTCATAAATTAAATCGAGTGCTATTTATGGACGCTTTTTATCTGTTATGGTTCTCAGAGTCATATTCTATATTGGGCGTGAAACATCGTCTAACTTTGCTCAAATATTAAAATAGGCGGCGCCGTGGCTGAGTGGTTAGACCGCTTGCCTCCCACTTATGTGGACCGGGTTCGATCTCAAGTACCCTCATGTGGGATTTGTGGCGAACGAAACGGCGCCTGGGTAGGTTTCCTCCGGGTCCTGCGGTTCCCCCGGCACTCATTCCAACAATTGCTCCATTATCACCTTTCCTGTCATCCATTTCGCTTTCATTTCATATCATCCACCTCTTCATGCTCATACTTGGAACGGGCCGCCCACTCGTACCAGGTTCTTCATCTTATGGTTTCGTGCCATTGGCTCCCCGACAGGCTTCCGACACCAAGGAATCCGTTTTATGCCCTAGGGTCAGTCCTAAATATGGGGAGAGTAAGCCGACTACGATAAAATATTGAAATATCGGTTACTTTGTAGTAAATCTATGACACGGGATACAGACTTTATTTACCTTCCGAAAGAAGCTATGCTAAGGACCTTTATTTCCTAAAAAGTCCGTCTCCCTCCACATACTGTTTGATTTAATAGATACTCCTATTATGGCCCATCCTTTGGTTACCTCGAATATGAAGTAACAACATTTTCATAGGTTTGGTGATAATTGGTGGTATCGTAAAATAAATAATGTTAAAATAATGGCAACTATTACAGTATTTACATAAAACAGGAAGCTCCATAACTTGGTTAATACCGTTGTAGTTGCATTGTAACTCAAACAGCATGAGAATTAATTTGTAATGAAAACATTTTCACATTCATAACAGTTAATATGAACATGCATCCTGGAAGAAATCCAACACAATTCGAATGAAACGCACTTTTGCTTAAAACTTTTCGTACTCACTTGTATGGGTTGTGTAATGACGTTGCAAATTGAATTTTCTGCGTGCAGAACTTTGCCGCACTCAAAACACTTATGCCGCCACTTTCTAAAAATAAAGGCTTCTCCTAGGCAGGTATAAACGAAGGAGTCGATAGATTACGTGTTGAGTTGCTTTCTTTTCCCACATTATAAACCGACACACTTTAAATGGAAGAGAGTTACAATCCCTGCTGTCAAGTATTTACCCACTGCTTACACAAGCAAGTCGATTTGCTATTAAGTTAATCATGATAATATTGTGAGTTTTTTCAGTTCTCACATGATTATAATAAATTATGTCAGAATAGAGTTTAGATAATAGAATAAACTTATTTCTAACAGATATTAGTTTAGTTAAAAGATACAGAGATGTAATTTATAGCATAATATAAGAAGCAACTGGATATCCGCTGCTAAGTTGCTGACCTTTTAGTAGCATTGTTCTTTAGAAAAGTTTCTTTATTTTATTTGAACACACCCTACTTTCTATTATATTTTAAACATTTATCTAACAACTTATATGTTTTTAATTTTAGCTTGAGTTTATTTAAATATCTGAAAAATCTTTAAATAATAGATAAATAACTTAAAATATCTGATGTGTACCATTCACATGACTTTCTCTATATCCCTGCAACAAATTATTCTTAAAAAGATTATACTTCTATTTACTTTAACGCTAATCAGAAAAAATGAGCAGAAATAGTTTTATTACTTGCTTCCTTGTAAGTAGAAGCGAAATAAGGGACTACCATAGGTTAAAATGATGGTCAAAAGCTGGTTGTTTTTCATAGCAGAAACCAAAAATAAGGAATGTCTCAAAAACGACGAACTCACGAAAAATATGTACATAACATAAATTGTGTGTTTTAATGTGCTCTACATTTTTTGTGCAGTAAGTTTTTGTCCATCTCTTACGGTTTAGCAGTTATTCAAAATTCAGTAAAATTCATCCAGAATAAAGTACTCTTCAGAGGCTATTCCCAGAATATTAAAGATATGCCTTTTATTTATCAGGTAAATATCTTTAATATATGAAATTTTAATCAAAATCACTAGAGCCATTTTTGAGAAAATCAAAATTTTCGAAAAAAGTTCCATGTAAAGGGTAGTTGGGGTTGGGGGGATTTTTCTCAAAATCTTCGTGTCGCATCCCTGAAAGATACTAAACTTAAATACCAAGTTTGGTATTTTACCGACTTTTCGTTTTTGAGTTATCGTGTTCTCAGAAACACACACGCGGACCTTTTAGTGAAAATGCTTTTTTTGGATATTGGGGACCCTAAAACATATATTTCCGGTGAAATCTCGGTATCGAATTTTCTGGTGGAGTGCAGTACCTTCTCTGTACACTATGTACATAGTGCGTATAGAGAAAGTAAAAAGATTTTTTGAAAAAAAAATTAATATATACTTCGTATATATCTAGGTATCGGAGTTGGCTATTCCGGTTGTATTTGTTTATTTATTTAGTTTGTCACTTCACTAAGTGTTCTAGTTTATAATTCCTTTCATTTCATATAGTTATCTCTCTTCATTTTCTTCGCGACATAGTGGCGTAATGAAGTACGCACGACGCAGCCTTTCCTTTGGATGCTAGAATTTGATGGACTATTAGTGAAATGTTAAGGAAATCAGATCAATATTTCAAAGCTATTTTCGTGAATATCAGGACTTTTGTCATCGGTTATTAGGAGTAACGTAAGGAACAACGAAAAATGTCTAGATAATTTGCAATAATTTCATAATTACTATGAGGGAAGACAAATGATATTAATGAGATCCATGGTTGAGTTTAGCTTTCATCATGCGAATTATTTTGCTATATATTCCATTTTTACTCTTAATTTCTAAACCGGCATTATATTCCTCCATAAACACCTTAATATAAACCATTTGAATAGTCATGAACGTTAAGGGTAGGCGAAACGCATTAGCCATCCATTCAAAGCTGAGCGTTGTGACCAACCCCTGTGGTAAAGGATGGGGAGGAGCCACGTAAAATAATATGTGTGAAGACACCGTGGATTAATATGGGGCTAGATTTGACCTGCAGTTGTATGTATTTTCCTTTTTATTCTAAAAGCATTACAATATTTTTGAAGTAAATAAATATATTTATGATATAAGTATAACAGTAATTCTTTAAGGTGAGTATAATATGAAACTAAAACAAAAATACAATCTATATTCTGCATATCTGCAAATACATTTATTGAAGAGGTAAAATCCATTTGTCTGAAGCGGGATAAAACGAAATTGGCTGGAAGATGTGATGTGATGAAATGCTTGATTTGAGATGCCCTGGAGGGAATGGTGAAGAGTAAACGATTGGGGCAGAGGATACACAATATGAAGTTAAAATGGTTCATTTCTGGAGACAAAAAGGAAAGAATAGAGCAGATCAAAACTGCAATAAAAGTCCATATCTCAGCCAGGGTCAATTTCTACGTGTAGCAGAAATTATTGACGACTTTCTGGAATGATATTCCCATTCGGGATGACTCATATCAAAGCCATTTCTTATACACAACTCCGAATAAGGCTATGCAATAAGAAACAAGTGCCGGCAGCAGTTGATTTTCTTGAAGACATTTCTCCCCCCTGTGGATGTACTGCCATGGCAACCAACAAGTGGTACTCTGAGTGAAATATATCTGCCGAGGGGGAGTTCCGACAAATTAGATTTGTTCACAAAGTTGGCCAGCAGACTCCAAGAGGGCTTTGGAAATACTCGACTTACTTTGGCTACCAGATGCGACAACATCATTTCCAAACAAAAAGTTGCCACAGCCTTGATGTGTCAACAGTTTCCCACTTGATCCACTTAGTTCTTGTTTGCTCAAATACTTGGACATCTTGTCTCAACATCGTCACATTCCATGTTACACATCAACACAAGATTACTTTTTCTTGAGAGACAAACAGTATCAGCAAAGCTTACAGAATTTCTGTCAAACCACTTTGGTCTCTAAGTTGCCAGCTTTCTGGCCCATAGAAAAATTTGGTGAACATTTTCAGAACATTCAAAGTTAATAGTTTTGTGGAAAAAAGCTTAGGAGTTTCAGTTACATGAGTTTCTCTACCACGCTTCCACAACATCTTCTTACTGAAGCTTATTCTTATATTTACCTCTTGCAAATTGACAAACTGCATTATGGATTCACAACTTTTAACGCAGATACAAAAATACCGTAAACTTAACAGATGGACAACTCTGTGGATTGCTATGTGATGGTTTTGCAATCACTTTCCTTAGGATAACCGCCTAACAAACAAAGAAAGAAATCAAAATAGTGATTTACAGTTAAAATTCTGATTTAACAATCAGATCTCTGCAACAAATTATTGTTAAAAAGTGTATTCCTCTATCTACTTAATGTTATTCGAGAGAATCATTAGCATAACTAGTCCTATTACTTGCTTTCTTGTACTAGAAGCAAAATAAGGGGATATACTAGGCTAAAGCAATAATCAAAACTTTTAAAAGCTGGTTGCCATGTGGTTAAAATCCGTTTCTTTATATTGCCAAGAGTTGAGAAAAGTTTAGCTATTTTAAAAGTGAAACCAATAACAAAGAATATCTTAAAATAGCCATCTCCATATATATGACACAAATTATGTTTTAATGAGACCTAGATATTTGTGTTGTACGTTTTATCTTCTCTTACGTTTTAGCAGCTATGCAAAATTCATCCAGAATGAAGAATTCTTCAGAGATTATTCCCAGAAAATTAAAGATATACATTTCTTTACATTGAAAATGTCTGAAACATGTAACATTTAAATTAAAATCGTTAAGTCATTTTTGTTATTGAAAATTGTCGAAAAGTGTTCCATTTAAAGATTAGAAGTGAAGAGATTTTCAGGAAAATCATTTGTTGCATCCTTGGTAGATACTGAACTGAAATACCAAGTTTGATATTTAATGGACTCTTCATTTTTGAGCTATGCTGTCCACACGCGGGCACACACACATACACACATACAGAACAAACACACGGAAGTGTTTCTAAACATTATTTCTTTTTGTGGGATTTAGCCGGTCGCAAAACATGTATTTCTGGTGAAATCTCGATGTCGAATTTTTGGGTCAAATACAGTAGCTTCGCTATTCACTTTATACAATGTACAAAAGGCACAAAAAGAAACCGGCACTGTCTTGTTCCGTATACCGCATTCCTTACCGTCTGTAGGGTACTTTATTACGTCATGTTTTTATTTTATTGGCAGGTGAGTGTTCTATAGCGAACCAGTAGAGCATACCTATGCTCGGTTTGTCAACTCATTTGCTAATAGGAACAGCCACCTTACTCAACTTTTTTTTTTTTTTTTTTTTTTTTTTAATACGGTACCGGAGTCTGATCGGGACTCCGGCACTGTATACCCTACTTTTATATACCTTTTTTTTTACCTTGTTTTTCTGTATTATCACTACGTTGCTGTTTTCTTACTCTTACAACACACACATAAACACAAACATATAACACCCATGCCCAAGGCGGGACTCGAACCCACGATCCCCAGCGCTACGAAGCACCAAACCGGGACGCCTTGGCGAGCGCGGCCATGGGGACCGGTACTCAATTGGAAGCGATATTAGGTAACGTGTACTACACCAGTAAGCTACAACCTTCCCCAATTAGAGTGACGGAGCGGCCAGCGGATATCAGAAGACACGCCCTATAAATGCCCCTACAGACAATCAGAAATTCGATGTCTATTACTATTTGTGCTCTGTGTACATACGGGCCAGAGAAAGTAAAAATGAAATACAGTACATTATTCTTTTATGCACTTTTTAATTCGTGATACTAAGAATAAAGTATCCATATGCTAAGGGAATTTAGACAGCATTGTGACATATCGCTTTACGTAATCTGACCATTGACTTCCTAGACATTAGTCATTATCGCCAATACATGGCACCGAGGTAGCGAGAGGCTACCTGCGCGCCTGTGGTTGTTTACATGCAAATATTAAGCTCTCAACTCTACTACTTGTTATGTTTACATATTTGCAGAGTAACACAAGCCTTCACTCTGTTTATTGACATTCTAGGCTTCGCAGCGCCGCCATAACTTGCAAACTTTGTACCCAATTTATTAACTATGCACTTAATTACAAAAAGCCATTTACACTTTTTACTTTCTCTACACGTACTACATACATAGTGTATAGAGAAGGTATTGTATTGCACCCAAAATCCAATACCAAGATTACACCGGAAATATGTGATTTGGGTCTCTCTGAATCCGAAAAAGAAGCATAGCAAAAGGTCCATGCATGTATGCGTGTGTATGTCTGAAGACAACATAGCTCAAAAGCGAAAAGTCGATTAAATGCCAAACTTGTTATTTAAGCGCAATGGCTTCCAATGATAGACACGAAAATTTGTAATAAAATTCCTCACTCCAAACTAACTTTAAATGAAAACAAGGAATATCTAAAAAACGATCAACTCCACGAAAAAAATGTATATAACGTAAATTTTGTGTTTTAATGTGCTCTACATTTTTTGTTTGGTAAGTTTTTGTCTATCTCTTACGGTTTACCCGTTACACAAAATTCCGTAAAATTCATCTAGAATAAAGTGGTCTTCAGAGGCTATTCGCAGAAAATCAAGATATACATATTATTTGTCAGGTACATATCTTTAATATACGATATTTTAATCAAAATCATTGGAGCAATTTTTGAGAATATAAAAGGTTTGAATATTGTTCCAAGTAAAGAGTAGTTGGGGTGGGGGATTTTCTTGAAAATCTTCGTGTCGCAGCCCTGGAAAATCCTGAACTTAATGACTAACTTTGGTATTTCAAGGACTTTTTCGTTTTTCGGCTATGCTGTCGACATACACAAACGCATACGCACGCGCATCACACGGATCTTTTTCCAAAAATGCTTTTTTACTTTCTCTACACGTACTATATACATAGTGTACAGAGCAGGTATTGTATTCCACCGAAAAGAGAGTTTTTGGGTCCCCCTGAAACCAAAAAAAAGCATTTTTGGAAAAAGCTACGTGTGTTTGTGTGTGCGTCTCTGTGGACAGAATAGCTCAAAAGCGAAAATACCGTTAAATACCAAACCTGGTATTTAAGTTTGGTATCTTTCAAGGATGCGACACGAAACTTTTCAAAAAACTCCCGCCACCCCAAACTACCCTTTACATGGAAAAACTATCGAAAATGTTGATTTTTTCAAACGTGGCTGTAACAATTTTGATTAAAATTTTCTTATATTTAAGATATTTGCATGCCAAATAAAACTAATATTTTGAATTTTCTGGGAATAGTCTCTAAAGCCCTCTTTATTCTGGACGATTTTCATTGAAATTTGCGTAAGTGGCAAACCGTAAGATAAACAAAAAATTAGTACAAAAAATGTAGATCACGATAAAACATACAATTTATGTCATATACATTTTTTCCGTGGAGTAGATCGTTTTCTAGATATTCCTTGTTAATAGTTTCAGCTTTAGAAAACAGGGTACTTTGAATTTGTCAACTCCTGTCCATACAAACAAAGGAACTTCAGTCACATAGCGCCCGCGCCGTGGCCGAGTGGTTAGACCACTAGACTCACCTAGACGGCCGGGGCTTCATCCCAAGCGACCGCATGTGAGATTTGTGGTGGACAAAGCGGCGCTGGGGCGGGTTTTCTCCGGGTACTCCGGTTTCCCCCGCCATCGCATTCCACCGGTGCTCCATCATCATTCATGTATCATCAGTGTCACCGTCTGTGGTGCCATTAGTAGTTAAAGCGGGCGTTAAAAACTACCAAAAAAAGAAAAGTCACATAGCAACCAGATTTTGACTATCACTTTAACCTATGCTACTCCTTTATTTTACTTCTACTTACAAGGAGGTAAGTAATAAGAATGCTTTTGCTTATTCTTTCTCGATTAACATGAAGTAAATAGAAACGTAAGCTTTTAACAATAATTTGTTGCAGACATGTAGAGAGAGCCATGTGAATGGTACACATAACACTTTTTGGATTCAGGGGAACCCAAAACATGTATTTCCGGTGAAATCTCGGTATAGAATATTTGGGTGTATTACAACACCTTCTCTATACACTATGTAGATATATAGTACATGTAGAGAAAGTAAAAAGAGAAAGGAAACAAAAAGATGTACTAAAAATGTAAACTTTCGTAAGAATATTTTGTAGAAGTGTGAATAGAGAAATTCAGATGAATGTAACATATTCCATTTTAGCTGTATATGTTATTTGTGATATCTTTATTTTCGCAGTGAAATATGAGCGTTCCAATTGAAGCGCGGCACAGTGCTGCCATCTCGCGGGGCAGCATAGCACTGGATTATTAGGTGACGGTATATAATTGAAAGAGGGCGGCCTTTGAACACTGCACGGTTGATTGATGGAATGCGGGCTTGACGTTTTATTTTCGTGAACTGTCCAGCCATGTGGAATACGCTCTCATTTTTCACAACAGCTGTCCCCCGGTGTGACGGTAAACAAACCGCAATTGTTCAATACATGATGTGCACATTACATCTCGACCTGTTGCCGGTTAAGTAGTACTGCCTTTATATCTGACGTAACCTTAAGGTGAAATCTGACAAAAAAAATCTGATGTGTTCCATTCACATGACTTTCTCTACATCTCTGCAAAAAAACTATTATTAAACAGCTTATGCTTCTATTTACTTCATGCTAAACAAAAAAAAAACAAAAAAAAACAACAACAAAAAAAAACAGAAATAGTCTTATTACTTGCTTCCTCGTAAGTAGAAGCGAAATAAGTGAGTACCATAGGTTAAAGGGATAGCTTAAATCTGGTTGTTATTTGACTGAAGTTTCTTAGTTTGTATGGACACGGGTTGACAAATTCCTGTATGAAAAAAATATGTTTTCAAAGCTAAAACATAACACAAGGAATATCTAAGAAACGACCAACTTCACGAAAAAAATGTATATTGCATAAATTGTCTGCTTTAACGTGCTCTATATTTATTGTGTGGTAAGTTTTTGTCCATCTGTTACGGTTTAGTAGTTATACAAAATTCCGTAAAATTTATCCAGATTAAAGTAGTCTTCAGAGGCTATTCCCAGAAAATTCAAGATATACATTTTATTTTTCAAGTAAATATCTTTAGTATACGATATTTTAATCAAAATTGTTAGAGCATTTTTTGAAAAAATCAAAATTTTCGAAAAAAATTCCATGTAAAGCAAATTATGGGGTGGGGGGATTTTTATCAAAATCTTTGTGTCGCATTCTTGGTAGATACTAAACTTAAATACTAAGTTTGGTATTAAAGCGATTTTTCGTTTATGAGTTACACGGACACACACGGACCGTTTTGAGAAAATGCTTTTTTTGGATACAGGGGACTCTAAAACATATTTTTTCCGGTGAGATCTCGGTATCGAATTTTTGGGTGGAGTGCAATACCTTCTCTATACACTATGTACATAGTTCGTGTAGAGAAAGTAATAAAAATGGACAAATTACAAATGAAATTTCAATACTGTTGTTTAAAGTTGTCTTTTTAGTACTTTGCATGTTGAGAACGAAAATACTCGAGCTAGTCCCTGTCCTATGCCACAGTAAGAGGTTTTAAGACACAAAGCATCTCTTGTCGGATCTGCCCTGACAACAAATAGAGTTCTACCCCTAAAGAGACGAGCATTAGACCAGATAAAGAAAAAAAGAAAGGACTATACGTCTCTCGGTTAAAAAAGGGACGAAGGAACTGTGAAGCATAAAAAAGAAGAGAGGAAAGGAGAGAAATTAGTGTGAGCGTGGAATGGAGGAAGATGGAAGAGGAAATGAAGAACTTAGTGAATGTGTGAGATTAAAGAAACCTGGCCGTTACGCGGTTAGGCGCATAAAGTTTATACAACGTACGTCGGTATAACAATTCTGAGCTAAATTATTAAAGTAACGTTCTGTCAGGAGTGTTTGGCGGAGAAATGTACCATGCTGTAGGTGTATAGAGACGGTATTGCACTCCACCCAAAAATTCGATACCGATATGTCACCGGAAATAGACATTTTAATGTCCCCTGTATCCAAAAAAGTCTAATGTGCTCCATTCACGTGACTTTCTGTTCATCTCTGCAACATATTATTGCTAATAAGCTTGTTCTTTTATTTCATGCTAAAACATTAGCAGAAACGTTCTTATTAATTAGTTCCTTATAAATGAAACGGAAATAAGGGAATACACTGGGCTAAACCGAATGTCAAATGTTTCAAAATGAGGTTGCTATGGATTGGGATCCGTTTCTTTGTGTGGCCAGGAGTTGACAAGTTGACAATTACCTAGATATCCCTTCGTGCGTTAAGAGTTGCAGAACTCAACGGGGCTATTTCTAGTTAAAACCGCTTAGTGGGGAAATGACACCAACTTAGTTTTGACCCTCTTTGCTTATTAGCGGAGATGGTGAGCGCTCGTGCGGCCACTTTGTTGGTGGGTTACTTTAAAGAACAAGTTTTTCTAACACATTCGATAACCCCATTGCAGCTGAAAGATGTTATCTCACTAGAATTTAAATAAATTAAATAATTAGGTAAACATTAAAAGATATTAGATGTAAAATACTGTACACGGGTTTGCAGACATATTACTGTACGTTGTTCAAGAGAACGAAGGACATTTTGCTAATGTTTTACAAATGCAGTGATGTTTTTTTATATATCGAATATAATATTTATAGCGGTTTAATATCAGATTTACTATAGAAAGACCTTATACATCATATTCTTTGTACAAATAGGAGAGAGAGGGTGAGATTATATAATAGTCTTTAAAATTTTTTAGTTTTCCATAAATGTCTCTAACATTTTTGACTAAAATGACATGCGTTCAAAACTTTTCCATGATGGATACAATATATATATTGAACTTTCTTGGAACATCTTATGAAGGCTACTTCATTCAAGCGTATGAAACTATGTTTTTACTTTCTCTACACTAATATGCACGTAATTGAGGTCCCCTAACCCTCACAAAAATAATTTTGCAGAAAAAGGTCTGTATGTATACTTCTTGAACGGTATAATTCAAAAAACGTAGAGACCGTTAAACTAAATTTATACTTAAGTTTAATATCTATGCAACACAAAAACTTTCAAGAAAATCTCCACTCCAAACTACCTCTTTATATGGAACATTTCTTCATAATTTTGTTTCTCTCAAATATCGTCTAACGATTTTGATTAAATGTCGTATATTTAAGATCTCTACATGACAAATCAAATGTATGTATTGAGTTTTCTGGGAATAGCCACTGAAGATCTCTTCATTATGGATTAATTTTCCATAACTGGTAAACCGTAGAAGATAACACCAAAACTTACCACACAAAAATGTAGATGTCTTAAAACTTAGAAATGTTTGTATATATATTGTACAGCTAACTATTTCCGATATATTCCCTGTTATTTGTATTAATTTAAACCCTTAGTTGCCTGCATTAGTAAATTACATATGCCGTTTTTCCTTTAATTCAAGTTTAAAACTGGGGTTCTATTATACATATATGGGGGGAGGGACCTATAAAATTATTATATAAAATAATAGAGAAAATAAATATGAAAATATATGTAGATCCTTTATTAAACTTTTCCTTCCCAATTAAACCTTTAAATTCTTCTAAACCAGTTTTCATAATCCTGCCAAAGGCACTAACAAAAAAGTAGTTCAAATGGCCATGAGTTTTAGGTGATAATTAATGGACTGGCCATCCATTCAAAGCTAAATGTTGCAAGTGCAAATCCCAGTGACTGTGATAAAGGACGGGGAGTGCCCATGTAAAATAATTGGTGTGATGCTTGGAAGCTAATGGGGTTACATTTAACTGTAGTTATGTGGGTTTTACACTTTTATTTATTTAAAAATCACTGCAGTTTTAGGGCAAAAATTGTAAATATTTTTACAATATAAATCAGCCTTGATTACTTGTCGTTTATGGTTGAACGTTAGTATAACATGAAATTAATCCTAGAGTACAACCCTATTTGTATAGTTAGGCTTAAAACAAGCGTAAGTTATAGGTACCGACAGGCAACAAAGGTTTAAACTACTTAAACATTTCCCAAAGGGGAGGTCATCTTTTGTTTCGTCTCCCTTTTATCCTACTGACCATGCAAAGCAAACAGAATTTAAATCATTTTATACAGGATTTAGCCTAGTGGATTACGCTATTTCCCATTTACTTAGAAGAAACTAATATAACCATTTCTGCTAATGCTTATTATCCCTTTTATAGCAATAGTTTGTAGGGAAAGCCTTTCTAGATATTTTTCAACTTCATGTAGCACCTTTGAAATGTACAGAACTTAAATACCAAGTTTATAATGTATCAGAAAGTTCGTTCTCTAATTATGTTGTTCAAGCATTCACACATAACAAACATACACAAAGCAAAACAAGTATATATATTTTTTGAGATTCAATGAGACTCAAAACTTGTATTTTCGGTAAAATATCGTTATTAAAATTCTGGGGTGGAATACAGCAGTTACTCTTACCTAGGTGGTTGGTAGTGGAAGAGTAAAAAAATACATAATTTCAGGAACGATATCGTAATATTTTCAACGAATTGGAATAAAGCTATAAACTGTCAACTGATTAGCAGCAGCCACTCCAGCTTACACTGTGATGGAGCATCAACTCTAAAAGTAATTTTTCCAGATTTATCTTCTGTCTTCATTTCTGAGAGAATCAATGTTTTACAGCACTTGAGGAATATCCTCTGGAAAGTAATAAAATCTTTGAATTACCGGGAGTGTCTTTATGAGCGCGTTCTTAACAATTTCCTCTCAACTTCGCTCCATTTCCTTAATTCCTGTTAGAATTAAATTCTTTATCCTGAGAGAAAACAGCGGAGTAATCGGTTGCTATGGAAACCCTTCAAATACGTTCAAAGAAATTAATCAACGGCTGTGTTTTAATCTGAAACAAAAAAATCTGATGTGTTCCCTTCACATGGCTTTCTCTACATCTCTGCAACAAACTATTATTAGAAAGATTATGCTTCTATTCACTTCATGCTAATGGAGAAACAATTAGCAGAAATAGTCTTACTACTTGCTTCCTTGTAAGTAGAAGCGAAATAAAGGAGTAGTATAGGTTAAAGTGATAGTCAAAAGCTGGTTGTTGTGTGACTGGAGTTCCTTTGTTTGTATAGACAAGAGTTAACAATTCCCGTATGAGAAAAATATGGTTTTTAAAGCTGAAATCAATAACAAGGAATATCTCAAAATATTAAATCCACAAAAATGTATATAACTTAAATTGTGCGTTTTAACTTGCTGTACAATTTTTGTGTGGTAAGTGTTTGTCTATCTCTTACGGTTTAGCAATTATGCAAAATTCCATAAAATTCATCCAGAATAAAGTAGCCTTCAGAGGCTATTCCCAGAAAATTCCAGATATACATCTCATTTGTCATGTAAGTATATTTAGTATACACTATTTTAATACAAATTATTAGAGCCATTTTAGAAAATCAAAACTTCCGAAAAAAGTTCTATGTAAAAGGTAGTTTGGGGTGGGGGGGAATTTTCATGAAAATCTTCGTGTCGCGTTCTTGGGAAGTACTAAACTTAAATACCATTTTTGGTTTTTAACGGTCTTTTGAGCTATGCTGTCCACAGACATACAGACAGACACACACGGACCTTTTCCCAAAAATGCTTTTTCTGGATCTAGGGCGACCCAAAACATGTATTTCTGGTAATATGTTGGTATAAAATTTTTTGGTGAAGTATAATACCTTCTGTATACACTATTTACGTGGTAGTGTAGAGAAAGTAAAAATAATACGCATGGAGATGGCACAGGTGGTAACGTTTAGGCTGCATCCAGGAGGTCCCGGATTCAAATCCCCTCGAGTGATCAATTTAACTGGAGCTCATTTGCCAATCTATAATATATTGTTACATATGGCTTTATTGGGCTTTAATCCAGGTAGTGACATCTCATTTCAAATGCATTGAAATTATAAATATAATACAAATAAAGCAATATAATAAATATAATGACTACTAATATAATCTTAAAATAAGTGAACAAAAAAGTCAATATCTAGTTGAATAGCTTAGCTTTTATTGTCTCTTATCCATTTTGCTCCTGGCCGCCCAATATAATGCTGTAGATGTGCTGCTAAGTGGTCATGTCTAGTTTTAAATCCAACTGTTGCCATCGCTTCTTTCGTTGATTTTATTTTCCTTTTATCCCATAAGTTTTTTATTTTTTCCACTTTTTACTTTCTCTACACGTACTAAGTACATAGAGTATATAGAAGGTATTGCAATGCACGCAAAAATTCGATACATAGATTTCACCGGAAATAAATGTTTTGAGACCCCCTGAATCCAAACAAAGCAGTTTTAGAAAAATGTTCGTGTGTTTCTGTCTGCCTATGTGTGTGTATGTGTCTGTGGGCAGCATAGCTCAAAAACGAAAATTCCGTTAAAAATCAAACTTCGTATGTAGGTTTGGTATTTTCCAAGGAATGATTTTGATTCAAATATGGCATATTAAAGACATTTACCTTACAAATAAAATGTATATCTTGAATTTTTTGGGAATAGCCTCTGGAGACTACTTGATTCTGGATGAATTTTACGCTATTGCATAACTGGTAAACCGTAAGAGAGAGACAAAAACTCACCACACAATAAATGTAGATCACGGTAAAACACGCAATTTATGTCATATATTTTTTTTTCGTGGAAATGATCGTTTTTGAGATATTCCTTTGTATTGGTTTCAGCTTTAAAAAACTTATTCCTTTCTCATACAGGAATTTGTCAACTCCTGTCCCCATACAAACAAAGGGACGCATGGAACGCATCTGAACTACTACCTACTACGTACATTGCGCGTGGGTGTGCTAGGGAAAGTAAAAATCTAATGTGTTATACTTACATGGCTTTCTTTACGCCCTTATTATTTACCTGTGGGTTCACAAACTATTCTTACCAATTTTATATTTTTATCTATCCCACTTTAATTAAAATAAATAAAGAAATTATTGATAGTCAACCGTTTAACTGTTTATATTAGTATTATAGTCCATACAATTGCGAGTAATAACTGAAAATTGAGAGGACCAAGAATGACCAATTATTTAACGTTTCAACCCATTAACAATGGATAACATAACTCCATGACACGACAGCTCACGGGGAGCCTTGGCCTACCGCCCGGCCGCTGCGTCCCCCATCTCGGTCCACTACAGACGTCATGGATGGGGTGCAGTATTGGAGGGTGAGACGTGGTCAGCGCCTCGAGCCCCTCCCGGCCGGTTAATGCGGTCCTCACGACCTGGAGCCGCTACTTCTCCATCAAGTAGCTCCTCAATTAGCCCTCCAGGGACCTCACGAGGCTGAGTGCACCCCGGTCCAGGTCTCCCAGCGGGGGAAAAATCCCCACGCCGGTACTGGGGATCGAACCCAGGTCTCCCGCTTGGTAGGCAGCTGCGCTACCACCACGCTAAGGAGACGACCTTAACAATGGATATCTCGCAAATTTATTACAGCACAAAAGGGTTAAGCAATATAAATGGTGTATTTTAAAGAGATGTATAATTTTGTATCGTACGTTTTCATTTATTGCTTAATTTGTGTCAGTTATAAGATTTGATACAACATTTCTTCTGAGTGAAGAGAATTCACACGCTCTTTTCGTAAATTCAACGTGCGATGCAAAAAAGTTTAATACATAGTACTTTTTGAAACAAAAAATCTTCCGTGTAAAAGATATTTTGGGGTGAACTTTATTAAAAATCTTCGTGTGGCATCTTTGAAAGATATTGAACTGAAATGCTGAGTTCGGTATTTAATCGACTTTTCGTTTTTGAGTTCAACTGTTCACAGACACACATGCACATAATCACAAAGACAGACACACTCGCACACGGATCTTTCCGTACGTTACATTCACATGAATTTCTCTACCTATTCTTCAACAAATTATTCTTATAAGGGTGTATTATTTTATCTACTTTATACTAGCTATATAAACGAGAGCAAAAATTGTCTTATTGGTTATTTTTTATGTTTTATTTTACATCACATTAAGGGTACCAATAGGTGAAATTTCTAAATTTATTGGTTTAATGGATTATGGTAAACAAAAATATTCCACACGATGAAGAAATTTAAAGCTTAGTGATTTTAACATATATTTAAACACTACGAAAATTTAAGAGTAACTGTTGGAAACATATTTTTTTATTCATGTTTAAGTATTTTAGAAAAAAATTACAAACTTGTGAGAAACAATATTTTTCAGTAATTCTAGTATATTATTTAGATATTCTTATTAATATTGCTGCAATGATATATGATAAAGAAAAACTACTTCCAACATTTTAATACCTATAGATTTAGTCGCAGTTCTGAAAATTTGAATAAAATTAAAAAAAATAGTAACGCATGGGATATTTTGAACGTGTAAAAATGTAGAAAAAACAGAAAGCAAGAAAAAGAGGTTTGGAACTCTAAAGCGCTACGTACCTGTGTGCGGAAGAACATTTAAAAACTCGTGTAAATTATTTTTAATGATCAGTAATATAAACAAAATACAGATTATAAAACTAGATGATTTAATCTTAATTATGACTTATAAACAAAATGAACTTTTTAAAGGATTTCTCTCAACTTTCGCCAATGGGCTTGACTTTGTGGTTTAACCGGATGGATCTGTAGGAAATACCTCGAGACTCGGTGTGTTGAGATTTAGTCTTTTAGGTCTCATCCTTGTATCATTCCATTCCTTTGTCATATGTTCACACTAGGCACTTCTTCTCTGCCTCTATTTATTACGAGCAGATAGTTTGTTTGACACGTGTCCAAAGAGACCTTAGTGCTAGGAACTTTAGCTTTGTATCTACACGGGCTCGGAACAGGACATTAGGTTGTCTCTCATTATCTACAACTAGATGGTCGAGTACTAGTGATCACAACACATTTTCATGTTAACTATTGTTTTAAGCTTATAGTGGAATTTTGGGTTGTCGAATCAAATATATAATATTATACATTTGTTGCCTTTGATGTAAATAGATCAATTTGTTGTAGTTGAGATGTCATTGCCGACACAAATTTTTCAATAAATGAAAACGTACGATACAAAATTATACATCTCTTTAAAATACACCATTTATATTGCTTAACCCTTTTGTGCTGTAATAAATTTGCGAGATATCCATTGTTAAGGTCGTCTCCTTAGCGTGGTGGTAGCGCAGCTGCCTACCAAGCGGGAGACCTGGGTTCGATCCCCAGTACCGGCGTGGGGATTTTTTCCCCGCTGGGAGACCTGGACCGGGGTGCACTCAGCCTCTTGAGGTCCCTGGGGGGCTGACCACGTCTCACCCTCCAATACTGCACCCCATCCATGACGTCTGTAGTGGATCGAGATGGGGGACGCAGCGGTAGGCCAAGGCTCCCCGTGAGCTGTCGTGCCATGGAGTTATGTTATCCATTGTTAATGGGTTGAAACGTTAAATAATTGGTCATTCTTGGTCCTCTCAATTTTCAGTTATTACTCGCAATATAATACTATAATACTAGTATAAACAGTTAAACGGTTGACTATCAATAATTTCTTTGTTTATTTTAATTAAAGTGGGATAGATAAAAATATAAAATTGGTAAGAATAGTTTATAGACCCACAGGTAAATAATAAGGGCGTAAAGAAAGCCATGTAAGTATAACACATTAGATTTTTACTTTCCCTAGCACACACACGCGCAATGTACGTAGTAGGTAGTAGTTCAGATGCGTTCCATGCGCTCCTTTGTTTGTATGGGGACAGGAGTTGACAAATTCCTGTGAGTTTTTGTCTCTCTCTTACGGTTTACCAGTTATGCAAAATTCAATAAAAATCATCCAGAATAAAGACATCTTTATAGGTTATTCCCAGAAAATTCAAGATATACATCTTATTTGGCATGTAAATATTTTAAATATAAGAAATTTTAATCAAAATTGTTAGAGCCATTTTTGAGAAAATCAACATTGTTGAAAATTTTTTCATATAAAGGATTGTTTGTGGTGGAGTAATTTTCTTGAAAATCTTCATGTCGCATCCTTGGAAGATACTAAACCTAAATACCAAGTTTGGTAATTAACGTACTTTTCGTTTTTATGCTATGCTGCCCAGAGACACACGCACAGATAGACATACATACACACGGGCATTTTTCTAAAAATTCTATTTTTGGATTCAGGTAGTCCTAAATCATGTATTTCCGGTCGAATCTGTGTATCGAATTTTTGGGTGCATTACAATACCTTCTCTATACACTATGTACATAGTACGTGAAGAGAAAGTAATACGATACCCAGATTTTCCCAGGAGTTGGATAGATAGAGTTAGACTGAGAGAGTCGATTTGAGATCAGCTTGTGGTCTACCGGGAAACATGTGAGTCAGTTGAGGAATTTAATGCCGTGTCTGCATGTTGCGATGGTAGCCAGATGGTTAGAGCAGCCGGCTTGAGATCGGGGGATCTGTGGTTTAAATCCCGGCTATGGTTTTACATTTTCAGTCTGACTCTTCTTCCTCCAACACACGGCTCGTGTGCGAAAAAAAAAGGAAAAACAAAACTATAGAAGCAAGTTATGTGAAGAGAAAATCAAGTGATAGTGTGTAGAGAAAATCATGCGAGACTAATGTGCCTTTTTTATGCTTAATTAAGGTCCTTTAACTTTAACATTATTTCAGGCTCTGAATAAACGAAATCACTGAAATTGCGATAAAATGGGCTCGGGATCTTAGAGCTTAAAATAACCTGATGTCTCAGAATAAAGGTAATTCCCATAACCGCAATTAGAAAAGGAATCTCCTGAGTGCAAGACAGACACGCCGTCCTCACACAAAGAGGCGGGAGAGAAAGTCTTGTGACGCTTAAGTATTACCATGGTAACCGATAGAAGTAAGAGCTCGTATATTTCCATGGTAACGAAACAGAGGTTATAAAACCGCCGCAGAGGGAGATGGGGAACTTGTTTGATTAGCTCCGTCACAATCTACCAATTAATACACCTTACACTTCTCGCTTTGAAAGTCATTTTCCACGTGAGGGAACAAAGGAGCCCCTCGGACGAAGCTAAGCCCGCTGCGCCCCTTGGATTGTCCTCCTCACACAGAGAACCGGCGGTGAACAATCATTTCTGTCATCCTTATATACTGAATTCCTGGTTAAGGCGACTACAACTTCA
Source organism: Hymenopus coronatus (assembly GCA_030762935.1). Lineage (NCBI taxonomy): Eukaryota > Metazoa > Arthropoda > Insecta > Mantodea > Hymenopodidae > Hymenopus > Hymenopus coronatus. The sequence continues at coordinate 44,812,783 of CM060883.1, forward strand.
GCACGTTGTACATGCTGAGCTTGATGTCAGAGAAGAACATCCAAACAATTGGTCATCCTCCCTGGTCAAGTGTGAGAGGTTTCGGAACAGTTCGTAGTTGGATCTAGCGAATTGGGGGATGATCAAGCAATTCATGCTTTAATTTACACATTTTCCCATGGGCAGGAGTATTGTCAAACATTGGAGTAAACTTACGTAGTAGTCACCAGCTCTACTTGTACCCTTTTCCAAGTAATCAATAAAAATGCTTCCCTGTACATCCCAGAAAACACTCCTTATAACCTTGTTAGTTGACAAAATTTACTTTGGATTGGTTCACCTGGCGCAATCTACTGTTTTGACTGTGATTTACTTTTTTGAGTGTAGTGATGTATCCAGTTTCATCCATGGTAATAAGCCGTTTCAAAAATTCACTGGGACTTTTACGGTAGAGCTCAACATTCTTAACAGAAACAGTTTTTCCTTGCAACCTCTGATCAGGTGTCAAACAAACGCGGCACCCATCTTGCTCAGACCTTGTGAAAGCCCAAAACATTACTTAAAATATTACCTACACGTTCTCCTGATATGTTTACAACCTCTGCTATTTCAAACAACTTTAATCTGCGGTCTTCCAGTACTAAACCATGAATGAATCTTTTCAATGATCTCTGGAATTGTTACTTCTAGGGCTTCCGGAGCGAGGCTCATCACTAATGCTCGTACGTACCATTTTAAACTCTGAAACGCACCTTTTAATCATGGAATATGAAGGGGCAGAGTCTTTTAATGTACCATGCATTTTATTCTTGATTTCTTTAGGCATTAAGCCTTTCCAATGGAAGTTCGTTTTTCCAAATCCTCCATTTTTGTGAAAACTTTAAAGTTGTATTGTTTAAAATGCTGTCATTCGAAAAATAAACAAGTTATTGACCTGTAACTTGGGTTACAAGCTAGTCTAGAGTTAAATTATGCTATGCTACCGTCTAACTGGCCTAGTGGTGCAACACATGTGTGAGGCCCGGGACTTATCAGCCGACCCAATACAATATAGTATAAATTATACTGAGAAGGATCAAATACACATTGAAAATGGCCAGGAAAGAAATATGAATGAATTAATTTATTGAAATAACAGTATTATATCTTGAGCTTCATCAATCGCACGGGTCAACAGACCGTAAGTGCTTTTGCAATACACAAAATAAGAAATATTAAAAAAAACATTAACAACAAAGAATTAAAACAGTAAACACGAAAATAAAAAGACACAATATATTCAAATACAGCAACATAAATTTACAACATATTATGTACCCCTTATTCAGATGTATTAATGTACCCTATTATAATAGACAAATACACTTAAGAGAAATATATACACATAATATATAACATCACAACACAACAATGAATCATAAAATAGGTATAAGTATGTTAAACATTGTAATCACTTTTGTTTAGCTATTGTTATCGTCCCCCTCTTCTTTATTGTCAGCCTTCTCAGATCTCAGTTATCTTGCCTTAAGTATACCTTTACCTAGCCCGTCCGTGTCTTCCGTGCCTGCCAGTAGCGTCCAACATGTTTCTAGCTCTACATTTGTGGTGGTAAAGAATCACGGTAAATATTTTTCCCTACATTCCTCCATAACCCTACATCTTGCCAAGATATGGGTCCACGACTCTTCCTCCTCGCAAATGCGGCAGATTCTAAAACGCGTCTAAGAAGGCAAGGACGACAGTTATCAGGAGTTGTCAGGCGATCCAGGTAGGATAGTACCGTTAAGGGGAGGACATCGAACCGAAGGGGGTAAAGTTCCACAATTTAGGAGAAATGCGTGCGTTCGATAGCAGAAAAGGACGAAGAAAATGAATAAATGAGTTGAGTAGCAATCTTGAACTCGAAAAAAACCACTTGTATCTATGCCAACAAAATTCCAAGCTAGGACACCCACATCTCCACACCTTCCTAAATACCCAAAACTTGCACGCGGGAAACGAACCCGGTACCTCCATATAAGGGAACCGCCGCAAGTGGTCAGCGAGCTGATTTCTCACCCAGAGGTCCTGGGTTCGATTCCCGGGTGGGGTGAAGAATACTTTATTAACCATAATTATTCCCTATCTTCTACAGAATGTATGTGAGAAGGAATGTGTGCGTGTGTTTGAGGAAAATAAAACGATTTAAACCCAACATAAAGAACCCACAGATAATGGGTTGTTTCTAATGTAAAGCTCCGTATGACTTTAGATGTTAAAGGGGACAATACAGATGAAACAACAGGAAAAAAAAAAATAGTGATATTAAGCCCACCTGGGTATTGTGGGTTAGCGTGTCTGCCTGACATTCAACAGGTCATGAGTTTGAATCTCGGTTAGGGTGACTGTAAATTGGTTCGATTGGTGAGAGGGAATTGAATAAAATTAAACAAAGACCCTTCTTCCTAAAAAAAAAAAAAAAAAAAGAATTGGACAAAATTCTATTTTTAATATCAAAACAAAACATTAGTTCTATAAAAAACACTTTTACTATATTTTTATACTCACAGATTGCCTTTTGTCTTTTACCTGCTTAAGGATTTTTAAGGAATTTCCCATCATCCTGCGATGACTAATGTCGAGTAACTTTACGCTCCATGGATACCGAGATCATTTGAGCATCATTTCACCAATTTTTTTCATCATCCGATATGACCAAGAAGGATAAGGACATTAAGCTATAAAACAATACATAATATATAAAGACACAACATGAATATTAAGGTTAATTTTTGAAACTGCTAATGCAATTTTGAGAATTCCTTCACTAATGAAAATCACTGTTCCTTCGGACCCACATAACTCCACATTCTTCATTTTCTGCAACCGTATTATGCTTATGTATGTTTTGAGTTCCCTCAGACATTAAGATTTTTTTTTTATTTTTCAAAAAGGTCCGCGTGAGTGCACCTGTGGACAGCATAACTCAAAACTGAAAAGACCGTTAAATAATAAATTTGGTATTTAAGTTTAGTATCGTCCAGGGATGCAACAAGAAGATTTACAAGAAAATCCTTTCAATTCAAACTATCATTTACATGGAAAATATTTGAAAATTTTCTTTTTCTCAAAAATAACTAGCGATTTTGATTAGGGTACTGTAAATTAAAGAGATTTAGATGAAAAATAAAATTCATATCTCCAATTGTCTGAGAATAGCCGCTAAACACATTTTCATTCATTGTAGAAATCATTAAAACACATTTATGTCATATATATTATTACTTTCTCTACACGTACTATGTACACAGTGTATAGAGAGCATTTTTGGAAAAAGGTCCGTGTGTGCGTGTGTTTTGTGTGTGTGTGTGTCTGTGGACAGCATAATTCTCAAACGAAAAATCCGTTAAATACCAGACTTGGCATTTAAGTTCAGTATCTTCCAAAGATGCGACACAAATATTTTAAAGAAAATCCCCCACCCCCAATTACCCTTTATATGAAAAAATGGCTCTAACGATTTTGATTAAAATATCGAATATTAAAGATATTTACCTGCAAATAAAATGTATATCTTCAATATTTTGAGAAAAGCTTCTGAAAACTTCTTTATTCTGGATGGATTTTACAGAATTTTGCATAACTGAAGAGATGAACAAAAACTTCGTATTGCATCCTTGGAAGATACGAAACCTAAATACCAAGTTTGGTTTTTAACGGACTTTTCGTTTTGAGCTATGCTGCCCACAGATACACACACGTACATTTTTCTAAAAATACTTTTTTGGATTCAGGGGGTCTCAAAACATGTTTCCGGTGAAATCTCGGTATGGAATTTTTGGGTGCAATGCAACACCTTCTCTATACACTATGTACATAGTACGTATAGAGAAAGTAATATTGAAAGATTACGATATTTGTAGGCAACGGAGCGAGACGGTAATAAGTAAGGTTCACATTCGGGATGTGCCAGTTTCGATTCCCTTCGAGTTAGCCACTCTGATCACGTTTATTTTCGTGGCACCCCGGATCAGTAAGTTTCTCTTCTACCATGCATTTTCTAGCCGTCCCTTGCCTAACGTCTCCCCCTCAAGTATCAGGTGGACTTCAAATCTGCGCTTTTATCAGACTGGTGGCATAATTGATTTCTCTTTAGAACGTTATTCTAGGTTCTGCCAGATAGCCTCTTTTTAGCCGCCTAAACTGGGTATAGGTTGCCTTGACTCCGCCAGAGGGAAGCCTTTTCTGAGCAGCCCGACGCCGTGACCTGGAATCGTTAGGCACCGCTGCGCGTCTTTGTGACCTGTCTGCCTAAAGCCTCTGCCCTCCTGCGGTTCCTTCATTTTATGTTTCTCTTGGAGGGCGTAGCACAAAAGATCAGTCTTGGGTCGATTTGAGCGAGCTGTCCCTCTCCATGACCTTTTCAAAGTCATATATACATATATATTTATTGTAGGTGATGAGTACAGAAAGTAAAATGCCCCATATTTATTTCTATGGAAAACTATTGAATATCTTTATTTACATTTTTGAAAAGTAAAAATGTAATATATTTTAAAATGTAAAGTACAACAAAAATATATATAGATGTTTTGAACCTTTATGGAATCAGTATGTTAATCCTATCTAGCTGCAGGCTTCATTATACCTGTGTTTTCTGTTTTCTCGTTTTAGAAATAGGAATTATGTACATTTATTAATTAATCTCATTATGTGATGTAATTCCTTAAATAAGATAATAATACGTATACACAGCAACATCAAACAAAAACCAGAAAGCACCAGATTTTAAATGCATTATTCCAATTAATTCAAGTTTTATGATTATTTAAGGTGATAGATCTGTGAACCAAATTCAATAAAATCTCGCTTAACTAGCTGCGCTTAAGTATAATGGAGGAGGAGGAGAAGGAGGTGGAGGAGGGAAAAGATAGGTTAAAGCGTAGACAAGAGAGGGAACACCTCGCGCATATGATCTATACATGTCTATTGTAACTAACATCTCTAGGAGGATAAGATGAGGTGAAAAAACCATAAAAGGCCATAGGCTATAGAGAGATAGGCCACAGGAGACGTGAAAAGTGCCTAACGTTTCCAAGTCCAACTATCGACAGACTGCCGGGCCGCCATTGAGGGCGTTGAACAATCCGTCGACCTGGTAGCCACCTAGTGTCCCGGGGAGTAATATTTCCACTGAGCACGCATGTGCGCCATTTATCCACATTGTTATTTTTGTGGTTTTTATCTGGGCTTTGCTCTCAATTTCTAATCTACTAATAGCTTCCAAAATTATTAAAAAATCATCAGAATATTGTCCCACAACCTCTCACAGTTCTTGTAAGGGCTCCAATTGATTTAGCAAGGATTCCATGACTAAGCCCCAAAAATAGCTCCCTGTGGTCAACCTTTCCTTATGGTCTTTTGAATCTTATCTCCGTCTTCTTGTAAAATGCTATTCTATCTTCTAATAATATTTAAAGTATATTATACACAGGATGGGATGCGAATAAGTGCAAATGTCTGTATCAATGTATAAGGACATATGATCTTCCATATGTCTTCTCTATTTTTCTAAACTTATGCTCAAGAGGAAAGTTTCACGATGTTTTCAGAATGGCTATTATTCCCTATCTCAAACGTTTGTTATTTGTTTAAGTAACAGGACACACGATTAACCCTTTTCAACCCTTTGTCTTGTCCGACTATAGGTTATGTGAGGGAAGAATATCGATCGCACTGAAATTTCAATTTACATTCAGAACCAATCACAAAGAAGCGTAAATACCTAATGTATACTACACGCGTTACTGTATCACTGTTATTGTTAGTTAACATCAATAATAATGAATTAGTTTAAATATTCATTGGATTCATTTACTATGTAAACTGTTTATATTCGTCGTTACACACGATAGAGACATTTGTAATCAGCTGTTGTTGTTTACTAGTTACTCTGGCAACGCCGCAAAGGCAGCATAGCCAACCTTACGCGAAACCACCCGAACTGTCAAGTACACGGATTCAGCGGTGGGGGTATAGTTTATGTGGCAGAGAAATAAAAAATCTAATGTGTTCCATTCAAATGAGTTTCTCTACATCTTTTTAATAAAGTATTCATAAAAACGCTTATTCTTCTCTCTACTTCTTGCTAATCGAAATAAACAGTAGCAAAAATCGTCTTATTACATGCTTTGTTTTCTTTGCATGGCCAGGAGCTATAACAAAAATATCTTGGAAATTGTTAACTCCAGAAAAAATTGTATACACATAAATTGTGTATTTTAATGAATTCTACATTTTTGTGTAGTATCTTTTTGTCTATCTCTTGTAGTTAACCATTATGCAAAATTCTTTCAGAATAAAGAGGACTTCACAGACTATTCCAGAAAATTCGAAATATACATTTTACAACCTTTAGTATACTCTATGTTAGTCAAAATCAAAATCGTTTGCTTTTTTTTTTTTTTTTTAAGAAAATAAAAATTTGTAAAAAGATTCCATTTAAGAAATAATTAGGGGAAATATGATTAACTTAAATATCCAGTTTGGTATTTAACCGACTTTTCGTTTCTGAGTTATCGTGCTCACTGCCATTTACTTACACGCGGACGTTTTGCTAAAATTTTTTAGTTTAAGGGGTCCCTAAAACCTGTATTGCCAGTAAAATCTCTGTATAGAGTTTTTGGGTGGAATGCTATATATTTACTTTCTACCTATGTCTTATATACTAAATAGAAAAAGTAAACCTATGTCTTGAAATCGTAGCGAGAATAAGAAAATCAGCAAAATAATACGTTTTTATGTAAATAATATAATATACAACGAATATATATGTGAATTTATCGTACAAAAGCGCTGTTCCAATCGATTCCATGGCGACCTCTGAAGACGAATGTCTGAAATAATTGAACAAGAGAAGAACGCTACTACTTTGCATGCAAGAGGAGTGTATTTCTGTATTCATTTGTTGGCTGTTGTTGATCAGTGTTATCTATTTGCCCAAAGATCGTTCCTCTTGCAGTTATTTACAGATTCCGTCGACTTGGCGATAAAATGGCGACGTGAGGTGCATGCGGCAACAGGATCTCAAGGGTATAGCACAAGTAAAGTGAATTTTACCACCGCTGCCGACACGAGGTCAGCTGCGAACTGAGTTACTGTCTTGTCAACCTCTCAAAGGTTTATTGAAACAATCGCTAATGCATCACATCTCAAGCCACACCCGGGATTTTAGTTAGGTCTGCAGCCGCTAGAGTGCAAACTGCAAACTCCTCTGAGAAATTCTGTGAATTTTAATAGTATCTGTGCGCCAAATTTCTAAAACTCTCAATTTCAGCTCAAATCGTTTGGAATTTTAATATACAGATGCATATGGACAAAACATTTTGTATACTGTGACTTTTGCTTACATTTCAAAACCACTTGACTCAGTTCTGCCTACCATTTTGCATCGCCCTCCGTGGTGTAATGGTTACCATGCTAACTTCATCTACCTAGCGGAAGACGATGAGCGTAAAAATCCTTAGCATGGCTTCTTTCGGAAGGGAAGTAAACTGTCGGTCCCGTGTCGTAGATTTACGGCCTTATAAGAGAGGCCTCTGAGCAAAATTAAGCGGTCTTTCACGCCCAACATAAAATGGGACGCTGAGAACCACAGTAGTTAAAGAGCGTCCATAAATAAATTAAAACAAAACAAACTAGCACTTCGCTAATGTTTCATTTCGTAATCGCTTACCTTCCTCGTCTTTGTAGGACTTACAAGCCAATGCCTAGAGGTCAGAAGTCTGTCAGGGAGCTAACGGCACGAAACCACAGAATGGAGTACCTAATACAATGGTCAGCCCATAGCCATGCATGAACATGAGGAGGAGGATGATATGAAATGAAAGCAAAATTTATGAAGGTGCTGATGGAGACATTGGTGGAAGGAGTGGCGGGGGAAACTGGAGGAACCGGAGGAACCGGAGGAACCGGAGAAAACCCGCCCAGACGCCGCCTAGATGGAAGACGAGCGGTCTAACCACTTCACTAATGCAATATACACAATTTTTACTTTCTCTATACGTACTATACACATAGTAGGAGAAGGTATTGTAATGTATCCAAAAATTCGATACCGAGATTTCACCGGAAATACATGCTTTGGGACCCCCTGTATCCAAAAAGAGCATTTTTAAGGAAAGGTCCGCGTGCGTGTCTCTGGATAGCGTTACTCAAAAACGAAAATACCTTTCAATGCCAACCTTTGTATTTAAGTTTAGTATCTGTGAAGAGAGCGACACGAAAATACTCAAGAAAATCCGCCACCCCAAAACCACCCTATACATGGAACATTTTTCGAAAAATTTAAAATACTTTATGTATAAAATATTTTTATGACAAACGAAATGTATATCTTGAATTTTCTGGGAATAACCTCTGAAGACCTCTTCATTTGGATGACTTTTATATAACTGCCAAATCGTAAGAGATATACGAAACATTTACTGCACAAGAAATGTAGATCTCATTAAAACACACAATTTATGTCGCATACATTTTTTTTCTAGAGTAACCGTTTTCGAGATATTCCGAATTATTGCTTTCAATTTTAAGCCAAAAACTTTTCTGAAATAGAAGACTTTTTTTTTTCTCCTTTGTGTTCCGAACCTCAATTGTTTCACATAGCAACCGGCTTTTAAAGGACGAGACTATCGCTAAAGAAGCTAGTAATAAGATTAATTCTTATGCTTATCTTGATTAGCATGATGTAGATAACAGATTAATGTTTTGAATAAAAGGTTTGTTTACCGAACAGCTAAAAACATTATGTGAATGGAACACATTAGATTTTTGACCTTCTACCTACAAGAAACCAAGTAATAACGAACATTTTGCTAACGTCTATCTCGAATATCATGAAATAGATAGAAGAATAAACGTTTTAACACTAATTTGTTACAGAGATGTAGAGAAGGTCATGGGAATGAAACACATTACACTTTTTTTCTTGATGAATTTTGCATAACTACTAAACTGTAAGAGATGAACAAAAACTTAACACACAAAAAATGTAGAGCACATTAAAACACACAATTTATATTATATACATTTTTTTCATGAAGTTGATCGTCTTTGAGATATTCCTTGTTTTTGGTTTCAGATTTGAAAAACGTATATTTTTCTCATACAGGAAATTGTCAACTCGTGTCCCAACAAACAAACTTCAGTCACATAGCAACCAGCTTTTGGCTTTCACTTTAACCAATGGTACTCCCTTATTTCGCTTCTACTTACAATAAAGCAAGAAGTAAGACTATTTATGCTAATTTTTCTCGATTAGCATGAAATAAATAAAAGAATAAGCTTATTAACAGCAATTTGTTACAGAGATATAGAGAAAGTCATGAGAATGGAACACATCAGAATTTTTTACTATTAGTTCACTGAATTCTCACTGTCAGTTCACTAATGCTATCTAATTTAAGGTAAATTGGCAAAGCGATTGTCAACTCTTTTAAGAGCTAATGCCATGTGTTTTCTTTGCACATATCCAAGAAGAGGGAAAACAAATAATGACTTACCAAATCAGATAGCCAGTCGTATTTGAAAATTCAAACCAACAACAAAGAATATCTGGGAATTAATTAATCGTAAGAAACTGTATTTAACGTTAACTGTGTGTTTAATAACATCTACATTTTTTGTGCTGTAACATTTTGTCTATCTCATACGGTTTGTAGTTATAAAAAATCTAATATGTTCCACTCACATGACTTTCTCTACAGCTCTGCAACACATTATTGTTACAAAGCTTATGCTTGTATTTACTTCATGCTAGTCGAAACAAAATTAGCAGAAATGGTCTTATTATTTGCAAGTAACAGTCTTATAACCTGCTTCCCCCCATCCCCAGCTATCCTTTACATGGAACTTTTTTCGAAAATTTTGATTTTCTTAAAAATGGCTCTAACGATTTTGATTAAAATTTCGTATATTAAATATATTTACCCCACAAATAAAATGTATATCTTGTATTTTCTGGGAATAGCCTCTGAAGACTACTTTATTGTGGATGAATTTTACGGAATTTTGCATAACTGCTTAACCGTAAGAGATGGACAAAACATGTATAGCACGATAAAACACACAGTTTATGTTACATACATTTTTTGGAGTTGGTTGTTTTTGAGATATTCCTTGTTTTTGGTTTCAGCTTTGAAAAACATACTTTTCTCATACAAGAATTTTTCAACTCCTGCCCATACAAACAAAGGAACTTCAGTCACATAGCAACCAGTTTTTGACTATGACTTTAACCTATGGTACTCCCTTATTTCGCTTCTACTTACAAGGAAGCAAGTAATAAGACTAGTTCTGTTAATTTTCCTCAATTAGCATGAAGTAAATAGAAGCATAAGCTTTTTAACAATATTTTGTTGCAGAGAAGTAGAGAAAGTCATGTAAATGGAACAAATCAGATGCTTTTATTTACAAAACAAACAGTTATTATAATTATTTTTGAAAACAACATGGAAACTAAGAGAGCATTATATTTTGTAATCTTTAAGAGGCTTATCGTAACTCTGTTGGTTTAACGTCAGTACTAGTGAAAGGCAGAATCTGCAAAAGATTCTTACTGAACCAAGAAGGTCTTGGCTTCTTCATTTCAACAATACGTTTCCCCTTCCAGAACTCAGGTGGAGCCTGTTTTTCACCATCATAAAGCACAACAACTTCCTGCTCTGTCGGTTTCAAACCCAATTCTGCCTAGATTGTATCTTGCATGCGAGATTGCAGATTCAGTTTTAGACTAAGGCTCTTTCCTGAGCCTTTCCTATTGGTAACGGAGACAGGTGACAGGTGAACGGATAGGTTTCGAGATTTCGTCGAGGTTAGGCTACGTTAGGTTAGATTAGGTGTATGTAAATGAACTGAATCGAAATAAGGGGTAAAATGGACTTTCTGAAAATCGGTTCTTCTTTCTAATTAGAAAAATGCACAGTCTTCCATTCGTTTTGTCTGCTGGTGCATGGACAGCCATGTTGGTCAATGGACCAATGGCACAGTCAAATCTAAAACCGAACTAGAATCTGCAATGTCACATCTTGCTTTGGTTGAGTCTCCTCCTTCTTTTTGCATAGTAATTTGTACACAAATGTCTCTTGCTTTATAGAGATGAGCAAATACGTTACACACTAGAATGTTCTTTTTTGGAAGCAGCATTTTGTTTGAATATATTGGGTCACGAAACTTGGTCATTAACCTCTTTTCAGCTGAGCGTCGTTTCTTAGGCACTGCCCTTAAGAACCCATCTCCAACTAGCTCTTTTATGGAAAAATCTGATGTGTTACACTCACATGACTTTCTCTAGCTGCCTGTACAAAATTCTTACAAAAGATTATTTTACTTTAGAGTTTTTGTTACTTAGTTCCTTATAAGTAGAAGAGCACTAGACTAAAGTGATAGTCAAATGTTCTAAAAGCTATCGTTATGCGATTGTCATTGCAAATCACTCCTTTGTTTGGCCAGGAGTAGAACAAAAGAAAAACGGACACTTTCTGTCTGAGAAAAGTATAAATACTTTACAATTGAAACCAATAACAAGAAGTATCTCGGAAACGGTTACCTCCACAACTAAAACGTAAAGGATGTAAATTGTGTGTTTTGACGAGATTTACATTTTTTGTCTCGTAAGTTTTTGTCTAACTCTTACGGTTTAGCAGTTAAGCAAAATTCGCAAAATTCATCCAGAATAAACAGGTCTTCAGAGGCTATTCCCAGAAAATTCAAGATATGCATTTTATTTGGGATGTAAGTAGCTATAATATATGGGATTTTAATAAAAATCGATAGACCCATTTTTAAGAAAATCAAAATTTTCCAAAAATGTTCAATGTAAAGGGTAGTTCGTGTTGGGCGGATTTTCTTTAAATCCTTGTTCGCATCCTTGGACGATACCGAACTTAAATACCAAGTTTGGTATTTAACTGTCTTTTTGTTTTTGAGTTTATCTGTCCACATACTTACACACACACATACACACAGACACACACGGATATTTTTCTAAAATGCTTTTTTTTTTTTTTTTTTTTTTTTTTTTTTTTTTTTTTTTTTTTTTTTTTTTTTTTTTTTTTTTTTTTGATTCAGAAGGTCTCAAAACATATATTTCCGGTGAAATCTCGGTATCGAATTTTTGGGTGCAATACAATATCTTCTCTATACACTATGTACATAGTACGTATAGAGAAAATAAAAAGAGGTTCTTGAAAGCTGTTTCTTGCACTTCTGTCTCCTTATTTTCTATTCTTTGAATATATTGTACTGTTTGACACCCTAACTTTCAGAGCAAGTTCGATCCTGTATGTCGTCTGACCCATTTACCTCACTCGTATCAAAACATACTGTTAAACAGTGGGGTTTCACTTCTTGCTTCTCACAGCACCGACGGCCAGAAAGCAGGCTGCAAAGCCAACGCTATTGTAATGTTTGGCAACTCGTTTCCCAGAAGGCTTTGCTTCTCTTTCGCATTTTATTCTACCAATAAACGTCATTCGTAAGATGATAGTTTCTCTATATTCGCTGGTCCCGTTGAGACTTGAGTTGAAGACATAAAAAGAGCTGCCGTAGTGCGCAACGAACACACTTCTTAGGTGCGGCTCCGCGGCCATTATCCCTGAGAATAAGCCTTAAACATTTCATTGCTCTTTTCCTGATGGATTCTGAGAAAATGTGTAACCCACTTCGGCAGCATGAACTCCACATTCCATTCATTAAAAAGAAGGAAAAGGGACGTATTTTTCTTATTTTCTATTTATAGAGATCGAATCGTTTCTTTCTGCCCCTCTCAGTTACTTTATTTTCTCTCTCTGATCCTCTTCCTTTTATCGTTCTTTAACACCTTTCTCTTTTTAAATGCCTTGTCTGTTACTAGCAGGTAATTAATGCAACCCCTTCTCTACCATTTTTACTTTCTCTAGCACGTGCTGTACACAAAATAGATGCCGATTTCATTAGGGAAATTTCACCGGATGTACTATAAGTCCATAAAAACAATTTTTAGAAAAAGGTATGTGTCAGTATGGGTATCTGTGCGAATAGCATTGCTCAAAAACGTAAAGTTCTTTAAAAACCAAATTTGGTTTCTGCGAAGAATGTGACACGATGATTTTCAAGAAAAAAAAACCCAACCCAAATTAACTTTATAACTCCATAGCACAATAGCTCACAAGGAACTTTGGCCTACCGCCCAGCCGCTGCGTCCCCCATCTCTGTCCATGACCGACGTCATGGATGTGGTGCAGTATTGGAGGGTGAGACGTGGTCAGCACCTCGAATCCCTCCCGGCTAGTTAATGCGGTCCTCATGCCCTGCAGCCGCTATTTCTCCATCAAGTTGCTCATCAATCGACCCCCCAGGGTCCTCACGAGTGCACCACGGTCCAGGTCTCCCAGTGGAGGAAAAATCCCCACGCCGGTACTGGGAATCGAACCCAGGTCTTTACATATAAAAAATTTGAAAATCTTATCTTTCACAAAAATGGCTCTAACGATTTTGATTAAAATACCATATGAATGATATTTACATGACAAAGGAAATGTATATCTTGAATTTTCTGGGAATAAGCTTTGAAGACTTTTATTCTGGATGAAGTTTGCCTAACTGGTTAATCGTAAGAGATAGACGAAAATATAGTACACACAATTATAGATATTGTTAAACACACAATTTATGTCATAGATTTTTTTAGAGTTTCCAAGATATTTCCTGTTATAGGTTCCAACTTTAAACTATGCAACTTTTCACAAACGAGAAATCACCTTCTGTTTCCGTTCTGTCTTTTACATCTCTTTGTTTTTACTGCTGGCCATGCAAAGTGAACTTCAATTGCTCATGTAAGAACAAGCCTTTCAAAGAGTTGACTATCATTTTATCTTAGTGTATTCCCCTATTTTCCTTCTGTTTAGAAAGAAGCAAGTGATAACACCAATTCTGAAAATTTTAATTCGATTACAATGATATAGATAAAAATGACGCTTTGTAAGAAAAACTTGTTTGTAGGACAGGTTGAGAAAGTTGTGTGAATAGAGTACATCAGATCTTGTTATTATCTTTTCCTTTACCTTTCCCAAAAATTGCCCTTTTCTTTAATTCTTCTATTTTCCTTGACATACAATATTTTCATCAGTATCACCTCCTGGCATACTATTGCATTTGTGTTCCCAAATTTCTTTCCTTCTACTTCTTACCTCTTTACATTCACTTAAATTGTGATCAATGCTGTCTTTCTCCTCACATTAAATACAACGTTCTAGTTCATTGCACTTTATCCGTTTCAAAAAAAATCTGATGTGTTCCATTCACATGACTTTCTCTACATCTCTGCAACAAAGTATTGTTAAAAAGCATATGCCTCTATGTACTTCATGCTAATCAAGAAAAAATTAGCAGAAATAGTGTTATTACTTGCTTCCTTGTAAGTAGAAGTGAAATAAGGGAGTACCATAGGTTAAAGTGGTAGTAAAAAACTGATTGCTATGTGACTAAAGGTCCTTTGTTTGTATGGACAGGAGTTGACAAATTCCTGTATGAGAAAAGTATATTTTTAAAGGTAAAACCAAAAACAAGGTATATCACAAAAACGACAACTGCACGAAAAAAATGTATATAACATAAATCGTGTGTTTTAGCGTCCTGTATATTTTGTGTGTTTTAAGTTTTTGTCCATCTCTTACCATTTAGCAGTAATGCAGAATTACGTAAAATTCATCCAGAATAAAGTAGTTTTCAGAGGCTATTCCCAGAAAATTCAAGATATACATTCTATTTGTGAGGTAAATATCTTTAATATACGGTATTTCAATAAAAATCAGTAGAGCCATTTTTAAGAAAATCAAAATTTTCGAAAAAAGTTCCATGTAAAGGGCAATTTGGGGTGGGGAATTTTTCTGAAAACTTTGTGTCGCATTCCTGGAAGATACTAAACTTAAATACCAAGTTTGGTATTTTTCCGACTTTTCATTTTAGGGTTATCGTGTTCACAGATACACGGGCACACAGACACTCGTACACACTCACGGACCTTTTTCTGAAAATGCTTTTTTAGGTTACAGAGGAAATCTCGGTATTGAATTTTTTAGTGGAGTGCAATACCTTCTCTATACACTATGTACATGGTGCATATAGAGAAAGTAATACTGCTTCTCTTTTGTTTATTACATATATCTACACACAGTCCTCTTGATCATTTTACTTATAAAGAACTAAGTAATAAGACTATTTCTGTTAATGTTAATCTCGATTTTCTTGGGGAATACGTAGAAGAATACAAATTTGTAAGAATATTTTATGCAGGATAGATAAAGTCACGTGAATGGAACACATCAGATATTTTTCTCGTGGTCACGTCAGGATAATTTCTAAGCTACGACATAGCGACACGCTCTTTAAATATGTGACTATCGCTTTAGCTACTACATTCTTGTTATATAGCTGGCGCCGGTACATATTTAACACCTCAGTAAAGTGAACGTAAGACAAATGTATCTGGTCAGGAAGCTACCGGTCGCGAGGAAAAATCTTTATGGGTCCTGATTGTAGGGTGAGTGAATGTGGTGAAATTCAGCGACGGAAGGAAGCGGAGGTGGGGACAGTGTGACGACTCGTGCGTGGCGAGCGCCTCGCTCGGCGGAACAAGGAACTAAGTCTACTTCCCTCCACTTTATCTACATCACTGAGCGTTCTTCATACTAAAAATATGTGTTTCATTCACACTTTTCTACAAGCATATTCTTTTATATTATTCGTGTTAAGAGTACTAATAAGTAATATTTTTAAATCTTTCAGTTTCTATCTAAATACATTCGAAATTTCGTCATTACACACTCTAAAATACCTTATTTTACATTTCATACAAATGTCTCTGATATTTTTGAGAAATATTATCTTATTTTGAATTAGCCATTTTCAATGGATTAATAATTTTGTAAAATTAAAAACTCCTCAATAGTTTTCTCAGAATTTAGGACCTCCAAACAAATAAAGGTTAATATTTTAGAAATACTTATATAAGCCTAGAAACCCACAAGTGTTTAACACTGTGTAGTTGTCATCCAATTCCGTTGACGTTTTTCATGTAGATTCCCTAAACACAACTAATGAAATGGCTATATAAACATTTTTCCCTTGCAAAAGCTGTTAAGTTATTCCTTATTTAATTAATACAGAACTTGAATATAATAAGAACAACAATTAGTATAGCTTAGTGCATTACATTTCTCAACCGTATCGCATGTTTCCCGGTAAACCACAAGGTGATCTCAAATTATTTCGGGATGAATTACCACAATGGCGAGTTACAATGTCGTAAGTGCTTTAAGTACTGGGCTTCATAGTTTAGCCAACTATTAGGTAAATTACGTAATATTAGTTTAATTTTGTTTTGTACTCAAGTCGTATGTGGGACAGCCATAGCCGGGATTAGAACCGCAGATCTTCCGGTTTCCAGCCGGGTGCTCTAACCACTGAACTAATACAGGGTTATTCAAAAAGAAAGAACACATTTCAAACCTTTATTGCTTCCAAACTACAAAAGATAGAAGCATGATTCCAACGTTCACGGAGAGAGAAAAGTTTACAATTGAAACAGCGTAGGGGGTAGAACTTCCAATCACGGCCGCATTGGCGCTATTGTTTGTTGTTTTATGTCTGTAGTGAAATGGCGGCGACACCTCAAGAGAAATCATTTTGTGTATTGCAATTAGCAAACAAGAGTCCATTATTGCAGTTCAACGAAAGGATCCTAAAGAAATCCACAACGAGCAAGCAACCAACGGTATGGCGAGTTCTAAAACATCGTCAGCACCTGAGGCCATACAAACTGCATTGAATCCTGACGACCACAACAAACGGTACGAATTGTACGTTGGCATGTTAGAAGATGTGGAAAAAGATAATTTTACTTAACGATTAATGCTTTGCAATGAATTTTATTCATGCAAGATGGTGCCTCGCCTCATTTCTCTTACCACATGCGACGTTACTTGAATAACACGTTTGCAAGACGTTGGATTGTGAGAGGAGGAGCAGATCAACTTTATCGCCGGTGGCCTCCCAGGTCTCCAGATCTCACTCCGTGCGATTTTTATTTATGGTGTGACGTAAAAGACCGTGTTTTTATCCATCATATGCCTGTTACTCTTGAAGATCTACGACATCGAATTGTTGAAGCATTAAATTCGATAACTGGAGACCAGCTGATTCGTGTGTGGCAAGAAATGAGCCACCGTTTTGACATTTGTCGTGTAACACACGGTGCTCACATTGAATGCATATTATAAAAATGTACATTTATCTATCTCCATGAACGTTGGAATCATGTTTCTGTCTTTTGTAGTTTGGAAGCAATAGATATTTGAAACCTGCTCTTTCTTTTCGAATAAACCTGTATATACCTTAGCTACGGCTTAGCTATCCAGACTTAAAGGAATCTGACCAAAGTTTACAAATACCTCCCATGTCATTTTATGCTTTTTTGGAGCGGATTTAGAATTTGAAAATTCCTGAGTGTCTTGGCAAAACGTAAAGCTTTAACATAATGTTATAGGATTTTGGACTTATATTATTACGAAGGGCGTTCAATAACTTCTTAGGAAAAGCTATAAAACAAATTATTATTGATAGATTTTTCTCCTGTTAGCTCAGTAATTTTCCCAGCGTTTCTCCAACTGTTTCAAGCCTTCCAAAAAGGATTTCAGAATAGCATCTGTTTGGGAGATGACGTCATTGTGAATCGTTTTCCACCGAGCCACTTTTTCAAGTTTGGAAATAAAAAAGGTAACTGGGAGGAGGGAATCTGGTGATTACGGTGGATGTTGCAGCAATTCGAACCTTAATTCTACAATTTTCGCCATCAAAACTGCGCAGGTGTGCACCCTTGCATCGTCTTGAGGGAAGAGAATCCTTTTCTTTGTCAGATGAGGCAACTTTTTCTTGATTTCTCCGTTCAACCGGTGCAATAACGATGCATAATGCTCTCAATTTATCATTCCTTGTTTCTGCAAGTAATCAGCGTAGATGATTCCGCCTGAATCCCAAAAAACCGAGGCCATCAACTGCAGATTTCATCACCTTTGCCTTCCTTGGAGCCGATTCGTCTTTAAATACCCACTGTTTCGATTGTACTTTTTGTCTCTTGAGTGTAATAGTATATCCATGTTTCATCCACTGTTTGTAACGACGCAGAAACTCGTCAGGATTGAGGCAAAAAAGTGCCAAACCAACTTCAGAATCGATCACACTATTGCATTTATTCTCCATTGAGAGCAAACGCGGCACCCATATTGCCGAAACCTTTGTCAGAACTAATATTTGGTGCAAAATTGAGAACACTGTACCTTATGATATGCCTGTGGCCTCTACTATTTTGTGCACTTTGACTATTTGATCACACAAAATCATGTCCTGAATTTTGTCAACAATTTTGGAGGAGCTCACTTCTACTGGACGTCCAGAACGATGTTCATTTGTGGGTGTACGAACACTTTTAAATTCATTTATCCAACTGTAAATTGTTGCCAATGCAGAAGCAGATGTGCCATGAACTTCATCCAACTCGGCTTTTGTCTCTTACGATGTGAAACTTTTAAAGTAGAAGTGTTTAATCACCGCACGACCCCCCTTTTTTTTCATCTTTCTAAAGAATCACAATATTGTTGATTCAATCGCCTTTGGCAACGAAACCTCATGATAGGTATAGCTGAAACTTCAACTGCCATCTAGTGAAAGACAACGGTTAGCAAATACAAACTTTGTAGAATCTTACGAGTTTAATTTCTTGGATTTTCTAAGGATTTATTGACCGCCTATAGTATATGATAAGCTTTAAAAAGCCATAATACTATAAAAGCTACATGGAATTAATTATATGTACTTAAACCTTATATATACTAAAATGCATACATATGTAGACATTTTCGTAATTTTTGACCTTTATATTCGCATATGTATACTATTTTATTAAAAACCATTACAATTTTTCTTAGAGAAAAACAAAACTAACCAAAATTGTTTATTGTTTTCGTTTTTGAGTTTTGCTGTTCACAGACACACACACAAACACACACACATACACACGCACAACCGCGCATTTCTAAATGTCTTAATCAGGGTCTCTAAACGTATATTGCTTATGAAGAATCGACAGCGATATATTAAATGCAATACAAACATTCCTTTAGCCACTATAGGTAATTTTTTAAAAACTTGCTTTTGAGATTCAGGGACTTTAAAAGTCTGTACTGGAAATTCTGATTCATGTACGATGATAGCCAAAGAGATGGCGCACAGTACATCTATCCAAACAGAGTGATTTCTCCACGGTTATGTGTGAGGCTCGTATTTGGGTGTTCCCTGATTCGATTCCCTTCGACCACCTGTTTGATCTTGGGGTTTTTGTGTGTTACCTGGAATTAAGGCAATTGCTGGCGTGCCACGATTTCCTTTCCCACCTTTCCATTCCTTTCGTTTTCTTCTCATTTTTCAGGTGTGCTTCCAGATTTCGTGGTATGAGAGCTACCGAATAAATTTCGTAGATGCTTGCTGAAGAGTATTCTTGGCGGATACTAGAGTGCTCTGTTGTTATAACGGTCATTCATTGCACTCTGTTTGTCTCTGTGAGAAGTCAGAGAAGCCGATCTTCGCACTTCCGCACGTCTCTTTGTGCTGTTTTCCTGCGGCCTGTAGCCTCCTGTCGTTCCTTTCATTTATCCTTTCCTGCTGGTATTTTTGCTTTCTCTATACGTACTAGGTATAGTGCATAGAGAAGGTATTGTATTGCACCCAAAAATTCGATACCGAGATCTCACCGGTAATATATGTTTTGAGACCCCCTGAATCCAGAAAAAGCATTTTTAGAAAAATGTCCGTGTGTATCTGTCTGTGTGTATGTGTGTGAGTTTGTCTGTGGGCAGCATAGCTCCAGTCCAGTGTGATTGGCAGGCTGAGGGCAGCCCGAGATGTGTTAGACGTGTCCCTGTTCTCAGAGAGAACTTAACCACGTTCTGACGGGATTGTGGGTTTTGTAGGATGGCGGGTGTGTATTGGGGTTGTGGAGTGACAGGAGGAGGCGAATATTGCTCCTCGTCGGTTGCCTTGATGGTGCAACGGCCCTTGTGCACCGCTGGTGTGTTTTTATCAAAAATGTTTCTTGAGGTTAAATTTTGAATCCAAGCAACTCTTGAAGGATAATAAGGAGCTTAGCCGTAGCAGCTGTTGGTGGTGCTCCTTCGTTACCGGGGATGCCCGCAGGCAGCATAGCTCAAAAACGAAGGGGTCGTTAAATACCAAACTTGGTATTTAAATTTGGTATCTTCCAAGGATGCGACACGAAGATTTTGAGGAAAATCCCCCCACCCCCAACTACCCTTTACATGGAAATGTTTTTGAAAATTTTAATTTTATTAAAAACGGCTGCAATGATTTTGATTAAACTATCGTATATTAAAGATATTTGCTGAAAATTAAATGCATATCTTGAATTTTCTGGGAATAGCCTCTGAAGACTACTTTATTTTGGATGAATTTTGCATAACTAATAAACCGTAAGAAATGGACGAAAACTTATTATACAAAAATGTAGAGCACGTTAAAACACAATTTATGTTATATAAATGTTTTTCTTGGAGTTGATTGTTTTTTAGATATTCCTTGTTTTTGGTTTCAGCTTTAAAAACATACTTTTCTCATACAGGAATTTGTCAACACCTATTCATACAAACAAAGGAACTTCAGTCACATAGCAACCAGCTTTTGACTATCACTTTAAGCTATAGTACTCCCTTATTTCGCTTCTACTTAAGGAAGTAAGTAATAAGACTATTTCTGCTATTTTTTTTCTAGACTGGATGAAGAAAATAGAATAATTTGTTCCAGAGATGTAGAGAAAGTAATGTGATTGGAACACGTCAGATTTTTTAAAATATTTATTTGTTAACGACGCTGTCAATTACTACAATTATATTATCGCCACTGGTGTGCCGGAATTTCATCACGCAGGAGTTAAAGAACTGACATGGAGCTGTCGCTTTTAAGCACAATTAAAAACCATGGCTGTAAGCCGGGTATGAACTCGCGACCTTGAGTTCAAAAGGCCAGTTTCTTGCTGAGTGGGTTGTAGCCGGAATAGATCTGCCATGTGTCGCAGTGGGCGAAGTATCCTCCTGCGTTGTATATATGTACACTGAACGTCTGATCAAAATGCATTGATTGGAACGGAAACATGATGAGCAATGTGATTGGTTGATATGTTCATTAATAGCATCCTTCAGAAAATTAAATGTTCCATTATGGGGCGCTAATGTGGTTCCGGATTTGTATCCCGGGTGCTGGTTTTTGCTATTAGGAATGGTGTGCATTTGTGGGTGCCCTATCTCAGGATTTTTACTAGCATGGAAACTCTTTTTAGGGTGTGATAAGACACAAGTGCTTTATTCAGTTAGTTTGGCCTTTTTCCGCCATCGAACACACACGCATTCCTCCTAAATTTTCCCCTGTGAAACTATGCTTTACCCTACCTCGACTATTATTACTCATTAATTTTGATGCAGTGATCTCGTCCGTATTCTGATCTGTATTAAAATTAACTATTTTTGTCACAACTAAGGGCTACACTACACACACAAATATCACAACTTTGCTCTGCTGATGTTCTTCGCCAAGAGCCTCCAAACAGTGTCGCCTGACCAGCGGGAGCATTATTTTCTCTTTTCTTGTGATGTTTCCCTCGGGCAGTGTCCTCTCACCCCCTTCGGGTCAATGCTCTACCCTAACGGTGTACCGTGCTACCAGCTCGTGACAACTCGGCTACTTAGACGTGTTTGAAATCTTTCTTCCCTTCCCATTTTCAATGTACATTTATATTTCCCTTCTTGGTATAATTTATATTATTAGCTATTATTTATATTTCCCTTCTGAATAACTCTTTGCCACGTGACAAGACATGTACTGTCTCAATTATCATTTAGTTGCTCAAAGATGAAGGTAGCTTTGCTTTGTCAATAATTTTACTTTTTCTTTAACGAATGAAGAGACATTGACTGTGGCAAATAAATATCTCTGCTGATTCTAATATCACTCTGAAGTTTAAAGAGAAATTAATTTTACGATTAAAGATTTTAAGCGTTCTCGGTGCTGGTTATTACAAATGACTTCACGGAATTTAATCAATTTAACTCGGTTGCTATCCCGTGAATTCATTTGAATAATTTTACGGTATTTGTACCTTAAACTTGTATCAAACCTTAGATACTCCAAAGGAGGACATCCTGTGGTTATATTTGATTTTTACTTTCTATATTACTTACCTTTAGTAACTAGCGGAAGTATTGCTATCAGCTCGAAAGTTTTAACTCAATATTTCACCATTAATATACGAAGTGAGTTTTTTAAACTAAACGAGTAGTTTTATTTAAAAAAAAAGAAACGATGTTTCTTTTTTTTTTTTTTTTTTAGAGGTTTCCTGAAAAAACACACGAGTAAAACTTTATTCAAGTACATAATGTCGGATTTGTACAAAACTTTGTGTGTAAGTTCGCGATTTTTCAAAATGAGACCTTTAATAAATCACTCTAACCCAAACTATTCTTTAATGGAAAAGATTCCTTATATTTGATTTTATCAAGAATACCCAAAACGTTTTTAATTGAAATAATATATGTTTTAAGATTAAAATATATATCTTCAATTTCTGGGAATGGGCTGTGGGTGCCTCTTCATTCTAAACAGTTTTTCTATACCAGGTAAACCATAATAGATAGGTAAAGATACAGATTTTAAGGTATACTGGATGAAATTGTTATTACAATCGGTTAAAAATCGAAAAGAGATTTTTATATAAACTTGGTATGCACAGAACATCAACATTTAGCTCTTCCTCCTTGCTTTGAACATCAACCCATTTTAATATTGTATACACACAGACACACACAGGGTATTAATGAGCTATACCGAAATATTTTCACAGAATATGTAGATTACTTAAATAAGTAATTTGAAATAGGAGACTTATGGCCTGTTCATTGAAATATCGAAGAGTCGGCTATAAGTTTCCGAAGTGCCAGTACGTCACTGGCTAATTTATCAACCATTCAAGAGCATAACACGAAAAACGAAGGGACATAGTACAGCGTACCTCTCTAGCGTAGTGGTTATGATACTGGCTTTCAAGTGAAAAATAGTTTCCGAGTTTGGGTCTCGTTCACGTATCGCGGCACTTCGTTTGGAATGAAAAAAAAAAAAATAAAAATATTTACTCTATTACAGGAGTCGAACTCACGACCTTTGGGATAGAGCTTCCCGCATTACGCTACCAGAGCAGTTGAAAAAACGCCTCCAGAGTAGGCTAAATCAAGAACGTAGCTATGAATGCTCAGTGTCGTACTGTCAAGTGATTAGTTCGAGATTTTACAAATCTTTGCGACATTAAATCTTGAGAACGCTAGTAACGAGCTGCTAACAATTGATATTTCTATACTCGAGCAGCAGTTTTAAAGACATTCTAAGCTTTACTTTGCTTTAACACCGACTTATCAACACCTGATACCCACACGTATACCGCTATGTAGCTGCGTTTATCCGGGGACCATACATCGCCGATCTCAAGTTACTTATATCAGTCACGTGCACAATCTCGCAAATTATTTTCGGTGTAGTTCATTAATATCCTGTGTATATTCATTTTCTAGCATATTATTTTAGACCGCTCACCTCCCACCTATGTGGCCCGGGTACATCCCAAGCGCCCACATGTTGAATTTGTGTTGAATGAAGCGGCGTCTGGGCTGGTTTTCTCCGGCTCCTCCAGTTTCCCCCGCCACTCATTCCACCAATAGCTCAATCACCAGCTATCCTGTCATCCATTTTGCTTGCGTTTCACGCTCCTGCGTAGCTATGACCCGTTCCAGGTTCTCCATTCTGTCGTTAGGTGTCGCTAGCTCCCCAACAGGTTTCTGACCCCTAGGTATCAGCTTGTAAGTCCTAAGGGAGTGGCAGTCCTAAAATACGGGAAGGGTAAGCCGACTAGAAAAGAAAAAACTAATTGTTTTATAACAGCGCATTTCTTAAAACGAATTTTCACACTTTCAAAATGTTCCAGGCTTCTGAGTTTTTGTTTAAATACAACTAAAATTTCCCAAAATGATGTACGTATCTATTGCAATATTATATCTGTAAAAATTATCCTAAAACAAATATAAAATGTTTTAACAAGTATTTTAGTGAAATAATTATTAATTTTAAAGGTTGAGATTTCTAACATTTAAAAATAAAATATTATTATTTTTCAGTAATCAAATATTAAAAGATTAAACTATCATTATGTAAACATTTTGTAAGTCCAATTAAAAAAAAAAAAAAGCAGCAAATTTTCTCAAACTTTGAGGTAGATGGATACTTTTTATTATGACATTTTCACATAATAAAATCTATTAAGTAATTTATATTTTGTAAATTATTTATCCAATTAGAATAAAATTTGGTAATCATATTAGCATCACAGAAATTTGAAATTTTACTCCCAGTGTCCCTTGAAAAGTGAATTGAGCAAAACGTAGTATTAACCACCTCCGAATCATTCATTGCTATTGATTTGAATTTTCCTATACTTCTACATTTTCAGTCACCATTCTTTTGTTTCTCGTGTCGTCATATAAAGAGTATGGAATTTAAATGCCAGCATACTTAAACATTAGATCGTCCTTTATTCCTTTTGTAAATACTATAATAAAGTGTGTAATTAAACTATCTCTGTAGATAATTTGAACTGTTTTTCCACACAAGCCGTGTATAGGACAGGAGTTGGATAAGTAGACTCATACTGAAAAATTCAATGCCATAGCCGGGATTTGAACCACGAATCTCCCGGCCTCTAGCCGGTTGCTCTACCACTAAACTACCATGGCAACATGCCGGCATAGCATTGAATTTCTCAACTGACTCACCTGTTTCCCGGTAAACCACAAGGTGATCTCAAATTATTTTGAGATGACAACCCCAATGCTGTAAGTACATAAAGTCCCAGGATTCATAGTTTTAGCTAACTATTATGGAAAACTGTGATAATTTTAATTGTTTTCTCACTGAAACAGTGTGTAGGACAGGAGATGCATAGGTTGAGTCAGACTGAGATCCGTTGTTCAAATCCCGGCTACGGCATTGAATTTTTATGTCTGACTCTATCTATCTATCTCTGTAGATGTTTATCCATACAGATTAATTAGACAAAAATGTGTGTTACATTCATAAGACTCTCTCTACCTCTTCTGCAACACTCTTGTTATAAAAGCTAATCTATACTAATCTATATAAACTTGATAGTAATGACTATGTTACATATTTCTTTATAGGTAAGCTAGAAATAAGGGAATATATAGAAATAAAGTGATAGTCAAATATTTTCAGAACTGGTCACGTAATTAGAGTACAGTTTGTAGCGTAAACATGCACACGGTGAGGTATAATCTGTACCAAAAGTTGCTCATTACATGTATTGACATTATATGCATCGTCATAAATAATCAAGTAACACAATAAAACAATTATTTAATGGTATTATTAGTAAATAAAAAGGCCTTGTATTTTTATAAATAAAAGTATAAAGCTTGATACAAAAATTCAGGATAATAATGTGCAGATTTTTGAAAATACAATGAACGTTATCAACAAAACTCACCCAGAATTAACAGCAATAAATTATAATATACATCGTTACTGTATTGAAAAAAAGGCTCGGCTATTGTCACTCAAAATGTTTGTATCATCCACTAGTTTGTTCAGTGTCGAACGCCTATCCTTTAGTATTTTCAATATTTTTTCAATCTACGCTCACTTTCAGTGTTTACTGGTTTATCTACTAGCAGGAATTGACCGAGGAGAGGCAGTGAGCAACGCCAGATAGCGCAACAAGTTTTGAGACGGACTGTAGAGACCACACCACTCCATCACGTCATATTACCGAGTTCTACTTATAACACTGGAAAACCTTTCTGACATCCTGTCTAATTGGTATGATCTCTTGTAACACAAAATTTATTGTCAGTGAATTGCACGTTACTTTTACGTCATTAATTACAATATCCTGTTGCATCACCTCATCAATGTCATATTACGATTATAATCTCATTTTTTTGTAGTGTTCAACGCCCGCTTTTACTGCTCTGGCACCGCAGGCGATGACACTGATGATACATGAAGATGAAGCCCCGGTGGAATGTGATGGCGGGGGAAACCGGAGAACCCGGAGGAAACCAGCCCCTGCGCCTTTTTGTCCACCAAAAATCTCACATGCGGTTGCTTGGGATTGAACCCGGGCCATGTAGGTGAGGGGCAAGTAGTTTGACCATCGGCCACGGCGCGGCCTATTCTGAAATTGATTTTAATTGTAAAACAGCGTCTAAATGTAGAATTATATCACAACTCCAAACAAAAAGTTGAAGAGCATATCGCCACCCACTTACTTGTATACAATACGGAGCGATAGTTAGATCCACGATGACGTACGGAGGAGAAATATGGGGGTGGGAACAAACAGGGAATCTGGATCAAGTGAGGACCCAATTTTTTAAAGGAATTCTGGGTGTAGGGAGGGGTACGGCAAACTGCGGAATAATGAGGGAATTCGGGGCACATAGTGAAACGATAGAGTGCAAAATCAGAGCAGTTAAATATTGGATGAGAATCGTTCACGGAAACCAATCTCTAATTAGGACAGTCTGCTACCGTGAACAGTTGCGAATGGAAGGTAATTTGACGTGGGCATCAAAATTAAAGAAAGGGTTGGAAACCATTGGGATGGGAGACATTTGGATGGCGGGGCAGGAAATCAGGCGAAGTATTTGGAGAAAAATTAAGAAACGTCTCTGTGATATTGACAGGCAGCAAATGATTGCGCAATGCACAGAGAAGGTGTCATTAGAAGTACAGTCTGGGCTGAAATCGGAGTGGGGTATGGAGCAATACATCAAAACAGGTACCAAACTCATTAGAGAGGGGCTCGCGTGGATTAGACTAGGAGCATGGAGGAGCACGAAAATTTCTGACGAGAATGGTACGAGAATCTGTCCCATTTGCGAGGAGGAAGAGTCGTGGACTCACATCTTGGCAAGATGTAGGGGTACGGAGGAATGGCGGGAAAAATATTTGCCGCGATTTTTTACCACTATGAATGTAGGGATAGAAGCATGTTGGACGCTTCTGGCAGGCACGGAAAACATGGACGGGCTAGGTAAATTTATACTTAAGGCAACACAGCTGAGATTTGAGGAGGCTGCCAATAGAGAAGGGGGGGGGGGATAAGATCAACTAAACAAAAGTGACTACAATGTTCTACATACATATATATTATGTCATACTTAGGTCACTGTTGTGCTAGGGTTGTATATATTATGTGTATATCTGTCTTTTAGGTGTAATTATCTATTATAAGAGGGTGCATTTATGAAGGTGTACTCTGTGCTGTAAATTTAAATTGCTATATTTTAATATCTTTGATCTTTATTTTCGGATTCACTCTTAATTTTATTGTTGTTTAATATTGCTTTTGACTGTGTATTTCCTTTGTCTTTTTATTTTCGTGTTTACTCTTCTAATTCTTTGTTGTGGTTGTTGTTTTAATATTGCTTGTAATGTGTATTACAAAAGCTCGTACGGTCTGTGGACCCGTGCGACTGTTGAAATTCTATGTATGATATTGCTATGTTAATAAATATACTTATTCATTCATACTTGTATACAAAGGGTTTTTAACCTCATCAAAAGAAAATGAAATCGAGTTATTTACGGACGCTCTTTAACTGCTGTGGTTCTCAGCTTCCCATTCTATGTTGGACGTGAAGGACTGCTTAATTTTGCTCAGAGGCCTCTTTGTCAGGCTTGAGGTTCTTTTACATAGCGTAAATCTAGACACGGGACCAACGTCTTTACTTTCCTTCTGAAGGAAGGTCATGCTAAGGATTTTTACGTCCGAAAACATCCATTTCCCTACGCAGGTTTGAACTCGCAACCTTGAATACAGTGGCTTGTGTGGTAACCACTACACCACTTAAGGCGTCTTAACCTCAAGAAACACTTCATTACTTTGACTCAGAGAACCTGCAATCATTATTGCTGCTTTCACGCAAAAGCATTTAATATTAACAGTAAAACCGGTTAGTTTATTACTAAACATTATGAAAAGTCTTAGAAAGTAATCAACAAAAATAGCGAATAGATATTAAAAAAACAAAAATTTAAAAGGGCACAGTAACAAACAATAAAATATAAATTAATAAAAAGAAATAGTCTTACAAAATTGGTTTAATCTCCACTCCTTCAAAGCAAAAGCCGCTAAAAGATAATTCACAAAATGTTTTACAAAATTACCAAAAATATTCATTGAATCGCAACCGCAAATTAATTTCTCAACGTATATAAGAAGTGCACAGTAATATCACCGCATTCAAATGTTCCTTTCATTAGAATATGAGTTGTTGACGAAAAGAAAGAAACAGAAAACAGAAATAAAATAGGATCGCATAACTTTGCTAGATGTCAATTGTCGATAAGTATGTAAAATTACAACTGATATATTCCGAAAACGCTTATTACTATGAAAAAATGGGCACAAAATGTGTGTAAATGTCCAGTAAAGTAAATTTTTGTCTAATATTTTTCTAGTACAAACTTATATAAAATTCAGTAAAATAAAGGAGTCTTCACTAACTATTCCCAGAGAATTCAAGATACACACTTTATTTATTGTGTAAATATATTATACATTCGCTATTTTGTTAAAAAAGGATAGAGTCATTTTCAGAAGTAAAAGATAATTTCCGTAAAGAATAACTTTGAGGGGGGAAGTTTTCTTGAAAATGCTGTGTCGCATCTTTAAACGGGGAGCGAAAGCTTATTACTTAAGCTCATTATCTTCCAAGGCAGCACATAAAGATTTTCACAACTTCTCACGCAAAATTACCCTTTATATTAAAAATGGTTGCTATTATTACCACCTGAAAAGAACCTAAACGTTTTCTTACTTTCTCTAGCAACGTACATAGTAGTACAAAATTCTAGGTGTAAATTCAATCGGAAATATATGTTTGGATCCCCTGAGACCGAGGAAAACAGTTTTAGAGAAACGTTACGTGTAAGAGTTGGTATGTGTGTGTATGAGTGTGTGTGGGTGGCAAAGCTCTAAAATGAAAATATCGTTAAAAACCAAACTTGGTATTTATGTTTAATATCTTCCAAGGATGCGACACAAGATTTAACTAAAAGTTCCCCCACTACAAACTACCCTTTACATGGAAAATTTTTGAAAATTTTTTTTTTCTTAAAAGTGGACTAACGATTTTGATTAAAATGCCGTGTGTTAAATATATTTACATCATAAATAAATATTATCTATATTTTGAATTTTCTGAGAATAGCCTCTGCTATTCTGCACAAAATATAAAAGACAAAACTTAATACACAGAAATGAGACCTCTTTAAAACCACAATTTATGTCGTATACGTTTTTCTTGTAGAGTTGACCGTTTTGAGATATTCATTGTTATTGGTGCCAACTTTAAACTACGTAACTTTTCTCAAGCGGGACCATGCAAAGCGAACCGAACCTCAATTGTTACACAAAGGGACCAGCTTTTAAAAGATTTGACCATCACTTTAGTCTAATGTATTAACTTATTTCCGTTTTACTTACAAAGAATCAACTAATAAGATCAACTCCGCTTATGTTTATATCGATTAGCATGAAGTACATAAAATAACAGCGCGGTTACTTGCCGAGAGGGGGAACTGGGTTTGATTCCCGTTACCGGCGTGGGGAATTTTCTTCTGCTGGGAGGCCTTGTCCGGGGTGCACTCAGCCTTGTGAGGCAAATTGATAAGTCCAGATCGAGAAGACTGCATTAACCGGCCGGGAGGGACTCGAGGCGCTGATCACCCTCCAGCACTGCACCCCATTCATGACGCCTTTGGGCCGAGATGGGGGATACAGCGGCCGGGCGGTAGGTCTTGGTCCCTTGCGGACTGTTGTGTCATGGGGTTTTGTGAGAAAAATTGTTTGCGAAACAGCTAGAAATACTTTTGATGGGTTAACAATTCCGAGAATTCTTTTCTATGGTTTAACTTTTCATGTATCTGTGCTTTTTTTCAAGGGGTAAGCCGCTGTTTACCGAGTGGGATACATCAGGGGTAAACATCTGTAGCCGGAATTCGGAAGGTGTAGGGTCGATAATTTGGTAGGCCTTTTTCGTGGTTTCCCTCAATCTCCAAAGTAATACCGAATTTGATAGTTAATACAATGACATCCAAAGCTCTATCTCCAGTCTAAACCGATAGTAAACTTAAAAATAAATGGTATAATTGCGATTGACATAAGCTCAACGATCCACAACAGGTTAAACTTGTTTTCTTATCACTAATGGCCATTAATTTTCTACTTTGTGGGCGTATGGCTACTTATGGCGGTGTTTGCTTTTTGACTTGATTGGAACCCCATCCACTGTAAGAGACGCAACTGCTGCATTCCAATATTGTCAACTGAACAAGGCACGCGCCGGGAGTGATAACGTAATACCGCTTATGTTTGCGTTTATGCAAGCTTCCACTCGTGGCCGTCTACATTCTTTCTTCAGACAGGTAATAAGTGGTATGGTATAAGGAGGCGAGGCCATGACAGGCCAGCTACACTTGTGTTCATCACACTTCGTCAAAAGTTATCTTACTGAAGATCTCCGTCACGATATGACCAAGCATTTACAGCAACGTAAAATAAGAGAGTTTAAGGAAAGGTTGTGGTTTGTTTTCTTACTTTCCTTTTACTTTATTTACTGTGTGTACGCTAGAGAAGGTATTGCTTTCCGCCCAAAAATTCATTACAACATTTCAATGGAAATACACGTTTTAAGGTCTCCTGAATAAAACATTAATAAAGGTGCGTGTTTATGTGTAGTGTGTGTATTATCAACATAAATTAAAAACTAAGAGTAAGTTGAATATCAAACTTGATATTTAAGTCCAGTATCTTCCAAGGATGTAACACAAAGATTAAAAAAAGAAATACAAAAACAAAAAAATAATTGGAGTACTAATAAACTCCACTCCTACCACCCACTACCCATTACATGGACATTTTATGGAACACTTTTATTTTCACAAAAATGGCTGTAACGAATTTGATTGAAATACCATACATTAAGATGTTGAATTTGCGAAATTTGATTCTAAAGTTCAGGAAAACTGTTTTTCTACCTGGCGAGCTTTAACTACCAAATCATTGAAGTTATAGATGCGTAGGTGCATGCTTATTGATAGCCACAATATTTCATTTGTACGCTATTAAAACATTTAATGCTAATAATATTTTATTTGACAATTTTGTACGCTGCTAACTTTAAACCTTATTTTCTTGCAAACTTTATTTAACACTTTTGCAAGCTCAAAATGTTCCAGACGAGGCAGTTTTTGTTTTAAAATTATTTTACTGACTCTTAAAAAAGCATTCAAGGAAATTATCTAAGTACTTTTTTTAAATAATACCCCATATTTTTACTTTCTCTATACGAACTATGTACATAGTGTATAGAGAAGGTATTGCACTCCACCAAAAATTCGATACCGAGGTTTCACCGGAAATATGTGTTTTAGGGTTCCCTTTATCTAAAAAAAATATTTTCAGAAAAAGGTCCGTGTGTCCGTGTGTCAGTGTGTCCGTGTGTCTGTTAACACGATAACTCGAATACGAAAAGTCGGTAAAATACCAAACTTGGTATTTAAGTTTAGTATCTTCCAGGGATGCGACTCAAAGATTTTGAGAAAAATTCCCCATCCCCAAACTACCCTTTTCATGGAACTTTTTTCCAAAATTTCGATTTTCTTAAAAATGGCTATAACGCTTTTGATTAAAATATCGTATATTAAATACATTTACCTGACAAATAAAATGTATATCTTGAATTTTCTGGGAATATCTTCTGAAGAGCAGTTTATTCTGGATGAATTTTACGGAATTTTGAATAACTGCTAAACCTTAAGAGATAGACAAAAACTTACTGCACTAAAAATGTAGAGCACGTTAAACACACAATTTATGCAATATACATTTTTTTCGTGGAGTTCATCGTTTTTGAGACATTCCTTCGCACTGGTTTCTGCTATGAAAAACTTACACTTTTCTCATACAGGAATTTGTAAACTGCTGTCCATACAAACAAAGGAACTTCAGTGGCATAGCAACCAGCTTTTGACTATCGCTTTAACCTATGGTACTCCCTTATTTCGCTTCTACTTACAAGGAAGCAATTAATAAGCCTATTTCTGCTAAATTTTTCTGATTAGCATGAAGTAAATAGAAGTATAAGCTTTTTAAGAATAATTTGTTGCAGAGAAGTAGAGAAAGTCATGCGAACGGTACACATCAGATCTTTATATTTAAATTATTAAATGTTGAAAAATTAAGAGCCTTTGAGAGTATGAAAACGAATAATTTTTCTAGATTAATTACAGCTGATATAAGAAAGTATAATATGACAGATCTATTTTAAAACTCACTTTCTGTAAAACGACTTTTAATTTGACTATTTTTAAAATTGTCTCATGTGGCTCATTGTTATTAGAACACTAATCTAGAAATAATAGAAAGTTACTTTTGGAATAACCAAGCTAGCTAGAATTTAGATATTTGCAAACACATCACTTTTAGTGTATATTTCAATAAGACATCTTGTATATTGGGTACATTCCAAATTTCATAGTATATTTACATGACAAACAAAAGTATATCTTAAATTTTCTCTGGAATCCTTCTATATATAGGTGCTCTCAAATTCTATTTCACACACGGCTTGTGTGAAAAAACAGTTATTCCATACAAAATTGCCATAATAGTTGGCCTTACTATGAATCCTGGGTCTTATGTACTTGCAGAATTGTAAGTCGCCATTGGAGTGGTCATCTCAAAAAGAATTTGAGAGCGCCTTGTGGTTTACCGGAAAAATATACGAGTCAGTTGGAAAATTCAATGCTATGCCTGTATGTTGCCATGGTAGCTCAGTGGCAGAGCAACCGGCTAGAGATCGGGACTGAATTTCTCAGTCTGAATGTACCTATCCAACTTCTGTTCTACACACGGCTTGTGTAAAAAAAATAATTATTCCATATCTCTTTAACATTCCTTATACATCTCGCAAATATTTATATTCCTTATTAATATAATATATTAACTTTCCTGAGAAGAAAAACCACCTGAAATATATTTAAATATACGCGACTATTTGCAGTAATGGTGTACAATATGTCTATGGTAACCAATTACAACCGACAAAACAAAACACTGCAACGATCGAAATTGTACTAAGGTATCGAAATTGTATCATGTACTGCTTGTGGAATGAAATCACGAGTATTACCAAACTAGGGAAACAGATGGCGGCATATGTCATGCAGATGTTCTCTATGGCTATCTCAGAACACGTTGGAACGAAATGCAAGTCTTTAGCTTCACTAATATACATTTGCAAGCACATAGAAACTATAACTATGTAGAGTATAAAACTTAATTACCACTTATCAGGAAAATACTTACATCTCTGTAGCAAAAACAGATGCATTCACATGACTTGAACAAACATTTTTCCGTATAAAAATTACTCCTTCTTCTACGAAATACTAACCAAGGTAAACATTAGCAAACATTGTCTTATTACCTACATAAGGTAATACATTTCGTAAAATCGATAGTCATATATTTTATAAGTTGGTGCTGTATGAATCATCTGAAGTTCGGTTCGCTTTGCAAGGCATTCAGTAAAACAAGAGAGATGAAACGAAATGTCACTTCCAGTTTGACAAACGTTTAAGTACTTTAAAATTGAAAACAATAACAAGGATCTCAGAAACAGTCCGCTCTACATAAAAAAGCATATTACATAAATGATGTGTTTTAACAAGATCTACATCTTTAGTGCAGTACTTTTTGTCTATCTCTTATGGTTTAACCTTCATGAAAATTTCTGCAAAAGTCAACCAGAATAAAGAGCTCTTCAGAGGCTATTCCGAAATATTCAAAAGATACATTTTATTTCTGATGTAAATATCTTTAATATAAGGTATTTTAATAAAAATCGTTAGAGCCATTTTTGAGAAAATCAAAATTTTCGAAAAACTTTCATGTAAGGAGTAGTTAGAAGGGGGGATTTTCTTGAAAGTCTTCAATTCCTTGGAGGATACTGATCTTAAATACCAAATTTGCTACTTAACCACTTTTCGGTTTTGTTATGCTGTTCACATACAGACACTCATGGACCTTTTTCTGAAATTCCTTTTTTCATACTCAGGGTTACTAAAAACATATATTTCCGCTGAATTTTGATAGCACATTTTTGTTAGAATGCCTCTTCGTTTGTTTTGAATGGCTCTCCACAAACGTCGTAAAGTACGAAGATCTTCAAAACAACGTCAATACTCATTCGAAATCATTGGCGGCAACATTTTTTGAAGCGGGTATTGCAAAGCTTGTGCACAGGTACGATAAATGTCTCAATGTTTTCGGTGATCATGTTGAAAAGTAACCATAAGTGTACAAAACTTTAAATAATAAAATAATTGTTTTCTATGAACTTGTCTTTTATTTATAGCCTATTGGAGCTAAAAAAATCTGATATGTTCCAATCACATGACTTTCTCTATGTCACTGCAACAAATTACTCTATTTACTTCATCTAATGGAGAAAAAATTCGCAGAAATAGTCTTATTACTTGCTTCCTTGCTAGTAGAAGTGAAATAAGGGGGTACAATAGGTTAAAGTGATAGTCAAAAGCTGGTTGTTCTGCAACTGAAGTTCCTTTGTTTGTATGGACACGAGTTCACAAAGTCCTGTATGAGAAAAGTATGAGTCTTTATAGCTGAAAAAAAACAAGGAAAATCTCAAAAACAATCAACTCCACGAAAAAAATGTATATAATGTAAATTCTGTGTTTTAAGGTGCTCTAAATTTGTTGTGCAGTAAGTTTTTGTCCATCTCTTACGGTTTAGCAGTTATGCAAAATTCCGTAAAATTGACCGAGAATAAAATAGTCTTCAGAGGCTATTCCCAGAAAATTCAAAATATACATTTTATTTGTCATGATAATATCTTTAATATACGATATTTAAATCAAAATCATTAGAGCCATTTTTTAGAAAATCAAAATTTTTGAAAAAAGTTCCATGTAAAAGGTAGTTTAGGGTGGGGGGATTTTTCTCAAAATATTCGTGCCGCATCCCTGGAAGACACTAAAATTAAATACCAAGTTTGGTATTTTACTGATTTTTTTTTTGAGTTATCGCGTTCACAGACACACGGACACACTAACACACGGACACACACACACACACACACACGGGCCTTTTTCTGAAAATACCTTTTTTGGATACAGGGGTACCTAAAACATATATTTCCGGTGAAATCTCGGTATCTAAGTTTTTGGTGGAGTGCAATACCTTCTCTATACACTATATATAGCACATATAGAGAAAGTAAAAATCCGCCCTCGCACGTGTAGAGACAGTAATAAGTAGATGGTTGTCGCATTACATCTAGAAACACCGAGGCTAGGTGCAAAGATTTCCTTCCCTGAAGATTGAAAAACATAAAAATAAATATTTACCGTGCGTTAGAGCAACAGAATTCTCCTTGGTTTAAAATTCCTGAAGTAGCACACGTTGATATGTTTGTAAATCCGCGGCCCCATGTGATGGAGGGACATGGAACCTTTTAGACTTGAGTAAACAGAGCTGGCCACGTCTGGTCTAATACGCCGATGTGCCACTAGGGGCGCTTCGAATGAGAGATGATGCGCTCTTCTTCTTTTCGGTCGGGGCAACGTGCTCCAGGCGGAGATTTTTTGTCGGTGTCGGGCGTGAGGTCACAGCGATACATCGATATATATCGCATCATTTCTCTTCCGACCACTGCAAGCACTTTTGGGGGTTTCTTTTCACCAGTCACTGACTTACCTTCATTTTATGTCTTACTTGGTGTTGTGCGTGCTGCTTTCGTACAAGATTTACAAAAAGTCGGGGACAAAGCTAACCCCTGATTGCAATTATTGGACTAAGGCTACCTTTACAATTATTTACAAAACCTTATCCGTTACTTAAACTTGTTTACGTATCATGTGTACTTAGGTTTTTAGTACCCCTTAGGTATTACTCTGCATAGCACCCTAGCTGTTAGGTTTAGTTTGTGGTACGAATTCGTTCCTAATATCTATGTTTTCTATACTGTTCTCTCTCTTTCTTATCCGTTTTCTTTTATATTTCTCAAATATTGTTTGCTATCTTATTTCTTAACATACTATCCCATTTTTGTCCCCAAATTTTTTGCTCCAATTTCTTACCTTTTTTACACTATTTTAAAGAGTGAACAAATGTCTTTCTCACCGCATAAAATACAACATTATAGTTCATTGCCTTTTTACAAGTGTTACTCATGTTTGAGGCAATGTTTATATCCTAACCACAAACTCTACCGACATTTTGTGAATTTCATGTCATTTTTGTCATATTTGATGTTCAAATGTTCTTGTTCTGTTGCATTCCGAAGTTGAAATCGCTGGATGCAAATGTTTATTACTCCTTGTGCTTTCGTCGCGTGTAAGTGTTTTGATTTTCTCTATGCGACTTTGTTTTCCAACAATAAGTATCATAGTTAGGTGTTGATTTTCTTGCTTGTGAAGTCAGTTATCGAAAAGAAAGAGTCTTTTTCACAAGTATGGAAACGGCCACTTGGAGATTACGCGTACATTAATGTATTCGCATAGAATTATATGTGTACAAATATTTGCAGCATTCAACAAAGCACATAAATTGCATCGAGTGATTGCAGTTTTACTTTAGAATTGTACGAAATGATTACAAAATAAACTACAAAGAAAACCCTAGTGATTTATTATTTAAGAAGTCGCCAAGTCCGTTAAAACGCCCTGAGAAGAGTCGATTGCTACTCCAAATCAAGCATGAGTGCAAGTAGACTTTTAGTTCAAACTTAGCTCGCACATGAAGAAATGTTCTCTTCCATACTAATCCTTCACTCTTTTGTTCATTACTTTATCTACACATCCTCTCGTGACTATACTTTCTTTATTTTTCTGTATAAACAATGCGACGTTTTGTTTTCTAGTTCACCACAAATTTTCTATTCATAGATGTCTTCTATCTTATATCTCACTGAATCCAGAATCCTTTTCCATTTTCCTATCCCTTTCTTCATATATTTCTCATACAAATTTAGGTCAAGATGTCCTATAGTGTCCTCCACCACCTCTTCTGATTCGTAATTATCTTGGGCTATTTCTAACATGCTTTTAACACCTTCTCATCTTCGCTCTTTATACACCTATACCAATACTCTATCTTGGATCACTCCCCTTCTTCCTGGTCTTTTTAATTCTACATTTGTTAACCCTTTGGTTACTGCCCTGCTTAGTCCTGAAATCTCTGTACGGAATATTCTGTATCTGTGATGTAGTCTTTTTTTATGTCTGTTTACCCCCCCTCCCTAGATTTCCGACGTTATAATATACCGTTTACTGTTCACCCCCAGTAGCTTATATTTATATATTCCTGTCAGTGCCACTTTATCCTTTGATTCCGAATATCTATTATTACTTTCTCCATACATACTATGTACATGTGTATAGAGAAGGTATTGTTATGCATCCAAAAATTCCATACCTAAATTTCACAAGAAACACATGTTTTAAGACACCCTGAATACAAAAAAAAAAACATTATTAGAAAGATGCGACATGAAGGCTTTCCAGAAAATTCCCCCACCACAAACTGCCCTTCACATGGAAACATTTTCGAAAATTTTGATTTTCTAAAAAATGGCTGTAATGATTTTGATTAAAATATATTATATTACAGATATATACATGACAAACAATATGTATATCTTGGATTTTCTGGGAATAGTTCTGGACTACTTTATTCAGGATGAATTTTACGAAATTGTGTATAAGTGGTAAACCGTAAGAGATAGACAAAAACTTACAACACAAAAATTGTAGAGCACATTATAACCCACAATTTATGTTATATAAAATTTTTTCGTGGAGTTGATCGTTTTTTGTTTTTATTTAGATATTCCTTGTTTCAGTCTTGAAAAACTAATACTTTTCTCATACTGGAATATGTCAACTCGTGTCCATACAAACAAAAAACTTAAGTCATATAGCAAACAGCTTTTCACTGTCACTTAAACCTTTCGCTTCTACTTACAAGGAAGCAAGTAATAAGACTATTTCAGCTAACTGTTTCTCGATGAGCATGAAGTAAATAGAAGCATAAGCCTTTTAACAAGAGTTTGTTGCAGAGATGTAGAGAAGGTCATATGAATGGAACATATCAGATTTGTTTTTACTTTCTCTGGAGCATATGTAGCACGTACATAGTAGACAGTGAGGTATTGTATTCCACTCAACATTTATTCCCGAGATTTCACCGAAAATATGCTTTGAGTTCTCCTGAATCCAAAATTCACATAGTAACCATCTTTTAAAATATTTGGCATAGTATATCCTTTTGTTTACCTTCTACTTAGAAGGAAAAAATGTAAATGTCCTGTTATTTATGGACGCTCTTTAACTGCTGTGGTTCTCAGCGTCCCATTCTAAATTAGGCGTGAAATTATTAATTTTGCTCAGAGGCCTCTCAATCAGGCTTGAGGTTCTTTTACGTGTCGTAAATCTACGACACGGGACCAACAGCTTTACATCCCTTCCGAAGGAAGCCATGCTAAGGATTTTTACGCCCGTAAAGATCCATCGTCCTCCGCCGGGTTTGAACCCGCGACCTTGGGTATATGAAGCCAGCATGGTAACCATTACACCACGGAGGGCGACTGCTTAGAAGGAAGCAAGTGATAGAAACATTTCAGTTAACTTTTATCTAGAGTAAAAATATAGAATAATCTTTTCTAAGAATAGTTTGTAGAACAGGTAGAGAAATTCATACGAATGCAACACATCAGAGTTTTAGAAAAAAGGCCCATGTGTGTGCATGTGTGTATCTGTGAACAGCATCACTCGAAAATGAAAAGTCGGATGAATACCAAACTTTGTGTTTAAGTTCAGCAATTTTCAGGGATACAACACGAATATCTTAGGAGCATTTATTTGAATCATTTTTCGAAAATTTTGATTTTCTCAAAATGGCTCTATTTTGATACAGAACCGTAAGACTAAGATATTTTCATGACAAATGAAGTGTATATTTTGAATTTTCTGGATTAGCCTCTGAAGTCATTCTTAATGACTTTTATGTCGTAAAAGAGAGTAAAAAACCGCTACACAAAATGTATAAATCTCATCACAATACACAATTTATGTCGTGTGCATTTTTTTAGCAGAGTTAACCGTTCGAAGATATTTCTTATTACTGATTTTCAATTTTCTCAGGCGGAAAATTATTTCTTTTCATCTCTTTCTTACAAAAGATTATTCTTATATCTAGTTCATGCTAAACGATATAAACATTAACAGAAATGGTCTATTTACTTTCTTCCTTGTACGCAGAAGGTAAATAAGGGAATACACTAGGTTAAAGAGATAGTGAAATATTTTAAAAGCTGGTCGCTATGTGAAACAATTGAGGTTTGGTTACATTTGCATGGTCCCGCTGAGAAAAGTTGAGTAGTTCAAAATTGAACGACTAAAGAGCAATATTTGTACAAGAAAAACGTCTATGATATACATTGTGTGTTTTAACGAAATCTATATATTTTGTTTGTCAAGATTTTTCTATCTTTTACAGTTTAACCGCTATGTAAATTTTTGCAAAACTCATCCAGAATAAAAACGTCTTTAGTGACTATTCTCAGAAATTTAAAAATATACATTTCATTTGTAAATAGGTTTTATATGCGTTATTTTAATAAAAATCGTTAGAGGCGTTTTTGAGAAAGGCAACATTTTCAAAGAGAAATCCATGTAAAGGGCAGTTTGTGGTGCGGGATTTTTTTTAACATCTACGTGTTGCATCCTTCTACAAATACTAAGTTTGATATTTAACGATCTTTTCCTTTTCTAAAAATTCATTTTTTGGACTCAGGGGATCTCAAAACACATATTTCCAGTAAAATATTGGCATAGAATTATTAGATGGAATATAATAGCTTCGCTATACACTGTGTACATATGTAGTATGTGTAGAGAAAGTAAACATGTTTGTTTTTTTTTAACTCAGGGGACCTGAAAACATTATTTACGCCGAAATTTCGACATCGAAATTTTGAATGGAATACAATACCTTCTCCAGTTATTATGTGCATTGTATGTACATACGAGCTAGAGAAAATAAAAATTACATACATACAACTGACGCTCACGGCAGTGACTCAGAATAATTGGTCAAAATATTGAAAATAGTACAAACATAAAAGCTGCAGAAAGTGTTAAATCTGCACATTTGAGGTAATGTTCATTATATCTGACGATTTATGAGAGCCAAGAAATATGGAGTAGATAGTGGGTATAGCTATTAAATCAAAGGAGGCTTCTCAAGGAGACTGTCTTGAAGGAAATGAGAGATGTATCGGCACGACCAAATAGAAGAGCAGCATATACTGGTCTATTTGGCAGACGCTGTAAAATTTCGCATTGCGATGGTCTGCTGTTGAACAGCAGGCAAGGCATAGAGGAAAGAATGCAGAACTCTCCCTCTATGTACGCAACGCAAGATTAGAGCTTGGAGTTTGCAAACTCTTGCACTGCATAGCGTGTTGAACCTGTCTATGTGAATGCTTTTATTGAATTACATGGGTACAATGTTTTTTGCTTACGTTTTAATGTGAAGGAGGCATTACTCTTATTACTTATCTTTGTTCGTCATGTGCGGTTAGTCGGTTGACATGCATCGTTTCGACAATACGGGGTTTTTAAGAATGACTTCTGGGTCATTGAATAGCTCAGGATAGCATGGATCTCAGGGCTGGTATCCAACGCAAGTGATCACCTTTATTGTTAACTACGCTGGTAATACACGCGGTAATTTTTGCGTTACTTAGCAAAAATATTTCATTATGTAGTTTTACTGATTCGATTTATATTTCACCCCTTGAGTTACTAACATCACTGCTACGTGGCCGACTCTCCAACGAGGAGCGCAATAGCGGACCTCCCGACTGAAGTGGGTATAGGATCTTTCGACATTAAATTATTTTCTAAATTTCAGCTTCTACTGACTTCAAGCATCTGCCCGGTTCTGGCTTTATCACGTCATCATTATGTCGTTTCCCAGTGGTCGTTTCGTTTCTTTTTCGTTAAGGAACTGTACTGCTTACGTGTTTAAGAGCATAGTCTTTCTTTCCCTTACAATAAATAAAAGTAACAGTGACTGAATGAGCATTGTTTTTGCCAAATGAGATATTTTGCTTTTCACCTCATCACACAAACGTTGCTGTAAGCTTGCGTAGTAACCACCAGTGATGCTTTTACCCTTTTTCAAGTACTCAATTAAAATAATTCCGTGCATCCCAGAAAACTCTTGCCATAACCTTGTTAGCGGACATCATTGACTTTGCCTTTTTTGGAGTTGGTTCACCTGGCGCAATCCACTGTTTTGGCTGTGATTTACTTTCTGGAGTGTAGTGATGTATCCAAGTTTCATCCATGGTAACAAGCCGTCTCAAAAATTCACTGGGATTTTTACCGTAGAACTCCACATTCTTAACAGAAACATTTTTTCTTTGCAACTTTTGATCAGGTGTCAACAAACTCGGCATCAATCTTGCACAGACCTTTGAAAGCCCAAAACATTACTTAAAATATTACCTGCACGTTCTTTTGATATGCTTACAGTCTCTGCCATCTCAAACAACTTTAATCTGTGGTCTTTCTGTGTACCAAAAGATGTATTTTTTCAATGATCTCAGGAGTTGTCACTTCTACAGGGCGTCCAGAGCGAGGCTCATCACAAGTGCTCGTAGTCTCATTTTAAACTCTGCAACCCACCTTTTGATTATTGAATATGAGGGGGCAAAGTCTTTCAATGTACTGTCCATTTCCTCCTTCATTGCCTTAGGCGTTAAGCCTCTCAAATGGAAGTATTTAATCACTGCTCGTTTTTACCAATTCCTCCATTTTCGTGAAAACTCTAAAGTTGTCTTGTTTAAAATGCTATTATTCGAAAACTAAACAAGCTATTGACCTGTAAGTACAAGCTAGTCTAGAGTTAAACTATACAATACTACCATCTAACTGGTGTAGTGGCACCATATCTGTGTGAGGCCCGGGGCTTATCAGTCAGCCCTATTAAGGATATTTACCTTCCAAATAAAATGTATATCTTGAGTTCCTCTTTATTCTGGATGGATTTGCCCAATTTTGCTTAACTGCTAAACCATAAGAGATAGACAAAGACTTACTGCCTAAAATGTGCCGGTCCCCATGGCCTCACTCGCCATTGCGTCTCGCTTTGGTGCTTCGTAGCGCAGGGGATCGTGGTTTTGAATCCCACCTTGGGCATGGGTGTTATATGTCTGTGTATATGTGTGTATGTAACAGAAGAAAACAGCAATTCAAAGTAAAACAATTAGGTAAATAAAAGTAGGGTATACAAAAAAAAAAAAAAAAAAAAAAAAAAAAACATGTAGCTCTCGTCAAAACATAGAATTTATGTCCTTTACGTTTTTGCTGTGGAGGTAACCGTTTCCGAGAATTCCTTGTTATTGGTTTCAATTGTTAAGTACTTATACTTTTCTCAGATAAGAAGTGTACGTTTTTCTTTTCTTCTACTCCTGGCCAAGCAAAGAAGCGATTTGCAATGACAATCATATAATAACAGCTTTTAAAGCATTTCACTATCACTTTAGCCTGGTCATTCCCTTAGTTCCCTTCTATTTATAAAGACCTAAGTAATAAGCGCATTCTGCTAATGTTTGTCTCGATTAGCATTGTGTAGAAAGAAGAATAACTTTTGTAAAAAGTTTGTTTATAGAGAAAATTATGTGAATGTAACACATCCGATTTTTTTTATTACTGCCCTCATTACAAAATTCATTTTTATGTGAAACGTACTGTCTGAGTTTATAAACTGCCACAAAAACATTGAACATTTCTACTGATAAAAGTCGCTAGTTGAGAATAATATCATAAATATCGAGGTTATGATAAATTAAATTAATTCAACCATTATTAGTGTTTAACGTCGGGTAAACCAGATATTATATATAATGTTTAGGGTATTCGATTTCAGCACTGTAAACAACAGCGGTTCAAAGAACACAGCCGCCACTGCGCAGAAACAAAAGACGAGCGATGTTGCTACGAATTAACGGAAGGATCCGTGTACAAACAAAGGAAGAACGCCGCCGAATGTGACGTCTCCTAAGGCCACAATTTCCTCGCCGATAAAATGAAACTTCAATTGATGGATGTTCACTAGCTGGAGGCGATATGAGACGGTTATACTCCGATTTTTTGACAATTCCACTCAACTGAGAGAGAGAGAGTAGGTCGAAAGGTCGATGTTCAACTTTCTTTTGTTATGTGCCACCTAATATCTCGTCTCCCGGAAATCGAGAGTGCTGCCACACACTGTTTTACTTTCAACTTGCTTTACTCTTCTCTTCCAATCCACTTGTTTAACTTCATTCTTCATTGAGTATATCTTTCAGAAAGAAATGCGGAATACAAAATAAGCTTTACTGCGAGTATCTTAATTTTCCAATTGTTAAGGAAACCGATATATTTCCTAACCTCTAATATGTTTATGATCGAACTGCCGATGTGTTTAAAATTACCATATGAGGAAGAAAACATTCACTTCCATTCACACGACTTTCTCTGTATCTCTGCAACAAATTTTTTTTAAAAAGTTTATGCTTCTATTTACTTCATGCT
The DNA here is from genome assembly GCA_030762935.1 of Hymenopus coronatus. NCBI lineage: Eukaryota > Metazoa > Arthropoda > Insecta > Mantodea > Hymenopodidae > Hymenopus > Hymenopus coronatus. The sequence goes on from CM060883.1 coordinate 44,856,640, forward strand.
AAGTGAGAAAAAAATAGCAGAAATAGTCTTATTACTTGCTTCCTTGTAGGTAGAAATAAGGGATTAACATAGGTTAAAGTGTTAGCAAAAGATGGTTGCTATGTGACTGAAGTTCCTTTGTTTGTATGGACAGCAATTGCTAAATTCCTGTATGAGAAAATTATAACTTTTAAAGCTGAAACAAAAAAACAAGGAGTATTTCAAAAACGATCAACTCCACGAAAAAATTTATGTAACATAAATTGTGTGTTTTAATGTACTCTACATTTTTTGTGTGGTAAGTTTTTGTCTATCTCTTACGGTTTACCAGTTACACAAAATTCCGTAAAATTTATCCAGAATAAAGTAGTCTTCAGAATCTATTCCCAGAAAATTCAAGATATAAATATTATTTGTCAAGTATATATCTTTAATATATGATATTTTAATCAAAATCGTTAGAGCCAATTTTAGGAAAATAAAAATTTTCGAAAGTTTTTCCATGTGAAGGGTAGTTGGGGTTGTGGTGATTTTCTTGAAAATCTTCGTGTTGCATCCTTGGAAGATATGGGACTTAAATACCAAGTTTGGTATTTAACGGTCTTTTAGTTTTTGAGCTATGTTGCCCACCGACACACAGACACACACACGGACATTTTTCTAAAAATGCTTTTTTTGGATTCAAGTGGTCTCAAAACATATATTTCCGGTGAAATCTCGGTATCGAATTTTTGGGTACAATGCAATTCCTTATCTATACACTATGTACATAGTACGTATAGAGAAAGTAATAAGTATAAACTATTAATAGTTGATACTGTGTAGAACTCAAAACAGAAATATTGTATCTGTATTACATTTGTACTTATGTTCAACATCTGCTAAAAGGTTTCATGCTATTATCTCTATCGTAATTCTACCATTTACGTGAATAAGTTTTCCTTTTTACTTTCTTTACCAAGCATGTAGCATATAGAGGAGGAATTGCAACTCAACAAAAGAAAACCTTATGTGTTCCATCCACGTGACTTTCTTTTCAACTGCATTACAAATGAATGTAACATGTGTTATTCTTATTCTTCAATCTACTTCATGCTAATTGAGATAAAATTAGCAGAAATGGTCTTATGACTTCCTACCTTGTAACTGAAGGGAAATAAGACAGTACCATAAGCTAAAGGGATAGTCAAATCTTTTAAAAGCTGGTTGTTATGTGACTGAATTTCGTTTGTTTGTATGGCCAGGAATTGAGAAATTCCAGTATGAGTTTAAAGCTGAAATCCATAACAGAGAATATCTCAGAAATTGTCAGCCGTACAGAAAATTAAAAAGACAAACAAAAAATTGCATATGACATAAATTATATGTTTTAACAAGAGCTACATTTTTTGTACAGTAATCTTTTGTCTATCTCTTACGGTTTACATTTGTGCAAAATTAGCAAAATTCACTGATAAAATCAAAAATGCTGGTGCATTTTCTTGAAAATCGTTGTGCTACATCCTTGGAAGATACTAAACATTAATACCAAGGTTGGTATATAATCGTCTTTTAGTTTCTGAGCCAAGCTGTCCACAGACACTACGGATCTTAATCTAAAAATTAATTTTTTGGACTCAGGGGACTTCAAAACAATAATTTTCATTGAAATCTCGTTATATATTTTTTTACTGCAACACAATACCTTCTCTAGCACTATGTAAATAGTACGTGTAGAGAAAGTAATTTTATATCGAGATTTCATTGCAGATGAAGATAATGGCTCCTCTTATGTTTTATATACGTCCAAGATATAAAGAATAAATAGTTAAATCCACTGTTCTCTGCTGATTACTCAACAGTCGGTAGGCATGTTAGAGTGGCTGTCACAGAAGTACCTGACCTGACGTATAGGTAGCGGTTGTTGTTTCAAACAACAACAATGGTAAAAAGTACCAACCTTAGAAAGCTTAATTTGACGTTTGACGATTTTACATTTTTAGCATTTGTTTGGCAGCCATCATTAGTGAATGCTCTCAGCGAACTTGTAAACATGGATAAAACTGCTCATCGTTATGTGATACAATACTTTCATTTGAAAGGTCTAGTCCAATGAATATTAAATATGAGCTAGATTCTACTTTGGAGGAGTCTGCTCCTTCATTTTTAACAGTGAAATATTGGGTGACATATTAAGCGCGGCCGTACGAGCTGCCAAGACGAACATCACAGTGGTCAACCAAATGAGGTTACCAGTCCAGAAATTGTAACGGAAATCCACAAAATGGTAATGGATGACCGTCAACTAAAGTGCGCGAGCTAGCAGACATTACAGACATTTCAAAAAGTTCTGAACACCGCATACCGACTGAAAATTTGGATATGAGAAAGTTGTGTGCAAGGTGGGTGGCGGTTTGCTCACCATAGAACAAATACAGCGTCGTGAGGAAGTTTCACACGAGTGCTTGACAATATTTCGCTACAATAAAGCTGAGTTTTTGCGTCGGTTCATAACAATGGATGAAACCAGGGTTCATCACTTCGCACTTGACACGAAGGAACAATCAAAACAGTGGATTGGAAGGGGAAAATCGGCTCCAAAAAGGCGAAGACAGTGTTATCTACAGGCAAGGTCATGGCGTCAGTTTTCTAGGACGCACGCGAGATACTTTTCATTGATTTTCTCAAAACATGAAAAGTAATCAATGACAAATATTATGCGATCTTGTTAAAGCGTATGTGTGATGAAATCGAGCAAAAGCGGCCGCATTTAACGAAAAAGAAAGTTTTGTTTCATCAAAACAGTGCACCAGTTCACACGTTCATTATCGCCATGGCCAAAATCAATGAATGAAAGTTCGAATTGCTTCCTCATGCACCCTATTCGCCTGATTTAGCTCCCCACTGATTATTTTCCGTTTCCAAACTTGAAGAAATGGCTTGGTGGCGGAAGATTTGCGCCAACAATGAAGAGGTGGAGTCTGCAGTTGATGGCTATTTTGATAGCTCTCACTGTAAACAGGGTATCGAAGCTTTTGAACATTGCTGGGAAAAGTGTATTGAGCTCAAAGGAGACTATGTAGAGAAAAAAATATGTTTTTCCCCCAAAATTTTATGCTTTCTTTATTAGGTCAGGTACTACTGGAACACTTCGTAATTAATCCAAATTGTGTCGTACACAGGTTTTGCACAAACATGCATTTCTCTTATAACATACCAACAAATGTTCGTAGTGTTAACCATTTCCCAGATAATCTTCGTTATTGATTTGAATATTTCAATATTTATACCTTTTACTTTATCCACTACGTACCTAGTTGGTGGAGCAAGTATTGTTTTGCACCAAAAAATTCCATATTAAGATTTCAGCAAATGTATGTGTTTTGAGATTCCTGAATAAAATATTTTTAGAATAGGGTCTATTAATGCTTATCTTTTTCTTAGCCTCTGAGTTTCAATGTGTGTGTATGTTTGTGTGTGAGTGTATATCTGTAAACAGCATAATTCAAAAGTAACAAATATCGAATGGGCTAAACACCACGAATTATATTTAAAAATATTTATGTTGATGACGAAGATATTCTATTTGTTATAGCTTTCTAATTAAATTAAACAAAATTGAATGCAGTAAAGGTCGTGGCAGATTATTTATAGAACATTCAGAATGTAAATTTAATTATTCATCTCAATATCAATCACTTGACATAGGCAAAATCTTTAGTGTTTTTGACACAGAGGGAGAGAGAGAGAGAGAGAGAGAGAGAGAGAGAGAGAGAGAGAGAGAGAAAGAATTGTGTCCAAGTAAAGGTAGAGTTAGGTGGGAAGACTTTCTTGAAAATCATGTTGTTTTTTTTTGTTTTTTTTTTGTTTTTTTTACTTTCTCTACTTAGTAAATAATACATAAATATAGAAAGTATTGCACTGCATCCAAAAATTCTATAACAAAATTTCCCCAAAAATCACGTTTTAGGGTCCCCTGTTGCCAAAAAAAGCATTTTTATAAACATGCTAATTTGTGTATGTGTATTCGTATGTCCGTGAAGAGGATAACTCAAAAACAAAAAGTCAGTAGAATACCAAAATTGATATATATGATAAGTGTCTTTCAAGGAAGCAACTGAAGGTTTTGAACAAAAATGTCTAAATGGATTTTCTGAAAAATGAGTTCTAATTATTTTTATTAAAATGCGCATATTAAAGATAATTGCAAGCCAAATAAAATATACATCTTGAATTTTCTGGAAATAGCCTATGAAGACCTCTTCATCCTGGATGACTTTTGCATAGTTGGAAAACGTAAGAGATGACTAAGAACTTACTAAAGAAAAAATGTATATCTCGTTAAAACAAACAATTGATATAGTATACAGTTTTTTCGCAGAGTTTACCTTTCCAAGATATTCCTTTTAGTTGGTTTCAGTTTTAAGAAATCCAACTTTTTTCATACAGGAATCAACTTCTGACCTTGCAAAGATATGAATTTCAATTACTGCGTTTATTGTAATACAACCTACATATTAACGTAGTATTACATGTTTAAATATTACAATATGACTCCAGCTTTTAAAACATTTAACTATCGTTTTAGCCTAGTGTATTCCCTTATTTCCCTTCCACTTACAAGAAAGCAAGTAAGAGGACCACTTCTGATGGTGTTTATCTCTATTAGCATGAAGTAACCAGAAAAATAAGCTCTTAAACAATATTTGGAACAGAGATATAGAGAAAGCCTTGTGAAGTATCACGTCAGATTTGTTCCCTTTAATATCTGAATTTTAACATCAAGTTTGGTGTTTATTCTGAAATTTCATTTCTGAGTTATGCTCCTCACAGACAGGCACACAGACAGACAGACAGGCCTGCACGAGTTTTGAAAATAGTTTGTATGAAATGGACCCGAAGAACTGTGTGTTTTTGGTGGAATTTCAAAATCTACTTTTAGAAGGAAGTACAATATTCCGCTTATGTCCGACAGGGTAGGTGGAGGACAAAATAAAACTGGATTTATTCATACTAGGGATAGATTAAATTGTTGCAGAATTTAAACCTAAGAGCTCCAGAAGCTGAAAATTTATATTTTTATTAGGTCGGTCGGTAGAATAAAGAATATGCTTTTTAACAATAATTTGTTACAAAAATGTAGAGGAGGTCATGTGAATGCAACACATAAGATTTTTACTTCCTCTATAAGTGCATAGTGTACAGAGAAGGTATTGCATTTCACCCAAAACTTCTATACCGAGATTTCACCGTTTTAGGGTTCCCTGTATCCAAACAAAACAGTTTTGTAAAAAGGTCCGAGTGCCCTTGAACACGATAAATCAAAATCGAAAACTTGGTAAAATACCAAACTTAATATATAATTTTAGTATCTTCCAGGGATGCGACACGAAGATTTTGAGAAAAATACCCCATCCCAAACTATCCTTTACATGGAAAAAAAATTGAAAATTTTTATTTTCTCAAAATTGGCTCTAACGATTTTGATCAAAATACCGTATATTACAGATGTTTATATGATAAATAAATTCTATATCTTGCATTTTCTAGGAATAGCCTCTAGAGACCTATTTATTCTGCATGAATTTTTCCGAATTTTGCGTGACTGGTGAGCCGTAAGAGATAGACAAAAACGTACTAAAAATGTAGATCACGTTAAAACACAATTTAGTTTATATACATTTTTTTCGTGGAGTTGATCTTTTTTGAGATATTCAGTGTCATTGGTTTCTGCTTTAAAATACTTTTCTCATTCGGGGATTTGTCAACTCGTGTCCACACCATCAAAGAAACTTCACTCACATAGCAACCAGCTTTTGACTATCACTTTAACCTATGGTACTCCCTTATTTCGCTTCTACTTACAAGGAAGAAAGTAATAAGACTTTTTCTGCAATTTTTTTGTCGATTAGCATGAAGTAAATAAAAGCATAAGCTTTTTAACAATAATTTGTTGCAGAGATGTAGAGAAAGTCATGTGAATGGAACACATCAGATTTTTCTGTTTACTTTTATCACCCAACCAAGACTCAAAACCAGGCCTAAACGAGTTCTGAGGTTACTCGTGCAGACTTGTCCCCTGGCGTTGTAATACAAACCACGTTCCTGAGGTGCGGCAGATAAAGTTGGCATTACTGCGATATCAGTGCCTTCTGGAACCGACCCAGTGCCCCCTGAAGCCATGGAAATGAATCGCCACTAGAACCTTCCTTCCTTCCTTCCTTCGTCCCACCCCATTTTTCGCTGAGTTGTTCGGTCGTACGTACCGTTTCCCATCACTGGACACACACACACACACCTCCTCCGGGCAAAGAGCTACTACCAACTTCACCCAAAAAAATAAAAAGGGTGGAATAAATAGCCGAGAAGCCGTAGAAACGGTCTGCTCAGCTCGCCAACCAGCTTCTGCAACACTCGTCATATCAGCTCTGGTATTGCCATATTCATTTACACGGGTAGCGTGTATAAACAATCACAGGGGCTTCTCAACTTACTACCACTTTACGGAAATACGAAGATAGTTCCAGTATATTAAGGGGAGTCGAAATGGTGATTTTCATGTTTTAATTATATATCAAAATTTTGATGTAACTTTCATATAGATACGCTAATCGTAAATAGTTTAAAAATTATGTTTAAAATAATCTTACACAGTGTTTTTACTTTCTCTGTATCCAAAAAAAAAGCATTTTCAGAAAAAAGGTCCGTGTGCGTGTCCGTGTGTCTTTGAACACGATAGCTCAAAAACGAAAAGTCGGTAAAATACCAAAGTTGGTATTTAAGTTTAGTATGTTCCAGGAAGATGACACGAAGATTTTGAGAAAAATCCCCCCACCCCAAACTACCCTTTACATGGAACTTTTTTTGAAAATCTTGATTTTCTGAAAAATTGCGGTAACGATTTTGACTAAAATGTTGTATATTAAATATGTTTACCTGACAAATAAAATGTATATCTTGAGTTTTCTGTGAATAGCCTCTGAAGACTATTTTATTCTGGATGAATTTTACGGAATTTTGCATAACTGCTAAACCGTAAGAGATGGACAAAAACTTACAATACAAAAAATGTAGAGCACCTGAAAACACACAATTTATGTTATATACTTTTTTTTCGTGAAGTTGATCGTTTTTGAGATACTCCTTGTTTTGGTTTCAGCTTCAAAAAACATACTTTTCTCATACAGGAACGTAACAATTCGTCTCCATACAAACAAAAGGAACTTCAGTCACATAGCAACCAACTTTTGACTATCAACTTTAACCAATAGTACTCCCTTATTTCGCTCCTACTTACAAGGAATGAAGAAATACAACTATTTCTGCTATTTTTTTCTCGATTAGTTTGAAATGAATAGAAGCATAAGCTTTTTAACAATAATTTGTTGCAGAGATTTAGAGGAATTCAAGTGAAAGGAACACATCAGAATTTTTTGAACATTTTGTGCCTTCATTTGGTAAAACATCAATAACTTTTTAAATATTAGTATCAGAGCAGAGCTCTTTTTTATTTTGTTTCAAAGGTTTCACTTCAGCTATTGACAAAATTAACGACTCACTCATATTTCCTTCATGTGAGATTTCTGAAGTGCTTGAGTTTGGAAAGTTTGGTTACGTTTTTTTACTTTCTCTACACGTACTATGTACATAGATTATATAGAAGGTATTGTATTGGACCCAAAAATTCGATACCGAGATTTCACCGGAAATATATGTTTTAGGGTCCCCAATATCCAAAAAAAGCATTTTCACAAAAAGGTCGTGTGTATGTGTGTGTGTCACACGATAACTCAAAAACGAAAAGTTGGTAAAATACCAAACTTGGTATTTTAGTTTAGTATTTTCCAGGAATGCGACACGAAGATTTTGAGAAAATTCCACCCACCCCCAACTACCCTTTACATGGAACTTTTTTCGAAAATTTTGATTCTCTCAAAAATGGCTCTAACGATTTTGAAAAAAAAAATCGTATATTACAGATATTTACCTGACAAATAAGATGTATATCTTGAATTATCTGGGAATTGCTTCTGAAGAGTAGTTTATTCTGGATGAATTTTATTGAATTTTGAAAGCTGCTAAACTGCAACATCTGAGAAAAACTAAGCAGTATTTCATGCCCCGTATAGAATGGGACGCTGAGAACCACATCACTTAAAAAGCGTTCATAAATAAAGCGCTATTTAGTTTAATGTTTATCTCATTAGCATTATGTAGATAAAACAATAACCTTTTATATGAATAGTTAGTGTATGCAACAGCTAGAGAAGGTTATCAGAGCTTTTAACTTTTAAGACACAAAGACAAATATAGAATGTTTTCACTCTACTGGTTGTTGCAGAAAAAATTAGATATTACCTAGATGTATTTTTTGAAACAACATGCCCTCAGTGTCTGAATTAACTGTCAGAACTTGAGAAATTTAAAGCAACAAAAAACCACATGTCAGGTTCTCAAGAAAACACTCTCCAAATTCCTATTGAAAATTTTAACAAATTATGACAAAGATGAAACATTTTTGCGTGCAAAAACGGCATATAAAACGCTTGTGGAGTTTTTAAAAAAAACTTATGTGGCTATCCAGCATCACATACAACCTTTTGTTTCAGTTTCAAGGTTTGTTTACTCGCTTGTGATACCAATTCTAAATACACGAATTAACTTTAGACTTTTTTTTGTTACATCATCTGAAAGGGTTAAGGTTGTATGTTAAGCTTTGTTTCAGTGCAACTGGTGACATATGATGCATTCCAGTAATGTTGTTAAGACACAAAATAGTAAAAAAATGCGACGGCGTTCCGCGTGCTGTGGCGGGGCGGTAGATGTTTGTTCGAACTGCTCAGCTAGGACAGGACTCCAGCACGATGAACATCTAACAGCACGATGAACAACTTCCTCTGGAGGATCAGATTTGATTGCCATCTAAGGCTAAGGAGCCTTGGAGCCAAGATAGCCCAGTTATACCTCTGGGTGCTCTGTATGCGACCGGAGTCGGGTGATGGAGTCGCCGCTTCCCTACACCAGTTCATGTAATTCAATAATTGAATATTAATAAATACGAAATATTTTATAACTTGTTTATATTAATGCTGTTCATATTAGAATCTGCCCCCTAAGGCAGCAGTAATCGAAGCATGACATTAGTCTTAAGCCTCGTCCCCCCCCCCTCCAGTATCGAAGAACCCCAATTGTGAAACGTATTCTTTCGAAAGGAAGATTTGCGCTTACGCGGGGAATTTGCTTCCCTCGAACTGGGAGCAAGTTCAAACTGACCGGAAATAACCCCAACCGGAAATGTGCCTCGTCATTCATTTGTTGAACGGCTTTGCGGAGGGTGAGGTCCAATCAAAAGTAACTTTACAGGGAGGAGTGCACCCCTTGTTTACACTGTAGCGAAAATTCTATAAAAGGAAGAACTTCTCTAATTAGCTTTTGGAATCTGCAGACCTATTTCTGAGGCTGGTGCACCTCTCAGGCTCATGGCAACATAATCTTACAGAAACCTTTATTACTCTCTCCAAACAGTTACTGCGTGGTGTAATGATTTGAATATCAAGCAAGTTAGCTCCGAGGTAACTGGTTTAGACTTCTCCCAACATCATTTTCTTCAGGTGGTAGGTATCGTGGTGTGTGGCGGTGCCGGGCAGATGGTACGGAAACTTCCGCTCCAATATAACTTAGGCACAAACATAGAAATTTCCACAAAATGTTTTACTTTCAAAGGACATTTTCACATTAATGTTGCAGTTTGAACAGCAACTTATGTAGTATTTCTGACTTCTGTCCCATAGGGTCTCCATTCGTGGGAAAAAAAATATTGAAAAGTTTTAATCTCAACGACTGTCTTTGGTCTGTCTTCCGATCAACGATCGATTGCCTGGTAATATGCCAGACGCGATTAATTAACTTTATCCGCACCGAGGCTACAAGTATCTGCAGGAAAGACCGCACTAGAGTTGACTTACAATAATTATTTATTGAAGAGAATATTCTAGCATATAAGTGTTAGTGAACGTAAATATAATTAATGTTGGGGGGGGGGGGAGGTAACAGATAACCAGTTTTTGAGAAACGTTCATTATGACAGTTTGTAGGAAAGATCGTTATTGACAGTTAATATAGTTAAGTTGGTTAAAACAGTAAGCCAGATTGAGCATCCGATATCTGACCTGGTTTAGCGTCTTCTAGCGCCGCGCTCACTTGAGGCGAACGCGGTGATAAAGGAAACCAGCCATAGTCAGTGTGGTTGAGTAAAGAAGTCGATGGGAGCGCAGCTAGGAGCAATGCACGCGGTAATCAGTTAAGAGTGCCTTGTTAAAGGTAATAGCATATGTTTATACTTAAATTTACAATGTTATAATTTTTGTGCGTACTAGTGCTTCCTTTAGCACTGCCATTACGCATATGTTGCACTGGTAAAGAAAACTTTTCCGGTTGTTAACCAATTATTATGTAGGGTCGCAACAATATCGGTTACAGATAGTTTCATTTTTACGTTCTCTAGTCCTTATGTGCTTGTACATAGTGTATAGAAAAGGTATTGTATTCTATTAAAAATTCGATACCGAGATTTCACCGAAAATGTTTGTTTTGAAGTCCCTGAGTCAGAAAAGAGCACTTTTAGAAAAAGATCCATGTGTATAGTTGTGTGTCTGTGGACACCATAGCTCAAAAACAATATTCGGTTAAATACTAAACTTTGTATGTAAGTTCAGTATCTTCCAAGGATGCGACACGAAGATTTCAAAGATCAATACCGCTCCCCAGCTACCCTTTACATGGAATATTTTTTGGAAGTTTTGATTTTCTCTAAAATGACTAACAATTTGGATTAAAATACCACAATTTACAAATATTTACATAAAAATAATATGAATATTTTGAATTATCTGGCTATAGCCTCTCAAGAGCTCTCTATTCTGGTTGAGATTTGCAGAATTTTGCATAACTTATAGCATAAAACATGTAGATCTCCTTAAAAGACACAATTTATGTCATATATTTTTACTTTCTCTATACGTACTGTATACATAGTGTATAGAGAAGGTATTGCACTCCACCAAAAAATTCGACACCGAGATTTCACCGTGCATATATGTTTTAGGGTCCCCTATATCAAAAAAAAGTATTTTCAGAAAAAGGTCCGCGTGTGTGTGTGCGTGTCCGTGTGTCTGTGAACACGATAACTCAAAAACGAAAAGTCGGTAAAATACCGAACTTGGTATTTAAGTTTAGTATCTTCCAGGGATGCGACACGAAGATTTTGAGAAAAATCCCCCCACCCCAAACTACCCTTTACATGGAACTTTTTTCGAAAATTTTGATTTTCTAAAAAATTGCTATAACGATTTTGATTAATATATCATATATTAAATAAAATGTATATTTTGAATTTTCTGGGAATAGCCTCTGAAGACTACTTTATTCTGAGTGAATTTTCCGGAATTTTGTATAACTGCTAAACCGTAAGAGATAGACAAAAATCTATCCCACAAAAAATATAGAGCACATTAAAACACACAATTTATGTTGTATACATTTTTTTTTTGGAGTTGCTCGATTTTGAGATTTTCCTTGTTTTTATTTTCAGGGTCAAAAATCATAACTTTTCTCATACAGGAATTTGACAACTCCTGTCCATACAAACAAGGGAACTTCAGTCAAATAGCAACCAGCTTTTATTATCGCTTTAAACTATGCTACTCCCTTATTTCCTTTCTACTTACAAGGAAGAATGTTATAAGACTATTTCTGCTAATTTTTCTAGATTAGCATGAAGTAAATAGAAGCATAAGCTTTTTAAGAATAATTTGTTGCAGGGATATAGAGAAAGTCATGTGAATGGTACACATCAGATTTTTTTCTTTTAGAGTATTTAACTTTTCTCAAACGGGACCATGCAAAGCGAGCCAAACATCATTTTTCTCAGAGAGCAACCAGCTTTTAAAAGGTTTGACAAGCGCTTTAGTCTAATGTATTCGTTTATTTCCCTTCAGCTTGTGGGGAAGCAAGTCATAAGACAATTCCGCTAATGTTTATTTAGATTAGCATGTCACAGATAAAAGGATAATCTTTAGTAAGAAGAACTTGTTTGTGGTAAAGTAAGAGAAAGCTATGTGAATGGAACACATCAGGTTTTTTTTTCCTACTGATGAGTGACCCAAAGAAAGAAACTGAAGATTATAAAATTGCTAATTTTTTGTAAGTTCTCTCGTTTGCTATTTTTAAACACCGAATAATACAAGGAATTAAATATAGTTAGAAATGGTTTTAATTTATAATCGTGTTAACTTGGTCCTATGGGAGAGAAAGAAAGATACACGAATACTTATTTTCGATATTCAGCAGTGGGATTAATTCCGGAAACTTTTTGCTAAAATCAACTTTTAATTTTGCATGTATTTTTCATTCAGGCTCATTCTTATCTGATATGTTATAGCCTGCAGGTGTTAACATACTATATTATTTTATAACTATAATAGGGTCGGCTCGGTCCCAAGCCTCTCATAGATATGGCGCCACTAGGTAGCACTGTATAGTTTAACTCTAGACTAGCTTGTATCCATAGTTACAGGTCAATAGCTTGTTTAGTTTTCGAATGACAGCATTTTAAACAAGACAACTTTAGAGTTTTCTCGAAAATGGGGGATTTGGAAAAACGAGCAGTGATTAAATAATTCCATTTGAAAGGCTTAACGCCTAAGGAAATCAAGAAGAAAATGGACGGTACATTGAAAGACTCTTTCCTTCATATTCAACGATTAAAAGGTGGGTTGCTGAGTTTAAGATGGGGCGTACGAGCACTAGTGATGAGCCTCGCTCTGAACGCCCTGTAGAAGTGACAACTCCAGAGATCATTGAAAAAAATAATCGTTTAACACTGGAAGATCGCAGATTACAGCTGTTTGAGATAGCAGAGGCTGTAAAAATATCAAAAGCGCGTGCAGGTAATATTTAAAGTAATGTTTTGGGCTTTCACAAGGTCCGTGCAAGATGTGTGCCGCGTTTGTTGACACCGGATCAAAAATTGTAAACAAAAACTCTCTCTGTGTAGAATGTGGAGTTCTACCGTAAAAATCCCAGTGAAGTTTTGAGACGGCTTGTTACCATGGATGAAACTTGGATACATCGCTACAGTCCAGAAAGTAAATCACAGTCAAAATAGTGGATTACGCTAGTTGAACAAACTCCAAAAAAGACAAAGTCAATTTTGTCAGCTAACTAGGTTATGGCGAGTGTTTTCTGGGATGCACAGGGAATTATTTTATCGATTACTTGGAAAAGGGTAAAAGTATCACTGGTGACTACTACGCAAACTTACTGCAATGTTTGAGTAATGAGGTGAAAAGAAGAATACCTCATTTGGCAACAAAAAAAAATAAATAAATAAATACATTTTCATCACGACCAGGCTCCGGCCCATCCTTCAGTCTTTGCAATGGGAAAAATGTGCGAATTAAAGTCCGAATAGCTTGAACAGCCACCCTATTAGGCAGATCTGGCTCTCAGTGACCAACGAGGAGGTCATTGATGTGGTAAACAGCTATTTTGAGGACCTGGATAAATCTCACTACAGAGATGGTTTAATTAAATTAGAACGCCGATATGACAAATGTATTAGCCTTTCTGGAGGTTATGTTGAGAAATAAAGCAAAAAAAAAAAAAAAGTTTATAAATGCTGTTTTCATTGAGAGGCCCGGGATTTATCAGCCGACCCTCGTACACACATATTCGTATTTTATATTATATCCGACGTGAACATTCAATTTATTGTTCTCATGTCATGTAGAGAAGCTAATAATTTGAAGAAATCTATTAATTTTGGGATCATGAAAATTCAACAGCTAGAACTTCTAATTTTAGAACTACCAGATTTCACCAAGTTTGGGTTCTCCACCTATATGCAATTCATTATATATCATTTTGGCTACTACCATATACAATAAAAGGTATAGGTAATTCTCAAATATACCTTTCATGTTGTGCATCCAATATGAAATACAATACATGATTTCTCTCATATAATAGGCGGCTCAAAATTGGGGAAGTCTAGTATCTTTCAAATTAGGTGTTTATGAAATTGCTCATGGTAGATTACTAGATTTCCAAAAATTGAGCACCTCTATTCAATATGAGAGCAATAATTCAGATTTTAACATTCAATACATTATAAAATAAGGAAATAAAGTTATATTTATAAAATAATGTACTTTCCAAATCTGGGACAAAATAAATATTAAGAGCCAAGTTAGATTCAGTTTATGGTAAAAGGTTTAACACTGTATTCCTGGCTATAATTTAGGAATAATCCTGAATGAGAGTTGAATGCAATATTCAAATTCGAAGGTTAATTTAACCCAAAAAATTTGTTGTTCCATTCACATGACTTTCTCTACATTTTTGCCACAATTTATTGCTAAAAAGCTTATGTTTCATTTTACTTCATGCAAATTAACAGAAATAGTCTTATTACTTGTTTCCGTGTAAGTACATAGAAGGGAAATAAGAGAGTACCATAGGCTAAAGTATTAGTAAAAAGCTAGTTGCTATGTAACTGAAGTTCCTTTGTTTGTATGGACAGGTGTTGACAAATTCCCGTATGAGAGACTTTCTAATTTTTAAAGCTGAAACCAATAACAATGAATAGCTCAAAAACAATTTACTTCACGAAAAAAATATATAACGTAAATTATGTGTTTTAACGAGTTCTACATTTCTGTTAACTAAGTTTTTGGCTCTCTCTTACGGCTTACCAGTTATGCAAAATCCCGCAAATTTAATCCAGAATAAAGTAGTCTTCAGAGGCTATTCCCAGAAAATTCAAGATATACATTTTATTTGTCATGTAAATATCAAAATGTTAGAAAAATGTTCCATAAAAAGGGTAGTTGTGGCTTCTTTGGAAGATACCAGCCTTAAATACCAAGTTTGGTATTTAATGTCTTTTAATTTTTGGGCTATGCTGTCCACAGACACACACACGCGCGGACCTTATTCTTTTATTGGATTCAGGGAGACCAAAAACATATATTTCCATGAAATCTCGGTATTCCACTTTTTGGGTCTACTTTCTCTATACCCTATGTATGTGTAGAGAAAGTAAAAAACTAGCCAGATCATAATACCCCTTGTTAGATTACAAGGACCCTCTCAAGAGTTTGACTATATTGTTGACTTATCCAACGTATCGATCACATTTCTTCACCATAGCAAAGTCCTTTTCTTCCCAATGTTAGTTGTTTTTGGGTAGGGAGAGGGCGAGAATTAACAATATGCTGGAGGTTCGTGATGTTATGGTGACCATGGTTTGCTACACATCTGCTTCAACATCTGGTTAGAATTCATATTGATCCTGAAACGCAAATGCTCTGCTGCATATGTTACAGAAATAATGAGGATAAATACCTATTACACTAAAATAATAGGGAAATAAACGCAATGCCTCTTCGGTTTACATCGCACAACGTGATTCATTTTATTTTTGCTCGGGAGAGCAAACGTAGACGATGACGAAAGACCAAGAAGCGTTATTATCTCTTAGCTAATTTAATTGTAATGTATTAATTGTTTTTTTTTTTTTTACTTTATCTGGCCCACTTATACCATGTACCTAGTGGTTAGAGAAGGAATTATATTCCATCCAAAAATTCTATATCGAGATTTCACCGGAAATATATGTTTTGGGGTCCCCTGAAAAAGGTCCGAGTGTGTGTCTGTGTGTGTATGTGCGTGTGTGTGGGCAACATAGCTCAAAAACTTGGTATTTAGGATTGATATCTTCCAAGGATGCGACACGAAGATTTTCAAGAAAATTCCCACACCCCAACTACCCTTTAAATGAAACATTTTTTGAACATTTTGATTTCCCCAAAAATGTCTAAAAATTTTTATTAAAATCTCCTATAAGAGGGTTGGGGCAAAATCCATGGCAACTATTTACTTTCTTGAAGATACCAGTCAGGTTGATGTTTGTGACATATACAGACGAAAGGACAAGGTGTTAACTACATGTGTGGACGATGAATAGCACTGAATATCGTGACGTACTAATTGATTACGATAGTATACAGGGCTATAAGGCCTTCACGGTGCAGAAGAATGACATGACAGCACATACAGTTGACATGACAAACCTGGACCTAAAGACCTTCAAAGTAGTCCTCTGCTACTATCACCACACGCTGCCAACGATGTGGGAGGCGGTGAATACATTGCCGCAGCATTGGCCGCACCGTGTGTGAATCAGGTCATCTGTTCGCGCACAACATTAGCAATGTCCTCTCGTGTTGACAGCATTAGCAATGTCCTCTCGCGTTGCAAACTGCCTACCACATAGTGGTTCCTTAACCTTTCGAATAAGATCAAAGTCACAGGGGGAAATGTTGGGAGAGTACGGTGGGTTGTCTAATTCTTCCCATCCCCAACTTCGCAGTAGCTGCCTTACACACTCTGCTTAGTGTGGTTTTGCATTGTCATGCAGGATTATTGCACTGTCCACAAGTTCCGGACGTTTCTCCCGAACGCCATGTCGTACCTGTTGCACCAGGAAGTGCATGTAGTACTGTGCGGTCACTGTTCTGCCATGTATAACAAAGTGGCAAATAGTGACACCCCTGACGCCATGCGCGACGGTCATCATCAATTTGATTGGGGAAGGATTCTGATGGAAGTTCTGCCTCCTTGGTGATCCAGCATGTCGCCACTCCGCAGAATGACGCTTCAGTTCTGGCTCGTGTGCCCTAGCCCAAAATGTATCGATGGCGATTATTCGTTACAAGAATTGATCGCCGTCCTGTTGCCAGCTTGCGAGGTGGTCGGAGCGTATTGCAAAGCGCACCCATCTTTGAACTTCCGTCAGTGCATGCGGTACCCACAGCAATGCGATTTGCGTAGTTGCAGCACATTACGCAATGCCCTGTGGACGGTGCGTTTCTCGATGCCACTTGCCCTCTCTAACTTCAGCAGCGTCTATCGTCTGTCTTCATCCAGGAGCTGCTCGACGACGGCACTTGCCACGTCGGTCCGCACACTGACAGGTCATCCCGAATTTTCACATCACTGGTTGACACACGTCCTTGCTGAAACTTTCCTGCCCATCGTGCTACTGTACGGTACGGTAGGGCATTATTTCGAAGGGCTACCACTAATTCACTGTGACATTCCATCGCATTTCTCCCTCGGAGTGCGGCTGTTTTAGTGTAAGCGAGCTGCTCAACTCGGGTTACTTCCATCTCGCACGACACTCACCAACTAACTAATTTCACAGCCCCGGCTGCACTATACCAGCTTTCACAGAGCCACCTGTTGTTCTGCAAACACACTATATCTGCAGAACTTCCACACGACACATATACGTTTGTGATCCGTTCACATATCTACAACAAAGAAAGTAGTTGCCATGACTTTTGCCCCAACCTTCGTATTTAAGATATTCATGTGGCAAATCAAATGTACCTATATCTTTCAGTTCTCAGGGAATAGGCTCTGAAGACATTTTAAGTCTGGAGGAGCTTTTCGGAATTTTGCGTAACTGGTAAACTATAAGAGGTAACATAAACTTACCACACAAAATGTAAAGGGTTCGCTAAAACATATAATTTATGCTATATAATTTTTCTCGTTTTTGAGATATTCCTTGTTATTAGTTTTAACTTTAATTATACTTTTCTTATACGGGACTTTGTCAACTCCTGTCCATACAAAGGTACTTCAAACACATAGTAACCGGTTTTTAAAATATTTGACTATCGATTTAGTCTAGTGTATTCCTCTATTTCCCTTCTACTTACAAGGAAGCAAGTAATGCGACAATTTCTGCTAATGTTTACCACGATTATCGTAAAATATATAGGAAAATAAGCCCTTTATAAATATTTTATTACAAAGATGCAGATAAAGCCATGTGAATGGAACACCGATTCGTTATTGTCTATTAGCTGATTAATTGCAATTTTTACTTTTATAATTTTTTTATTTACTTATTTATTTATTTATTTATTTATTTTTTTTTGCTTCCTGATATTATTTTTGGATTCCATTTGACATTTACAATCAGAAAGGTCCATATATGAGCATAATTATATCTGAATACCAGGCACAATAAACTTTGGGCTTTGTAGGCCAAAAATTGGTTGTTCATTTTCTTTTTCAGCAATATCTTTAACTTTTTTTAGGTCGTACACAGTGGTGGAGGAATTTCTTGACAATCTTTGTTTCGTATCCTTGGAGGATGTTGAACTTAATTATTAAGTTTGGTATCTGACCGAAAATTCGTTTTTCAGATCCTGTTCACAGATATGCATACCACATGCGCACGAATACATACATTCACACATACACAGCTTTTGCTAAATGCATGTTTTTAGATACAGAGGACCCTAAAATATGTATTCCAGTGAAATTTCTGTATCAAATTTTTGGGTTTGTTATAATACCCTCTGTACTATGTACTAAGTAGGGACAGTAAAAAGCATTACACATAAATAAGTTTATGTAAATGGAATTGACGATAATGATGATAATAATAGTAATAATAATAACCTTAGTTATCATTCATTTCATGATTGATATTAGTTTATAGTATTCATTCATATTTTAGCTGTCCTTGACATTTACGAACAGTTTAATCACAGAGTAATTTGCCTCTAAATACTTTAACAGCGCATTTTCACTATACCAGGTAGTCTAATAGTGTGGTATTACATGTGTGCAGAAACTCTTCGAGCTTATAAAATTTCAGAACTCCACGGGATAAATCCAAGCGAGAGCGACCTTCGTTCTTCTCCTCTTACATATCAGCGCAACGGTGAAGGAATGATAGGTGGTTGCCAGACTTGTACTAGAGTCCGTGATGATAACAAGAACCGTATTAACATACGTAGAAAGTTAATGTGTTTTCCACTCCAATTTTAGAACCTTTAGTTTTAGAGAACAAAGGCACCTTTTAGATTCACTTGTAATTAAAAAGTCTATTTCACCCATCAGTATCCGCCAATAACCAGTTTTGTAATTTTGTATACGCTGTTCTTATTTTTCATTAGAGACTAGATCCACTGTAAGCTTAAATTAAACCATTAAGGCGCCATCACAAAAACCATGTCTGGGAGTATTTAATGTTTCATTTTATTATTATTCTTATCATTATTATTATAATATTATTATCATCACTATTATTATTGATTTTTTTGGCAGAATAAAAAGACACGAAATATTATAACGAAGAACATGAAATCACAAGAGTGCAGAGAAACATTACCTGCCTACGGGTTTGAGTGTTTTTGTTACAACGCTTTGATGTTTGGGTTTCTTGCTAGGGTACAATGCGCAATAATAATAATATTAACTATAGTAATAATAGCAATTAACAATACAGTAAAACATTACATTGTGTCGTTTTTACAGATTTCTCTTTATGACGCTTTCTGCTTTGGTTTACTCCAACCAAATACTGCGTAATAATATTAATAATGATAATACAGTAAAACACTTCACGCTCTTAAATTGAATGTTTTTCTATCGTATCGTATTAGTTCCTGTTGTATACGATAGGGAGGAAATAATAATGACAATGATAATTATACAGCGAAATGCTACGTGCTATCATGTTGGTATGTTTGTTTACGCTGTATATGTGTAGCTACGTAATAATATTAATAATAATAATAATAATAATATAATTATAATTATGATAACCACAATAACGTTATACTAATAGCTATAATAACTATTGTTATAATACTAATAATTATTATATATTTTATATATTATTATAATCATTATTATTATAATAGAGTGAGATACCTCGTGCTCACGTACATGACACATAGTTGTTATTACGGTGCCTTAATGGTTTAATTTAACCTTAAATTGGGTCTAGTCTCTAATGTAAATTAAGAACAGAGTTTTACGCAATTACAAACTGCTTATTGGCGGATAGTGATAGAGTAAAATAGAATGTTTATATACGTGTGTATCTAAAAAACAAAGGCGCTGTAATTGAAGTGAAAGCATGTTAATTTTCTCCGTGTGTTTATACGGTTCTTATATATCACCACGAACTCTAGTACAAGTCTGGGAACCGCCTCGCATTCCTTCACCGCTTACGCTGATATGCAAGAGGAGAACGAAGATCGTTCTCGCTTACATCGCCACTGACCGTCCTATGCTTGGATTTACCCTATGGATTTCTGCAATTTTTATAGTGGATGACAATCGAAATAGGATGCTGTTGGATCATCTGGTAATTGGTTGAATTGTTTTCTTCACACAAGCCATGTGTAGGACAGGAGTTGGATTTGCTCTATCATTGAGCTACCATTGTAACATGCCGGCATAGCATTGCATTTCTTAACTGACTCGCATGTTTCCCGGTAAACCAAAAGATGATCTCAAATTATTTTCAGATGACAACCCCAATGGCAACTTACAATGTTGTAAGTACTTCAAGTTCCAGCATTCATAGTATAGCCAATTATTATGGTCAATGGGTGTTGGTTTATAATGGGTATTGGCCATAAGAGTTGCTACATATATTAGCATGAAAGAAATGGAAGAATACGCTTTTTAACAGTAATTTGCTGCAGAGATGTAGAGAAAGTCATGTGAACGGATCACATCCGATTTTTTTTATCTTGATTATCATTATGTAGTTAAAAGAATCTTTATTATTAGCATGAAGGAAATGGAAGAATACGCTTTTTAACAGTAATTTGTTACAGAAATGTAGAGAAAGTCATATGAATGGAATACATCAGAGTTTCTTTATCTCGCTTAGCATTATCCAGATAAAAGAAGGGTTTGTTTGCAGAACAGGTACAGAAAATCGTGTGACTGGTACACATACGATTTTTACTTTCTCTACGCGCACTATGTACACAGTGTATAGAGAAGATATTGTAATGCACCCAAAAAATCCATACCGAGGTTTTACCGGAAATACATGTTTTAGGACCCCCTGAGTCCAAAAAAAAAAAGCATTTTGAGCAAAATGTCCGTGTATGTGTGTGTTTATCTGTGGGCAGCATAGCTCAAAAATGAAAAGATCGTTAAAAACCAAACTTGGTATTTAAGTTTGGTATCTTCCAAGGAAAATATCCCTACCCCAAACTACTCTTTACATGGAAAAAATTTTGAAAATTTTGATGCTCTTCAAAATGGCTGTAACGATTTCTATTAAAATATGGTATATTTAAGATATTTATTTGCCAAATAAAATGTATATCTTGAATTTTCTGGGAATAGCCTCTGAAGACTACTTTATTGTGGATGAATTTTACGGAATTTTGCACAACTGTTAAACCAATCGTTCACGGAAACCAATCTCTAATTAGGGCAGTCTGCTACCGTGAACAGTTGCGAATGGAAGGTAATTTGACGTGGGCATCAAAATTAAAGAAAGGGTTGGAAACCATTGGGATGGGAGACATTCTAATTTTTAAAGCTGAAACCAATAACAATGAATAGCTCAAAAACAATTTACTTCACGAAAAAAATATATAACGTAAATTATGTGTTTTAACGAGTTCTACATTTCTGTTAACTAAGTTTTTGGCTCTCTCTTACGGCTTACCAGTTATGCAAAATCCCGCAAATTTAATCCAGAATAAAGTAGTCTTCAGAGGCTATTCCCAGAAAATTCAAGATATACATTTTATTTGTCATGTAAATATCAAAATGTTAGAAAAATGTTCCATAAAAAGGGTAGTTGTGGCTTCTTTGGAAGATACCAGCCTTAAATACCAAGTTTGGTATTTAATGTCTTTTAATTTTTGGGCTATGCTGTCCACAGACACACACACGCGCGGACCTTATTCTTTTATTGGATTCAGGGAGACCAAAAACATATATTTCCATGAAATCTCGGTATTCCACTTTTTGGGTCTACTTTCTCTATACCCTATGTATGTGTAGAGAAAGTAAAAAACTAGCCAGATCATAATACCCCTTGTTAGATTACAAGGACCCTCTCAAGAGTTTGACTATATTGTTGACTTATCCAACGTATCGATCACATTTCTTCACCATAGCAAAGTCCTTTTCTTCCCAATGTTAGTTGTTTTTGGGTAGGGAGAGGGCGAGAATTAACAATATGCTGGAGGTTCGTGATGTTATGGTGACCATGGTTTGCTACACATCTGCTTCAACATCTGGTTAGAATTCATATTGATCCTGAAACGCAAATGCTCTGCTGCATATGTTACAGAAATAATGAGGATAAATACCTATTACACTAAAATAATAGGGAAATAAACGCAATGCCTCTTCGGTTTACATCGCACAACGTGATTCATTTTATTTTTGCTCGGGAGAGCAAACGTAGACGATGACGAAAGACCAAGAAGCGTTATTATCTCTTAGCTAATTTAATTGTAATGTATTAATTGTTTTTTTTTTTTTTACTTTATCTGGCCCACTTATACCATGTACCTAGTGGTTAGAGAAGGAATTATATTCCATCCAAAAATTCTATATCGAGATTTCACCGGAAATATATGTTTTGGGGTCCCCTGAAAAAGGTCCGAGTGTGTGTCTGTGTGTGTATGTGCGTGTGTGTGGGCAACATAGCTCAAAAACTTGGTATTTAGGATTGATATCTTCCAAGGATGCGACACGAAGATTTTCAAGAAAATTCCCACACCCCAACTACCCTTTAAATGAAACATTTTTTGAACATTTTGATTTCCCCAAAAATGTCTAAAAATTTTTATTAAAATCTCTTATAAGAGGGTTGGGGCAAAATCCATGGCAACTATTTACTTTCTTGAAGATACCAGTCAGGTTGATGTTTGTGACATATACAGACGAAAGGACAAGGTGTTAACTACATGTGTGGACGATGAATAGCACTGAATATCGTGACGTACTAATTGATTACGATAGTATACAGGGCTATAAGGCCTTCACGGTGCAGAAGAATGACATGACAGCACATACAGTTGACATGACAAACCTGGACCTAAAGACCTTCAAAGTAGTCCTCTGCTACTATCACCACACGCTGCCAACGATGTGGGAGGCGGTGAATACATTGCCGCAGCATTTGCCGCACCGTGTGTGAATCAGGTCATCTGTTCGCGCACAACATTAGCAATGTCCTCTCGTGTTGACAGCATTAGCAATGTCCTCTCGCGTTGCAAACTGCCTACCACATAGTGGTTCCTTAACCTTTCGAATAAGATCAAAGTCACAGGGGGAAATGTTGGGAGAGTACGGTGGGTTGTCTAATTCTTCCCATCCCCAACTTCGCAGTAGCTGCCTTACACACTCTGCTTAGTGTGGTTTTGCATTGTCATGCAGGATTATTGCACTGTCCACAAGTTCCGGACGTTTCTCCCGAACGCCATGTCGTACCTGTTGCACCAGGAAGTGCATGTAGTACTGTGCGGTCACTGTTCTGCCATGTATAACAAAGTGGCAAATAGTGACACCCCTGACGCCATGCGCGACGGTCATCATCAATTTGATTGGGGAAGGATTCTGATGGAAGTTCTGCCTCCTTGGTGATCCAGCATGTCGCCACTCCGCAGAATGACGCTTCAGTTCTGGCTCGTGTGCCCTAGCCCAAAATGTATCGATGGCGATTATTCGTTACAAGAATTGATCGCCGTCCTGTTGCCAGCTTGCGAGGTGGTCGGAGCGTATTGCAAAGCGCACCCATCTTTGAACTTCCGTCAGTGCATGCGGTACCCACAGCAATGCGATTTGCGTAGTTGCAGCACATTACGCAATGCCCTGTGGACGGTGCGTTTCTCGATGCCACTTGCCCTCTCTAACTTCAGCAGCGTCTATCGTCTGTCTTCATCCAGGAGCTGCTCGACGACGGCACTTGCCACGTCGGTCCGCACACTGACAGGTCATCCCGAATTTTCACATCACTGGTTGACACACGTCCTTGCTGAAACTTTCCTGCCCATCGTGCTACTGTACGGTACGGTAGGGCATTATTTCGAAGGGCTACCACTAATTCACTGTGACATTCCATCGCATTTCTCCCTCGGAGTGCGGCTGTTTTAGTGTAAGCGAGCTGCTCAACTCGGGTTACTTCCATCTCGCACGACACTCACCAACTAACTAATTTCACAGCCCCGGCTGCACTATACCAGCTTTCACAGAGCCACCTGTTGTTCTGCAAACACACTATATCTGCAGAACTTCCACACGACACATATACGTTTGTGATCCGTTCACATATCTACAACAAAGAAAGTAGTTGCCATGACTTTTGCCCCAACCTTCGTATTTAAGATATTCATGTGGCAAATCAAATGTACCTATATCTTTCAGTTCTCAGGGAATAGGCTCTGAAGACATTTTAAGTCTGGAGGAGCTTTTCGGAATTTTGCGTAACTGGTAAACTATAAGAGGTAACATAAACTTACCACACAAAATGTAAAGGGTTCGCTAAAACATATAATTTATGCTATATAATTTTTCTCGTTTTTGAGATATTCCTTGTTATTAGTTTTAACTTTAATTATACTTTTCTTATACGGGACTTTGTCAACTCCTGTCCATACAAAGGTACTTCAAACACATAGTAACCGGTTTTTAAAATATTTGACTATCGATTTAGTCTAGTGTATTCCTCTATTTCCCTTCTACTTACAAGGAAGCAAGTAATGCGACAATTTCTGCTAATGTTTACCACGATTATCGTAAAATATATAGGAAAATAAGCCCTTTATAAATATTTTATTACAAAGATGCAGATAAAGCCATGTGAATGGAACACCGATTCGTTATTGTCTATTAGCTGATTAATTGCAATTTTTATTTTTATAATTTTTTTATTTACTTATTTATTTATTTATTTATTTATTTTTTTTTTGCTTCCTGATATTATTTTTGGATTCCATTTGACATTTACAATCAGAAAGGTCCATATATGAGCATAATTATATCTGAATACCAGGCACAATAAACTTTGGGCTTTGTAGGCCAAAAATTGGTTGTTCATTTTCTTTTTCAGCAATATCTTTAACTTTTTTTAGGTCGTACACAGTGGTGGAGGAATTTCTTGACAATCTTTGTTTCGTATCCTTGGAGGATGTTGAACTTAATTATTAAGTTTGGTATCTGACCGAAAATTCGTTTTTCAGATCCTGTTCACAGATACGCATACCACGTGCGCACGAATACATACATTCACACATACACAGCTTTTGCTAAATGCATGTTTTTAGATACAGAGGACCCTAAAATATGTATTCCAGTGAAATTTCTGTATCAAATTTTTGGGTTTGTTATAATACCCTCTGTACTATGTACTAAGTAGGGACAGTAAAAAGCATTACACATAAATAAGTTTATGTAAATGGAATTGACGATAATGATGATAATAATAGTAATAATAATAACCTTAGTTATCATTCATTTCATGATTGATATTAGTTTATAGTATTCATTCATATTTTAGCTGTCCTTGACATTTACGAACAGTTTAATCACAGAGTAATTTGCCTCTAAATACTTTAACAGCGCATTTTCACTATACCAGGTAGTCTAATAGTGTGGTATTACATGTGTGCAGAAACTCTTCGAGCTTATAAAATTTCAGAACTCCACGGGATAAATCCAAGCGAGAGCGACCTTCGTTCTTCTCCTCTTACATATCAGCGCAACGGTGAAGGAATGATAGGTGGTTCCCAGACTTGTACTAGAGTCCGTGATGATAACAAGAACCGTATTAACATACGTAGAAAGTTAATGTGTTTTCCACTCCAATTTTAGAACCTTTAGTTTTAGAGAACAAAGGCACCTTTTAGATTCACTTGTAATTAAAAAGTCTATTTCACCCATCAGTATCCGCCAATAACCAGTTTTGTAATTTTGTATACGCTGTTCTTATTTTTCATTAGAGACTAGATCCACTGTAAGCTTAAATTAAACCATTAAGGCGCCATCACAAAAACCATGTCTGGGAGTATTTAATGTTTCATTTTATTATTATTCTTATCATTATTATTATAATATTATTATCATCACTATTATTATTGATTTTTTTGGCAGAATAAAAAGACACGAAATATTATAACGAAGAACATGAAATCACAAGAGTGCAGAGAAACATTACCTGCCTACGGGTTTGAGTGTTTTTGTTACAACGCTTTGATGTTTGGGTTTCTTGCTAGGGTACAATGCGCAATAATAATAATATTAACTATAGTAATAATAGCAATTAACAATACAGTAAAACATTACATTGTGTCGTTTTTACAGATTTCTCTTTATGACGCTTTCTGCTTTGGTTTACTCCAACCAAATACTGCGTAATAATATTAATAATGATAATACAGTAAAACACTTCACGCTCTTAAATTGAATGTTTTTCTATCGTATCGTATTAGTTCCTGTTGTATACGATAGGGAGGAAATAATAATGACAATGATAATTATACAGCGAAATGCTACGTGCTATCATGTTGGTATGTTTGTTTACGCTGTATATGTGTAGCTACGTAATAATATTAATAATAATAATAATAATAATAATAATATAATTATAATTATGATAACCACAATAACGTTATACTAATAGCTATAATAACTATTGTTATAATACTAATAATTATTATATATTTTATATATTATTATAATCATTATTATTATAATAGAGTGAGATACCTCGTGCTCACGTACATGACACATAGTTGTTATTACGGTGCCTTAATGGTTTAATTTAACCTTAAATTGGGTCTAGTCTCTAATGTAAATTAAGAACAGAGTTTTACGCAATTACAAACTGCTTATTGGCGGATAGTGATAGAGTAAAATAGAATGTTTATATACGTGTGTATCTAAAAAACAAAGGCGCTGTAATTGAAGTGAAAGCATGTTAATTTTCTCCGTGTGTTTATACGGTTCTTATATATCACCACGAACTCTAGTACAAGTCTGGGAACCGCCTCGCATTCCTTCACCGCTTACGCTGATATGCAAGAGGAGAACGAAGATCGTTCTCGCTTACATCGCCACTGACCGTCCTATGCTTGGATTTACCCTATGGATTTCTGCAATTTTTATAGTGGATGACAATCGAAATAGGATGCTGTTGGATCATCTGGTAATTGGTTGAATTGTTTTCTTCACACAAGCCATGTGTAGGACAGGAGTTGGATTTGCTCTACCATTGAGCTACCATTGTAACATGCCGGCATAGCATTGCATTTCTTAACTGACTCGCATGTTTCCCGGTAAACCAAAAGATGATCTCAAATTATTTTCAGATGACAACCCCAATGGCAACTTACAATGTTGTAAGTACTTCAAGTTCCAGCATTCATAGTATAGCCAATTATTATGGTCAATGGGTGTTGGTTTATAATGGGTATTGGCCATAAGAGTTGCTACATATATTAGCATGAAAGAAATGGAAGAATACGCTTTTTAACAGTAATTTGCTGCAGAGATGTAGAGAAAGTCATGTGAACGGATCACATCCGATTTTTTTTATCTTGATTATCATTATGTAGTTAAAAGAATCTTTATTATTAGCATGAAGGAAATGGAAGAATACGCTTTTTAACAGTAATTTGTTACAGAAATGTAGAGAAAGTCATATGAATGGAATACATCAGAGTTTCTTTATCTCGCTTAGCATTATCCAGATAAAAGAAGGGTTTGTTTGCAGAACAGGTAGAGAAAATCGTGTGACTGGTACACATACGATTTTTACTTTCTCTACGCGCACTATGTACACAGTGTATAGAGAAGATATTGTAATGCACCCAAAAAATCCATACCGAGGTTTTACCGGAAATACATGTTTTAGGACCCCCTGAGTCCAAAAAAAAAAAGCATTTTGAGCAAAATGTCCGTGTATGTGTGTGTTTATCTGTGGGCAGCATAGCTCAAAAATGAAAAGATCGTTAAAAACCAAACTTGGTATTTAAGTTTGGTATCTTCCAAGGAAAATATCCCTACCCCAAACTACTCTTTACATGGAAAAAATTTTGAAGATTTTGATGCTCTTCAAAATGGCTGTAACGATTTCTATTAAAATATGGTATATTTAAGATATTTATTTGCCAAATAAAATGTATATCTTGAATTTTCTGGGAATAGCCTCTGAAGACTACTTTATTGTGGATGAATTTTACGGAATTTTGCACAACTGTTAAACCAATCGTTCACGGAAACCAATCTCTAATTAGGGCAGTCTGCTACCGTGAACAGTTGCGAATGGAAGGTAATTTGACGTGGGCATCAAAATTAAAGAAAGGGTTGGAAACCATTGGGATGGGAGACATTCTAATTTTTAAAGCTGAAACCAATAACAATGAATAGCTCAAAAACAATTTACTTCACGAAAAAAATATATAACGTAAATTATGTGTTTTAACGAGTTCTACATTTCTGTTAACTAAGTTTTTGGCTCTCTCTTACGGCTTACCAGTTATGCAAAATCCCGCAAATTTAATCCAGAATAAAGTAGTCTTCAGAGGCTATTCCCAGAAAATTCAAGATATACATTTTATTTGTCATGTAAATATCAAAATGTTAGAAAAATGTTCCATAAAAAGGGTAGTTGTGGCTTCTTTGGAAGATACCAGCCTTAAATACCAAGTTTGGTATTTAATGTCTTTTAATTTTTGGGCTATGCTGTCCACAGACACACACACGCGCGGACCTTATTCTTTTATTGGATTCAGGGAGACCAAAAACATATATTTCCATGAAATCTCGGTATTCCACTTTTTGGGTCTACTTTCTCTATACCCTATGTATGTGTAGAGAAAGTAAAAAACTAGCCAGATCATAATACCCCTTGTTAGATTACAAGGACCCTCTCAAGAGTTTGACTATATTGTTGACTTATCCAACGTATCGATCACATTTCTTCACCATAGCAAAGTCCTTTTCTTCCCAATGTTAGTTGTTTTTGGGTAGGGAGAGGGCGAGAATTAACAATATGCTGGAGGTTCGTGATGTTATGGTGACCATGGTTTGCTACACATCTGCTTCAACATCTGGTTAGAATTCATATTGATCCTGAAACGCAAATGCTCTGCTGCATATGTTACAGAAATAATGAGGATAAATACCTATTACACTAAAATAATAGGGAAATAAACGCAATGCCTCTTCGGTTTACATCGCACAACGTGATTCATTTTATTTTTGCTCGGGAGAGCAAACGTAGACGATGACGAAAGACCAAGAAGCGTTATTATCTCTTAGCTAATTTAATTGTAATGTATTAATTGTTTTTTTTTTTTACTTTATCTGGCCCACTTATACCATGTACCTAGTGGTTAGAGAAGGAATTATATTCCATCCAAAAATTCTATATCGAGATTTCACCGGAAATATATGTTTTGGGGTCCCCTGAAAAAGGTCCGAGTGTGTGTCTGTGTGTGTATGTGCGTGTGTGTGGGCAACATAGCTCAAAAACTTGGTATTTAGGATTGATATCTTCCAAGGATGCGACACGAAGATTTTCAAGAAAATTCCCACACCCCAACTACCCTTTAAATGAAACATTTTTTGAACATTTTGATTTCCCCAAAAATGTCTAAAAATTTTTATTAAAATCTCTTATAAGAGGGTTGGGGCAAAATCCATGGCAACTATTTACTTTCTTGAAGATACCAGTCAGGTTGATGTTTGTGACATATACAGACGAAAGGACAAGGTGTTAACTACATGTGTGGACGATGAATAGCACTGAATATCGTGACGTACTAATTGATTACGATAGTATACAGGGCTATAAGGCCTTCACGGTGCAGAAGAATGACATGACAGCACATACAGTTGACATGACAAACCTGGACCTAAAGACCTTCAAAGTAGTCCTCTGCTACTATCACCACACGCTGCCAACGATGTGGGAGGCGGTGAATACATTGCCGCAGCATTTGCCGCACCGTGTGTGAATCAGGTCATCTGTTCGCGCACAACATTAGCAATGTCCTCTCGTGTTGACAGCATTAGCAATGTCCTCTCGCGTTGCAAACTGCCTACCACATAGTGGTTCCTTAACCTTTCGAATAAGATCAAAGTCACAGGGGGAAATGTTGGGAGAGTACGGTGGGTTGTCTAATTCTTCCCATCCCCAACTTCGCAGTAGCTGCCTTACACACTCTGCTTAGTGTGGTTTTGCATTGTCATGCAGGATTATTGCACTGTCCACAAGTTCCGGACGTTTCTCCCGAACGCCATGTCGTACCTGTTGCACCAGGAAGTGCATGTAGTACTGTGCGGTCACTGTTCTGCCATGTATAACAAAGTGGCAAATAGTGACACCCCTGACGCCATGCGCGACGGTCATCATCAATTTGATTGGGGAAGGATTCTGATGGAAGTTCTGCCTCCTTGGTGATCCAGCATGTCGCCACTCCGCAGAATGACGCTTCAGTTCTGGCTCGTGTGCCCTAGCCCAAAATGTATCGATGGCGATTATTCGTTACAAGAATTGATCGCCGTCCTGTTGCCAGCTTGCGAGGTGGTCGGAGCGTATTGCAAAGCGCACCCATCTTTGAACTTCCGTCAGTGCATGCGGTACCCACAGCAATGCGATTTGCGTAGTTGCAGCACATTACGCAATGCCCTGTGGACGGTGCGTTTCTCGATGCCACTTGCCCTCTCTAACTTCAGCAGCGTCTATCGTCTGTCTTCATCCAGGAGCTGCTCGACGACGGCACTTGCCACGTCGGTCCGCACACTGACAGGTCATCCCGAATTTTCACATCACTGGTTGACACACGTCCTTGCTGAAACTTTCCTGCCCATCGTGCTACTGTACGGTACGGTAGGGCATTATTTCGAAGGGCTACCACTAATTCACTGTGACATTCCATCGCATTTCTCCCTCGGAGTGCGGCTGTTTTAGTGTAAGCGAGCTGCTCAACTCGGGTTACTTCCATCTCGCACGACACTCACCAACTAACTAATTTCACAGCCCCGGCTGCACTATACCAGCTTTCACAGAGCCACCTGTTGTTCTGCAAACACACTATATCTGCAGAACTTCCACACGACACATATACGTTTGTGATCCGTTCACATATCTACAACAAAGAAAGTAGTTGCCATGACTTTTGCCCCAACCTTCGTATTTAAGATATTCATGTGGCAAATCAAATGTACCTATATCTTTCAGTTCTCAGGGAATAGGCTCTGAAGACATTTTAAGTCTGGAGGAGCTTTTCGGAATTTTGCGTAACTGGTAAACTATAAGAGGTAACATAAACTTACCACACAAAATGTAAAGGGTTCGCTAAAACATATAATTTATGCTATATAATTTTTCTCGTTTTTGAGATATTCCTTGTTATTAGTTTTAACTTTAATTATACTTTTCTTATACGGGACTTTGTCAACTCCTGTCCATACAAAGGTACTTCAAACACATAGTAACCGGTTTTTAAAATATTTGACTATCGATTTAGTCTAGTGTATTCCTCTATTTCCCTTCTACTTACAAGGAAGCAAGTAATGCGACAATTTCTGCTAATGTTTACCACGATTATCGTAAAATATATAGGAAAATAAGCCCTTTATAAATATTTTATTACAAAGATGCAGATAAAGCCATGTGAATGGAACACCGATTCGTTATTGTCTATTAGCTGATTAATTGCAATTTTTATTTTTATAATTTTTTTATTTACTTATTTATTTATTTATTTATTTATTTTTTTTTTGCTTCCTGATATTATTTTTGGATTCCATTTGACATTTACAATCAGAAAGGTCCATATATGAGCATAATTATATCTGAATACCAGGCACAATAAACTTTGGGCTTTGTAGGCCAAAAATTGGTTGTTCATTTTCTTTTTCAGCAATATCTTTAACTTTTTTTAGGTCGTACACAGTGGTGGAGGAATTTCTTGACAATCTTTGTTTCGTATCCTTGGAGGATGTTGAACTTAATTATTAAGTTTGGTATCTGACCGAAAATTCGTTTTTCAGATCCTGTTCACAGATACGCATACCACGTGCGCACGAATACATACATTCACACATACACAGCTTTTGCTAAATGCATGTTTTTAGATACAGAGGACCCTAAAATATGTATTCCAGTGAAATTTCTGTATCAAATTTTTGGGTTTGTTATAATACCCTCTGTACTATGTACTAAGTAGGGACAGTAAAAAGCATTACACATAAATAAGTTTATGTAAATGGAATTGACGATAATGATGATAATAATAGTAATAATAATAACCTTAGTTATCATTCATTTCATGATTGATATTAGTTTATAGTATTCATTCATATTTTAGCTGTCCTTGACATTTACGAACAGTTTAATCACAGAGTAATTTGCCTCTAAATACTTTAACAGCGCATTTTCACTATACCAGGTAGTCTAATAGTGTGGTATTACATGTGTGCAGAAACTCTTCGAGCTTATAAAATTTCAGAACTCCACGGGATAAATCCAAGCGAGAGCGACCTTCGTTCTTCTCCTCTTACATATCAGCGCAACGGTGAAGGAATGATAGGTGGTTGCCAGACTTGTACTAGAGTCCGTGATGATAACAAGAACCGTATTAACATACGTAGAAAGTTAATGTGTTTTCCACTCCAATTTTAGAACCTTTAGTTTTAGAGAACAAAGGCACCTTTTAGATTCACTTGTAATTAAAAAGTCTATTTCACCCATCAGTATCCGCCAATAACCAGTTTTGTAATTTTGTATACGCTGTTCTTATTTTTCATTAGAGACTAGATCCACTGTAAGCTTAAATTAAACCATTAAGGCGCCATCACAAAAACCATGTCTGGGAGTATTTAATGTTTCATTTTATTATTATTCTTATCATTATTATTATAATATTATTATCATCACTATTATTATTGATTTTTTTGGCAGAATAAAAAGACACGAAATATTATAACGAAGAACATGAAATCACAAGAGTGCAGAGAAACATTACCTGCCTACGGGTTTGAGTGTTTTTGTTACAACGCTTTGATGTTTGGGTTTCTTGCTAGGGTACAATGCGCAATAATAATAATATTAACTATAGTAATAATAGCAATTAACAATACAGTAAAACATTACATTGTGTCGTTTTTACAGATTTCTCTTTATGACGCTTTCTGCTTTGGTTTACTCCAACCAAATACTGCGTAATAATATTAATAATGATAATACAGTAAAACACTTCACGCTCTTAAATTGAATGTTTTTCTATCGTATCGTATTAGTTCCTGTTGTATACGATAGGGAGGAAATAATAATGACAATGATAATTATACAGCGAAATGCTACGTGCTATCATGTTGGTATGTTTGTTTACGCTGTATATGTGTAGCTACGTAATAATATTAATAATAATAATAATAATATAATTATAATTATGATAACCACAATAACGTTATACTAATAGCTATAATAACTATTGTTATAATACTAATAATTATTATATATTTTATATATTATTATAATCATTATTATTATAATAGAGTGAGATACCTCGTGCTCACGTACATGACACATAGTTGTTATTACGGTGCCTTAATGGTTTAATTTAACCTTAAATTGGGTCTAGTCTCTAATGTAAATTAAGAACAGAGTTTTACGCAATTACAAACTGCTTATTGGCGGATAGTGATAGAGTAAAATAGAATGTTTATATTCGTGTGTATCTAAAAAACAAAGGCGCTGTAATTGAAGTGAAAGCATGTTAATTTTCTCCGTGTGTTTATACGGTTCTTATATATCACCACGAACTCTAGTACAAGTCTGGGAACCGCCTCGCATTCCTTCACCGCTTACGCTGATATGCAAGAGGAGAACGAAGATCGTTCTCGCTTACATCGCCACTGACCGTCCTATGCTTGGATTTACCCTATGGATTTCTGCAATTTTTATAGTGGATGACAATCGAAATAGGATGCTGTTGGATCATCTGGTAATTGGTTGAATTGTTTTCTTCACACAAGCCATGTGTAGGACAGGAGTTGGATTTGCTCTATCATTGAGCTACCATTGTAACATGCCGGCATAGCATTGCATTTCTTAACTGACTCGCATGTTTCCCGGTAAACCAAAAGATGATCTCAAATTATTTTCAGATGACAACCCCAATGGCAACTTACAATGTTGTAAGTACTTCAAGTTCCAGCATTCATAGTATAGCCAATTATTATGGTCAATGGGTGTTGGTTTATAATGGGTATTGGCCATAAGAGTTGCTACATATATTAGCATGAAAGAAATGGAAGAATACGCTTTTTAACAGTAATTTGCTGCAGAGATGTAGAGAAAGTCATGTGAACGGATCACATCCGATTTTTTTTATCTTGATTATCATTATGTAGTTAAAAGAATCTTTATTATTAGCATGAAGGAAATGGAAGAATACGCTTTTTAACAGTAATTTGTTACAGAAATGTAGAGAAAGTCATATGAATGGAATACATCAGAGTTTCTTTATCTCGCTTAGCATTATCCAGATAAAAGAAGGGTTTGTTTGCAGAACAGGTAGAGAAAATCGTGTGACTGGTACACATACGATTTTTACTTTCTCTACGCGCACTATGTACACAGTGTATAGAGAAGATATTGTAATGCACCCAAAAAATCCATACCGAGGTTTTACCGGAAATACATGTTTTAGGACCCCCTGAGTCCAAAAAAAAAAAGCATTTTGAGCAAAATGTCCGTGTATGTGTGTGTTTATCTGTGGGCAGCATAGCTCAAAAATGAAAAGATCGTTAAAAACCAAACTTGGTATTTAAGTTTGGTATCTTCCAAGGAAAATATCCCTACCCCAAACTACTCTTTACATGGAAAAAATTTTGAAAATTTTGATGCTCTTCAAAATGGCTGTAACGATTTCTATTAAAATATGGTATATTTAAGATATTTATTTGCCAAATAAAATGTATATCTTGAATTTTCTGGGAATAGCCTCTGAAGACTACTTTATTGTGGATGAATTTTACGGAATTTTGCACAACTGTTAAACCAATCGTTCACGGAAACCAATCTCTAATTAGGGCAGTCTGCTACCGTGAACAGTTGCGAATGGAAGGTAATTTGACGTGGGCATCAAAATTAAAGAAAGGGTTGGAAACCATTGGGATGGGAGACATTCTAATTTTTAAAGCTGAAACCAATAACAATGAATAGCTCAAAAACAATTTACTTCACGAAAAAAATATATAACGTAAATTATGTGTTTTAACGAGTTCTACATTTCTGTTAACTAAGTTTTTGGCTCTCTCTTACGGCTTACCAGTTATGCAAAATCCCGCAAATTTAATCCAGAATAAAGTAGTCTTCAGAGGCTATTCCCAGAAAATTCAAGATATACATTTTATTTGTCATGTAAATATCAAAATGTTAGAAAAATGTTCCATAAAAAGGGTAGTTGTGGCTTCTTTGGAAGATACCAGCCTTAAATACCAAGTTTGGTATTTAATGTCTTTTAATTTTTGGGCTATGCTGTCCACAGACACACACACACGCGCGGACCTTATTCTTTTATTGGATTCAGGGAGACCAAAAACATATATTTCCATGAAATCTCGGTATTCCACTTTTTGGGTCTACTTTCTCTATACCCTATGTATGTGTAGAGAAAGTAAAAAACTAGCCAGATCATAATACCCCTTGTTAGATTACAAGGACCCTCTCAAGAGTTTGACTATATTGTTGACTTATCCAACGTATCGATCACATTTCTTCACCATAGCAAAGTCCTTTTCTTCCCAATGTTAGTTGTTTTTGGGTAGGGAGAGGGCGAGAATTAACAATATGCTGGAGGTTCGTGATGTTATGGTGACCATGGTTTGCTACACATCTGCTTCAACATCTGGTTAGAATTCATATTGATCCTGAAACGCAAATGCTCTGCTGCATATGTTACAGAAATAATGAGGATAAATACCTATTACACTAAAATAATAGGGAAATAAACGCAATGCCTCTTCGGTTTACATCGCACAACGTGATTCATTTTATTTTTGCTCGGGAGAGCAAACGTAGACGATGACGAAAGACCAAGAAGCGTTATTATCTCTTAGCTAATTTAATTGTAATGTATTAATTGTTTTTTTTTTTACTTTATCTGGCCCACTTATACCATGTACCTAGTGGTTAGAGAAGGAATTATATTCCATCCAAAAATTCTATATCGAGATTTCACCGGAAATATATGTTTTGGGGTCCCCTGAAAAAGGTCCGAGTGTGTGTCTGTGTGTGTATGTGCGTGTGTGTGGGCAACATAGCTCAAAAACTTGGTATTTAGGATTGATATCTTCCAAGGATGCGACACGAAGATTTTCAAGAAAATTCCCACACCCCAACTACCCTTTAAATGAAACATTTTTTGAACATTTTGATTTCCCCAAAAATGTCTAAAAATTTTTATTAAAATCTCTTATAAGAGGGTTGGGGCAAAATCCATGGCAACTATTTACTTTCTTGAAGATACCAGTCAGGTTGATGTTTGTGACATATACAGACGAAAGGACAAGGTGTTAACTACATGTGTGGACGATGAATAGCACTGAATATCGTGACGTACTAATTGATTACGATAGTATACAGGGCTATAAGGCCTTCACGGTGCAGAAGAATGACATGACAGCACATACAGTTGACATGACAAACCTGGACCTAAAGACCTTCAAAGTAGTCCTCTGCTACTATCACCACACGCTGCCAACGATGTGGGAGGCGGTGAATACATTGCCGCAGCATTTGCCGCACCGTGTGTGAATCAGGTCATCTGTTCGCGCACAACATTAGCAATGTCCTCTCGTGTTGACAGCATTAGCAATGTCCTCTCGCGTTGCAAACTGCCTACCACATAGTGGTTCCTTAACCTTTCGAATAAGATCAAAGTCACAGGGGGAAATGTTGGGAGAGTACGGTGGGTTGTCTAATTCTTCCCATCCCCAACTTCGCAGTAGCTGCCTTACACACTCTGCTTAGTGTGGTTTTGCATTGTCATGCAGGATTATTGCACTGTCCACAAGTTCCGGACGTTTCTCCCGAACGCCATGTCGTACCTGTTGCACCAGGAAGTGCATGTAGTACTGTGCGGTCACTGTTCTGCCATGTATAACAAAGTGGCAAATAGTGACACCCCTGACGCCATGCGCGACGGTCATCATCAATTTGATTGGGGAAGGATTCTGATGGAAGTTCTGCCTCCTTGGTGATCCAGCATGTCGCCACTCCGCAGAATGACGCTTCAGTTCTGGCTCGTGTGCCCTAGCCCAAAATGTATCGATGGCGATTATTCGTTACAAGAATTGATCGCCGTCCTGTTGCCAGCTTGCGAGGTGGTCGGAGCGTATTGCAAAGCGCACCCATCTTTGAACTTCCGTCAGTGCATGCGGTACCCACAGCAATGCGATTTGCGTAGTTGCAGCACATTACGCAATGCCCTGTGGACGGTGCGTTTCTCGATGCCACTTGCCCTCTCTAACTTCAGCAGCGTCTATCGTCTGTCTTCATCCAGGAGCTGCTCGACGACGGCACTTGCCACGTCGGTCCGCACACTGACAGGTCATCCCGAATTTTCACATCACTGGTTGACACACGTCCTTGCTGAAACTTTCCTGCCCATCGTGCTACTGTACGGTACGGTAGGGCATTATTTCGAAGGGCTACCACTAATTCACTGTGACATTCCATCGCATTTCTCCCTCGGAGTGCGGCTGTTTTAGTGTAAGCGAGCTGCTCAACTCGGGTTACTTCCATCTCGCACGACACTCACCAACTAACTAATTTCACAGCCCCGGCTGCACTATACCAGCTTTCACAGAGCCACCTGTTGTTCTGCAAACACACTATATCTGCAGAACTTCCACACGACACATATACGTTTGTGATCCGTTCACATATCTACAACAAAGAAAGTAGTTGCCATGACTTTTGCCCCAACCTTCGTATTTAAGATATTCATGTGGCAAATCAAATGTACCTATATCTTTCAGTTCTCAGGGAATAGGCTCTGAAGACATTTTAAGTCTGGAGGAGCTTTTCGGAATTTTGCGTAACTGGTAAACTATAAGAGGTAACATAAACTTACCACACAAAATGTAAAGGGTTCGCTAAAACATATAATTTATGCTATATAATTTTTCTCGTTTTTGAGATATTCCTTGTTATTAGTTTTAACTTTAATTATACTTTTCTTATACGGGACTTTGTCAACTCCTGTCCATACAAAGGTACTTCAAACACATAGTAACCGGTTTTTAAAATATTTGACT
The DNA here is from genome assembly GCA_030762935.1 of Hymenopus coronatus. NCBI lineage: Eukaryota > Metazoa > Arthropoda > Insecta > Mantodea > Hymenopodidae > Hymenopus > Hymenopus coronatus. Next base: position 44,894,791 of record CM060883.1, read on the forward strand.
ATCGATTTAGTCTAGTGTATTCCTCTATTTCCCTTCTACTTACAAGGAAGCAAGTAATGCGACAATTTCTGCTAATGTTTACCACGATTATCGTAAAATATATAGGAAAATAAGCCCTTTATAAATATTTTATTACAAAGATGCAGATAAAGCCATGTGAATGGAACACCGATTCGTTATTGTCTATTAGCTGATTAATTGCAATTTTTATTTTTATAATTTTTTTATTTACTTATTTATTTATTTATTTATTTATTTATTTTTTTGCTTCCTGATATTATTTTTGGATTCCATTTGACATTTACAATCAGAAAGGTCCATATATGAGCATAATTATATCTGAATACCAGGCACAATAAACTTTGGGCTTTGTAGGCCAAAAATTGGTTGTTCATTTTCTTTTTCAGCAATATCTTTAACTTTTTTTAGGTCGTACACAGTGGTGGAGGAATTTCTTGACAATCTTTGTTTCGTATCCTTGGAGGATGTTGAACTTAATTATTAAGTTTGGTATCTGACCGAAAATTCGTTTTTCAGATCCTGTTCACAGATACGCATACCACGTGCGCACGAATACATACATTCACACATACACAGCTTTTGCTAAATGCATGTTTTTAGATACAGAGGACCCTAAAATATGTATTCCAGTGAAATTTCTGTATCAAATTTTTGGGTTTGTTATAATACCCTCTGTACTATGTACTAAGTAGGGACAGTAAAAAGCATTACACATAAATAAGTTTATGTAAATGGAATTGACGATAATGATGATAATAATAGTAATAATAATAACCTTAGTTATCATTCATTTCATGATTGATATTAGTTTATAGTATTCATTCATATTTTAGCTGTCCTTGACATTTACGAACAGTTTAATCACAGAGTAATTTGCCTCTAAATACTTTAACAGCGCATTTTCACTATACCAGGTAGTCTAATAGTGTGGTATTACATGTGTGCAGAAACTCTTCGAGCTTATAAAATTTCAGAACTCCACGGGATAAATCCAAGCGAGAGCGACCTTCGTTCTTCTCCTCTTACATATCAGCGCAACGGTGAAGGAATGATAGGTGGTTCCCAGACTTGTACTAGAGTCCGTGATGATAACAAGAACCGTATTAACATACGTAGAAAGTTAATGTGTTTTCCACTCCAATTTTAGAACCTTTAGTTTTAGAGAACAAAGGCACCTTTTAGATTCACTTGTAATTAAAAAGTCTATTTCACCCATCAGTATCCGCCAATAACCAGTTTTGTAATTTTGTATACGCTGTTCTTATTTTTCATTAGAGACTAGATCCACTGTAAGCTTAAATTAAACCATTAAGGCGCCATCACAAAAACCATGTCTGGGAGTATTTAATGTTTCATTTTATTATTATTCTTATCATTATTATTATAATATTATTATCATCACTATTATTATTGATTTTTTTGGCAGAATAAAAAGACACGAAATATTATAACGAAGAACATGAAATCACAAGAGTGCAGAGAAACATTACCTGCCTACGGGTTTGAGTGTTTTTGTTACAACGCTTTGATGTTTGGGTTTCTTGCTAGGGTACAATGCGCAATAATAATAATATTAACTATAGTAATAATAGCAATTAACAATACAGTAAAACATTACATTGTGTCGTTTTTACAGATTTCTCTTTATGACGCTTTCTGCTTTGGTTTACTCCAACCAAATACTGCGTAATAATATTAATAATGATAATACAGTAAAACACTTCACGCTCTTAAATTGAATGTTTTTCTATCGTATCGTATTAGTTCCTGTTGTATACGATAGGGAGGAAATAATAATGACAATGATAATTATACAGCGAAATGCTACGTGCTATCATGTTGGTATGTTTGTTTACGCTGTATATGTGTAGCTACGTAATAATATTAATAATAATAATAATAATAATAATAATATAATTATAATTATGATAACCACAATAACGTTATACTAATAGCTATAATAACTATTGTTATAATACTAATAATTATTATATATTTTATATATTATTATAATCATTATTATTATAATAGAGTGAGATACCTCGTGCTCACGTACATGACACATAGTTGTTATTACGGTGCCTTAATGGTTTAATTTAACCTTAAATTGGGTCTAGTCTCTAATGTAAATTAAGAACAGAGTTTTACGCAATTACAAACTGCTTATTGGCGGATAGTGATAGAGTAAAATAGAATGTTTATATACGTGTGTATCTAAAAAACAAAGGCGCTGTAATTGAAGTGAAAGCATGTTAATTTTCTCCGTGTGTTTATACGGTTCTTATATATCACCACGAACTCTAGTACAAGTCTGGGAACCGCCTCGCATTCCTTCACCGCTTACGCTGATATGCAAGAGGAGAACGAAGATCGTTCTCGCTTACATCGCCACTGACCGTCCTATGCTTGGATTTACCCTATGGATTTCTGCAATTTTTATAGTGGATGACAATCGAAATAGGATGCTGTTGGATCATCTGGTAATTGGTTGAATTGTTTTCTTCACACAAGCCATGTGTAGGACAGGAGTTGGATTTGCTCTACCATTGAGCTACCATTGTAACATGCCGGCATAGCATTGCATTTCTTAACTGACTCGCATGTTTCCCGGTAAACCAAAAGATGATCTCAAATTATTTTCAGATGACAACCCCAATGGCAACTTACAATGTTGTAAGTACTTCAAGTTCCAGCATTCATAGTATAGCCAATTATTATGGTCAATGGGTGTTGGTTTATAATGGGTATTGGCCATAAGAGTTGCTACATATATTAGCATGAAAGAAATGGAAGAATACGCTTTTTAACAGTAATTTGCTGCAGAGATGTAGAGAAAGTCATGTGAACGGATCACATCCGATTTTTTTTATCTTGATTATCATTATGTAGTTAAAAGAATCTTTATTATTAGCATGAAGGAAATGGAAGAATACGCTTTTTAACAGTAATTTGTTACAGAAATGTAGAGAAAGTCATATGAATGGAATACATCAGAGTTTCTTTATCTCGCTTAGCATTATCCAGATAAAAGAAGGGTTTGTTTGCAGAACAGGTAGAGAAAATCGTGTGACTGGTACACATACGATTTTTACTTTCTCTACGCGCACTATGTACACAGTGTATAGAGAAGATATTGTAATGCACCCAAAAAATCCATACCGAGGTTTTACCGGAAATACATGTTTTAGGACCCCCTGAGTCCAAAAAAAAAAAGCATTTTGAGCAAAATGTCCGTGTATGTGTGTGTTTATCTGTGGGCAGCATAGCTCAAAAATGAAAAGATCGTTAAAAACCAAACTTGGTATTTAAGTTTGGTATCTTCCAAGGAAAATATCCCTACCCCAAACTACTCTTTACATGGAAAAAATTTTGAAAATTTTGATGCTCTTCAAAATGGCTGTAACGATTTCTATTAAAATATGGTATATTTAAGATATTTATTTGCCAAATAAAATGTATATCTTGAATTTTCTGGGAATAGCCTCTGAAGACTACTTTATTGTGGATGAATTTTACGGAATTTTGCACAACTGTTAAACCAATCGTTCACGGAAACCAATCTCTAATTAGGGCAGTCTGCTACCGTGAACAGTTGCGAATGGAAGGTAATTTGACGTGGGCATCAAAATTAAAGAAAGGGTTGGAAACCATTGGGATGGGAGACATTCTAATTTTTAAAGCTGAAACCAATAACAATGAATAGCTCAAAAACAATTTACTTCACGAAAAAAATATATAACGTAAATTATGTGTTTTAACGAGTTCTACATTTCTGTTAACTAAGTTTTTGGCTCTCTCTTACGGCTTACCAGTTATGCAAAATCCCGCAAATTTAATCCAGAATAAAGTAGTCTTCAGAGGCTATTCCCAGAAAATTCAAGATATACATTTTATTTGTCATGTAAATATCAAAATGTTAGAAAAATGTTCCATAAAAAGGGTAGTTGTGGCTTCTTTGGAAGATACCAGCCTTAAATACCAAGTTTGGTATTTAATGTCTTTTAATTTTTGGGCTATGCTGTCCACAGACACACACACGCGCGGACCTTATTCTTTTATTGGATTCAGGGAGACCAAAAACATATATTTCCATGAAATCTCGGTATTCCACTTTTTGGGTCTACTTTCTCTATACCCTATGTATGTGTAGAGAAAGTAAAAAACTAGCCAGATCATAATACCCCTTGTTAGATTACAAGGACCCTCTCAAGAGTTTGACTATATTGTTGACTTATCCAACGTATCGATCACATTTCTTCACCATAGCAAAGTCCTTTTCTTCCCAATGTTAGTTGTTTTTGGGTAGGGAGAGGGCGAGAATTAACAATATGCTGGAGGTTCGTGATGTTATGGTGACCATGGTTTGCTACACATCTGCTTCAACATCTGGTTAGAATTCATATTGATCCTGAAACGCAAATGCTCTGCTGCATATGTTACAGAAATAATGAGGATAAATACCTATTACACTAAAATAATAGGGAAATAAACGCAATGCCTCTTCGGTTTACATCGCACAACGTGATTCATTTTATTTTTGCTCGGGAGAGCAAACGTAGACGATGACGAAAGACCAAGAAGCGTTATTATCTCTTAGCTAATTTAATTGTAATGTATTAATTGTTTTTTTTTTTTACTTTATCTGGCCCACTTATACCATGTACCTAGTGGTTAGAGAAGGAATTATATTCCATCCAAAAATTCTATATCGAGATTTCACCGGAAATATATGTTTTGGGGTCCCCTGAAAAAGGTCCGAGTGTGTGTCTGTGTGTGTATGTGCGTGTGTGTGGGCAACATAGCTCAAAAACTTGGTATTTAGGATTGATATCTTCCAAGGATGCGACACGAAGATTTTCAAGAAAATTCCCACACCCCAACTACCCTTTAAATGAAACATTTTTTGAACATTTTGATTTCCCCAAAAATGTCTAAAAATTTTTATTAAAATCTCTTATAAGAGGGTTGGGGCAAAATCCATGGCAACTATTTACTTTCTTGAAGATACCAGTCAGGTTGATGTTTGTGACATATACAGACGAAAGGACAAGGTGTTAACTACATGTGTGGACGATGAATAGCACTGAATATCGTGACGTACTAATTGATTACGATAGTATACAGGGCTATAAGGCCTTCACGGTGCAGAAGAATGACATGACAGCACATACAGTTGACATGACAAACCTGGACCTAAAGACCTTCAAAGTAGTCCTCTGCTACTATCACCACACGCTGCCAACGATGTGGGAGGCGGTGAATACATTGCCGCAGCATTTGCCGCACCGTGTGTGAATCAGGTCATCTGTTCGCGCACAACATTAGCAATGTCCTCTCGTGTTGACAGCATTAGCAATGTCCTCTCGCGTTGCAAACTGCCTACCACATAGTGGTTCCTTAACCTTTCGAATAAGATCAAAGTCACAGGGGGAAATGTTGGGAGAGTACGGTGGGTTGTCTAATTCTTCCCATCCCCAACTTCGCAGTAGCTGCCTTACACACTCTGCTTAGTGTGGTTTTGCATTGTCATGCAGGATTATTGCACTGTCCACAAGTTCCGGACGTTTCTCCCGAACGCCATGTCGTACCTGTTGCACCAGGAAGTGCATGTAGTACTGTGCGGTCACTGTTCTGCCATGTATAACAAAGTGGCAAATAGTGACACCCCTGACGCCATGCGCGACGGTCATCATCAATTTGATTGGGGAAGGATTCTGATGGAAGTTCTGCCTCCTTGGTGATCCAGCATGTCGCCACTCCGCAGAATGACGCTTCAGTTCTGGCTCGTGTGCCCTAGCCCAAAATGTATCGATGGCGATTATTCGTTACAAGAATTGATCGCCGTCCTGTTGCCAGCTTGCGAGGTGGTCGGAGCGTATTGCAAAGCGCACCCATCTTTGAACTTCCGTCAGTGCATGCGGTACCCACAGCAATGCGATTTGCGTAGTTGCAGCACATTACGCAATGCCCTGTGGACGGTGCGTTTCTCGATGCCACTTGCCCTCTCTAACTTCAGCAGCGTCTATCGTCTGTCTTCATCCAGGAGCTGCTCGACGACGGCACTTGCCACGTCGGTCCGCACACTGACAGGTCATCCCGAATTTTCACATCACTGGTTGACACACGTCCTTGCTGAAACTTTCCTGCCCATCGTGCTACTGTACGGTACGGTAGGGCATTATTTCGAAGGGCTACCACTAATTCACTGTGACATTCCATCGCATTTCTCCCTCGGAGTGCGGCTGTTTTAGTGTAAGCGAGCTGCTCAACTCGGGTTACTTCCATCTCGCACGACACTCACCAACTAACTAATTTCACAGCCCCGGCTGCACTATACCAGCTTTCACAGAGCCACCTGTTGTTCTGCAAACACACTATATCTGCAGAACTTCCACACGACACATATACGTTTGTGATCCGTTCACATATCTACAACAAAGAAAGTAGTTGCCATGACTTTTGCCCCAACCTTCGTATTTAAGATATTCATGTGGCAAATCAAATGTACCTATATCTTTCAGTTCTCAGGGAATAGGCTCTGAAGACATTTTAAGTCTGGAGGAGCTTTTCGGAATTTTGCGTAACTGGTAAACTATAAGAGGTAACATAAACTTACCACACAAAATGTAAAGGGTTCGCTAAAACATATAATTTATGCTATATAATTTTTCTCGTTTTTGAGATATTCCTTGTTATTAGTTTTAACTTTAATTATACTTTTCTTATACGGGACTTTGTCAACTCCTGTCCATACAAAGGTACTTCAAACACATAGTAACCGGTTTTTAAAATATTTGACTATCGATTTAGTCTAGTGTATTCCTCTATTTCCCTTCTACTTACAAGGAAGCAAGTAATGCGACAATTTCTGCTAATGTTTACCACGATTATCGTAAAATATATAGGAAAATAAGCCCTTTATAAATATTTTATTACAAAGATGCAGATAAAGCCATGTGAATGGAACACCGATTCGTTATTGTCTATTAGCTGATTAATTGCAATTTTTATTTTTATAATTTTTTTATTTACTTATTTATTTATTTATTTATTTATTTATTTTTTTGCTTCCTGATATTATTTTTGGATTCCATTTGACATTTACAATCAGAAAGGTCCATATATGAGCATAATTATATCTGAATACCAGGCACAATAAACTTTGGGCTTTGTAGGCCAAAAATTGGTTGTTCATTTTCTTTTTCAGCAATATCTTTAACTTTTTTTAGGTCGTACACAGTGGTGGAGGAATTTCTTGACAATCTTTGTTTCGTATCCTTGGAGGATGTTGAACTTAATTATTAAGTTTGGTATCTGACCGAAAATTCGTTTTTCAGATCCTGTTCACAGATACGCATACCACGTGCGCACGAATACATACATTCACACATACACAGCTTTTGCTAAATGCATGTTTTTAGATACAGAGGACCCTAAAATATGTATTCCAGTGAAATTTCTGTATCAAATTTTTGGGTTTGTTATAATACCCTCTGTACTATGTACTAAGTAGGGACAGTAAAAAGCATTACACATAAATAAGTTTATGTAAATGGAATTGACGATAATGATGATAATAATAGTAATAATAATAACCTTAGTTATCATTCATTTCATGATTGATATTAGTTTATAGTATTCATTCATATTTTAGCTGTCCTTGACATTTACGAACAGTTTAATCACAGAGTAATTTGCCTCTAAATACTTTAACAGCGCATTTTCACTATACCAGGTAGTCTAATAGTGTGGTATTACATGTGTGCAGAAACTCTTCGAGCTTATAAAATTTCAGAACTCCACGGGATAAATCCAAGCGAGAGCGACCTTCGTTCTTCTCCTCTTACATATCAGCGCAACGGTGAAGGAATGATAGGTGGTTCCCAGACTTGTACTAGAGTCCGTGATGATAACAAGAACCGTATTAACATACGTAGAAAGTTAATGTGTTTTCCACTCCAATTTTAGAACCTTTAGTTTTAGAGAACAAAGGCACCTTTTAGATTCACTTGTAATTAAAAAGTCTATTTCACCCATCAGTATCCGCCAATAACCAGTTTTGTAATTTTGTATACGCTGTTCTTATTTTTCATTAGAGACTAGATCCACTGTAAGCTTAAATTAAACCATTAAGGCGCCATCACAAAAACCATGTCTGGGAGTATTTAATGTTTCATTTTATTATTATTCTTATCATTATTATTATAATATTATTATCATCACTATTATTATTGATTTTTTTGGCAGAATAAAAAGACACGAAATATTATAACGAAGAACATGAAATCACAAGAGTGCAGAGAAACATTACCTGCCTACGGGTTTGAGTGTTTTTGTTACAACGCTTTGATGTTTGGGTTTCTTGCTAGGGTACAATGCGCAATAATAATAATATTAACTATAGTAATAATAGCAATTAACAATACAGTAAAACATTACATTGTGTCGTTTTTACAGATTTCTCTTTATGACGCTTTCTGCTTTGGTTTACTCCAACCAAATACTGCGTAATAATATTAATAATGATAATACAGTAAAACACTTCACGCTCTTAAATTGAATGTTTTTCTATCGTATCGTATTAGTTCCTGTTGTATACGATAGGGAGGAAATAATAATGACAATGATAATTATACAGCGAAATGCTACGTGCTATCATGTTGGTATGTTTGTTTACGCTGTATATGTGTAGCTACGTAATAATATTAATAATAATAATAATAATAATAATAATATAATTATAATTATGATAACCACAATAACGTTATACTAATAGCTATAATAACTATTGTTATAATACTAATAATTATTATATATTTTATATATTATTATAATCATTATTATTATAATAGAGTGAGATACCTCGTGCTCACGTACATGACACATAGTTGTTATTACGGTGCCTTAATGGTTTAATTTAACCTTAAATTGGGTCTAGTCTCTAATGTAAATTAAGAACAGAGTTTTACGCAATTACAAACTGCTTATTGGCGGATAGTGATAGAGTAAAATAGAATGTTTATATACGTGTGTATCTAAAAAACAAAGGCGCTGTAATTGAAGTGAAAGCATGTTAATTTTCTCCGTGTGTTTATACGGTTCTTATATATCACCACGAACTCTAGTACAAGTCTGGGAACCGCCTCGCATTCCTTCACCGCTTACGCTGATATGCAAGAGGAGAACGAAGATCGTTCTCGCTTACATCGCCACTGACCGTCCTATGCTTGGATTTACCCTATGGATTTCTGCAATTTTTATAGTGGATGACAATCGAAATAGGATGCTGTTGGATCATCTGGTAATTGGTTGAATTGTTTTCTTCACACAAGCCATGTGTAGGACAGGAGTTGGATTTGCTCTACCATTGAGCTACCATTGTAACATGCCGGCATAGCATTGCATTTCTTAACTGACTCGCATGTTTCCCGGTAAACCAAAAGATGATCTCAAATTATTTTCAGATGACAACCCCAATGGCAACTTACAATGTTGTAAGTACTTCAAGTTCCAGCATTCATAGTATAGCCAATTATTATGGTCAATGGGTGTTGGTTTATAATGGGTATTGGCCATAAGAGTTGCTACATATATTAGCATGAAAGAAATGGAAGAATACGCTTTTTAACAGTAATTTGCTGCAGAGATGTAGAGAAAGTCATGTGAACGGATCACATCCGATTTTTTTTATCTTGATTATCATTATGTAGTTAAAAGAATCTTTATTATTAGCATGAAGGAAATGGAAGAATACGCTTTTTAACAGTAATTTGTTACAGAAATGTAGAGAAAGTCATATGAATGGAATACATCAGAGTTTCTTTATCTCGCTTAGCATTATCCAGATAAAAGAAGGGTTTGTTTGCAGAACAGGTAGAGAAAATCGTGTGACTGGTACACATACGATTTTTACTTTCTCTACGCGCACTATGTACACAGTGTATAGAGAAGATATTGTAATGCACCCAAAAAATCCATACCGAGGTTTTACCGGAAATACATGTTTTAGGACCCCCTGAGTCCAAAAAAAAAAAGCATTTTGAGCAAAATGTCCGTGTATGTGTGTGTTTATCTGTGGGCAGCATAGCTCAAAAATGAAAAGATCGTTAAAAACCAAACTTGGTATTTAAGTTTGGTATCTTCCAAGGAAAATATCCCTACCCCAAACTACTCTTTACATGGAAAAAATTTTGAAAATTTTGATGCTCTTCAAAATGGCTGTAACGATTTCTATTAAAATATGGTATATTTAAGATATTTATTTGCCAAATAAAATGTATATCTTGAATTTTCTGGGAATAGCCTCTGAAGACTACTTTATTGTGGATGAATTTTACGGAATTTTGCACAACTGTTAAACCAATCGTTCACGGAAACCAATCTCTAATTAGGGCAGTCTGCTACCGTGAACAGTTGCGAATGGAAGGTAATTTGACGTGGGCATCAAAATTAAAGAAAGGGTTGGAAACCATTGGGATGGGAGACATTCTAATTTTTAAAGCTGAAACCAATAACAATGAATAGCTCAAAAACAATTTACTTCACGAAAAAAATATATAACGTAAATTATGTGTTTTAACGAGTTCTACATTTCTGTTAACTAAGTTTTTGGCTCTCTCTTACGGCTTACCAGTTATGCAAAATCCCGCAAATTTAATCCAGAATAAAGTAGTCTTCAGAGGCTATTCCCAGAAAATTCAAGATATACATTTTATTTGTCATGTAAATATCAAAATGTTAGAAAAATGTTCCATAAAAAGGGTAGTTGTGGCTTCTTTGGAAGATACCAGCCTTAAATACCAAGTTTGGTATTTAATGTCTTTTAATTTTTGGGCTATGCTGTCCACAGACACACACACGCGCGGACCTTATTCTTTTATTGGATTCAGGGAGACCAAAAACATATATTTCCATGAAATCTCGGTATTCCACTTTTTGGGTCTACTTTCTCTATACCCTATGTATGTGTAGAGAAAGTAAAAAACTAGCCAGATCATAATACCCCTTGTTAGATTACAAGGACCCTCTCAAGAGTTTGACTATATTGTTGACTTATCCAACGTATCGATCACATTTCTTCACCATAGCAAAGTCCTTTTCTTCCCAATGTTAGTTGTTTTTGGGTAGGGAGAGGGCGAGAATTAACAATATGCTGGAGGTTCGTGATGTTATGGTGACCATGGTTTGCTACACATCTGCTTCAACATCTGGTTAGAATTCATATTGATCCTGAAACGCAAATGCTCTGCTGCATATGTTACAGAAATAATGAGGATAAATACCTATTACACTAAAATAATAGGGAAATAAACGCAATGCCTCTTCGGTTTACATCGCACAACGTGATTCATTTTATTTTTGCTCGGGAGAGCAAACGTAGACGATGACGAAAGACCAAGAAGCGTTATTATCTCTTAGCTAATTTAATTGTAATGTATTAATTGTTTTTTTTTTTTACTTTATCTGGCCCACTTATACCATGTACCTAGTGGTTAGAGAAGGAATTATATTCCATCCAAAAATTCTATATCGAGATTTCACCGGAAATATATGTTTTGGGGTCCCCTGAAAAAGGTCCGAGTGTGTGTCTGTGTGTGTATGTGCGTGTGTGTGGGCAACATAGCTCAAAAACTTGGTATTTAGGATTGATATCTTCCAAGGATGCGACACGAAGATTTTCAAGAAAATTCCCACACCCCAACTACCCTTTAAATGAAACATTTTTTGAACATTTTGATTTCCCCAAAAATGTCTAAAAATTTTTATTAAAATCTCTTATAAGAGGGTTGGGGCAAAATCCATGGCAACTATTTACTTTCTTGAAGATACCAGTCAGGTTGATGTTTGTGACATATACAGACGAAAGGACAAGGTGTTAACTACATGTGTGGACGATGAATAGCACTGAATATCGTGACGTACTAATTGATTACGATAGTATACAGGGCTATAAGGCCTTCACGGTGCAGAAGAATGACATGACAGCACATACAGTTGACATGACAAACCTGGACCTAAAGACCTTCAAAGTAGTCCTCTGCTACTATCACCACACGCTGCCAACGATGTGGGAGGCGGTGAATACATTGCCGCAGCATTTGCCGCACCGTGTGTGAATCAGGTCATCTGTTCGCGCACAACATTAGCAATGTCCTCTCGTGTTGACAGCATTAGCAATGTCCTCTCGCGTTGCAAACTGCCTACCACATAGTGGTTCCTTAACCTTTCGAATAAGATCAAAGTCACAGGGGGAAATGTTGGGAGAGTACGGTGGGTTGTCTAATTCTTCCCATCCCCAACTTCGCAGTAGCTGCCTTACACACTCTGCTTAGTGTGGTTTTGCATTGTCATGCAGGATTATTGCACTGTCCACAAGTTCCGGACGTTTCTCCCGAACGCCATGTCGTACCTGTTGCACCAGGAAGTGCATGTAGTACTGTGCGGTCACTGTTCTGCCATGTATAACAAAGTGGCAAATAGTGACACCCCTGACGCCATGCGCGACGGTCATCATCAATTTGATTGGGGAAGGATTCTGATGGAAGTTCTGCCTCCTTGGTGATCCAGCATGTCGCCACTCCGCAGAATGACGCTTCAGTTCTGGCTCGTGTGCCCTAGCCCAAAATGTATCGATGGCGATTATTCGTTACAAGAATTGATCGCCGTCCTGTTGCCAGCTTGCGAGGTGGTCGGAGCGTATTGCAAAGCGCACCCATCTTTGAACTTCCGTCAGTGCATGCGGTACCCACAGCAATGCGATTTGCGTAGTTGCAGCACATTACGCAATGCCCTGTGGACGGTGCGTTTCTCGATGCCACTTGCCCTCTCTAACTTCAGCAGCGTCTATCGTCTGTCTTCATCCAGGAGCTGCTCGACGACGGCACTTGCCACGTCGGTCCGCACACTGACAGGTCATCCCGAATTTTCACATCACTGGTTGACACACGTCCTTGCTGAAACTTTCCTGCCCATCGTGCTACTGTACGGTACGGTAGGGCATTATTTCGAAGGGCTACCACTAATTCACTGTGACATTCCATCGCATTTCTCCCTCGGAGTGCGGCTGTTTTAGTGTAAGCGAGCTGCTCAACTCGGGTTACTTCCATCTCGCACGACACTCACCAACTAACTAATTTCACAGCCCCGGCTGCACTATACCAGCTTTCACAGAGCCACCTGTTGTTCTGCAAACACACTATATCTGCAGAACTTCCACACGACACATATACGTTTGTGATCCGTTCACATATCTACAACAAAGAAAGTAGTTGCCATGACTTTTGCCCCAACCTTCGTATTTAAGATATTCATGTGGCAAATCAAATGTACCTATATCTTTCAGTTCTCAGGGAATAGGCTCTGAAGACATTTTAAGTCTGGAGGAGCTTTTCGGAATTTTGCGTAACTGGTAAACTATAAGAGGTAACATAAACTTACCACACAAAATGTAAAGGGTTCGCTAAAACATATAATTTATGCTATATAATTTTTCTCGTTTTTGAGATATTCCTTGTTATTAGTTTTAACTTTAATTATACTTTTCTTATACGGGACTTTGTCAACTCCTGTCCATACAAAGGTACTTCAAACACATAGTAACCGGTTTTTAAAATATTTGACTATCGATTTAGTCTAGTGTATTCCTCTATTTCCCTTCTACTTACAAGGAAGCAAGTAATGCGACAATTTCTGCTAATGTTTACCACGATTATCGTAAAATATATAGGAAAATAAGCCCTTTATAAATATTTTATTACAAAGATGCAGATAAAGCCATGTGAATGGAACACCGATTCGTTATTGTCTATTAGCTGATTAATTGCAATTTTTATTTTTATAATTTTTTTATTTACTTATTTATTTATTTATTTATTTATTTTTTTTTTGCTTCCTGATATTATTTTTGGATTCCATTTGACATTTACAATCAGAAAGGTCCATATATGAGCATAATTATATCTGAATACCAGGCACAATAAACTTTGGGCTTTGTAGGCCAAAAATTGGTTGTTCATTTTCTTTTTCAGCAATATCTTTAACTTTTTTTAGGACGTACACAGTGGCGGAGGAATTTCTTGACAATCTTTGTTTCGTATCCTTGGAGGATGTTGAACTTAATTATTAAGTTTGGTATCTGACCGAAAATTCGTTTTTCAGATCCTGTTCACAGATACGCATACCACGTGCGCACGAATACATACATTCACACATACACAGCTTTTGCTAAATGCATGTTTTTAGATACAGAGGACCCTAAAATATGTATTCCAGTGAAATTTCTGTATCAAATTTTTGGGTTTGTTATAATACCCTCTGTACTATGTACTAAGTAGGGACAGTAAAAAGCATTACACATAAATAAGTTTATGTAAATGGAATTGACGATAATGATGATAATAATAGTAATAATAATAACCTTAGTTATCATTCATTTCATGATTGATATTAGTTTATAGTATTCATTCATATTTTAGCTGTCCTTGACATTTACGAACAGTTTAATCACAGAGTAATTTGCCTCTAAATACTTTAACAGCGCATTTTCACTATACCAGGTAGTCTAATAGTGTGGTATTACATGTGTGCAGAAACTCTTCGAGCTTATAAAATTTCAGAACTCCACGGGATAAATCCAAGCGAGAGCGACCTTCGTTCTTCTCCTCTTACATATCAGCGCAACGGTGAAGGAATGATAGGTGGTTCCCAGACTTGTACTAGAGTCCGTGATGATAACAAGAACCGTATTAACATACGTAGAAAGTTAATGTGTTTTCCACTCCAATTTTAGAACCTTTAGTTTTAGAGAACAAAGGCACCTTTTAGATTCACTTGTAATTAAAAAGTCTATTTCACCCATCAGTATCCGCCAATAACCAGTTTTGTAATTTTGTATACGCTGTTCTTATTTTTCATTAGAGACTAGATCCACTGTAAGCTTAAATTAAACCATTAAGGCGCCATCACAAAAACCATGTCTGGGAGTATTTAATGTTTCATTTTATTATTATTCTTATCATTATTATTATAATATTATTATCATCACTATTATTATTGATTTTTTTGGCAGAATAAAAAGACACGAAATATTATAACGAAGAACATGAAATCACAAGAGTGCAGAGAAACATTACCTGCCTACGGGTTTGAGTGTTTTTGTTACAACGCTTTGATGTTTGGGTTTCTTGCTAGGGTACAATGCGCAATAATAATAATATTAACTATAGTAATAATAGCAATTAACAATACAGTAAAACATTACATTGTGTCGTTTTTACAGATTTCTCTTTATGACGCTTTCTGCTTTGGTTTACTCCAACCAAATACTGCGTAATAATATTAATAATGATAATACAGTAAAACACTTCACGCTCTTAAATTGAATGTTTTTCTATCGTATCGTATTAGTTCCTGTTGTATACGATAGGGAGGAAATAATAATGACAATGATAATTATACAGCGAAATGCTACGTGCTATCATGTTGGTATGTTTGTTTACGCTGTATATGTGTAGCTACGTAATAATATTAATAATAATAATAATAATAATATAATTATAATTATGATAACCACAATAACGTTATACTAATAGCTATAATAACTATTGTTATAATACTAATAATTATTATATATTTTATATATTATTATAATCATTATTATTATAATAGAGTGAGATACCTCGTGCTCACGTACATGACACATAGTTGTTATTACGGTGCCTTAATGGTTTAATTTAACCTTAAATTGGGTCTAGTCTCTAATGTAAATTAAGAACAGAGTTTTACGCAATTACAAACTGCTTATTGGCGGATAGTGATAGAGTAAAATAGAATGTTTATATACGTGTGTATCTAAAAAACAAAGGCGCTGTAATTGAAGTGAAAGCATGTTAATTTTCTCCGTGTGTTTATACGGTTCTTATATATCACCACGAACTCTAGTACAAGTCTGGGAACCGCCTCGCATTCCTTCACCGCTTACGCTGATATGCAAGAGGAGAACGAAGATCGTTCTCGCTTACATCGCCACTGACCGTCCTATGCTTGGATTTACCCTATGGATTTCTGCAATTTTTATAGTGGATGACAATCGAAATAGGATGCTGTTGGATCATCTGGTAATTGGTTGAATTGTTTTCTTCACACAAGCCATGTGTAGGACAGGAGTTGGATTTGCTCTACCATTGAGCTACCATTGTAACATGCCGGCATAGCATTGCATTTCTTAACTGACTCGCATGTTTCCCGGTAAACCAAAAGATGATCTCAAATTATTTTCAGATGACAACCCCAATGGCAACTTACAATGTTGTAAGTACTTCAAGTTCCAGCATTCATAGTATAGCCAATTATTATGGTCAATGGGTGTTGGTTTATAATGGGTATTGGCCATAAGAGTTGCTACATATATTAGCATGAAAGAAATGGAAGAATACGCTTTTTAACAGTAATTTGCTGCAGAGATGTAGAGAAAGTCATGTGAACGGATCACATCCGATTTTTTTTATCTTGATTATCATTATGTAGTTAAAAGAATCTTTATTATTAGCATGAAGGAAATGGAAGAATACGCTTTTTAACAGTAATTTGTTACAGAAATGTAGAGAAAGTCATATGAATGGAATACATCAGAGTTTCTTTATCTCGCTTAGCATTATCCAGATAAAAGAAGGGTTTGTTTGCAGAACAGGTAGAGAAAATCGTGTGACTGGTACACATACGATTTTTACTTTCTCTACGCGCACTATGTACACAGTGTATAGAGAAGATATTGTAATGCACCCAAAAAATCCATACCGAGGTTTTACCGGAAATACATGTTTTAGGACCCCCTGAGTCCAAAAAAAAAAAGCATTTTGAGCAAAATGTCCGTGTATGTGTGTGTTTATCTGTGGGCAGCATAGCTCAAAAATGAAAAGATCGTTAAAAACCAAACTTGGTATTTAAGTTTGGTATCTTCCAAGGAAAATATCCCTACCCCAAACTACTCTTTACATGGAAAAAATTTTGAAAATTTTGATGCTCTTCAAAATGGCTGTAACGATTTCTATTAAAATATGGTATATTTAAGATATTTATTTGCCAAATAAAATGTATATCTTGAATTTTCTGGGAATAGCCTCTGAAGACTACTTTATTGTGGATGAATTTTACGGAATTTTGCACAACTGTTAAACCAATCGTTCACGGAAACCAATCTCTAATTAGGGCAGTCTGCTACTGTGAACAGTTGCGAATGGAAGGTAATTTGACGTGGGCATCAAAATTAAAGAAAGGGTTGGAAACCATTGGGATGGGAGACATTCTAATTTTTAAAGCTGAAACCAATAACAATGAATAGCTCAAAAACAATTTACTTCACGAAAAAAATATATAACGTAAATTATGTGTTTTAACGAGTTCTACATTTCTGTTAACTAAGTTTTTGGCTCTCTCTTACGGCTTACCAGTTATGCAAAATCCCGCAAATTTAATCCAGAATAAAGTAGTCTTCAGAGGCTATTCCCAGAAAATTCAAGATATACATTTTATTTGTCATGTAAATATCAAAATGTTAGAAAAATGTTCCATAAAAAGGGTAGTTGTGGCTTCTTTGGAAGATACCAGCCTTAAATACCAAGTTTGGTATTTAATGTCTTTTAATTTTTGGGCTATGCTGTCCACAGACACACACACGCGCGGACCTTATTCTTTTATTGGATTCAGGGAGACCAAAAACATATATTTCCATGAAATCTCGGTATTCCACTTTTTGGGTCTACTTTCTCTATACCCTATGTATGTGTAGAGAAAGTAAAAAACTAGCCAGATCATAATACCCCTTGTTAGATTACAAGGACCCTCTCAAGAGTTTGACTATATTGTTGACTTATCCAACGTATCGATCACATTTCTTCACCATAGCAAAGTCCTTTTCTTCCCAATGTTAGTTGTTTTTGGGTAGGGAGAGGGCGAGAATTAACAATATGCTGGAGGTTCGTGATGTTATGGTGACCATGGTTTGCTACACATCTGCTTCAACATCTGGTTAGAATTCATATTGATCCTGAAACGCAAATGCTCTGCTGCATATGTTACAGAAATAATGAGGATAAATACCTATTACACTAAAATAATAGGGAAATAAACGCAATGCCTCTTCGGTTTACATCGCACAACGTGATTCATTTTATTTTTGCTCGGGAGAGCAAACGTAGACGATGACGAAAGACCAAGAAGCGTTATTATCTCTTAGCTAATTTAATTGTAATGTATTAATTGTTTTTTTTTTTTACTTTATCTGGCCCACTTATACCATGTACCTAGTGGTTAGAGAAGGAATTATATTCCATCCAAAAATTCTATATCGAGATTTCACCGGAAATATATGTTTTGGGGTCCCCTGAAAAAGGTCCGAGTGTGTGTCTGTGTGTGTATGTGCGTGTGTGTGGGCAACATAGCTCAAAAACTTGGTATTTAGGATTGATATCTTCCAAGGATGCGACACGAAGATTTTCAAGAAAATTCCCACACCCCAACTACCCTTTAAATGAAACATTTTTTGAACATTTTGATTTCCCCAAAAATGTCTAAAAATTTTTATTAAAATCTCTTATAAGAGGGTTGGGGCAAAATCCATGGCAACTATTTACTTTCTTGAAGATACCAGTCAGGTTGATGTTTGTGACATATACAGACGAAAGGACAAGGTGTTAACTACATGTGTGGACGATGAATAGCACTGAATATCGTGACGTACTAATTGATTACGATAGTATACAGGGCTATAAGGCCTTCACGGTGCAGAAGAATGACATGACAGCACATACAGTTGACATGACAAACCTGGACCTAAAGACCTTCAAAGTAGTCCTCTGCTACTATCACCACACGCTGCCAACGATGTGGGAGGCGGTGAATACATTGCCGCAGCATTTGCCGCACCGTGTGTGAATCAGGTCATCTGTTCGCGCACAACATTAGCAATGTCCTCTCGTGTTGACAGCATTAGCAATGTCCTCTCGCGTTGCAAACTGCCTACCACATAGTGGTTCCTTAACCTTTCGAATAAGATCAAAGTCACAGGGGGAAATGTTGGGAGAGTACGGTGGGTTGTCTAATTCTTCCCATCCCCAACTTCGCAGTAGCTGCCTTACACACTCTGCTTAGTGTGGTTTTGCATTGTCATGCAGGATTATTGCACTGTCCACAAGTTCCGGACGTTTCTCCCGAACGCCATGTCGTACCTGTTGCACCAGGAAGTGCATGTAGTACTGTGCGGTCACTGTTCTGCCATGTATAACAAAGTGGCAAATAGTGACACCCCTGACGCCATGCGCGACGGTCATCATCAATTTGATTGGGGAAGGATTCTGATGGAAGTTCTGCCTCCTTGGTGATCCAGCATGTCGCCACTCCGCAGAATGACGCTTCAGTTCTGGCTCGTGTGCCCTAGCCCAAAATGTATCGATGGCGATTATTCGTTACAAGAATTGATCGCCGTCCTGTTGCCAGCTTGCGAGGTGGTCGGAGCGTATTGCAAAGCGCACCCATCTTTGAACTTCCGTCAGTGCATGCGGTACCCACAGCAATGCGATTTGCGTAGTTGCAGCACATTACGCAATGCCCTGTGGACGGTGCGTTTCTCGATGCCACTTGCCCTCTCTAACTTCAGCAGCGTCTATCGTCTGTCTTCATCCAGGAGCTGCTCGACGACGGCACTTGCCACGTCGGTCCGCACACTGACAGGTCATCCCGAATTTTCACATCACTGGTTGACACACGTCCTTGCTGAAACTTTCCTGCCCATCGTGCTACTGTACGGTACGGTAGGGCATTATTTCGAAGGGCTACCACTAATTCACTGTGACATTCCATCGCATTTCTCCCTCGGAGTGCGGCTGTTTTAGTGTAAGCGAGCTGCTCAACTCGGGTTACTTCCATCTCGCACGACACTCACCAACTAACTAATTTCACAGCCCCGGCTGCACTATACCAGCTTTCACAGAGCCACCTGTTGTTCTGCAAACACACTATATCTGCAGAACTTCCACACGACACATATACGTTTGTGATCCGTTCACATATCTACAACAAAGAAAGTAGTTGCCATGACTTTTGCCCCAACCTTCGTATTTAAGATATTCATGTGGCAAATCAAATGTACCTATATCTTTCAGTTCTCAGGGAATAGGCTCTGAAGACATTTTAAGTCTGGAGGAGCTTTTCGGAATTTTGCGTAACTGGTAAACTATAAGAGGTAACATAAACTTACCACACAAAATGTAAAGGGTTCGCTAAAACATATAATTTATGCTATATAATTTTTCTCGTTTTTGAGATATTCCTTGTTATTAGTTTTAACTTTAATTATACTTTTCTTATACGGGACTTTGTCAACTCCTGTCCATACAAAGGTACTTCAAACACATAGTAACCGGTTTTTAAAATATTTGACTATCGATTTAGTCTAGTGTATTCCTCTATTTCCCTTCTACTTACAAGGAAGCAAGTAATGCGACAATTTCTGCTAATGTTTACCACGATTATCGTAAAATATATAGGAAAATAAGCCCTTTATAAATATTTTATTACAAAGATGCAGATAAAGCCATGTGAATGGAACACCGATTCGTTATTGTCTATTAGCTGATTAATTGCAATTTTTATTTTTATAATTTTTTTATTTACTTATTTATTTATTTATTTATTTTTTTTTTTGCTTCCTGATATTATTTTTGGATTCCATTTGACATTTACAATCAGAAAGGTCCATATATGAGCATAATTATATCTGAATACCAGGCACAATAAACTTTGGGCTTTGTAGGCCAAACATTGGTTGTTCATTTTCTTTTTCAGCAATATCTTTAACTTTTTTTAGGTCGTACACAGTGGCGGAGGAATTTCTTGACAATCTTTGTTTCGTATCCTTGGAGGATGTTGAACTTAATTATTAAGTTTGGTATCTGACCGAAAATTCGTTTTTCAGATCCTGTTCACAGATACGCATACCACGTGCGCACGAATACATACATTCACACATACACAGCTTTTGCTAAATGCATGTTTTTAGATACAGAGGACCCTAAAATATGTATTCCAGTGAAATTTCTGTATCAAATTTTTGGGTTTGTTATAATACCCTCTGTACTATGTACTAAGTAGGGACAGTAAAAAGCATTACACATAAATAAGTTTATGTAAATGGAATTGACGATAATGATGATAATAATAGTAATAATAATAACCTTAGTTATCATTCATTTCATGATTGATATTAGTTTATAGTATTCATTCATATTTTAGCTGTCCTTGACATTTACGAACAGTTTAATCACAGAGTAATTTGCCTCTAAATACTTTAACAGCGCATTTTCACTATACCAGGTAGTCTAATAGTGTGGTATTACATGTGTGCAGAAACTCTTCGAGCTTATAAAATTTCAGAACTCCACGGGATAAATCCAAGCGAGAGCGACCTTCGTTCTTCTCCTCTTACATATCAGCGCAACGGTGAAGGAATGATAGGTGGTTCCCAGACTTGTACTAGAGTCCGTGATGATAACAAGAACCGTATTAACATACGTAGAAAGTTAATGTGTTTTCCACTCCAATTTTAGAACCTTTAGTTTTAGAGAACAAAGGCACCTTTTAGATTCACTTGTAATTAAAAAGTCTATTTCACCCATCAGTATCCGCCAATAACCAGTTTTGTAATTTTGTATACGCTGTTCTTATTTTTCATTAGAGACTAGATCCACTGTAAGCTTAAATTAAACCATTAAGGCGCCATCACAAAAACCATGTCTGGGAGTATTTAATGTTTCATTTTATTATTATTCTTATCATTATTATTATAATATTATTATCATCACTATTATTATTGATTTTTTTGGCAGAATAAAAAGACACGAAATATTATAACGAAGAACATGAAATCACAAGAGTGCAGAGAAACATTACCTGCCTACGGGTTTGAGTGTTTTTGTTACAACGCTTTGATGTTTGGGTTTCTTGCTAGGGTACAATGCGCAATAATAATAATATTAACTATAGTAATAATAGCAATTAACAATACAGTAAAACATTACATTGTGTCGTTTTTACAGATTTCTCTTTATGACGCTTTCTGCTTTGGTTTACTCCAACCAAATACTGCGTAATAATATTAATAATGATAATACAGTAAAACACTTCACGCTCTTAAATTGAATGTTTTTCTATCGTATCGTATTAGTTCCTGTTGTATACGATAGGGAGGAAATAATAATGACAATGATAATTATACAGCGAAATGCTACGTGCTATCATGTTGGTATGTTTGTTTACGCTGTATATGTGTAGCTACGTAATAATATTAATAATAATAATAATAATAATATAATTATAATTATGATAACCACAATAACGTTATACTAATAGCTATAATAACTATTGTTATAATACTAATAATTATTATATATTTTATATATTATTATAATCATTATTATTATAATAAGGTGAGATACCTCGTGCTCACGTACATGACACATAGTTGTTATTACGGTGCCTTAATGGTTTAATTTAACCTTAAATTGGGTCTAGTCTCTAATGTAAATTAAGAACAGAGTTTTACGCAATTACAAACTGCTTATTGGCGGATAGTGATAGAGTAAAATAGAATGTTTATATACGTGTGTATCTAAAAAACAAAGGCGCTGTAATTGAAGTGAAAGCATGTTAATTTTCTCCGTGTGTTTATACGGTTCTTATATATCACCACGAACTCTAGTACAAGTCTGGGAACCGCCTCGCATTCCTTCACCGCTTACGCTGATATGCAAGAGGAGAACGAAGATCGTTCTCGCTTACATCGCCACTGACCGTCCTATGCTTGGATTTACCCTATGGATTTCTGCAATTTTTATAGTGGATGACAATCGAAATAGGATGCTGTTGGATCATCTGGTAATTGGTTGAATTGTTTTCTTCACACAAGCCATGTGTAGGACAGGAGTTGGATTTGCTCTACCATTGAGCTACCATTGTAACATGCCGGCATAGCATTGCATTTCTTAACTGACTCGCATGTTTCCCGGTAAACCAAAAGATGATCTCAAATTATTTTCAGATGACAACCCCAATGGCAACTTACAATGTTGTAAGTACTTCAAGTTCCAGCATTCATAGTATAGCCAATTATTATGGTCAATGGGTGTTGGTTTATAATGGGTATTGGCCATAAGAGTTGCTACATATATTAGCATGAAAGAAATGGAAGAATACGCTTTTTAACAGTAATTTGCTGCAGAGATGTAGAGAAAGTCATGTGAACGGATCACATCCGATTTTTTTTATCTTGATTATCATTATGTAGTTAAAAGAATCTTTATTATTAGCATGAAGGAAATGGAAGAATACGCTTTTTAACAGTAATTTGTTACAGAAATGTAGAGAAAGTCATATGAATGGAATACATCAGAGTTTCTTTATCTCGCTTAGCATTATCCAGATAAAAGAAGGGTTTGTTTGCAGAACAGGTAGAGAAAATCGTGTGACTGGTACACATACGATTTTTACTTTCTCTACGCGCACTATGTACACAGTGTATAGAGAAGATATTGTAATGCACCCAAAAAATCCATACCGAGGTTTTACCGGAAATACATGTTTTAGGACCCCCTGAGTCCAAAAAAAAAAAGCATTTTGAGCAAAATGTCCGTGTATGTGTGTGTTTATCTGTGGGCAGCATAGCTCAAAAATGAAAAGATCGCTAAAAACCAAACTTGGTATTTAAGTTTGGTATCTTCCAAGGAAAATATCCCTACCCCAAACTACTCTTTACATGGAAAAAATTTTGAAAATTTTGATGCTCTTCAAAATGGCTGTAACGATTTCTATTAAAATATGGTATATTTAAGATATTTATTTGCCAAATAAAATGTATATCTTGAATTTTCTGGGAATAGCCTCTGAAGACTACTTTATTGTGGATGAATTTTACGGAATTTTGCACAACTGTTAAACCAATCGTTCACGGAAACCAATCTCTAATTAGGGCAGTCTGCTACCGTGAACAGTTGCGAATGGAAGGTAATTTGACGTGGGCATCAAAATTAAAGAAAGGGTTGGAAACCATTGGGATGGGAGACATTCTAATTTTTAAAGCTGAAACCAATAACAATGAATAGCTCAAAAACAATTTACTTCACGAAAAAAATATATAACGTAAATTATGTGTTTTAACGAGTTCTACATTTCTGTTAACTAAGTTTTTGGCTCTCTCTTACGGCTTACCAGTTATGCAAAATCCCGCAAATTTAATCCAGAATAAAGTAGTCTTCAGAGGCTATTCCCAGAAAATTCAAGATATACATTTTATTTGTCATGTAAATATCAAAATGTTAGAAAAATGTTCCATAAAAAGGGTAGTTGTGGCTTCTTTGGAAGATACCAGCCTTAAATACCAAGTTTGGTATTTAATGTCTTTTAATTTTTGGGCTATGCTGTCCACAGACACACACACGCGCGGACCTTATTCTTTTATTGGATTCAGGGAGACCAAAAACATATATTTCCATGAAATCTCGGTATTCCACTTTTTGGGTCTACTTTCTCTATACCCTATGTATGTGTAGAGAAAGTAAAAAACTAGCCAGATCATAATACCCCTTGTTAGATTACAAGGACCCTCTCAAGAGTTTGACTATATTGTTGACTTATCCAACGTATCGATCACATTTCTTCACCATAGCAAAGTCCTTTTCTTCCCAATGTTAGTTGTTTTTGGGTAGGGAGAGGGCGAGAATTAACAATATGCTGGAGGTTCGTGATGTTATGGTGACCATGGTTTGCTACACATCTGCTTCAACATCTGGTTAGAATTCATATTGATCCTGAAACGCAAATGCTCTGCTGCATATGTTACAGAAATAATGAGGATAAATACCTATTACACTAAAATAATAGGGAAATAAACGCAATGCCTCTTCGGTTTACATCGCACAACGTGATTCATTTTATTTTTGCTCGGGAGAGCAAACGTAGACGATGACGAAAGACCAAGAAGCGTTATTATCTCTTAGCTAATTTAATTGTAATGTATTAATTGTTTTTTTTTTTTACTTTATCTGGCCCACTTATACCATGTACCTAGTGGTTAGAGAAGGAATTATATTCCATCCAAAAATTCTATATCGAGATTTCACCGGAAATATATGTTTTGGGGTCCCCTGAAAAAGGTCCGAGTGTGTGTCTGTGTGTGTATGTGCGTGTGTGTGGGCAACATAGCTCAAAAACTTGGTATTTAGGATTGATATCTTCCAAGGATGCGACACGAAGATTTTCAAGAAAATTCCCACACCCCAACTACCCTTTAAATGAAACATTTTTTGAACATTTTGATTTCCCCAAAAATGTCTAAAAATTTTTATTAAAATCTCTTATAAGAGGGTTGGGGCAAAATCCATGGCAACTATTTACTTTCTTGAAGATACCAGTCAGGTTGATGTTTGTGACATATACAGACGAAAGGACAAGGTGTTAACTACATGTGTGGACGATGAATAGCACTGAATATCGTGACGTACTAATTGATTACGATAGTATACAGGGCTATAAGGCCTTCACGGTGCAGAAGAATGACATGACAGCACATACAGTTGACATGACAAACCTGGACCTAAAGACCTTCAAAGTAGTCCTCTGCTACTATCACCACACGCTGCCAACGATGTGGGAGGCGGTGAATACATTGCCGCAGCATTTGCCGCACCGTGTGTGAATCAGGTCATCTGTTCGCGCACAACATTAGCAATGTCCTCTCGTGTTGACAGCATTAGCAATGTCCTCTCGCGTTGCAAACTGCCTACCACATAGTGGTTCCTTAACCTTTCGAATAAGATCAAAGTCACAGGGGGAAATGTTGGGAGAGTACGGTGGGTTGTCTAATTCTTCCCATCCCCAACTTCGCAGTAGCTGCCTTACACACTCTGCTTAGTGTGGTTTTGCATTGTCATGCAGGATTATTGCACTGTCCACAAGTTCCGGACGTTTCTCCCGAACGCCATGTCGTACCTGTTGCACCAGGAAGTGCATGTAGTACTGTGCGGTCACTGTTCTGCCATGTATAACAAAGTGGCAAATAGTGACACCCCTGACGCCATGCGCGACGGTCATCATCAATTTGATTGGGGAAGGATTCTGATGGAAGTTCTGCCTCCTTGGTGATCCAGCATGTCGCCACTCCGCAGAATGACGCTTCAGTTCTGGCTCGTGTGCCCTAGCCCAAAATGTATCGATGGCGATTATTCGTTACAAGAATTGATCGCCGTCCTGTTGCCAGCTTGCGAGGTGGTCGGAGCGTATTGCAAAGCGCACCCATCTTTGAACTTCCGTCAGTGCATGCGGTACCCACAGCAATGCGATTTGCGTAGTTGCAGCACATTACGCAATGCCCTGTGGACGGTGCGTTTCTCGATGCCACTTGCCCTCTCTAACTTCAGCAGCGTCTATCGTCTGTCTTCATCCAGGAGCTGCTCGACGACGGCACTTGCCACGTCGGTCCGCACACTGACAGGTCATCCCGAATTTTCACATCACTGGTTGACACACGTCCTTGCTGAAACTTTCCTGCCCATCGTGCTACTGTACGGTACGGTAGGGCATTATTTCGAAGGGCTACCACTAATTCACTGTGACATTCCATCGCATTTCTCCCTCGGAGTGCGGCTGTTTTAGTGTAAGCGAGCTGCTCAACTCGGGTTACTTCCATCTCGCACGACACTCACCAACTAACTAATTTCACAGCCCCGGCTGCACTATACCAGCTTTCACAGAGCCACCTGTTGTTCTGCAAACACACTATATCTGCAGAACTTCCACACGACACATATACGTTTGTGATCCGTTCACATATCTACAACAAAGAAAGTAGTTGCCATGACTTTTGCCCCAACCTTCGTATTTAAGATATTCATGTGGCAAATCAAATGTACCTATATCTTTCAGTTCTCAGGGAATAGGCTCTGAAGACATTTTAAGTCTGGAGGAGCTTTTCGGAATTTTGCGTAACTGGTAAACTATAAGAGGTAACATAAACTTACCACACAAAATGTAAAGGGTTCGCTAAAACATATAATTTATGCTATATAATTTTTCTCGTTTTTGAGATATTCCTTGTTATTAGTTTTAACTTTAATTATACTTTTCTTATACGGGACTTTGTCAACTCCTGTCCATACAAAGGTACTTCAAACACATAGTAACCGGTTTTTAAAATATTTGACTATCGATTTAGTCTAGTGTATTCCTCTATTTCCCTTCTACTTACAAGGAAGCAAGTAATGCGACAATTTCTGCTAATGTTTACCACGATTATCGTAAAATATATAGGAAAATAAGCCCTTTATAAATATTTTATTACAAAGATGCAGATAAAGCCATGTGAATGGAACACCGATTCGTTATTGTCTATTAGCTGATTAATTGCAATTTTTATTTTTATAATTTTTTTATTTACTTATTTATTTATTTATTTATTTTTTTTTTGCTTCCTGATATTATTTTTGGATTCCATTTGACATTTACAATCAGAAAGGTCCATATATGAGCATAATTATATCTGAATACCAGGCACAATAAACTTTGGGCTTTGTAGGCCAAAAATTGGTTGTTCATTTTCTTTTTCAGCAATATCTTTAACTTTTTTTAGGTCGTACACAGTGGCGGAGGAATTTCTTGACAATCTTTGTTTCGTATCCTTGGAGGATGTTGAACTTAATTATTAAGTTTGGTATCTGACCGAAAATTCGTTTTTCAGATCCTGTTCACAGATACGCATACCACGTGCGCACGAATACATACATTCACACATACACAGCTTTTGCTAAATGCATGTTTTTAGATACAGAGGACCCTAAAATATGTATTCCAGTGAAATTTCTGTATCAAATTTTTGGGTTTGTTATAATACCCTCTGTACTATGTACTAAGTAGGGACAGTAAAAAGCATTACACATAAATAAGTTTATGTAAATGGAATTGACGATAATGATGATAATAATAGTAATAATAATAACCTTAGTTATCATTCATTTCATGATTGATATTAGTTTATAGTATTCATTCATATTTTAGCTGTCCTTGACATTTACGAACAGTTTAATCACAGAGTAATTTGCCTCTAAATACTTTAACAGCGCATTTTCACTATACCAGGTAGTCTAATAGTGTGGTATTACATGTGTGCAGAAACTCTTCGAGCTTATAAAATTTCAGAACTCCACGGGATAAATCCAAGCGAGAGCGACCTTCGTTCTTCTCCTCTTACATATCAGCGCAACGGTGAAGGAATGATAGGTGGTTCCCAGACTTGTACTAGAGTCCGTGATGATAACAAGAACCGTATTAACATACGTAGAAAGTTAATGTGTTTTCCACTCCAATTTTAGAACCTTTAGTTTTAGAGAACAAAGGCACCTTTTAGATTCACTTGTAATTAAAAAGTCTATTTCACCCATCAGTATCCGCCAATAACCAGTTTTGTAATTTTGTATACGCTGTTCTTATTTTTCATTAGAGACTAGATCCACTGTAAGCTTAAATTAAACCATTAAGGCGCCATCACAAAAACCATGTCTGGGAGTATTTAATGTTTCATTTTATTATTATTCTTATCATTATTATTATAATATTATTATCATCACTATTATTATTGATTTTTTTGGCAGAATAAAAAGACACGAAATATTATAACGAAGAACATGAAATCACAAGAGTGCAGAGAAACATTACCTGCCTACGGGTTTGAGTGTTTTTGTTACAACGCTTTGATGTTTGGGTTTCTTGCTAGGGTACAATGCGCAATAATAATAATATTAACTATAGTAATAATAGCAATTAACAATACAGTAAAACATTACATTGTGTCGTTTTTACAGATTTCTCTTTATGACGCTTTCTGCTTTGGTTTACTCCAACCAAATACTGCGTAATAATATTAATAATGATAATACAGTAAAACACTTCACGCTCTTAAATTGAATGTTTTTCTATCGTATCGTATTAGTTCCTGTTGTATACGATAGGGAGGAAATAATAATGACAATGATAATTATACAGCGAAATGCTACGTGCTATCATGTTGGTATGTTTGTTTACGCTGTATATGTGTAGCTACGTAATAATATTAATAATAATAATAATAATAATAATAATATAATTATAATTATGATAACCACAATAACGTTATACTAATAGCTATAATAACTATTGTTATAATACTAATAATTATTATATATTTTATATATTATTATAATCATTATTATTATAATAGAGTGAGATACCTCGTGCTCACGTACATGACACATAGTTGTTATTACGGTGCCTTAATGGTTTAATTTAACCTTAAATTGGGTCTAGTC
Organism: Hymenopus coronatus; assembly: GCA_030762935.1. NCBI lineage: Eukaryota > Metazoa > Arthropoda > Insecta > Mantodea > Hymenopodidae > Hymenopus > Hymenopus coronatus. Next base: position 44,924,193 of record CM060883.1, read on the forward strand.
TCTAATGTAAATTAAGAACAGAGTTTTACGCAATTACAAACTGCTTATTGGCGGATAGTGATAGAGTAAAATAGAATGTTTATATACGTGTGTATCTAAAAAACAAAGGCGCTGTAATTGAAGTGAAAGCATGTTAATTTTCTCCGTGTGTTTATACGGTTCTTATATATCACCACGAACTCTAGTACAAGTCTGGGAACCGCCTCGCATTCCTTCACCGCTTACGCTGATATGCAAGAGGAGAACGAAGATCGTTCTCGCTTACATCGCCACTGACCGTCCTATGCTTGGATTTACCCTATGGATTTCTGCAATTTTTATAGTGGATGACAATCGAAATAGGATGCTGTTGGATCATCTGGTAATTGGTTGAATTGTTTTCTTCACACAAGCCATGTGTAGGACAGGAGTTGGATTTGCTCTACCATTGAGCTACCATTGTAACATGCCGGCATAGCATTGCATTTCTTAACTGACTCGCATGTTTCCCGGTAAACCAAAAGATGATCTCAAATTATTTTCAGATGACAACCCCAATGGCAACTTACAATGTTGTAAGTACTTCAAGTTCCAGCATTCATAGTATAGCCAATTATTATGGTCAATGGGTGTTGGTTTATAATGGGTATTGGCCATAAGAGTTGCTACATATATTAGCATGAAAGAAATGGAAGAATACGCTTTTTAACAGTAATTTGCTGCAGAGATGTAGAGAAAGTCATGTGAACGGATCACATCCGATTTTTTTTATCTTGATTATCATTATGTAGTTAAAAGAATCTTTATTATTAGCATGAAGGAAATGGAAGAATACGCTTTTTAACAGTAATTTGTTACAGAAATGTAGAGAAAGTCATATGAATGGAATACATCAGAGTTTCTTTATCTCGCTTAGCATTATCCAGATAAAAGAAGGGTTTGTTTGCAGAACAGGTAGAGAAAATCGTGTGACTGGTACACATACGATTTTTACTTTCTCTACGCGCACTATGTACACAGTGTATAGAGAAGATATTGTAATGCACCCAAAAAATCCATACCGAGGTTTTACCGGAAATACATGTTTTAGGACCCCCTGAGTCCAAAAAAAAAAAGCATTTTGAGCAAAATGTCCGTGTATGTGTGTGTTTATCTGTGGGCAGCATAGCTCAAAAATGAAAAGATCGTTAAAAACCAAACTTGGTATTTAAGTTTGGTATCTTCCAAGGAAAATATCCCTACCCCAAACTACTCTTTACATGGAAAAAATTTTGAAAATTTTGATGCTCTTCAAAATGGCTGTAACGATTTCTATTAAAATATGGTATATTTAAGATATTTATTTGCCAAATAAAATGTATATCTTGAATTTTCTGGGAATAGCCTCTGAAGACTACTTTATTGTGGATGAATTTTACGGAATTTTGCACAACTGTTAAACCAATCGTTCACGGAAACCAATCTCTAATTAGGGCAGTCTGCTACCGTGAACAGTTGCGAATGGAAGGTAATTTGACGTGGGCATCAAAATTAAAGAAAGGGTTGGAAACCATTGGGATGGGAGACATTCTAATTTTTAAAGCTGAAACCAATAACAATGAATAGCTCAAAAACAATTTACTTCACGAAAAAAATATATAACGTAAATTATGTGTTTTAACGAGTTCTACATTTCTGTTAACTAAGTTTTTGGCTCTCTCTTACGGCTTACCAGTTATGCAAAATCCCGCAAATTTAATCCAGAATAAAGTAGTCTTCAGAGGCTATTCCCAGAAAATTCAAGATATACATTTTATTTGTCATGTAAATATCAAAATGTTAGAAAAATGTTCCATAAAAAGGGTAGTTGTGGCTTCTTTGGAAGATACCAGCCTTAAATACCAAGTTTGGTATTTAATGTCTTTTAATTTTTGGGCTATGCTGTCCACAGACACACACACGCGCGGACCTTATTCTTTTATTGGATTCAGGGAGACCAAAAACATATATTTCCATGAAATCTCGGTATTCCACTTTTTGGGTCTACTTTCTCTATACCCTATGTATGTGTAGAGAAAGTAAAAAACTAGCCAGATCATAATACCCCTTGTTAGATTACAAGGACCCTCTCAAGAGTTTGACTATATTGTTGACTTATCCAACGTATCGATCACATTTCTTCACCATAGCAAAGTCCTTTTCTTCCCAATGTTAGTTGTTTTTGGGTAGGGAGAGGGCGAGAATTAACAATATGCTGGAGGTTCGTGATGTTATGGTGACCATGGTTTGCTACACATCTGCTTCAACATCTGGTTAGAATTCATATTGATCCTGAAACGCAAATGCTCTGCTGCATATGTTACAGAAATAATGAGGATAAATACCTATTACACTAAAATAATAGGGAAATAAACGCAATGCCTCTTCGGTTTACATCGCACAACGTGATTCATTTTATTTTTGCTCGGGAGAGCAAACGTAGACGATGACGAAAGACCAAGAAGCGTTATTATCTCTTAGCTAATTTAATTGTAATGTATTAATTGTTTTTTTTTTTTACTTTATCTGGCCCACTTATACCATGTACCTAGTGGTTAGAGAAGGAATTATATTCCATCCAAAAATTCTATATCGAGATTTCACCGGAAATATATGTTTTGGGGTCCCCTGAAAAAGGTCCGAGTGTGTGTCTGTGTGTGTATGTGCGTGTGTGTGGGCAACATAGCTCAAAAACTTGGTATTTAGGATTGATATCTTCCAAGGATGCGACACGAAGATTTTCAAGAAAATTCCCACACCCCAACTACCCTTTAAATGAAACATTTTTTGAACATTTTGATTTCCCCAAAAATGTCTAAAAATTTTTATTAAAATCTCTTATAAGAGGGTTGGGGCAAAATCCATGGCAACTATTTACTTTCTTGAAGATACCAGTCAGGTTGATGTTTGTGACATATACAGACGAAAGGACAAGGTGTTAACTACATGTGTGGACGATGAATAGCACTGAATATCGTGACGTACTAATTGATTACGATAGTATACAGGGCTATAAGGCCTTCACGGTGCAGAAGAATGACATGACAGCACATACAGTTGACATGACAAACCTGGACCTAAAGACCTTCAAAGTAGTCCTCTGCTACTATCACCACACGCTGCCAACGATGTGGGAGGCGGTGAATACATTGCCGCAGCATTTGCCGCACCGTGTGTGAATCAGGTCATCTGTTCGCGCACAACATTAGCAATGTCCTCTCGTGTTGACAGCATTAGCAATGTCCTCTCGCGTTGCAAACTGCCTACCACATAGTGGTTCCTTAACCTTTCGAATAAGATCAAAGTCACAGGGGGAAATGTTGGGAGAGTACGGTGGGTTGTCTAATTCTTCCCATCCCCAACTTCGCAGTAGCTGCCTTACACACTCTGCTTAGTGTGGTTTTGCATTGTCATGCAGGATTATTGCACTGTCCACAAGTTCCGGACGTTTCTCCCGAACGCCATGTCGTACCTGTTGCACCAGGAAGTGCATGTAGTACTGTGCGGTCACTGTTCTGCCATGTATAACAAAGTGGCAAATAGTGACACCCCTGACGCCATGCGCGACGGTCATCATCAATTTGATTGGGGAAGGATTCTGATGGAAGTTCTGCCTCCTTGGTGATCCAGCATGTCGCCACTCCGCAGAATGACGCTTCAGTTCTGGCTCGTGTGCCCTAGCCCAAAATGTATCGATGGCGATTATTCGTTACAAGAATTGATCGCCGTCCTGTTGCCAGCTTGCGAGGTGGTCGGAGCGTATTGCAAAGCGCACCCATCTTTGAACTTCCGTCAGTGCATGCGGTACCCACAGCAATGCGATTTGCGTAGTTGCAGCACATTACGCAATGCCCTGTGGACGGTGCGTTTCTCGATGCCACTTGCCCTCTCTAACTTCAGCAGCGTCTATCGTCTGTCTTCATCCAGGAGCTGCTCGACGACGGCACTTGCCACGTCGGTCCGCACACTGACAGGTCATCCCGAATTTTCACATCACTGGTTGACACACGTCCTTGCTGAAACTTTCCTGCCCATCGTGCTACTGTACGGTACGGTAGGGCATTATTTCGAAGGGCTACCACTAATTCACTGTGACATTCCATCGCATTTCTCCCTCGGAGTGCGGCTGTTTTAGTGTAAGCGAGCTGCTCAACTCGGGTTACTTCCATCTCGCACGACACTCACCAACTAACTAATTTCACAGCCCCGGCTGCACTATACCAGCTTTCACAGAGCCACCTGTTGTTCTGCAAACACACTATATCTGCAGAACTTCCACACGACACATATACGTTTGTGATCCGTTCACATATCTACAACAAAGAAAGTAGTTGCCATGACTTTTGCCCCAACCTTCGTATTTAAGATATTCATGTGGCAAATCAAATGTACCTATATCTTTCAGTTCTCAGGGAATAGGCTCTGAAGACATTTTAAGTCTGGAGGAGCTTTTCGGAATTTTGCGTAACTGGTAAACTATAAGAGGTAACATAAACTTACCACACAAAATGTAAAGGGTTCGCTAAAACATATAATTTATGCTATATAATTTTTCTCGTTTTTGAGATATTCCTTGTTATTAGTTTTAACTTTAATTATACTTTTCTTATACGGGACTTTGTCAACTCCTGTCCATACAAAGGTACTTCAAACACATAGTAACCGGTTTTTAAAATATTTGACTATCGATTTAGTCTAGTGTATTCCTCTATTTCCCTTCTACTTACAAGGAAGCAAGTAATGCGACAATTTCTGCTAATGTTTACCACGATTATCGTAAAATATATAGGAAAATAAGCCCTTTATAAATATTTTATTACAAAGATGCAGATAAAGCCATGTGAATGGAACACCGATTCGTTATTGTCTATTAGCTGATTAATTGCAATTTTTATTTTTATAATTTTTTTATTTACTTATTTATTTATTTATTTATTTTTTTTTTTGCTTCCTGATATTATTTTTGGATTCCATTTGACATTTACAATCAGAAAGGTCCATATATGAGCATAATTATATCTGAATACCAGGCACAATAAACTTTGGGCTTTGTAGGCCAAAAATTGGTTGTTCATTTTCTTTTTCAGCAATATCTTTAACTTTTTTTAGGTCGTACACAGTGGCGGAGGAATTTCTTGACAATCTTTGTTTCGTATCCTTGGAGGATGTTGAACTTAATTATTAAGTTTGGTATCTGACCGAAAATTCGTTTTTCAGATCCTGTTCACAGATACGCATACCACGTGCGCACGAATACATACATTCACACATACACAGCTTTTGCTAAATGCATGTTTTTAGATACAGAGGACCCTAAAATATGTATTCCAGTGAAATTTCTGTATCAAATTTTTGGGTTTGTTATAATACCCTCTGTACTATGTACTAAGTAGGGACAGTAAAAAGCATTACACATAAATAAGTTTATGTAAATGGAATTGACGATAATGATGATAATAATAGTAATAATAATAACCTTAGTTATCATTCATTTCATGATTGATATTAGTTTATAGTATTCATTCATATTTTAGCTGTCCTTGACATTTACGAACAGTTTAATCACAGAGTAATTTGCCTCTAAATACTTTAACAGCGCATTTTCACTATACCAGGTAGTCTAATAGTGTGGTATTACATGTGTGCAGAAACTCTTCGAGCTTATAAAATTTCAGAACTCCACGGGATAAATCCAAGCGAGAGCGACCTTCGTTCTTCTCCTCTTACATATCAGCGCAACGGTGAAGGAATGATAGGTGGTTCCCAGACTTGTACTAGAGTCCGTGATGATAACAAGAACCGTATTAACATACGTAGAAAGTTAATGTGTTTTCCACTCCAATTTTAGAACCTTTAGTTTTAGAGAACAAAGGCACCTTTTAGATTCACTTGTAATTAAAAAGTCTATTTCACCCATCAGTATCCGCCAATAACCAGTTTTGTAATTTTGTATACGCTGTTCTTATTTTTCATTAGAGACTAGATCCACTGTAAGCTTAAATTAAACCATTAAGGCGCCATCACAAAAACCATGTCTGGGAGTATTTAATGTTTCATTTTATTATTATTCTTATCATTATTATTATAATATTATTATCATCACTATTATTATTGATTTTTTTGGCAGAATAAAAAGACACGAAATATTATAACGAAGAACATGAAATCACAAGAGTGCAGAGAAACATTACCTGCCTACGGGTTTGAGTGTTTTTGTTACAACGCTTTGATGTTTGGGTTTCTTGCTAGGGTACAATGCGCAATAATAATAATATTAACTATAGTAATAATAGCAATTAACAATACAGTAAAACATTACATTGTGTCGTTTTTACAGATTTCTCTTTATGACGCTTTCTGCTTTGGTTTACTCCAACCAAATACTGCGTAATAATATTAATAATGATAATACAGTAAAACACTTCACGCTCTTAAATTGAATGTTTTTCTATCGTATCGTATTAGTTCCTGTTGTATACGATAGGGAGGAAATAATAATGACAATGATAATTATACAGCGAAATGCTACGTGCTATCATGTTGGTATGTTTGTTTACGCTGTATATGTGTAGCTACGTAATAATATTAATAATAATAATAATAATAATATAATTATAATTATGATAACCACAATAACGTTATACTAATAGCTATAATAACTATTGTTATAATACTAATAATTATTATATATTTTATATATTATTATAATCATTATTATTATAATAGAGTGAGATACCTCGTGCTCACGTACATGACACATAGTTGTTATTACGGTGCCTTAATGGTTTAATTTAACCTTAAATTGGGTCTAGTCTCTAATGTAAATTAAGAACAGAGTTTTACGCAATTACAAACTGCTTATTGGCGGATAGTGATAGAGTAAAATAGAATGTTTATATACGTGTGTATCTAAAAAACAAAGGCGCTGTAATTGAAGTGAAAGCATGTTAATTTTCTCCGTGTGTTTATACGGTTCTTATATATCACCACGAACTCTAGTACAAGTCTGGGAACCGCCTCGCATTCCTTCACCGCTTACGCTGATATGCAAGAGGAGAACGAAGATCGTTCTCGCTTACATCGCCACTGACCGTCCTATGCTTGGATTTACCCTATGGATTTCTGCAATTTTTATAGTGGATGACAATCGAAATAGGATGCTGTTGGATCATCTGGTAATTGGTTGAATTGTTTTCTTCACACAAGCCATGTGTAGGACAGGAGTTGGATTTGCTCTACCATTGAGCTACCATTGTAACATGCCGGCATAGCATTGCATTTCTTAACTGACTCGCATGTTTCCCGGTAAACCAAAAGATGATCTCAAATTATTTTCAGATGACAACCCCAATGGCAACTTACAATGTTGTAAGTACTTCAAGTTCCAGCATTCATAGTATAGCCAATTATTATGGTCAATGGGTGTTGGTTTATAATGGGTATTGGCCATAAGAGTTGCTACATATATTAGCATGAAAGAAATGGAAGAATACGCTTTTTAACAGTAATTTGCTGCAGAGATGTAGAGAAAGTCATGTGAACGGATCACATCCGATTTTTTTTATCTTGATTATCATTATGTAGTTAAAAGAATCTTTATTATTAGCATGAAGGAAATGGAAGAATACGCTTTTTAACAGTAATTTGTTACAGAAATGTAGAGAAAGTCATATGAATGGAATACATCAGAGTTTCTTTATCTCGCTTAGCATTATCCAGATAAAAGAAGGGTTTGTTTGCAGAACAGGTAGAGAAAATCGTGTGACTGGTACACATACGATTTTTACTTTCTCTACGCGCACTATGTACACAGTGTATAGAGAAGATATTGTAATGCACCCAAAAAATCCATACCGAGGTTTTACCGGAAATACATGTTTTAGGACCCCCTGAGTCCAAAAAAAAAAAGCATTTTGAGCAAAATGTCCGTGTATGTGTGTGTTTATCTGTGGGCAGCATAGCTCAAAAATGAAAAGATCGTTAAAAACCAAACTTGGTATTTAAGTTTGGTATCTTCCAAGGAAAATATCCCTACCCCAAACTACTCTTTACATGGAAAAAATTTTGAAAATTTTGATGCTCTTCAAAATGGCTGTAACGATTTCTATTAAAATATGGTATATTTAAGATATTTATTTGCCAAATAAAATGTATATCTTGAATTTTCTGGGAATAGCCTCTGAAGACTACTTTATTGTGGATGAATTTTACGGAATTTTGCACAACTGTTAAACCAATCGTTCACGGAAACCAATCTCTAATTAGGGCAGTCTGCTACCGTGAACAGTTGCGAATGGAAGGTAATTTGACGTGGGCATCAAAATTAAAGAAAGGGTTGGAAACCATTGGGATGGGAGACATTCTAATTTTTAAAGCTGAAACCAATAACAATGAATAGCTCAAAAACAATTTACTTCACGAAAAAAATATATAACGTAAATTATGTGTTTTAACGAGTTCTACATTTCTGTTAACTAAGTTTTTGGCTCTCTCTTACGGCTTACCAGTTATGCAAAATCCCGCAAATTTAATCCAGAATAAAGTAGTCTTCAGAGGCTATTCCCAGAAAATTCAAGATATACATTTTATTTGTCATGTAAATATCAAAATGTTAGAAAAATGTTCCATAAAAAGGGTAGTTGTGGCTTCTTTGGAAGATACCAGCCTTAAATACCAAGTTTGGTATTTAATGTCTTTTAATTTTTGGGCTATGCTGTCCACAGACACACACACGCGCGGACCTTATTCTTTTATTGGATTCAGGGAGACCAAAAACATATATTTCCATGAAATCTCGGTATTCCACTTTTTGGGTCTACTTTCTCTATACCCTATGTATGTGTAGAGAAAGTAAAAAACTAGCCAGATCATAATACCCCTTGTTAGATTACAAGGACCCTCTCAAGAGTTTGACTATATTGTTGACTTATCCAACGTATCGATCACATTTCTTCACCATAGCAAAGTCCTTTTCTTCCCAATGTTAGTTGTTTTTGGGTAGGGAGAGGGCGAGAATTAACAATATGCTGGAGGTTCGTGATGTTATGGTGACCATGGTTTGCTACACATCTGCTTCAACATCTGGTTAGAATTCATATTGATCCTGAAACGCAAATGCTCTGCTGCATATGTTACAGAAATAATGAGGATAAATACCTATTACACTAAAATAATAGGGAAATAAACGCAATGCCTCTTCGGTTTACATCGCACAACGTGATTCATTTTATTTTTGCTCGGGAGAGCAAACGTAGACGATGACGAAAGACCAAGAAGCGTTATTATCTCTTAGCTAATTTAATTGTAATGTATTAATTGTTTTTTTTTTTTACTTTATCTGGCCCACTTATACCATGTACCTAGTGGTTAGAGAAGGAATTATATTCCATCCAAAAATTCTATATCGAGATTTCACCGGAAATATATGTTTTGGGGTCCCCTGAAAAAGGTCCGAGTGTGTGTCTGTGTGTGTATGTGCGTGTGTGTGGGCAACATAGCTCAAAAACTTGGTATTTAGGATTGATATCTTCCAAGGATGCGACACGAAGATTTTCAAGAAAATTCCCACACCCCAACTACCCTTTAAATGAAACATTTTTTGAACATTTTGATTTCCCCAAAAATGTCTAAAAATTTTTATTAAAATCTCTTATAAGAGGGTTGGGGCAAAATCCATGGCAACTATTTACTTTCTTGAAGATACCAGTCAGGTTGATGTTTGTGACATATACAGACGAAAGGACAAGGTGTTAACTACATGTGTGGACGATGAATAGCACTGAATATCGTGACGTACTAATTGATTACGATAGTATACAGGGCTATAAGGCCTTCACGGTGCAGAAGAATGACATGACAGCACATACAGTTGACATGACAAACCTGGACCTAAAGACCTTCAAAGTAGTCCTCTGCTACTATCACCACACGCTGCCAACGATGTGGGAGGCGGTGAATACATTGCCGCAGCATTTGCCGCACCGTGTGTGAATCAGGTCATCTGTTCGCGCACAACATTAGCAATGTCCTCTCGTGTTGACAGCATTAGCAATGTCCTCTCGCGTTGCAAACTGCCTACCACATAGTGGTTCCTTAACCTTTCGAATAAGATCAAAGTCACAGGGGGAAATGTTGGGAGAGTACGGTGGGTTGTCTAATTCTTCCCATCCCCAACTTCGCAGTAGCTGCCTTACACACTCTGCTTAGTGTGGTTTTGCATTGTCATGCAGGATTATTGCACTGTCCACAAGTTCCGGACGTTTCTCCCGAACGCCATGTCGTACCTGTTGCACCAGGAAGTGCATGTAGTACTGTGCGGTCACTGTTCTGCCATGTATAACAAAGTGGCAAATAGTGACACCCCTGACGCCATGCGCGACGGTCATCATCAATTTGATTGGGGAAGGATTCTGATGGAAGTTCTGCCTCCTTGGTGATCCAGCATGTCGCCACTCCGCAGAATGACGCTTCAGTTCTGGCTCGTGTGCCCTAGCCCAAAATGTATCGATGGCGATTATTCGTTACAAGAATTGATCGCCGTCCTGTTGCCAGCTTGCGAGGTGGTCGGAGCGTATTGCAAAGCGCACCCATCTTTGAACTTCCGTCAGTGCATGCGGTACCCACAGCAATGCGATTTGCGTAGTTGCAGCACATTACGCAATGCCCTGTGGACGGTGCGTTTCTCGATGCCACTTGCCCTCTCTAACTTCAGCAGCGTCTATCGTCTGTCTTCATCCAGGAGCTGCTCGACGACGGCACTTGCCACGTCGGTCCGCACACTGACAGGTCATCCCGAATTTTCACATCACTGGTTGACACACGTCCTTGCTGAAACTTTCCTGCCCATCGTGCTACTGTACGGTACGGTAGGGCATTATTTCGAAGGGCTACCACTAATTCACTGTGACATTCCATCGCATTTCTCCCTCGGAGTGCGGCTGTTTTAGTGTAAGCGAGCTGCTCAACTCGGGTTACTTCCATCTCGCACGACACTCACCAACTAACTAATTTCACAGCCCCGGCTGCACTATACCAGCTTTCACAGAGCCACCTGTTGTTCTGCAAACACACTATATCTGCAGAACTTCCACACGACACATATACGTTTGTGATCCGTTCACATATCTACAACAAAGAAAGTAGTTGCCATGACTTTTGCCCCAACCTTCGTATTTAAGATATTCATGTGGCAAATCAAATGTACCTATATCTTTCAGTTCTCAGGGAATAGGCTCTGAAGACATTTTAAGTCTGGAGGAGCTTTTCGGAATTTTGCGTAACTGGTAAACTATAAGAGGTAACATAAACTTACCACACAAAATGTAAAGGGTTCGCTAAAACATATAATTTATGCTATATAATTTTTCTCGTTTTTGAGATATTCCTTGTTATTAGTTTTAACTTTAATTATACTTTTCTTATACGGGACTTTGTCAACTCCTGTCCATACAAAGGTACTTCAAACACATAGTAACCGGTTTTTAAAATATTTGACTATCGATTTAGTCTAGTGTATTCCTCTATTTCCCTTCTACTTACAAGGAAGCAAGTAATGCGACAATTTCTGCTAATGTTTACCACGATTATCGTAAAATATATAGGAAAATAAGCCCTTTATAAATATTTTATTACAAAGATGCAGATAAAGCCATGTGAATGGAACACCGATTCGTTATTGTCTATTAGCTGATTATTTGCAATTTTTATTTTTATAATTTTTTTATTTACTTATTTATTTATTTATTTATTTATTTTTTTTTTTGCTTCCTGATATTATTTTTGGATTCCATTTGACATTTACAATCAGAAAGGTCCATATATGAGCATAATTATATCTGAATACCAGGCACAATAAACTTTGGGCTTTGTAGGCCAAAAATTGGTTGTTCATTTTCTTTTTCAGCAATATCTTTAACTTTTTTTAGGTCGTACACAGTGGCGGAGGAATTTCTTGACAATCTTTGTTTCGTATCCTTGGAGGATGTTGAACTTAATTATTAAGTTTGGTATCTGACCGAAAATTCGTTTTTCAGATCCTGTTCACAGATACGCATACCACGTGCGCACGAATACATACATTCACACATACACAGCTTTTGCTAAATGCATGTTTTTAGATACAGAGGACCCTAAAATATGTATTCCAGTGAAATTTCTGTATCAAATTTTTGGGTTTGTTATAATACCCTCTGTACTATGTACTAAGTAGGGACAGTAAAAAGCATTACACATAAATAAGTTTATGTAAATGGAATTGACGATAATGATGATAATAATAGTAATAATAATAACCTTAGTTATCATTCATTTCATGATTGATATTAGTTTATAGTATTCATTCATATTTTAGCTGTCCTTGACATTTACGAACAGTTTAATCACAGAGTAATTTGCCTCTAAATACTTTAACAGCGCATTTTCACTATACCAGGTAGTCTAATAGTGTGGTATTACATGTGTGCAGAAACTCTTCGAGCTTATAAAATTTCAGAACTCCACGGGATAAATCCAAGCGAGAGCGACCTTCGTTCTTCTCCTCTTACATATCAGCGCAACGGTGAAGGAATGATAGGTGGTTCCCAGACTTGTACTAGAGTCCGTGATGATAACAAGAACCGTATTAACATACGTAGAAAGTTAATGTGTTTTCCACTCCAATTTTAGAACCTTTAGTTTTAGAGAACAAAGGCACCTTTTAGATTCACTTGTAATTAAAAAGTCTATTTCACCCATCAGTATCCGCCAATAACCAGTTTTGTAATTTTGTATACGCTGTTCTTATTTTTCATTAGAGACTAGATCCACTGTAAGCTTAAATTAAACCATTAAGGCGCCATCACAAAAACCATGTCTGGGAGTATTTAATGTTTCATTTTATTATTATTCTTATCATTATTATTATAATATTATTATCATCACTATTATTATTGATTTTTTTGGCAGAATAAAAAGACACGAAATATTATAACGAAGAACATGAAATCACAAGAGTGCAGAGAAACATTACCTGCCTACGGGTTTGAGTGTTTTTGTTACAACGCTTTGATGTTTGGGTTTCTTGCTAGGGTACAATGCGCAATAATAATAATATTAACTATAGTAATAATAGCAATTAACAATACAGTAAAACATTACATTGTGTCGTTTTTACAGATTTCTCTTTATGACGCTTTCTGCTTTGGTTTACTCCAACCAAATACTGCGTAATAATATTAATAATGATAATACAGTAAAACACTTCACGCTCTTAAATTGAATGTTTTTCTATCGTATCGTATTAGTTCCTGTTGTATACGATAGGGAGGAAATAATAATGACAATGATAATTATACAGCGAAATGCTACGTGCTATCATGTTGGTATGTTTGTTTACGCTGTATATGTGTAGCTACGTAATAATATTAATAATAATAATAATAATAATATAATTATAATTATGATAACCACAATAACGTTATACTAATAGCTATAATAACTATTGTTATAATACTAATAATTATTATATATTTTATATATTATTATAATCATTATTATTATAATAAGGTGAGATACCTCGTGCTCACGTACATGACACATAGTTGTTATTACGGTGCCTTAATGGTTTAATTTAACCTTAAATTGGGTCTAGTCTCTAATGTAAATTAAGAACAGAGTTTTACGCAATTACAAACTGCTTATTGGCGGATAGTGATAGAGTAAAATAGAATGTTTATATACGTGTGTATCTAAAAAACAAAGGCGCTGTAATTGAAGTGAAAGCATGTTAATTTTCTCCGTGTGTTTATACGGTTCTTATATATCACCACGAACTCTAGTACAAGTCTGGGAACCGCCTCGCATTCCTTCACCGCTTACGCTGATATGCAAGAGGAGAACGAAGATCGTTCTCGCTTACATCGCCACTGACCGTCCTATGCTTGGATTTACCCTATGGATTTCTGCAATTTTTATAGTGGATGACAATCGAAATAGGATGCTGTTGGATCATCTGGTAATTGGTTGAATTGTTTTCTTCACACAAGCCATGTGTAGGACAGGAGTTGGATTTGCTCTACCATTGAGCTACCATTGTAACATGCCGGCATAGCATTGCATTTCTTAACTGACTCGCATGTTTCCCGGTAAACCAAAAGATGATCTCAAATTATTTTCAGATGACAACCCCAATGGCAACTTACAATGTTGTAAGTACTTCAAGTTCCAGCATTCATAGTATAGCCAATTATTATGGTCAATGGGTGTTGGTTTATAATGGGTATTGGCCATAAGAGTTGCTACATATATTAGCATGAAAGAAATGGAAGAATACGCTTTTTAACAGTAATTTGCTGCAGAGATGTAGAGAAAGTCATGTGAACGGATCACATCCGATTTTTTTTATCTTGATTATCATTATGTAGTTAAAAGAATCTTTATTATTAGCATGAAGGAAATGGAAGAATACGCTTTTTAACAGTAATTTGTTACAGAAATGTAGAGAAAGTCATATGAATGGAATACATCAGAGTTTCTTTATCTCGCTTAGCATTATCCAGATAAAAGAAGGGTTTGTTTGCAGAACAGGTAGAGAAAATCGTGTGACTGGTACACATACGATTTTTACTTTCTCTACGCGCACTATGTACACAGTGTATAGAGAAGATATTGTAATGCACCCAAAAAATCCATACCGAGGTTTTACCGGAAATACATGTTTTAGGACCCCCTGAGTCCAAAAAAAAAAAGCATTTTGAGCAAAATGTCCGTGTATGTGTGTGTTTATCTGTGGGCAGCATAGCTCAAAAATGAAAAGATCGTTAAAAACCAAACTTGGTATTTAAGTTTGGTATCTTCCAAGGAAAATATCCCTACCCCAAACTACTCTTTACATGGAAAAAATTTTGAAAATTTTGATGCTCTTCAAAATGGCTGTAACGATTTCTATTAAAATATGGTATATTTAAGATATTTATTTGCCAAATAAAATGTATATCTTGAATTTTCTGGGAATAGCCTCTGAAGACTACTTTATTGTGGATGAATTTTACGGAATTTTGCACAACTGTTAAACCAATCGTTCACGGAAACCAATCTCTAATTAGGGCAGTCTGCTACCGTGAACAGTTGCGAATGGAAGGTAATTTGACGTGGGCATCAAAATTAAAGAAAGGGTTGGAAACCATTGGGATGGGAGACATTCTAATTTTTAAAGCTGAAACCAATAACAATGAATAGCTCAAAAACAATTTACTTCACGAAAAAAATATATAACGTAAATTATGTGTTTTAACGAGTTCTACATTTCTGTTAACTAAGTTTTTGGCTCTCTCTTACGGCTTACCAGTTATGCAAAATCCCGCAAATTTAATCCAGAATAAAGTAGTCTTCAGAGGCTATTCCCAGAAAATTCAAGATATACATTTTATTTGTCATGTAAATATCAAAATGTTAGAAAAATGTTCCATAAAAAGGGTAGTTGTGGCTTCTTTGGAAGATACCAGCCTTAAATACCAAGTTTGGTATTTAATGTCTTTTAATTTTTGGGCTATGCTGTCCACAGACACACACACGCGCGGACCTTATTCTTTTATTGGATTCAGGGAGACCAAAAACATATATTTCCATGAAATCTCGGTATTCCACTTTTTGGGTCTACTTTCTCTATACCCTATGTATGTGTAGAGAAAGTAAAAAACTAGCCAGATCATAATACCCCTTGTTAGATTACAAGGACCCTCTCAAGAGTTTGACTATATTGTTGACTTATCCAACGTATCGATCACATTTCTTCACCATAGCAAAGTCCTTTTCTTCCCAATGTTAGTTGTTTTTGGGTAGGGAGAGGGCGAGAATTAACAATATGCTGGAGGTTCGTGATGTTATGGTGACCATGGTTTGCTACACATCTGCTTCAACATCTGGTTAGAATTCATATTGATCCTGAAACGCAAATGCTCTGCTGCATATGTTACAGAAATAATGAGGATAAATACCTATTACACTAAAATAATAGGGAAATAAACGCAATGCCTCTTCGGTTTACATCGCACAACGTGATTCATTTTATTTTTGCTCGGGAGAGCAAACGTAGACGATGACGAAAGACCAAGAAGCGTTATTATCTCTTAGCTAATTTAATTGTAATGTATTAATTGTTTTTTTTTTTTACTTTATCTGGCCCACTTATACCATGTACCTAGTGGTTAGAGAAGGAATTATATTCCATCCAAAAATTCTATATCGAGATTTCACCGGAAATATATGTTTTGGGGTCCCCTGAAAAAGGTCCGAGTGTGTGTCTGTGTGTGTATGTGCGTGTGTGTGGGCAACATAGCTCAAAAACTTGGTATTTAGGATTGATATCTTCCAAGGATGCGACACGAAGATTTTCAAGAAAATTCCCACACCCCAACTACCCTTTAAATGAAACATTTTTTGAACATTTTGATTTCCCCAAAAATGTCTAAAAATTTTTATTAAAATCTCTTATAAGAGGGTTGGGGCAAAATCCATGGCAACTATTTACTTTCTTGAAGATACCAGTCAGGTTGATGTTTGTGACATATACAGACGAAAGGACAAGGTGTTAACTACATGTGTGGACGATGAATAGCACTGAATATCGTGACGTACTAATTGATTACGATAGTATACAGGGCTATAAGGCCTTCACGGTGCAGAAGAATGACATGACAGCACATACAGTTGACATGACAAACCTGGACCTAAAGACCTTCAAAGTAGTCCTCTGCTACTATCACCACACGCTGCCAACGATGTGGGAGGCGGTGAATACATTGCCGCAGCATTTGCCGCACCGTGTGTGAATCAGGTCATCTGTTCGCGCACAACATTAGCAATGTCCTCTCGTGTTGACAGCATTAGCAATGTCCTCTCGCGTTGCAAACTGCCTACCACATAGTGGTTCCTTAACCTTTCGAATAAGATCAAAGTCACAGGGGGAAATGTTGGGAGAGTACGGTGGGTTGTCTAATTCTTCCCATCCCCAACTTCGCAGTAGCTGCCTTACACACTCTGCTTAGTGTGGTTTTGCATTGTCATGCAGGATTATTGCACTGTCCACAAGTTCCGGACGTTTCTCCCGAACGCCATGTCGTACCTGTTGCACCAGGAAGTGCATGTAGTACTGTGCGGTCACTGTTCTGCCATGTATAACAAAGTGGCAAATAGTGACACCCCTGACGCCATGCGCGACGGTCATCATCAATTTGATTGGGGAAGGATTCTGATGGAAGTTCTGCCTCCTTGGTGATCCAGCATGTCGCCACTCCGCAGAATGACGCTTCAGTTCTGGCTCGTGTGCCCTAGCCCAAAATGTATCGATGGCGATTATTCGTTACAAGAATTGATCGCCGTCCTGTTGCCAGCTTGCGAGGTGGTCGGAGCGTATTGCAAAGCGCACCCATCTTTGAACTTCCGTCAGTGCATGCGGTACCCACAGCAATGCGATTTGCGTAGTTGCAGCACATTACGCAATGCCCTGTGGACGGTGCGTTTCTCGATGCCACTTGCCCTCTCTAACTTCAGCAGCGTCTATCGTCTGTCTTCATCCAGGAGCTGCTCGACGACGGCACTTGCCACGTCGGTCCGCACACTGACAGGTCATCCCGAATTTTCACATCACTGGTTGACACACGTCCTTGCTGAAACTTTCCTGCCCATCGTGCTACTGTACGGTACGGTAGGGCATTATTTCGAAGGGCTACCACTAATTCACTGTGACATTCCATCGCATTTCTCCCTCGGAGTGCGGCTGTTTTAGTGTAAGCGAGCTGCTCAACTCGGGTTACTTCCATCTCGCACGACACTCACCAACTAACTAATTTCACAGCCCCGGCTGCACTATACCAGCTTTCACAGAGCCACCTGTTGTTCTGCAAACACACTATATCTGCAGAACTTCCACACGACACATATACGTTTGTGATCCGTTCACATATCTACAACAAAGAAAGTAGTTGCCATGACTTTTGCCCCAACCTTCGTATTTAAGATATTCATGTGGCAAATCAAATGTACCTATATCTTTCAGTTCTCAGGGAATAGGCTCTGAAGACATTTTAAGTCTGGAGGAGCTTTTCGGAATTTTGCGTAACTGGTAAACTATAAGAGGTAACATAAACTTACCACACAAAATGTAAAGGGTTCGCTAAAACATATAATTTATGCTATATAATTTTTCTCGTTTTTGAGATATTCCTTGTTATTAGTTTTAACTTTAATTATACTTTTCTTATACGGGACTTTGTCAACTCCTGTCCATACAAAGGTACTTCAAACACATAGTAACCGGTTTTTAAAATATTTGACTATCGATTTAGTCTAGTGTATTCCTCTATTTCCCTTCTACTTACAAGGAAGCAAGTAATGCGACAATTTCTGCTAATGTTTACCACGATTATCGTAAAATATATAGGAAAATAAGCCCTTTATAAATATTTTATTACAAAGATGCAGATAAAGCCATGTGAATGGAACACCGATTCGTTATTGTCTATTAGCTGATTAATTGCAATTTTTATTTTTATAATTTTTTTATTTACTTATTTATTTATTTATTTATTTATTTTTTTTTTTTTTGCTTCCTGATATTATTTTTGGATTCCATTTGACATTTACAATCAGAAAGGTCCATATATGAGCATAATTATATCTGAATACCAGGCACAATAAACTTTGGGCTTTGTAGGCCAAAAATTGGTTGTTCATTTTCTTTTTCAGCAATATCTTTAACTTTTTTTAGGTCGTACACAGTGGCGGAGGAATTTCTTGACAATCTTTGTTTCGTATCCTTGGAGGATGTTGAACTTAATTATTAAGTTTGGTATCTGACCGAAAATTCGTTTTTCAGATCCTGTTCACAGATACGCATACCACGTGCGCACGAATACATACATTCACACATACACAGCTTTTGCTAAATGCATGTTTTTAGATACAGAGGACCCTAAAATATGTATTCCAGTGAAATTTCTGTATCAAATTTTTGGGTTTGTTATAATACCCTCTGTACTATGTACTAAGTAGGGACAGTAAAAAGCATTACACATAAATAAGTTTATGTAAATGGAATTGACGATAATGATGATAATAATAGTAATAATAATAACCTTAGTTATCATTCATTTCATGATTGATATTAGTTTATAGTATTCATTCATATTTTAGCTGTCCTTGACATTTACGAACAGTTTAATCACAGAGTAATTTGCCTCTAAATACTTTAACAGCGCATTTTCACTATACCAGGTAGTCTAATAGTGTGGTATTACATGTGTGCAGAAACTCTTCGAGCTTATAAAATTTCAGAACTCCACGGGATAAATCCAAGCGAGAGCGACCTTCGTTCTTCTCCTCTTACATATCAGCGCAACGGTGAAGGAATGATAGGTGGTTCCCAGACTTGTACTAGAGTCCGTGATGATAACAAGAACCGTATTAACATACGTAGAAAGTTAATGTGTTTTCCACTCCAATTTTAGAACCTTTAGTTTTAGAGAACAAAGGCACCTTTTAGATTCACTTGTAATTAAAAAGTCTATTTCACCCATCAGTATCCGCCAATAACCAGTTTTGTAATTTTGTATACGCTGTTCTTATTTTTCATTAGAGACTAGATCCAC
Organism: Hymenopus coronatus; assembly: GCA_030762935.1. Taxonomy (NCBI): domain Eukaryota; kingdom Metazoa; phylum Arthropoda; class Insecta; order Mantodea; family Hymenopodidae; genus Hymenopus; species Hymenopus coronatus. The sequence goes on from CM060883.1 coordinate 44,943,812, forward strand.
TGTAAGCTTAAATTAAACCATTAAGGCGCCATCACAAAAACCATGTCTGGGAGTATTTAATGTTTCATTTTATTATTATTCTTATCATTATTATTATAATATTATTATCATCACTATTATTATTGATTTTTTTGGCAGAATAAAAAGACACGAAATATTATAACGAAGAACATGAAATCACAAGAGTGCAGAGAAACATTACCTGCCTACGGGTTTGAGTGTTTTTGTTACAACGCTTTGATGTTTGGGTTTCTTGCTAGGGTACAATGCGCAATAATAATAATATTAACTATAGTAATAATAGCAATTAACAATACAGTAAAACATTACATTGTGTCGTTTTTACAGATTTCTCTTTATGACGCTTTCTGCTTTGGTTTACTCCAACCAAATACTGCGTAATAATATTAATAATGATAATACAGTAAAACACTTCACGCTCTTAAATTGAATGTTTTTCTATCGTATCGTATTAGTTCCTGTTGTATACGATAGGGAGGAAATAATAATGACAATGATAATTATACAGCGAAATGCTACGTGCTATCATGTTGGTATGTTTGTTTACGCTGTATATGTGTAGCTACGTAATAATATTAATAATAATAATAATAATAATATAATTATAATTATGATAACCACAATAACGTTATACTAATAGCTATAATAACTATTGTTATAATACTAATAATTATTATATATTTTATATATTATTATAATCATTATTATTATAATAGAGTGAGATACCTCGTGCTCACGTACATGACACATAGTTGTTATTACGGTGCCTTAATGGTTTAATTTAACCTTAAATTGGGTCTAGTCTCTAATGTAAATTAAGAACAGAGTTTTACGCAATTACAAACTGCTTATTGGCGGATAGTGATAGAGTAAAATAGAATGTTTATATACGTGTGTATCTAAAAAACAAAGGCGCTGTAATTGAAGTGAAAGCATGTTAATTTTCTCCGTGTGTTTATACGGTTCTTATATATCACCACGAACTCTAGTACAAGTCTGGGAACCGCCTCGCATTCCTTCACCGCTTACGCTGATATGCAAGAGGAGAACGAAGATCGTTCTCGCTTACATCGCCACTGACCGTCCTATGCTTGGATTTACCCTATGGATTTCTGCAATTTTTATAGTGGATGACAATCGAAATAGGATGCTGTTGGATCATCTGGTAATTGGTTGAATTGTTTTCTTCACACAAGCCATGTGTAGGACAGGAGTTGGATTTGCTCTACCATTGAGCTACCATTGTAACATGCCGGCATAGCATTGCATTTCTTAACTGACTCGCATGTTTCCCGGTAAACCAAAAGATGATCTCAAATTATTTTCAGATGACAACCCCAATGGCAACTTACAATGTTGTAAGTACTTCAAGTTCCAGCATTCATAGTATAGCCAATTATTATGGTCAATGGGTGTTGGTTTATAATGGGTATTGGCCATAAGAGTTGCTACATATATTAGCATGAAAGAAATGGAAGAATACGCTTTTTAACAGTAATTTGCTGCAGAGATGTAGAGAAAGTCATGTGAACGGATCACATCCGATTTTTTTTATCTTGATTATCATTATGTAGTTAAAAGAATCTTTATTATTAGCATGAAGGAAATGGAAGAATACGCTTTTTAACAGTAATTTGTTACAGAAATGTAGAGAAAGTCATATGAATGGAATACATCAGAGTTTCTTTATCTCGCTTAGCATTATCCAGATAAAAGAAGGGTTTGTTTGCAGAACAGGTAGAGAAAATCGTGTGACTGGTACACATACGATTTTTACTTTCTCTACGCGCACTATGTACACAGTGTATAGAGAAGATATTGTAATGCACCCAAAAAATCCATACCGAGGTTTTACCGGAAATACATGTTTTAGGACCCCCTGAGTCCAAAAAAAAAAAGCATTTTGAGCAAAATGTCCGTGTATGTGTGTGTTTATCTGTGGGCAGCATAGCTCAAAAATGAAAAGATCGTTAAAAACCAAACTTGGTATTTAAGTTTGGTATCTTCCAAGGAAAATATCCCTACCCCAAACTACTCTTTACATGGAAAAAATTTTGAAAATTTTGATGCTCTTCAAAATGGCTGTAACGATTTCTATTAAAATATGGTATATTTAAGATATTTATTTGCCAAATAAAATGTATATCTTGAATTTTCTGGGAATAGCCTCTGAAGACTACTTTATTGTGGATGAATTTTACGGAATTTTGCACAACTGTTAAACCAATCGTTCACGGAAACCAATCTCTAATTAGGGCAGTCTGCTACCGTGAACAGTTGCGAATGGAAGGTAATTTGACGTGGGCATCAAAATTAAAGAAAGGGTTGGAAACCATTGGGATGGGAGACATTCTAATTTTTAAAGCTGAAACCAATAACAATGAATAGCTCAAAAACAATTTACTTCACGAAAAAAATATATAACGTAAATTATGTGTTTTAACGAGTTCTACATTTCTGTTAACTAAGTTTTTGGCTCTCTCTTACGGCTTACCAGTTATGCAAAATCCCGCAAATTTAATCCAGAATAAAGTAGTCTTCAGAGGCTATTCCCAGAAAATTCAAGATATACATTTTATTTGTCATGTAAATATCAAAATGTTAGAAAAATGTTCCATAAAAAGGGTAGTTGTGGCTTCTTTGGAAGATACCAGCCTTAAATACCAAGTTTGGTATTTAATGTCTTTTAATTTTTGGGCTATGCTGTCCACAGACACACACACGCGCGGACCTTATTCTTTTATTGGATTCAGGGAGACCAAAAACATATATTTCCATGAAATCTCGGTATTCCACTTTTTGGGTCTACTTTCTCTATACCCTATGTATGTGTAGAGAAAGTAAAAAACTAGCCAGATCATAATACCCCTTGTTAGATTACAAGGACCCTCTCAAGAGTTTGACTATATTGTTGACTTATCCAACGTATCGATCACATTTCTTCACCATAGCAAAGTCCTTTTCTTCCCAATGTTAGTTGTTTTTGGGTAGGGAGAGGGCGAGAATTAACAATATGCTGGAGGTTCGTGATGTTATGGTGACCATGGTTTGCTACACATCTGCTTCAACATCTGGTTAGAATTCATATTGATCCTGAAACGCAAATGCTCTGCTGCATATGTTACAGAAATAATGAGGATAAATACCTATTACACTAAAATAATAGGGAAATAAACGCAATGCCTCTTCGGTTTACATCGCACAACGTGATTCATTTTATTTTTGCTCGGGAGAGCAAACGTAGACGATGACGAAAGACCAAGAAGCGTTATTATCTCTTAGCTAATTTAATTGTAATGTATTAATTGTTTTTTTTTTTTACTTTATCTGGCCCACTTATACCATGTACCTAGTGGTTAGAGAAGGAATTATATTCCATCCAAAAATTCTATATCGAGATTTCACCGGAAATATATGTTTTGGGGTCCCCTGAAAAAGGTCCGAGTGTGTGTCTGTGTGTGTATGTGCGTGTGTGTGGGCAACATAGCTCAAAAACTTGGTATTTAGGATTGATATCTTCCAAGGATGCGACACGAAGATTTTCAAGAAAATTCCCACACCCCAACTACCCTTTAAATGAAACATTTTTTGAACATTTTGATTTCCCCAAAAATGTCTAAAAATTTTTATTAAAATCTCTTATAAGAGGGTTGGGGCAAAATCCATGGCAACTATTTACTTTCTTGAAGATACCAGTCAGGTTGATGTTTGTGACATATACAGACGAAAGGACAAGGTGTTAACTACATGTGTGGACGATGAATAGCACTGAATATCGTGACGTACTAATTGATTACGATAGTATACAGGGCTATAAGGCCTTCACGGTGCAGAAGAATGACATGACAGCACATACAGTTGACATGACAAACCTGGACCTAAAGACCTTCAAAGTAGTCCTCTGCTACTATCACCACACGCTGCCAACGATGTGGGAGGCGGTGAATACATTGCCGCAGCATTTGCCGCACCGTGTGTGAATCAGGTCATCTGTTCGCGCACAACATTAGCAATGTCCTCTCGTGTTGACAGCATTAGCAATGTCCTCTCGCGTTGCAAACTGCCTACCACATAGTGGTTCCTTAACCTTTCGAATAAGATCAAAGTCACAGGGGGAAATGTTGGGAGAGTACGGTGGGTTGTCTAATTCTTCCCATCCCCAACTTCGCAGTAGCTGCCTTACACACTCTGCTTAGTGTGGTTTTGCATTGTCATGCAGGATTATTGCACTGTCCACAAGTTCCGGACGTTTCTCCCGAACGCCATGTCGTACCTGTTGCACCAGGAAGTGCATGTAGTACTGTGCGGTCACTGTTCTGCCATGTATAACAAAGTGGCAAATAGTGACACCCCTGACGCCATGCGCGACGGTCATCATCAATTTGATTGGGGAAGGATTCTGATGGAAGTTCTGCCTCCTTGGTGATCCAGCATGTCGCCACTCCGCAGAATGACGCTTCAGTTCTGGCTCGTGTGCCCTAGCCCAAAATGTATCGATGGCGATTATTCGTTACAAGAATTGATCGCCGTCCTGTTGCCAGCTTGCGAGGTGGTCGGAGCGTATTGCAAAGCGCACCCATCTTTGAACTTCCGTCAGTGCATGCGGTACCCACAGCAATGCGATTTGCGTAGTTGCAGCACATTACGCAATGCCCTGTGGACGGTGCGTTTCTCGATGCCACTTGCCCTCTCTAACTTCAGCAGCGTCTATCGTCTGTCTTCATCCAGGAGCTGCTCGACGACGGCACTTGCCACGTCGGTCCGCACACTGACAGGTCATCCCGAATTTTCACATCACTGGTTGACACACGTCCTTGCTGAAACTTTCCTGCCCATCGTGCTACTGTACGGTACGGTAGGGCATTATTTCGAAGGGCTACCACTAATTCACTGTGACATTCCATCGCATTTCTCCCTCGGAGTGCGGCTGTTTTAGTGTAAGCGAGCTGCTCAACTCGGGTTACTTCCATCTCGCACGACACTCACCAACTAACTAATTTCACAGCCCCGGCTGCACTATACCAGCTTTCACAGAGCCACCTGTTGTTCTGCAAACACACTATATCTGCAGAACTTCCACACGACACATATACGTTTGTGATCCGTTCACATATCTACAACAAAGAAAGTAGTTGCCATGACTTTTGCCCCAACCTTCGTATTTAAGATATTCATGTGGCAAATCAAATGTACCTATATCTTTCAGTTCTCAGGGAATAGGCTCTGAAGACATTTTAAGTCTGGAGGAGCTTTTCGGAATTTTGCGTAACTGGTAAACTATAAGAGGTAACATAAACTTACCACACAAAATGTAAAGGGTTCGCTAAAACATATAATTTATGCTATATAATTTTTCTCGTTTTTGAGATATTCCTTGTTATTAGTTTTAACTTTAATTATACTTTTCTTATACGGGACTTTGTCAACTCCTGTCCATACAAAGGTACTTCAAACACATAGTAACCGGTTTTTAAAATATTTGACTATCGATTTAGTCTAGTGTATTCCTCTATTTCCCTTCTACTTACAAGGAAGCAAGTAATGCGACAATTTCTGCTAATGTTTACCACGATTATCGTAAAATATATAGGAAAATAAGCCCTTTATAAATATTTTATTACAAAGATGCAGATAAAGCCATGTGAATGGAACACCGATTCGTTATTGTCTATTAGCTGATTAATTGCAATTTTTATTTTTATAATTTTTTTATTTACTTATTTATTTATTTATTTATTTATTTTTTTTTTTGCTTCCTGATATTATTTTTGGATTCCATTTGACATTTACAATCAGAAAGGTCCATATATGAGCATAATTATATCTGAATACCAGGCACAATAAACTTTGGGCTTTGTAGGCCAAAAATTGGTTGTTCATTTTCTTTTTCAGCAATATCTTTAACTTTTTTTAGGTCGTACACAGTGGCGGAGGAATTTCTTGACAATCTTTGTTTCGTATCCTTGGAGGATGTTGAACTTAATTATTAAGTTTGGTATCTGACCGAAAATTCGTTTTTCAGATCCTGTTCACAGATACGCATACCACGTGCGCACGAATACATACATTCACACATACACAGCTTTTGCTAAATGCATGTTTTTAGATACAGAGGACCCTAAAATATGTATTCCAGTGAAATTTCTGTATCAAATTTTTGGGTTTGTTATAATACCCTCTGTACTATGTACTAAGTAGGGACAGTAAAAAGCATTACACATAAATAAGTTTATGTAAATGGAATTGACGATAATGATGATAATAATAGTAATAATAATAACCTTAGTTATCATTCATTTCATGATTGATATTAGTTTATAGTATTCATTCATATTTTAGCTGTCCTTGACATTTACGAACAGTTTAATCACAGAGTAATTTGCCTCTAAATACTTTAACAGCGCATTTTCACTATACCAGGTAGTCTAATAGTGTGGTATTACATGTGTGCAGAAACTCTTCGAGCTTATAAAATTTCAGAACTCCACGGGATAAATCCAAGCGAGAGCGACCTTCGTTCTTCTCCTCTTACATATCAGCGCAACGGTGAAGGAATGATAGGTGGTTCCCAGACTTGTACTAGAGTCCGTGATGATAACAAGAACCGTATTAACATACGTAGAAAGTTAATGTGTTTTCCACTCCAATTTTAGAACCTTTAGTTTTAGAGAACAAAGGCACCTTTTAGATTCACTTGTAATTAAAAAGTCTATTTCACCCATCAGTATCCGCCAATAACCAGTTTTGTAATTTTGTATACGCTGTTCTTATTTTTCATTAGAGACTAGATCCACTGTAAGCTTAAATTAAACCATTAAGGCGCCATCACAAAAACCATGTCTGGGAGTATTTAATGTTTCATTTTATTATTATTCTTATCATTATTATTATAATATTATTATCATCACTATTATTATTGATTTTTTTGGCAGAATAAAAAGACACGAAATATTATAACGAAGAACATGAAATCACAAGAGTGCAGAGAAACATTACCTGCCTACGGGTTTGAGTGTTTTTGTTACAACGCTTTGATGTTTGGGTTTCTTGCTAGGGTACAATGCGCAATAATAATAATATTAACTATAGTAATAATAGCAATTAACAATACAGTAAAACATTACATTGTGTCGTTTTTACAGATTTCTCTTTATGACGCTTTCTGCTTTGGTTTACTCCAACCAAATACTGCGTAATAATATTAATAATGATAATACAGTAAAACACTTCACGCTCTTAAATTGAATGTTTTTCTATCGTATCGTATTAGTTCCTGTTGTATACGATAGGGAGGAAATAATAATGACAATGATAATTATACAGCGAAATGCTACGTGCTATCATGTTGGTATGTTTGTTTACGCTGTATATGTGTAGCTACGTAATAATATTAATAATAATAATAATAATAATATAATTATAATTATGATAACCACAATAACGTTATACTAATAGCTATAATAACTATTGTTATAATACTAATAATTATTATATATTTTATATATTATTATAATCATTATTATTATAATAAGGTGAGATACCTCGTGCTCACGTACATGACACATAGTTGTTATTACGGTGCCTTAATGGTTTAATTTAACCTTAAATTGGGTCTAGTCTCTAATGTAAATTAAGAACAGAGTTTTACGCAATTACAAACTGCTTATTGGCGGATAGTGATAGAGTAAAATAGAATGTTTATATACGTGTGTATCTAAAAAACAAAGGCGCTGTAATTGAAGTGAAAGCATGTTAATTTTCTCCGTGTGTTTATACGGTTCTTATATATCACCACGAACTCTAGTACAAGTCTGGGAACCGCCTCGCATTCCTTCACCGCTTACGCTGATATGCAAGAGGAGAACGAAGATCGTTCTCGCTTACATCGCCACTGACCGTCCTATGCTTGGATTTACCCTATGGATTTCTGCAATTTTTATAGTGGATGACAATCGAAATAGGATGCTGTTGGATCATCTGGTAATTGGTTGAATTGTTTTCTTCACACAAGCCATGTGTAGGACAGGAGTTGGATTTGCTCTATCATTGAGCTACCATTGTAACATGCCGGCATAGCATTGCATTTCTTAACTGACTCGCATGTTTCCCGGTAAACCAAAAGATGATCTCAAATTATTTTCAGATGACAACCCCAATGGCAACTTACAATGTTGTAAGTACTTCAAGTTCCAGCATTCATAGTATAGCCAATTATTATGGTCAATGGGTGTTGGTTTATAATGGGTATTGGCCATAAGAGTTGCTACATATATTAGCATGAAAGAAATGGAAGAATACGCTTTTTAACAGTAATTTGCTGCAGAGATGTAGAGAAAGTCATGTGAACGGATCACATCCGATTTTTTTTATCTTGATTATCATTATGTAGTTAAAAGAATCTTTATTATTAGCATGAAGGAAATGGAAGAATACGCTTTTTAACAGTAATTTGTTACAGAAATGTAGAGAAAGTCATATGAATGGAATACATCAGAGTTTCTTTATCTCGCTTAGCATTATCCAGATAAAAGAAGGGTTTGTTTGCAGAACAGGTAGAGAAAATCGTGTGACTGGTACACATACGATTTTTACTTTCTCTACGCGCACTATGTACACAGTGTATAGAGAAGATATTGTAATGCACCCAAAAAATCCATACCGAGGTTTTACCGGAAATACATGTTTTAGGACCCCCTGAGTCCAAAAAAAAAAAGCATTTTGAGCAAAATGTCCGTGTATGTGTGTGTTTATCTGTGGGCAGCATAGCTCAAAAATGAAAAGATCGTTAAAAACCAAACTTGGTATTTAAGTTTGGTATCTTCCAAGGAAAATATCCCTACCCCAAACTACTCTTTACATGGAAAAAATTTTGAAAATTTTGATGCTCTTCAAAATGGCTGTAACGATTTCTATTAAAATATGGTATATTTAAGATATTTATTTGCCAAATAAAATGTATATCTTGAATTTTCTGGGAATAGCCTCTGAAGACTACTTTATTGTGGATGAATTTTACGGAATTTTGCACAACTGTTAAACCAATCGTTCACGGAAACCAATCTCTAATTAGGGCAGTCTGCTACCGTGAACAGTTGCGAATGGAAGGTAATTTGACGTGGGCATCAAAATTAAAGAAAGGGTTGGAAACCATTGGGATGGGAGACATTCTAATTTTTAAAGCTGAAACCAATAACAATGAATAGCTCAAAAACAATTTACTTCACGAAAAAAATATATAACGTAAATTATGTGTTTTAACGAGTTCTACATTTCTGTTAACTAAGTTTTTGGCTCTCTCTTACGGCTTACCAGTTATGCAAAATCCCGCAAATTTAATCCAGAATAAAGTAGTCTTCAGAGGCTATTCCCAGAAAATTCAAGATATACATTTTATTTGTCATGTAAATATCAAAATGTTAGAAAAATGTTCCATAAAAAGGGTAGTTGTGGCTTCTTTGGAAGATACCAGCCTTAAATACCAAGTTTGGTATTTAATGTCTTTTAATTTTTGGGCTATGCTGTCCACAGACACACACACGCGCGGACCTTATTCTTTTATTGGATTCAGGGAGACCAAAAACATATATTTCCATGAAATCTCGGTATTCCACTTTTTGGGTCTACTTTCTCTATACCCTATGTATGTGTAGAGAAAGTAAAAAACTAGCCAGATCATAATACCCCTTGTTAGATTACAAGGACCCTCTCAAGAGTTTGACTATATTGTTGACTTATCCAACGTATCGATCACATTTCTTCACCATAGCAAAGTCCTTTTCTTCCCAATGTTAGTTGTTTTTGGGTAGGGAGAGGGCGAGAATTAACAATATGCTGGAGGTTCGTGATGTTATGGTGACCATGGTTTGCTACACATCTGCTTCAACATCTGGTTAGAATTCATATTGATCCTGAAACGCAAATGCTCTGCTGCATATGTTACAGAAATAATGAGGATAAATACCTATTACACTAAAATAATAGGGAAATAAACGCAATGCCTCTTCGGTTTACATCGCACAACGTGATTCATTTTATTTTTGCTCGGGAGAGCAAACGTAGACGATGACGAAAGACCAAGAAGCGTTATTATCTCTTAGCTAATTTAATTGTAATGTATTAATTGTTTTTTTTTTTTACTTTATCTGGCCCACTTATACCATGTACCTAGTGGTTAGAGAAGGAATTATATTCCATCCAAAAATTCTATATCGAGATTTCACCGGAAATATATGTTTTGGGGTCCCCTGAAAAAGGTCCGAGTGTGTGTCTGTGTGTGTATGTGCGTGTGTGTGGGCAACATAGCTCAAAAACTTGGTATTTAGGATTGATATCTTCCAAGGATGCGACACGAAGATTTTCAAGAAAATTCCCACACCCCAACTACCCTTTAAATGAAACATTTTTTGAACATTTTGATTTCCCCAAAAATGTCTAAAAATTTTTATTAAAATCTCTTATAAGAGGGTTGGGGCAAAATCCATGGCAACTATTTACTTTCTTGAAGATACCAGTCAGGTTGATGTTTGTGACATATACAGACGAAAGGACAAGGTGTTAACTACATGTGTGGACGATGAATAGCACTGAATATCGTGACGTACTAATTGATTACGATAGTATACAGGGCTATAAGGCCTTCACGGTGCAGAAGAATGACATGACAGCACATACAGTTGACATGACAAACCTGGACCTAAAGACCTTCAAAGTAGTCCTCTGCTACTATCACCACACGCTGCCAACGATGTGGGAGGCGGTGAATACATTGCCGCAGCATTTGCCGCACCGTGTGTGAATCAGGTCATCTGTTCGCGCACAACATTAGCAATGTCCTCTCGTGTTGACAGCATTAGCAATGTCCTCTCGCGTTGCAAACTGCCTACCACATAGTGGTTCCTTAACCTTTCGAATAAGATCAAAGTCACAGGGGGAAATGTTGGGAGAGTACGGTGGGTTGTCTAATTCTTCCCATCCCCAACTTCGCAGTAGCTGCCTTACACACTCTGCTTAGTGTGGTTTTGCATTGTCATGCAGGATTATTGCACTGTCCACAAGTTCCGGACGTTTCTCCCGAACGCCATGTCGTACCTGTTGCACCAGGAAGTGCATGTAGTACTGTGCGGTCACTGTTCTGCCATGTATAACAAAGTGGCAAATAGTGACACCCCTGACGCCATGCGCGACGGTCATCATCAATTTGATTGGGGAAGGATTCTGATGGAAGTTCTGCCTCCTTGGTGATCCAGCATGTCGCCACTCCGCAGAATGACGCTTCAGTTCTGGCTCGTGTGCCCTAGCCCAAAATGTATCGATGGCGATTATTCGTTACAAGAATTGATCGCCGTCCTGTTGCCAGCTTGCGAGGTGGTCGGAGCGTATTGCAAAGCGCACCCATCTTTGAACTTCCGTCAGTGCATGCGGTACCCACAGCAATGCGATTTGCGTAGTTGCAGCACATTACGCAATGCCCTGTGGACGGTGCGTTTCTCGATGCCACTTGCCCTCTCTAACTTCAGCAGCGTCTATCGTCTGTCTTCATCCAGGAGCTGCTCGACGACGGCACTTGCCACGTCGGTCCGCACACTGACAGGTCATCCCGAATTTTCACATCACTGGTTGACACACGTCCTTGCTGAAACTTTCCTGCCCATCGTGCTACTGTACGGTACGGTAGGGCATTATTTCGAAGGGCTACCACTAATTCACTGTGACATTCCATCGCATTTCTCCCTCGGAGTGCGGCTGTTTTAGTGTAAGCGAGCTGCTCAACTCGGGTTACTTCCATCTCGCACGACACTCACCAACTAACTAATTTCACAGCCCCGGCTGCACTATACCAGCTTTCACAGAGCCACCTGTTGTTCTGCAAACACACTATATCTGCAGAACTTCCACACGACACATATACGTTTGTGATCCGTTCACATATCTACAACAAAGAAAGTAGTTGCCATGACTTTTGCCCCAACCTTCGTATTTAAGATATTCATGTGGCAAATCAAATGTACCTATATCTTTCAGTTCTCAGGGAATAGGCTCTGAAGACATTTTAAGTCTGGAGGAGCTTTTCGGAATTTTGCGTAACTGGTAAACTATAAGAGGTAACATAAACTTACCACACAAAATGTAAAGGGTTCGCTAAAACATATAATTTATGCTATATAATTTTTCTCGTTTTTGAGATATTCCTTGTTATTAGTTTTAACTTTAATTATACTTTTCTTATACGGGACTTTGTCAACTCCTGTCCATACAAAGGTACTTCAAACACATAGTAACCGGTTTTTAAAATATTTGACTATCGATTTAGTCTAGTGTATTCCTCTATTTCCCTTCTACTTACAAGGAAGCAAGTAATGCGACAATTTCTGCTAATGTTTACCACGATTATCGTAAAATATATAGGAAAATAAGCCCTTTATAAATATTTTATTACAAAGATGCAGATAAAGCCATGTGAATGGAACACCGATTCGTTATTGTCTATTAGCTGATTAATTGCAATTTTTATTTTTATAATTTTTTTATTTACTTATTTATTTATTTATTTATTTATTTATTTTTTTTTTGCTTCCTGATATTATTTTTGGATTCCATTTGACATTTACAATCAGAAAGGTCCATATATGAGCATAATTATATCTGAATACCAGGCACAATAAACTTTGGGCTTTGTAGGCCAAAAATTGGTTGTTCATTTTCTTTTTCAGCAATATCTTTAACTTTTTTTAGGTCGTACACAGTGGCGGAGGAATTTCTTGACAATCTTTGTTTCGTATCCTTGGAGGATGTTGAACTTAATTATTAAGTTTGGTATCTGACCGAAAATTCGTTTTTCAGATCCTGTTCACAGATACGCATACCACGTGCGCACGAATACATACATTCACACATACACAGCTTTTGCTAAATGCATGTTTTTAGATACAGAGGACCCTAAAATATGTATTCCAGTGAAATTTCTGTATCAAATTTTTGGGTTTGTTATAATACCCTCTGTACTATGTACTAAGTAGGGACAGTAAAAAGCATTACACATAAATAAGTTTATGTAAATGGAATTGACGATAATGATGATAATAATAGTAATAATAATAACCTTAGTTATCATTCATTTCATGATTGATATTAGTTTATAGTATTCATTCATATTTTAGCTGTCCTTGACATTTACGAACAGTTTAATCACAGAGTAATTTGCCTCTAAATACTTTAACAGCGCATTTTCACTATACCAGGTAGTCTAATAGTGTGGTATTACATGTGTGCAGAAACTCTTCGAGCTTATAAAATTTCAGAACTCCACGGGATAAATCCAAGCGAGAGCGACCTTCGTTCTTCTCCTCTTACATATCAGCGCAACGGTGAAGGAATGATAGGTGGTTGCCAGACTTGTACTAGAGTCCGTGATGATAACAAGAACCGTATTAACATACGTAGAAAGTTAATGTGTTTTCCACTCCAATTTTAGAACCTTTAGTTTTAGAGAACAAAGGCACCTTTTAGATTCACTTGTAATTAAAAAGTCTATTTCACCCATCAGTATCCGCCAATAACCAGTTTTGTAATTTTGTATACGCTGTTCTTATTTTTCATTAGAGACTAGATCCACTGTAAGCTTAAATTAAACCATTAAGGCGCCATCACAAAAACCATGTCTGGGAGTATTTAATGTTTCATTTTATTATTATTCTTATCATTATTATTATAATATTATTATCATCACTATTATTATTGATTTTTTTGGCAGAATAAAAAGACACGAAATATTATAACGAAGAACATGAAATCACAAGAGTGCAGAGAAACATTACCTGCCTACGGGTTTGAGTGTTTTTGTTACAACGCTTTGATGTTTGGGTTTCTTGCTAGGGTACAATGCGCAATAATAATAATATTAACTATAGTAATAATAGCAATTAACAATACAGTAAAACATTACATTGTGTCGTTTTTACAGATTTCTCTTTATGACGCTTTCTGCTTTGGTTTACTCCAACCAAATACTGCGTAATAATATTAATAATGATAATACAGTAAAACACTTCACGCTCTTAAATTGAATGTTTTTCTATCGTATCGTATTAGTTCCTGTTGTATACGATAGGGAGGAAATAATAATGACAATGATAATTATACAGCGAAATGCTACGTGCTATCATGTTGGTATGTTTGTTTACGCTGTATATGTGTAGCTACGTAATAATATTAATAATAATAATAATAATAATATAATTATAATTATGATAACCACAATAACGTTATACTAATAGCTATAATAACTATTGTTATAATACTAATAATTATTATATATTTTATATATTATTATAATCATTATTATTATAATAAGGTGAGATACCTCGTGCTCACGTACATGACACATAGTTGTTATTACGGTGCCTTAATGGTTTAATTTAACCTTAAATTGGGTCTAGTCTCTAATGTAAATTAAGAACAGAGTTTTACGCAATTACAAACTGCTTATTGGCGGATAGTGATAGAGTAAAATAGAATGTTTATATACGTGTGTATCTAAAAAACAAAGGCGCTGTAATTGAAGTGAAAGCATGTTAATTTTCTCCGTGTGTTTATACGGTTCTTATATATCACCACGAACTCTAGTACAAGTCTGGGAACCGCCTCGCATTCCTTCACCGCTTACGCTGATATGCAAGAGGAGAACGAAGATCGTTCTCGCTTACATCGCCACTGACCGTCCTATGCTTGGATTTACCCTATGGATTTCTGCAATTTTTATAGTGGATGACAATCGAAATAGGATGCTGTTGGATCATCTGGTAATTGGTTGAATTGTTTTCTTCACACAAGCCATGTGTAGGACAGGAGTTGGATTTGCTCTACCATTGAGCTACCATTGTAACATGCCGGCATAGCATTGCATTTCTTAACTGACTCGCATGTTTCCCGGTAAACCAAAAGATGATCTCAAATTATTTTCAGATGACAACCCCAATGGCAACTTACAATGTTGTAAGTACTTCAAGTTCCAGCATTCATAGTATAGCCAATTATTATGGTCAATGGGTGTTGGTTTATAATGGGTATTGGCCATAAGAGTTGCTACATATATTAGCATGAAAGAAATGGAAGAATACGCTTTTTAACAGTAATTTGCTGCAGAGATGTAGAGAAAGTCATGTGAACGGATCACATCCGATTTTTTTTATCTTGATTATCATTATGTAGTTAAAAGAATCTTTATTATTAGCATGAAGGAAATGGAAGAATACGCTTTTTAACAGTAATTTGTTACAGAAATGTAGAGAAAGTCATATGAATGGAATACATCAGAGTTTCTTTATCTCGCTTAGCATTATCCAGATAAAAGAAGGGTTTGTTTGCAGAACAGGTAGAGAAAATCGTGTGACTGGTACACATACGATTTTTACTTTCTCTACGCGCACTATGTACACAGTGTATAGAGAAGATATTGTAATGCACCCAAAAAATCCATACCGAGGTTTTACCGGAAATACATGTTTTAGGACCCCCTGAGTCCAAAAAAAAAAAGCATTTTGAGCAAAATGTCCGTGTATGTGTGTGTTTATCTGTGGGCAGCATAGCTCAAAAATGAAAAGATCGTTAAAAACCAAACTTGGTATTTAAGTTTGGTATCTTCCAAGGAAAATATCCCTACCCCAAACTACTCTTTACATGGAAAAAATTTTGAAAATTTTGATGCTCTTCAAAATGGCTGTAACGATTTCTATTAAAATATGGTATATTTAAGATATTTATTTGCCAAATAAAATGTATATCTTGAATTTTCTGGGAATAGCCTCTGAAGACTACTTTATTGTGGATGAATTTTACGGAATTTTGCACAACTGTTAAACCAATCGTTCACGGAAACCAATCTCTAATTAGGGCAGTCTGCTACCGTGAACAGTTGCGAATGGAAGGTAATTTGACGTGGGCATCAAAATTAAAGAAAGGGTTGGAAACCATTGGGATGGGAGACATTCTAATTTTTAAAGCTGAAACCAATAACAATGAATAGCTCAAAAACAATTTACTTCACGAAAAAAATATATAACGTAAATTATGTGTTTTAACGAGTTCTACATTTCTGTTAACTAAGTTTTTGGCTCTCTCTTACGGCTTACCAGTTATGCAAAATCCCGCAAATTTAATCCAGAATAAAGTAGTCTTCAGAGGCTATTCCCAGAAAATTCAAGATATACATTTTATTTGTCATGTAAATATCAAAATGTTAGAAAAATGTTCCATAAAAAGGGTAGTTGTGGCTTCTTTGGAAGATACCAGCCTTAAATACCAAGTTTGGTATTTAATGTCTTTTAATTTTTGGGCTATGCTGTCCACAGACACACACACGCGCGGACCTTATTCTTTTATTGGATTCAGGGAGACCAAAAACATATATTTCCATGAAATCTCGGTATTCCACTTTTTGGGTCTACTTTCTCTATACCCTATGTATGTGTAGAGAAAGTAAAAAACTAGCCAGATCATAATACCCCTTGTTAGATTACAAGGACCCTCTCAAGAGTTTGACTATATTGTTGACTTATCCAACGTATCGATCACATTTCTTCACCATAGCAAAGTCCTTTTCTTCCCAATGTTAGTTGTTTTTGGGTAGGGAGAGGGCGAGAATTAACAATATGCTGGAGGTTCGTGATGTTATGGTGACCATGGTTTGCTACACATCTGCTTCAACATCTGGTTAGAATTCATATTGATCCTGAAACGCAAATGCTCTGCTGCATATGTTACAGAAATAATGAGGATAAATACCTATTACACTAAAATAATAGGGAAATAAACGCAATGCCTCTTCGGTTTACATCGCACAACGTGATTCATTTTATTTTTGCTCGGGAGAGCAAACGTAGACGATGACGAAAGACCAAGAAGCGTTATTATCTCTTAGCTAATTTAATTGTAATGTATTAATTGTTTTTTTTTTTTACTTTATCTGGCCCACTTATACCATGTACCTAGTGGTTAGAGAAGGAATTATATTCCATCCAAAAATTCTATATCGAGATTTCACCGGAAATATATGTTTTGGGGTCCCCTGAAAAAGGTCCGAGTGTGTGTCTGTGTGTGTATGTGCGTGTGTGTGGGCAACATAGCTCAAAAACTTGGTATTTAGGATTGATATCTTCCAAGGATGCGACACGAAGATTTTCAAGAAAATTCCCACACCCCAACTACCCTTTAAATGAAACATTTTTTGAACATTTTGATTTCCCCAAAAATGTCTAAAAATTTTTATTAAAATCTCTTATAAGAGGGTTGGGGCAAAATCCATGGCAACTATTTACTTTCTTGAAGATACCAGTCAGGTTGATGTTTGTGACATATACAGACGAAAGGACAAGGTGTTAACTACATGTGTGGACGATGAATAGCACTGAATATCGTGACGTACTAATTGATTACGATAGTATACAGGGCTATAAGGCCTTCACGGTGCAGAAGAATGACATGACAGCACATACAGTTGACATGACAAACCTGGACCTAAAGACCTTCAAAGTAGTCCTCTGCTACTATCACCACACGCTGCCAACGATGTGGGAGGCGGTGAATACATTGCCGCAGCATTTGCCGCACCGTGTGTGAATCAGGTCATCTGTTCGCGCACAACATTAGCAATGTCCTCTCGTGTTGACAGCATTAGCAATGTCCTCTCGCGTTGCAAACTGCCTACCACATAGTGGTTCCTTAACCTTTCGAATAAGATCAAAGTCACAGGGGGAAATGTTGGGAGAGTACGGTGGGTTGTCTAATTCTTCCCATCCCCAACTTCGCAGTAGCTGCCTTACACACTCTGCTTAGTGTGGTTTTGCATTGTCATGCAGGATTATTGCACTGTCCACAAGTTCCGGACGTTTCTCCCGAACGCCATGTCGTACCTGTTGCACCAGGAAGTGCATGTAGTACTGTGCGGTCACTGTTCTGCCATGTATAACAAAGTGGCAAATAGTGACACCCCTGACGCCATGCGCGACGGTCATCATCAATTTGATTGGGGAAGGATTCTGATGGAAGTTCTGCCTCCTTGGTGATCCAGCATGTCGCCACTCCGCAGAATGACGCTTCAGTTCTGGCTCGTGTGCCCTAGCCCAAAATGTATCGATGGCGATTATTCGTTACAAGAATTGATCGCCGTCCTGTTGCCAGCTTGCGAGGTGGTCGGAGCGTATTGCAAAGCGCACCCATCTTTGAACTTCCGTCAGTGCATGCGGTACCCACAGCAATGCGATTTGCGTAGTTGCAGCACATTACGCAATGCCCTGTGGACGGTGCGTTTCTCGATGCCACTTGCCCTCTCTAACTTCAGCAGCGTCTATCGTCTGTCTTCATCCAGGAGCTGCTCGACGACGGCACTTGCCACGTCGGTCCGCACACTGACAGGTCATCCCGAATTTTCACATCACTGGTTGACACACGTCCTTGCTGAAACTTTCCTGCCCATCGTGCTACTGTACGGTACGGTAGGGCATTATTTCGAAGGGCTACCACTAATTCACTGTGACATTCCATCGCATTTCTCCCTCGGAGTGCGGCTGTTTTAGTGTAAGCGAGCTGCTCAACTCGGGTTACTTCCATCTCGCACGACACTCACCAACTAACTAATTTCACAGCCCCGGCTGCACTATACCAGCTTTCACAGAGCCACCTGTTGTTCTGCAAACACACTATATCTGCAGAACTTCCACACGACACATATACGTTTGTGATCCGTTCACATATCTACAACAAAGAAAGTAGTTGCCATGACTTTTGCCCCAACCTTCGTATTTAAGATATTCATGTGGCAAATCAAATGTACCTATATCTTTCAGTTCTCAGGGAATAGGCTCTGAAGACATTTTAAGTCTGGAGGAGCTTTTCGGAATTTTGCGTAACTGGTAAACTATAAGAGGTAACATAAACTTACCACACAAAATGTAAAGGGTTCGCTAAAACATATAATTTATGCTATATAATTTTTCTCGTTTTTGAGATATTCCTTGTTATTAGTTTTAACTTTAATTATACTTTTCTTATACGGGACTTTGTCAACTCCTGTCCATACAAAGGTACTTCAAACACATAGTAACCGGTTTTTAAAATATTTGACTATCGATTTAGTCTAGTGTATTCCTCTATTTCCCTTCTACTTACAAGGAAGCAAGTAATGCGACAATTTCTGCTAATGTTTACCACGATTATCGTAAAATATATAGGAAAATAAGCCCTTTATAAATATTTTATTACAAAGATGCAGATAAAGCCATGTGAATGGAACACCGATTCGTTATTGTCTATTAGCTGATTAATTGCAATTTTTATTTTTATAATTTTTTTATTTACTTATTTATTTATTTATTTATTTATTTATTTTTTTTGCTTCCTGATATTATTTTTGGATTCCATTTGACATTTACAATCAGAAAGGTCCATATATGAGCATAATTATATCTGAATACCAGGCACAATAAACTTTGGGCTTTGTAGGCCAAAAATTGGTTGTTCATTTTCTTTTTCAGCAATATCTTTAACTTTTTTTAGGTCGTACACAGTGGCGGAGGAATTTCTTGACAATCTTTGTTTCGTATCCTTGGAGGATGTTGAACTTAATTATTAAGTTTGGTATCTGACCGAAAATTCGTTTTTCAGATCCTGTTCACAGATACGCATACCACGTGCGCACGAATACATACATTCACACATACACAGCTTTTGCTAAATGCATGTTTTTAGATACAGAGGACCCTAAAATATGTATTCCAGTGAAATTTCTGTATCAAATTTTTGGGTTTGTTATAATACCCTCTGTACTATGTACTAAGTAGGGACAGTAAAAAGCATTACACATAAATAAGTTTATGTAAATGGAATTGACGATAATGATGATAATAATAGTAATAATAATAACCTTAGTTATCATTCATTTCATGATTGATATTAGTTTATAGTATTCATTCATATTTTAGCTGTCCTTGACATTTACGAACAGTTTAATCACAGAGTAATTTGCCTCTAAATACTTTAACAGCGCATTTTCACTATACCAGGTAGTCTAATAGTGTGGTATTACATGTGTGCAGAAACTCTTCGAGCTTATAAAATTTCAGAACTCCACGGGATAAATCCAAGCGAGAGCGACCTTCGTTCTTCTCCTCTTACATATCAGCGCAACGGTGAAGGAATGATAGGTGGTTGCCAGACTTGTACTAGAGTCCGTGATGATAACAAGAACCGTATTAACATACGTAGAAAGTTAATGTGTTTTCCACTCCAATTTTAGAACCTTTAGTTTTAGAGAACAAAGGCACCTTTTAGATTCACTTGTAATTAAAAAGTCTATTTCACCCATCAGTATCCGCCAATAACCAGTTTTGTAATTTTGTATACGCTGTTCTTATTTTTCATTAGAGACTAGATCCACTGTAAGCTTAAATTAAACCATTAAGGCGCCATCACAAAAACCATGTCTGGGAGTATTTAATGTTTCATTTTATTATTATTCTTATCATTATTATTATAATATTATTATCATCACTATTATTATTGATTTTTTTGGCAGAATAAAAAGACACGAAATATTATAACGAAGAACATGAAATCACAAGAGTGCAGAGAAACATTACCTGCCTACGGGTTTGAGTGTTTTTGTTACAACGCTTTGATGTTTGGGTTTCTTGCTAGGGTACAATGCGCAATAATAATAATATTAACTATAGTAATAATAGCAATTAACAATACAGTAAAACATTACATTGTGTCGTTTTTACAGATTTCTCTTTATGACGCTTTCTGCTTTGGTTTACTCCAACCAAATACTGCGTAATAATATTAATAATGATAATACAGTAAAACACTTCACGCTCTTAAATTGAATGTTTTTCTATCGTATCGTATTAGTTCCTGTTGTATACGATAGGGAGGAAATAATAATGACAATGATAATTATACAGCGAAATGCTACGTGCTATCATGTTGGTATGTTTGTTTACGCTGTATATGTGTAGCTACGTAATAATATTAATAATAATAATAATAATAATATAATTATAATTATAATAACCACAATAACGTTATACTAATAGCTATAATAACTATTGTTATAATACTAATAATTATTATATATTTTATATATTATTATAATCATTATTATTATAATAGAGTGAGATACCTCGTGCTCACGTACATGACACATAGTTGTTATTACGGTGCCTTAATGGTTTAATTTAACCTTAAATTGGGTCTAGTCTCTAATGTAAATTAAGAACAGAGTTTTACGCAATTGCAAACTGCTTATTGGCGGACAGTGATAGAGTAAAATAGAATGTTTATATACGTGTGTATCTAAAAAACAAAGGCGCTGTAATTGAAGTGAAAGCATGTTAATTTTCTCCGTGTGTTTATACGGTTCTTATATATCACCACGAACTCTAGTACAAGTCTGGGAACCGCCTCGCATTCCTTCACCGCTTACGCTGATATGCAAGAGGAGAACGAAGATCGTTCTCGCTTACATCGCCACTGACCGTCCTATGCTTGGATTTACCCTATGGATTTCTGCAATTTTTATAGTGGATGACAATCGAAATAGGATGCTGTTGGATCATCTGGTAATTGGTTGAATTGTTTTCTTCACACAAGCCATGTGTAGGACAGGAGTTGGATTTGCTCTACCATTGAGCTACCATTGTAACATGCCGGCATAGCATTGCATTTCTTAACTGACTCGCATGTTTCCCGGTAAACCAAAAGATGATCTCAAATTATTTTCAGATGACAACCCCAATGGCAACTTACAATGTTGTAAGTACTTCAAGTTCCAGCATTCATAGTATAGCCAATTATTATGGTCAATGGGTGTTGGTTTATAATGGGTATTGGCCATAAGAGTTGCTACATATATTAGCATGAAAGAAATGGAAGAATACGCTTTTTAACAGTAATTTGCTGCAGAGATGTAGAGAAAGTCATGTGAACGGATCACATCCGATTTTTTTTATCTTGATTATCATTATGTAGTTAAAAGAATCTTTATTATTAGCATGAAGGAAATGGAAGAATACGCTTTTTAACAGTAATTTGTTACAGAAATGTAGAGAAAGTCATATGAATGGAATACATCAGAGTTTCTTTATCTCGCTTAGCATTATCCAGATAAAAGAAGGGTTTGTTTGCAGAACAGGTAGAGAAAATCGTGTGACTGGTACACATACGATTTTTACTTTCTCTACGCGCACTATGTACACAGTGTATAGAGAAGATATTGTAATGCACCCAAAAAATCCATACCGAGGTTTTACCGGAAATACATGTTTTAGGACCCCCTGAGTCCAAAAAAAAAAAGCATTTTGAGCAAAATGTCCGTGTATGTGTGTGTTTATCTGTGGGCAGCATAGCTCAAAAATGAAAAGATCGTTAAAAACCAAACTTGGTATTTAAGTTTGGTATCTTCCAAGGAAAATATCCCTACCCCAAACTACTCTTTACATGGAAAAAATTTTGAAAATTTTGATGCTCTTCAAAATGGCTGTAACGATTTCTATTAAAATATGGTATATTTAAGATATTTATTTGCCAAATAAAATGTATATCTTGAATTTTCTGGGAATAGCCTCTGAAGACTACTTTATTGTGGATGAATTTTACGGAATTTTGCACAACTGTTAAACCAATCGTTCACGGAAACCAATCTCTAATTAGGGCAGTCTGCTACCGTGAACAGTTGCGAATGGAAGGTAATTTGACGTGGGCATCAAAATTAAAGAAAGGGTTGGAAACCATTGGGATGGGAGACATTCTAATTTTTAAAGCTGAAACCAATAACAATGAATAGCTCAAAAACAATTTACTTCACGAAAAAAATATATAACGTAAATTATGTGTTTTAACGAGTTCTACATTTCTGTTAACTAAGTTTTTGGCTCTCTCTTACGGCTTACCAGTTATGCAAAATCCCGCAAATTTAATCCAGAATAAAGTAGTCTTCAGAGGCTATTCCCAGAAAATTCAAGATATACATTTTATTTGTCATGTAAATATCAAAATGTTAGAAAAATGTTCCATAAAAAGGGTAGTTGTGGCTTCTTTGGAAGATACCAGCCTTAAATACCAAGTTTGGTATTTAATGTCTTTTAATTTTTGGGCTATGCTGTCCACAGACACACACACGCGCGGACCTTATTCTTTTATTGGATTCAGGGAGACCAAAAACATATATTTCCATGAAATCTCGGTATTCCACTTTTTGGGTCTACTTTCTCTATACCCTATGTATGTGTAGAGAAAGTAAAAAACTAGCCAGATCATAATACCCCTTGTTAGATTACAAGGACCCTCTCAAGAGTTTGACTATATTGTTGACTTATCCAACGTATCGATCACATTTCTTCACCATAGCAAAGTCCTTTTCTTCCCAATGTTAGTTGTTTTTGGGTAGGGAGAGGGCGAGAATTAACAATATGCTGGAGGTTCGTGATGTTATGGTGACCATGGTTTGCTACACATCTGCTTCAACATCTGGTTAGAATTCATATTGATCCTGAAACGCAAATGCTCTGTTGCATATGTTACAGAAATAATGAGGATAAATACCTATTACACTAAAATAATAGGGAAATAAACGCAATGCCTCTTCGGTTTACATCGCACAACGTGATTCATTTTATTTTTGCTCGGGAGAGCAAACGTAGACGATGACGAAAGACCAAGAAGCGTTATTATCTCTTAGCTAATTTAATTGTAATGTATTAATTGTTTTTTTTTTTTACTTTATCTGGCCCACTTATACCATGTACCTAGTGGTTAGAGAAGGAATTATATTCCATCCAAAAATTCTATATCGAGATTTCACCGGAAATATATGTTTTGGGGTCCCCTGAAAAAGGTCCGAGTGTGTGTCTGTGTGTGTATGTGCGTGTGTGTGGGCAACATAGCTCAAAAACTTGGTATTTAGGATTGATATCTTCCAAGGATGCGACACGAAGATTTTCAAGAAAATTCCCACACCCCAACTACCCTTTAAATGAAACATTTTTTGAACATTTTGATTTCCCCAAAAATGTCTAAAAATTTTTATTAAAATCTCTTATAAGAGGGTTGGGGCAAAATCCATGGCAACTATTTACTTTCTTGAAGATACCAGTCAGGTTGATGTTTGTGACATATACAGACGAAAGGACAAGGTGTTAACTACATGTGTGGACGATGAATAGCACTGAATATCGTGACGTACTAATTGATTACGATAGTATACAGGGCTATAAGGCCTTCACGGTGCAGAAGAATGACATGACAGCACATACAGTTGACATGACAAACCTGGACCTAAAGACCTTCAAAGTAGTCCTCTGCTACTATCACCACACGCTGCCAACGATGTGGGAGGCGGTGAATACATTGCCGCAGCATTTGCCGCACCGTGTGTGAATCAGGTCATCTGTTCGCGCACAACATTAGCAATGTCCTCTCGTGTTGACAGCATTAGCAATGTCCTCTCGCGTTGCAAACTGCCTACCACATAGTGGTTCCTTAACCTTTCGAATAAGATCAAAGTCACAGGGGGAAATGTTGGGAGAGTACGGTGGGTTGTCTAATTCTTCCCATCCCCAACTTCGCAGTAGCTGCCTTACACACTCTGCTTAGTGTGGTTTTGCATTGTCATGCAGGATTATTGCACTGTCCACAAGTTCCGGACGTTTCTCCCGAACGCCATGTCGTACCTGTTGCACCAGGAAGTGCATGTAGTACTGTGCGGTCACTGTTCTGCCATGTATAACAAAGTGGCAAATAGTGACACCCCTGACGCCATGCGCGACGGTCATCATCAATTTGATTGGGGAAGGATTCTGATGGAAGTTCTGCCTCCTTGGTGATCCAGCATGTCGCCACTCCGCAGAATGACGCTTCAGTTCTGGCTCGTGTGCCCTAGCCCAAAATGTATCGATGGCGATTATTCGTTACAAGAATTGATCGCCGTCCTGTTGCCAGCTTGCGAGGTGGTCGGAGCGTATTGCAAAGCGCACCCATCTTTGAACTTCCGTCAGTGCATGCGGTACCCACAGCAATGCGATTTGCGTAGTTGCAGCACATTACGCAATGCCCTGTGGACGGTGCGTTTCTCGATGCCACTTGCCCTCTCTAACTTCAGCAGCGTCTATCGTCTGTCTTCATCCAGGAGCTGCTCGACGACGGCACTTGCCACGTCGGTCCGCACACTGACAGGTCATCCCGAATTTTCACATCACTGGTTGACACACGTCCTTGCTGAAACTTTCCTGCCCATCGTGCTACTGTACGGTACGGTAGGGCATTATTTCGAAGGGCTACCACTAATTCACTGTGACATTCCATCGCATTTCTCCCTCGGAGTGCGGCTGTTTTAGTGTAAGCGAGCTGCTCAACTCGGGTTACTTCCATCTCGCACGACACTCACCAACTAACTAATTTCACAGCCCCGGCTGCACTATACCAGCTTTCACAGAGCCACCTGTTGTTCTGCAAACACACTATATCTGCAGAACTTCCACACGACACATATACGTTTGTGATCCGTTCACATATCTACAACAAAGAAAGTAGTTGCCATGACTTTTGCCCCAACCTTCGTATTTAAGATATTCATGTGGCAAATCAAATGTACCTATATCTTTCAGTTCTCAGGGAATAGGCTCTGAAGACATTTTAAGTCTGGAGGAGCTTTTCGGAATTTTGCGTAACTGGTAAACTATAAGAGGTAACATAAACTTACCACACAAAATGTAAAGGGTTCGCTAAAACATATAATTTATGCTATATAATTTTTCTCGTTTTTGAGATATTCCTTGTTATTAGTTTTAACTTTAATTATACTTTTCTTATACGGGACTTTGTCAACTCCTGTCCATACAAAGGTACTTCAAACACATAGTAACCGGTTTTTAAAATATTTGACTATCGATTTAGTCTAGTGTATTCCTCTATTTCCCTTCTACTTACAAGGAAGCAAGTAATGCGACAATTTCTGCTAATGTTTACCACGATTATCGTAAAATATATAGGAAAATAAGCCCTTTATAAATATTTTATTACAAAGATGCAGATAAAGCCATGTGAATGGAACACCGATTCGTTATTGTCTATTAGCTGATTAATTGCAATTTTTATTTTTATAATTTTTTTATTTACTTATTTATTTATATATTTATTTATTTTTTTTTGCTTCCTGATATTATTTTTGGATTCCATTTGACATTTACAATCAGAAAGGTCCATATATGAGCATAATTATATCTGAATACCAGGCACAATAAACTTTGGGCTTTGTAGGCCAAAAATTGGTTGTTCATTTTCTTTTTCAGCAATATCTTTAACTTTTTTTAGGTCGTACACAGTGGTGGAGGAATTTCTTGACAATCTTTGTTTCGTATCCTTGGAGGATGTTGAACTTAATTATTAAGTTTGGTATCTGACCGAAAATTCGTTTTTCAGATCCTGTTCACAGATACGCATACCACGTGCGCACGAATACATACATTCACACATACACAGCTTTTGCTAAATGCATGTTTTTAGATACAGAGGACCCTAAAATATGTATTCCAGTGAAATTTCTGTATCAAATTTTTGGGTTTGTTATAATACCCTCTGTACTATGTACTAAGTAGGGACAGTAAAAAGCATTACACATAAATAAGTTTATGTAAATGGAATTGACGATAATGATGATAATAATAGTAATAATAATAACCTTAGTTATCATTCATTTCATGATTGATATTAGTTTATAGTATTCATTCATATTTTAGCTGTCCTTGACATTTACGAACAGTTTAATCACAGAGTAATTTGCCTCTAAATACTTTAACAGCGCATTTTCACTATACCAGGTAGTCTAATAGTGTGGTATTACATGTGTGCAGAAACTCTTCGAGCTTATAAAATTTCAGAACTCCACGGGATAAATCCAAGCGAGAGCGACCTTCGTTCTTCTCCTCTTACATATCAGCGCAACGGTGAAGGAATGATAGGTGGTTCCCAGACTTGTACTAGAGTCCGTGATGATAACAAGAACCGTATTAACATACGTAGAAAGTTAATGTGTTTTCCACTCCAATTTTAGAACCTTTAGTTTTAGAGAACAAAGGCACCTTTTAGATTCACTTGTAATTAAAAAGTCTATTTCACCCATCAGTATCCGCCAATAACCAGTTTTGTAATTTTGTATACGCTGTTCTTATTTTTCATTAGAGACTAGATCCACTGTAAGCTTAAATTAAACCATTAAGGCGCCATCACAAAAACCATGTCTGGGAGTATTTAATGTTTCATTTTATTATTATTCTTATCATTATTATTATAATATTATTATCATCACTATTATTATTGATTTTTTTGGCAGAATAAAAAGACACGAAATATTATAACGAAGAACATGAAATCACAAGAGTGCAGAGAAACATTACCTGCCTACGGGTTTGAGTGTTTTTGTTACAACGCTTTGATGTTTGGGTTTCTTGCTAGGGTACAATGCGCAATAATAATAATATTAACTATAGTAATAATAGCAATTAACAATACAGTAAAACATTACATTGTGTCGTTTTTACAGATTTCTCTTTATGACGCTTTCTGCTTTGGTTTACTCCAACCAAATACTGCGTAATAATATTAATAATGATAATACAGTAAAACACTTCACGCTCTTAAATTGAATGTTTTTCTATCGTATCGTATTAGTTCCTGTTGTATACGATAGGGAGGAAATAATAATGACAATGATAATTATACAGCGAAATGCTACGTGCTATCATGTTGGTATGTTTGTTTACGCTGTATATGTGTAGCTACGTAATAATATTAATAATAATAATAATAATAATATAATTATAATTATAATAACCACAATAACGTTATACTAATAGCTATAATAACTATTGTTATAATACTAATAATTATTATATATTTTATATATTATTATAATCATTATTATTATAATAGAGTGAGATACCTCGTGCTCACGTACATGACACATAGTTGTTATTACGGTGCCTTAATGGTTTAATTTAACCTTAAATTGGGTCTAGTCTCTAATGTAAATTAAGAACAGAGTTTTACGCAATTGCAAACTGCTTATTGGCGGACAGTGATAGAGTAAAATAGAATGTTTATATACGTGTGTATCTAAAAAACAAAGGCGCTGTAATTGAAGTGAAAGCATGTTAATTTTCTCCGTGTGTTTATACGGTTCTTATATATCACCACGAACTCTAGTACAAGTCTGGGAACCGCCTCGCATTCCTTCACCGCTTACGCTGATATGCAAGAGGAGAACGAAGATCGTTCTCGCTTACATCGCCACTGACCGTCCTATGCTTGGATTTACCCTATGGATTTCTGCAATTTTTATAGTGGATGACAATCGAAATAGGATGCTGTTGGATCATCTGGTAATTGGTTGAATTGTTTTCTTCACACAAGCCATGTGTAGGACAGGAGTTGGATTTGCTCTACCATTGAGCTACCATTGTAACATGCCGGCATAGCATTGCATTTCTTAACTGACTCGCATGTTTCCCGGTAAACCAAAAGATGATCTCAAATTATTTTCAGATGACAACCCCAATGGCAACTTACAATGTTGTAAGTACTTCAAGTTCCAGCATTCATAGTATAGCCAATTATTATGGTCAATGGGTGTTGGTTTATAATGGGTATTGGCCATAAGAGTTGCTACATATATTAGCATGAAAGAAATGGAAGAATACGCTTTTTAACAGTAATTTGCTGCAGAGATGTAGAGAAAGTCATGTGAACGGATCACATCCGATTTTTTTTATCTTGATTATCATTATGTAGTTAAAAGAATCTTTATTATTAGCATGAAGGAAATGGAAGAATACGCTTTTTAACAGTAATTTGTTACAGAAATGTAGAGAAAGTCATATGAATGGAATACATCAGAGTTTCTTTATCTCGCTTAGCATTATCCAGATAAAAGAAGGGTTTGTTTGCAGAACAGGTAGAGAAAATCGTGTGACTGGTACACATACGATTTTTACTTTCTCTACGCGCACTATGTACACAGTGTATAGAGAAGATATTGTAATGCACCCAAAAAATCCATACCGAGGTTTTACCGGAAATACATGTTTTAGGACCCCCTGAGTCCAAAAAAAAAAAGCATTTTGAGCAAAATGTCCGTGTATGTGTGTGTTTATCTGTGGGCAGCATAGCTCAAAAATGAAAAGATCGTTAAAAACCAAACTTGGTATTTAAGTTTGGTATCTTCCAAGGAAAATATCCCTACCCCAAACTACTCTTTACATGGAAAAAATTTTGAAAATTTTGATGCTCTTCAAAATGGCTGTAACGATTTCTATTAAAATATGGTATATTTAAGATATTTATTTGCCAAATAAAATGTATATCTTGAATTTTCTGGGAATAGCCTCTGAAGACTACTTTATTGTGGATGAATTTTACGGAATTTTGCACAACTGTTAAACCAATCGTTCACGGAAACCAATCTCTAATTAGGGCAGTCTGCTACCGTGAACAGTTGCGAATGGAAGGTAATTTGACGTGGGCATCAAAATTAAAGAAAGGGTTGGAAACCATTGGGATGGGAGACATTCTAATTTTTAAAGCTGAAACCAATAACAATGAATAGCTCAAAAACAATTTACTTCACGAAAAAAATATATAACGTAAATTATGTGTTTTAACGAGTTCTACATTTCTGTTAACTAAGTTTTTGGCTCTCTCTTACGGCTTACCAGTTATGCAAAATCCCGCAAATTTAATCCAGAATAAAGTAGTCTTCAGAGGCTATTCCCAGAAAATTCAAGATATACATTTTATTTGTCATGTAAATATCAAAATGTTAGAAAAATGTTCCATAAAAAGGGTAGTTGTGGCTTCTTTGGAAGATACCAGCCTTAAATACCAAGTTTGGTATTTAATGTCTTTTAATTTTTGGGCTATGCTGTCCACAGACACACACACGCGCGGACCTTATTCTTTTATTGGATTCAGGGAGACCAAAAACATATATTTCCATGAAATCTCGGTATTCCACTTTTTGGGTCTACTTTCTCTATACCCTATGTATGTGTAGAGAAAGTAAAAAACTAGCCAGATCATAATACCCCTTGTTAGATTACAAGGACCCTCTCAAGAGTTTGACTATATTGTTGACTTATCCAACGTATCGATCACATTTCTTCACCATAGCAAAGTCCTTTTCTTCCCAATGTTAGTTGTTTTTGGGTAGGGAGAGGGCGAGAATTAACAATATGCTGGAGGTTCGTGATGTTATGGTGACCATGGTTTGCTACACATCTGCTTCAACATCTGGTTAGAATTCATATTGATCCTGAAACGCAAATGCTCTGCTGCATATGTTACAGAAATAATGAGGATAAATACCTATTACACTAAAATAATAGGGAAATAAACGCAATGCCTCTTCGGTTTACATCGCACAACGTGATTCATTTTATTTTTGCTCGGGAGAGCAAACGTAGACGATGACGAAAGACCAAGAAGCGTTATTATCTCTTAGCTAATTTAATTGTAATGTATTAATTGTTTTTTTTTTTACTTTATCTGGCCCACTTATACCATGTACCTAGTGGTTAGAGAAGGAATTATATTCCATCCAAAAATTCTATATCGAGATTTCACCGGAAATATATGTTTTGGGGTCCCCTGAAAAAGGTCCGAGTGTGTGTCTGTGTGTGTATGTGCGTGTGTGTGGGCAACATAGCTCAAAAACTTGGTATTTAGGATTGATATCTTCCAAGGATGCGACACGAAGATTTTCAAGAAAATTCCCACACCCCAACTACCCTTTAAATGAAACATTTTTTGAACATTTTGATTTCCCCAAAAATGTCTAAAAATTTTTATTAAAATCTCTTATAAGAGGGTTGGGGCAAAATCCATGGCAACTATTTACTTTCTTGAAGATACCAGTCAGGTTGATGTTTGTGACATATACAGACGAAAGGACAAGGTGTTAACTACATGTGTGGACGATGAATAGCACTGAATATCGTGACGTACTAATTGATTACGATAGTATACAGGGCTATAAGGCCTTCACGGTGCAGAAGAATGACATGACAGCACATACAGTTGACATGACAAACCTGGACCTAAAGACCTTCAAAGTAGTCCTCTGCTACTATCACCACACGCTGCCAACGATGTGGGAGGCGGTGAATACATTGCCGCAGCATTTGCCGCACCGTGTGTGAATCAGGTCATCTGTTCGCGCACAATATTAGCAATGTCCTCTCGTGTTGACAGCATTAGCAATGTCCTCTCGCGTTGCAAACTGCCTACCACATAGTGGTTCCTTAACCTTTCGAATGAGATCAAAGTCACAGGGGGAAATGTTGGGAGAGTACGGTGGGTTGTCTAATTCTTCCCATCCCCAACTTCGCAGTAGCTGCCTTACACACTCTGCTGAATGTGGTTTTGCATTGTCATGCAAGATTATTGCACTGTCCACAAGTTCCGGACGTTTCTCCCGAACGCCATGTCGTACCTGTTGCACCAGGAAGTCCATGTAGTACTGTGCGGTCACTGTTCTGCCATGTATAACAAAGTGGCAAATAGTGACACCCCTGACGCCATACGCGACGGTCATCATCAATTTGATTGGGGAAGGATTCTGATGGAAGTTCTGCCTCCTTGGTGATCCAGCATGTCGCCACTCCGCAGAATGACGCTTCAGCTCTGGCTCGTGTGCCCTAGCCCAAAATGTATTGATGGCGATTATTCGTTACAAGAATTGATCGCCGTCCTGTTGCCAGCTTGCGAGGTGGTCGGAGCCTATTGCAAAGCGCACCCATCTTTGAACTTCCGTCAGTGCATGCGGTACCCACAGCGATGCGATTTGCGTAGTTGCAGCACTTTACGCAATGCCCTGTGGACGGTGCGCTTCTCGATGCCACTTGCCCTCTCTAACTTCAGCAGCGTCTATCGTCTGTCTTCATCCAGGAGCTGCTCGACGACGGCACTTGCCACGTCGGTCCGCACACTGACAGGTCATCCCGAATTTTGCACATCACTGGTTGACACACGTCCTTGCTGAAACTTTCCTGCCCATCGTGCTACTGTACGGTACGGTAGGGCATTATTCCGAAGGGCTTCCACTAATTCACTGTGACATTCCATCGCATTTCTCCCTCGGAGGGCGGCTATTTTAGTGTAAGCGAGCTGCTCAACTCGGGTTACTTCCATCTCGCACGACACTCACCAACTAACTAATTTCACAGCCCCGGCTGCACTATACCAGCTTTCACAGAGCCACCTGTTGTTCTGCAAACACACTATATCTGCAGAACTTCCACACGACACATATACGTTTGTGATCCGTTCACATATCTACAACAAAGAAACTAGTTGCCATGACTTTTGCCCCAACCTTCGTATTTAAGATATTCATGTGGCAAATCAAATGTACCTATATCTTTCAATTCTCAGGGAATAGGCTCTGAAGACACTTTAATTCTGGAGGAGCTTTTCGGAATTTTGCGTAACTGGTAAACTATAAGAGGTAACATAAACTTACCACACAAAATGTAAAGGGTTCGCTAAAACATATAATTTATGCTATATACTTTTTCTCGTTTTTGAGATATTCCTTGTTATTAGTTTTAGCTTTAAAACACGTATACTTTTCTTATACGGGACTTTGTCAACTCCTGTCCATACAAAGGTACTTCAATCACATAGTAACCGGTTTTTAAAATATTTGACTATCGATTTAGTCTAGTGTATTCCCCTATTTCCCTTCTACTTACAAGGAAGCAATTAATACGACAATTTCTGCTAATGTTTACCACGATTATCGTAAAATATATAGGAAAATAAGCCCTTTATAAATATTTTATTACAAATATGCAGATAAAGCCATGTGAATGGAACACCGATTCGTTATTGTCTATTAGCTGATTAATTGCAATTTTTATTTTTATTATTATTATTTTTTATTTATTTATTTATTTATTTTTTTGCTTCCTGATATTATTTTTGGATTCCATTTGACATTTACAATCAGAAAGGTCCATATATGAGCAAAATTATATCTGAATACCAGGCACAATAAACTTTGGGCTCTGTAGCCCAAAAATTGGTTGTTCATTTTCTTTTTCAGCAATATTTTTAACTTTTTTTAGGTCGTACACAGTGGTGGAGGAATTTCTGGACAATATTTATTTCGCATCCTTGGAGGATGTTGAACTTAATTATTAAGTTTGGTATCTGACCGAAAATTCGTTTTTCAGATCCTGTTCACAGATACGCATACCACGTGCGCACGAATACACACACTCACACACACACAGCTTTTGCTAAGTGCATGTTTTTAGATACAAAGTACCCTAAAATATGTATTCCAGTAAAAGTTTTGTAGCAAATTTTTGGGTTTGTTGTAATACCCTCTGTACTAATTATGTACTAAGTAGGGAAAGTAAAAAGCATTACACATAAATAAGTTTATGTAAATGGAATTGACGATAATGATGATAATAGTAATAATAATAACCTTAGTTATCATTCATTTCATGATTGATATTAGTTTATAGTATTCATTCATATTTTAGCTGTCCTTGACATTTACGAACAGTTTAATCACAGAATAATTTGCCTCTAAATACTTTAACAGCGCATTTTCACTAAACCAGGTAGTCTAATAGTGTGGTATTACATGTGTGCAGAAACTCTTCGAGCTTATAAAATTTCAGAACTCCACGGGATAAATCCAAGCGAGAGCGACCTTCGTTCTGCTCCTCTTGCATATCAGCGCAACGGTGAAGGAATGATAGGAGGTTCCCAGACTTGTACTAGAGTCCGTGATGATAGCAAGAACCGTATTAACATAGGAGAAAGTTAATGTGTTTTCCACTCCAATTATAGAACCTTTAGTTTTAAAGAATAAAGGCACCTTTTAGATTCACTTGTAATTAAAAAGTCTATTTCACCCATCAATATCCGCCAATAACTAGTTTTGTAATTTTGTATACGCTGTTCTTATTTTTCATTAGAGACTAGATCCACTGTAAGCTTAAATTAAACCATCAAGGCGCTATCACAAAAACCATGTCTGGGAGTATTTAATGTTTCATTTTATTATTATTCTTATCATTATTATTATATTATTATCATCACTATCATTATTATTGATTTTTTTGGCAGAACAAAAAGACACGAAATATTATAACGAAGAACATGAAATCACGAGAGTGCAGAGAAACATTACCTGCCTACGGGTTTGAATGTTTTTGTTACAACGCTTTGATGTTTTGGTTTCTTGCTAGGGTACAATGCGTAATAATAATAATATTAACTATAGTAATAATAGCAATTAACAATACAGTAAAACATTACATTGTGTCGTTTTTACAGATTTCTCTTTATGACGCTTTCTGCTTTGGTTTACTCCAACCAAATACTGCGTAATAATATTAATAATGATAATACAGTAAAACAGTTCACGCTCTCAAGTTGAATGTTTTTCTATCGTATCGTATTAGTTCCTGTTGTATACGATAGGGAGGAAATAATAATGACAATGATAATAATACAGCGAAATGCTACGTGCTATCACGTTGGTATGTTTGTTTACGCTGTATATGTGTAGCTACGTAATAATAATAATAATAATAATAATAATAATAATAATAATAATAATAATAATAATAATAATTATAACTATGATAACCACAATAACGTTATACTAATAGCTATAATAACTATTGGTATAATACTAATAATTATTATATATTTTATATATTATTATTATAATCATTATTATTATTATTATTATTATTATTATTATAATAGAGTGAGATACCTCGTGCTCACGTACATGACACATAGTTGTTATAACGGTGCCTTAATGGTTTAATTTAACCTTAAAGTGGGTCTAGTCTCTAATGTAAATTAAGAACAGAGTTTTACAAACTGGTTGTTGGCGGATAATGATAGAGTAAAATAGAATGTTTATATACGTGTGTATCTAAAAAACAAAGGCGCTGTAATTGAAGTGAAAGCATGTTAATTTTCTCCGTGTGTTTGTACGGTTCTTATATATCACCACGAACTCTAGTACAAGTCTGGGAACCGCCTCGCATTCCTTCACCGCTTACGCTGATATGCAAGAGGAGAACGAAGATCGTTCTCGCTTACATCGCCACTGACCGTCCTATGCTTGGATTTACCCTATGGATTTCTGCAATTTTTATAGTGGATGACAATCGAAATAGGATGCTGTTGGATCATCTGGTAATTGGTTGAATTGTTTTCTTCACACAAGCCATGTGTAGGACAGGAGTTGGATTTGCTCTACCATTGAGCTACCATTGTAACATGCCGGCATAGCATTGCATTTCTTAACTGACTCGCATGTTTCCCGGTAAACCAAAAGATGATCTCAAATTATTTTCAGATGACAACCCCAATGGCAACTTACAATGTTGTAAGTTCTTCAAGTTCCAGGATTCATAGTATAGCCAATTATTATGGTCAATGGGTGTTGGTTTATAATGGGTATTGGCCATAAGAGTTGCTACATATATTAGCATGAAAGAAATGGAAGAATAAGCTTTTTAACAGTAATTTGTTGCAGAGAGGTAGAGAAATTCATGTGAACGGATCACATCAGATTTTTTTATCTCGATTATCATTATGTAGTTAAAAGAATCTTTATTATTAGCATGAAGGGAATGAAAAAATACGCTTTTTAACAGTAATTTGTTACAGAAATGTAGAGAAAGTCATATGAATGGAATACATCAGATTTTCTTTATCTCGCTTAGCATTATCCAGATAAAAGAAGGGTTTGTTTGCAGAACAGGTAGAGAAAATCGTGTGACTGGTACACATACGATTTTTACTTTCTCTACGCGCACTATGTACACAGTGTATAGAGAAGGTATTGTAATGCACCTAAAAAATCCATACCGAGGTTTTACTGGAAATACATGTTTTAGGACCCCCTGACTCCAAAAAAAAAGCATTTTTAGCAAAATGTCCGTGTATGTGTGTGTGTGTCTGTGGGCAGCATACCTCAAAAATGAAAAGATCGTTAAAAACCAAACTTGGTATTTAAGTTTGGTATCTTCCAAGGTATCTTCCCTACCCCAAACTACTCTTTACATGGAAAAAATTTTGAAAATTTTGATGCTCTTCAAAATGGCTGTAACGATTTCTATTAAAATATGGTATATTTAAGATATTTATTTGCCAAATAAAATGTATATCTTGAATTTTCTGGGAATAGCCTCTGAAGACTACTTTATTGTGGATGAATTTTACGGAATTTTGCACAACTGTTAAACCATTCGTTCACGGAAACCAATCTCTAATTAGGGCAGTCTGCTACCGTGAACAGTTGCGAATGGAAGGTAATTTGACGTGGGCATCAAAATTAAAGAAAGGGTTGGAAACCATTGGGATGGGAGACATTTGGATGGCGGGGCAGGAAAACAGGCGAAGTATTTGGAGAAAAATTAAGAAACGTCTCTGTGATATTGACAGACAGCAAATAATTGCGCAATGCACAGAGAAGGTGTCATTAGAAGTACAGTCTGGGCTGAAATCGGAGTGGGGTATAGAGCAATACATCAATACAGGTACCAAACTCATTAGAGAGGGGCTTGCGTGGATTAGACTAGGAGCATGGAGGAGCACGAAAATTTCTGACGAGAATGGTACGAGAATCTATCCCATTTGCGAGGAGGAAGAGTCGTGGACTCACATCTTGGCAAGATGTAGGGGTACGGAGGAATGGCAGGAAAAATATTTGCCGCGATTTTTTACCACTGCGAATGTAGGGATAGAAGCATGTTGGACGCTACTGGCAGGCACGGAAAACATGGACGGGCTAGGTAAATTTATACTTAGGGCAAGACAGCTGAGATCTGAGGAGGCTACCAATAGGGAAGGGGGGGGGATAAGATCAACTAAACAAAAGTGACTACAATGTTCTACATACATATATATTATGTCATACTTAGGTCACTGTTGTGCTAGGGTTGTATATATTATGTGTATATATGTCTTTTAAGTGTAATTATCTATTATAAGAGGGTGCATTTATGAAGGTGTACTCTGTGCTGTAAATTTAAATTGCTATATTTTAATATCTTTGTATCTTTATTTTCGGATTCACTCTTAATTTTATTGTTGTTTAATATTGCTTTTGACTGTGTATTTCCTTTGTCTTTTTATTTTCGTGTTTACTCTTTTAATTCTTTGTTGTGGTTGTTGTTTTAATATTGCTTGTAATGTGTATTACAAAAGCACGTACGGTCTGTGGACCCGTGCGACTGTTGAAATTCTATGTATGATATTGCTATGTTAATAAATACACTTATTCATTCATTCATAAGAGATGGACAAAAACTTAACAAACAAAAAATGTAGAGCACATTAAAACACACGATTTAAGCCATATAAATTTGTTTCGTGTAGTTGATCGTTTTTGAACATATTCCTTGTTTTTGGTTTCAGCTTTGAAAAACTTATACTTGTCTAATACAGGAATATGTCAACTCCTGTCCATACAAACAAAGGCATTTCAGTCACAGCAACCAGCTTCTCATTATCAGTTTAGACTATAGTACTCCCTTATTTTCCTTCTACTTACAAGGAAGCAAGTAATAAGACTATTTCTGCTATTTTTTTTTTCTCGATTAAAATGAAGTAAATAGAAGCATAAGTTTTTTAACAATAATTTGTCGGAGAAATGTAGAGAAAGTCATGTGAATAGAACGCTACAGATTTTTTTCTTCGTAGAGAAAGCGCGAATGTATTTAACCCATAACCTTTCCATTAAATACAGAAGCCTTACCCATCTCGGATTGCAGCAAAGACTGCAAGGTGCGCCTCCGGGTTTCCGGGTCGTGGATCCAATTTGACGTCGTGGCGGGGGGTCAGAGAACAAAGCAAACACAATTTGCGAGTCTTGGAAAGCGGCTTATCGATGGCAAGAACGGGGATCTGAAACAAAAGCGAAAGAAATACATAAGATATCTTCCTAACCACAGCTCTGTTTCTCGGGTTGTGAACCTCCCGTTTAGCTAAAACAAAACACCGAAACAGGTAACGCTGTGGAAAAAAAAAAAAGCTGTATTGTTCTGGTGTATTGTTACATCAGCGAGAGAGACAAACA
The DNA here is from genome assembly GCA_030762935.1 of Hymenopus coronatus. NCBI lineage: Eukaryota > Metazoa > Arthropoda > Insecta > Mantodea > Hymenopodidae > Hymenopus > Hymenopus coronatus. Next base: position 44,982,000 of record CM060883.1, read on the forward strand.
CGGTTTAATTCAATACAACATGTAACTTTTTAGCTTTGTTTCTATTGTTTCAACAGGTAAACATGGTATCTATGACCTATTGTAAGTCAGGTTAGACACTAAATAGCCTACTTTTCATCTGTGTTCTTGTGCAGTAGCTGTTGCAAAATGAATATATGAATGATTCTTAACAATATCCAGCGGATACCCAGTAATTGTCTTTGCGGTAATGTGTAATCTCGCATTCGGGAGGTCCCAGGTTCGATTTCTGTCAAATACTCACTCTTACTCTAGATGATTCGTCGTAAATGAAATGAAATGAAGTTTTATTTATGGATGCTCTTTAACTGCTGTGGTTCTCAGCGTCCCATTCTACACTGAAACACTGCTTAATTTTGCTCAGAGGCCTCTCTATCACGCTTAATGTTATGTTACATACATTACTTCCCTTCCGAATGAAGCCATGTTAAGGATTCTTACGCCCGAAAAAGTCCATCGTCTTCTGCCGAGTTTGAACCCGCGACCTTGGGTATATGATACATCATTTTCCGTGCCGTAGAAGAATATGATTTCAATTTCTTGCTATAATTTCATTTTCATTCCCATTCCTTCTCACTTTTCAGGTGTATCTTTAGGTTTCGTGGCGTAGGCGGTGCCGGGCAGATGGCTACCGTGGTCACTGGAGGGCTGCTTAGTTTACAGGTCGTTCACTCCTTTCTCTGGGCAACTCCAGTAGTGGAAAGAAATGTAATGGGTTTTAATTATGGACGCTCTTTAACTACTGTGGTTCTCAGCGTCCTATTCTAAGTTGAGCGTGAAAGACCGCTTTATTTTCCTCGACGGCTCTTTATGAGGATTGAGGTTCTTTTACGTGCCGTAAATCTACATCACGCGGCCAACGGCTTTACTTTCCTTCCGAAGGAAGCTATGCTAATACTTTTTACGCCCAAAAAAGTGCATTGACCTGCAGTAGTGCGATGGGTCTTCTCTGACACTTTATATTTTTCTTTGTTATATAAGCTTTTATTTCTAGTTTAAGAACTTTAACCTGGTAGAGCATATGGATGATTGAAATGTATGACATGATGTTCAAATGAGCCTGGGGTCCATAGAGCTTAGTTGCCCAACATTTGTCTTCTCCGGATAAGGGACACCCCGCAAAAAAAAGCTTAACCGGATAACTCATCCTAACCAGATTTGAACTCAGGACCTCTTGAACGTGAGGCAGACACGTTATCACTGCACTGCAGAGGTGGATTATACCAACTTCTAGGAGATATAAATTGTCAAGGAGTTTCAGATTGTTTCCAATTTGTATTTTTCTCTTGTTCTTGAATAGGAGTTAAAGCTTGTATCAGCATTTAAGTACAATAAGTAGATTATGCCTTTGTGACTCAATTATTATTTATTTATTTATTGAATTTCCAAAATGTTAGCCATATTTTAAAATTATATTTTAAGACTATAACTGTAAACAATATATACTTTTACATAATAATAGTTAATATTAAGTATAAACGCCACAACAAGAGAATTAGCATTAATGTAAGTGGACAAATAATAATAATAATAATAATAATAATAATAGGAATATATTCATTCGAAATATAAAATAGTTATTTACATAACTATATGAATTTAAATATGTGGGGAAATTAGGTAATTATTTATAGTAAATTAAATATATTATTAACAACTATTTTAAATTCTGAGTAGCAACACTGTTTTCTAGTAACGTGGTGTAGTGGTGGAGTGAAAGATTTATTACAGAAGTCTAAGTGCATTGTTAATCTGAGCTGTTTCCTTTCGTGTAATGAACAACCAAAGAGTAAGTGGTTAACATTCTGTATTGAATGTGAACAGCCACAAGTGGCTCAATTTTGACTCACAATTTTAAATCATTCAAGATATGATAAAAATTTTCCATTTCCAGTCAAGAATTGTCATTGTAAATGTAGGTTTAAAATGATTTATATTTCTGACTTAATTACAACCTTTCATTATACTTCCATGCAAAACAGTTCGCATAAGTACGTATTATACTATAATGGTAAGATTAAATACTTCCACGCGTCTCTGTGGCATGCCTGCTTGCAAGATAGAGTCACCTGTGGTTTCTGTACTTCACCTCTTGGGGAATAGAAGCTGCAAGAAATCTGCACTTGGTATCCACCTCAGTTGATAATATGTACCCCTGTATTCAAAGTTTGATTTGGTCAACGTTGCTGTCACTCCCTGCTGTTATACCAAAGCCAACAGATCGTATGATGTCTTGTAATCCTCAGAAGAGTTCTGGAATGGGTTTTCGGCTCTCAAGCCCTTAAAGTTGAACCTTGAATCGTTGCAGATGTACTGACAGGTGATGGATGTCCAGTATCTGACCAGCAGAATTAGCTGAATATGAGACGCTAGTGAAACCTATCTCCAAAAACCAATAGGAGACAGCAAACCCACTACCTAACCTAAAAGTATTAAGCGATCTTTGTCAAAGGGTGCATGGCAAAAAGGAGATATATTACTAATGGAGCCCCTTGAATACCTGAAGACTTCTCAGGGTATTTAATCATACTCAGGCACACAAAGCTCTGTTTAAGCGCACGAATATTGAAAGCTTTAATACCCTAAAGCCACAGAGCTCTTCCAGGGGCTTCCAGGGATTTAACTCAAATGAAGTTGAAAGCTAGGCCATCAAAAGAGGGCCCTTCTTTCCATTTTCAGCACATGGAGGCAGCGGCTGCAGCTCCCAGAGATGTAGTTAAACGGACTGCCTAGGAAACTAGGAAACATAAGTCAGTTTGGTTTACCAAAGTGGTTAGGATTCTAAAACGGAAAGGAGTTGAATATCCCGTAATAGCTCCTAAAGTAGGATATGTTTTTTTATATAGAAACAGGCCTCGAAAGGAAACTAATTATGTGGTAGGTCAAAATTAATTCTTTCATTCATACTGAGCTATTTTCTTGAGAGCGTAATGAAGTAACATAACAAGGCAAGTACTGAAGTTCCCACAATAGGCAAAATTTACCTTCGTCAAGGTCATATCGTGAGATTAATTGACTTTTGGTCTTCAGCGCTGTAGCTGATGACAATCTCAGAGTATGTGTCTTAACAAGATATCGAAAATCCTGGGCTCTGATGGGTTATATAACGAGACAGACGTCGGCAGTCATCAATGGAGAGGTACCAGATTTGCAGAGTGGTTCAAGCAGGTGATTATCTGCTCATCCTATTTTCCATGTGGCTCCGAAGAATTTCTTCCTCAGGATTTCAGTAATATTTTGCAGTACTGAAAGGGTAGAAGCCTCAGCCTATTGATTGGCTGTGACTCCATTGGGTATCATAGCGTTTTGGGCAATGCGGATATCAATTACATTGATATCCACATTGCACGATGGTTTCTGGCACAGCTGATCTATACATGGCGAATCATGAGATTTTTTGGTCTTTATTTGTCAGAGGAAGACTGTTCTAGATCTTATTGTAGTAGCCTTTGGGATTGTAGAAGAAATTAAGGATTGAAGGTGCAGTTTGGGACCTCCTTTAACCGATCATCCGATTGTCCTTCCAGGGAGACCGGGATGGAGTGATAGGGATGGATCCCAGATCAGGAAAAATTTTGGAGGTTTTCATTGACACCCTGGTGTCTGCTTATAAAAATAACTGCCAGGAGGTACGGGAAACATATGTTGTGAATTATGTTGTGGATCAAGAATCAACCTTGGTTGAAGCAAGCAGGTCTTCTCGGGAATTCCAGCAAGTTGTCTGCAAGGTGGTGACATTCATGAAAGTTAAATGGACTGTTTTCTCTTTTCAACCCTATAGAAGCATGCGGGAAGATGGTGTCTTCTCGGCTCTTCTGCAAGAGGGCTAGAAGATCATTTCTCCTCACCTTGTGAGGGTTTTCTTGGAATGTCTTGCTATAAAGTATCTTTGTTGCTTCTGAAGGCAGGCTAAGGTGGTTTTTATACTTAGGTCACATAAACAAACATAGTCGAGGCCTAAGGAGTTTAGTCTACCAGTCTATTGTCCTTCATGTTGAAGGTTTTTATATAGGCTGGTAATTTGACATTTCAGAGACGGAGTGCTGGTTGACAGACTCATACAATTCACCAAGTGCCTTTTGGCCGGGTAAATCCACAAAATCGAGACTTCACAAGCTCGTGGTTAGACTGGATACGGTGCTGGAGAATTGGCTATGGCCGTTTTCTGGACTTTTAGAATGTCTTTAGCCATATATGGCTTTAATAACCAGTGGAAAATGTCTGGAGAATAGAAATGGCTCTTAGGAGCGAGACCTTGAGCGCATTGGTACAGGGGCTGCCCTCAAGAAAGAGTTTTATCACCCATTATGTGGTGTCTAGTGGTGAATAAGCCACTGCTACCTCAAAATGTATAGTTTCTGAAAAAGTCTCGGTATTGAATTTTTGAGTGGGATTAATACAGATAAGTGGTAGGGAAAACCAAAGCCATTTTTTCTCGAAGAGGAGGTGAGATGCAGGGGGAAAATAAGAAGCAGAGGATTTTCAATTCACTCCCATTTCATTTTCCCTTTCACATTTCAGGTAAGCTTAGATGCTGCACACTATTGGTCGGTGTCGACAGATGGTCCGATACTTACTCATTGGAAAGTTCTCCTTGGCTCTATGAGATGGATCTATCTAAAAGGGTTGCCAGAGAAAATTCGTCTCTGGTGTGAACTGATCTTCAAGCTTGGAATAGTTAGGAATCTCTGCGCGCCTCTGTCATCTACCTGCATGGGATCTATAGCCTCCTTCGAGTCCTTTACTTCATTCGTCTCTCCTTGGAGTGATATGAGGACGATCCCAGAAGTACCAACCTAACAAAGAAAGCACAAAAAGTTGGGGGTAAAACATCTTTATTTCTCTGCATAGTCTCTTTTCAGCTCGATAAAATTTTCCCAGCGATGATCAATAGCTTCGATACCCAGTCGGTTAAGAAGCAAACTTGATACTTAAGTTCAGCATTTTCCATAGATTTTCAAGAGTATCCCCCACCCTAAACTATCCTTACTTCGAACACTTTTAGAAAATTTTGATTTTATAAAACATGACAATAATCATTTTGATTACGACATCATATGACATTTTTATGCTAAATGAAGTATATATTGAATTTTCTCGGAAAGTATCTAAGGTCTTGATTCTGAATGCATTTTTCATAAACGGTAAACCATAAGAGATACTGAATATCTTACTATACAAATAATGTAGATCATGTTAAAACATACAACTTACGTAAACACTTTTTTTCCCATTCCGAGATATTCCTAGCTATTGATTTATATTTAAAATACTCATATATTTTGCACATGGAAAATTGTTATTCATTTTCTATTCTCCTGATCAAGCTAAGAGAACGAACCATCACTGCAACATGCAGCAGCCAGCTAAAACATTTTTCTATCACTTTGGCCTAGTGTATTCTCTTATTCACACGAAACTATAAGACAGTATGCAATAAAAGCATTTCTGTAATCTTTGTTATCGATATACATGAAGTAAATCGAAATTATGTGTACCATTCACATGACTTTCTCTACATCTCTGCAACAAAGTATTGTTAAAAGCTTATTCTTCTATTTACTTCATGCTAATCTAAAGAAAAATTAGCAGAAAAGGTTTTATTACTTGTTTCCTTGTAAGTAAAAGGGAAATAAGAGAGGACCATAGGCTAAAGCGATAGTCAGATCTTTTAAAAACTGGTTGCATTGTAATTGAAGTTCCTTTCTTTGTATGGACAGGACTTGACAAATCCCGTATGAGAAAAGTATAAGTATTTTAAGGTTGCAAATAACAAAAATCTGATGTGTTCCATTCACATAACTTTCTCTACATCTCTACAAAAAATATTATTATAAAGCTTTTGCTTCCATTTGGTTCATGTTGATCGAGAAAAAATTAGCAGATATAGCCTCATTACTTGCTTCCTTGAAAGTAGAAGCGAAATGGGGGATAATCATAAGTTAAAGTGATAGTCAAAAGCTAGCTATGTGACTGCAGTTCCTTTGTTTGTATGGACAGGAGTTGATAAATTCCTGTATGAGAAAAGTTAAGTTTTTCATAGCTGAAATAAAAAACAAGTAATATCTCAAAAACTATAAACTCCACGAAAAAAATATTTATAACAAATTGTGTGTTTTAAAGTGCCCTACATTTTTTTTGTTGTAAGTTTTTGTCCATCTCTTACGGTTTGCTTAAACCGTATGCAAAATTCCGTAAAATTCACTCAGAATAAAGTAGTCTTCAGAGGCTATTCCCAGAAAATTCAAAATATACATTTTATTTGTCACGTAAATATCTTTAATGTACGATGTTTAATTAAAATCGTTAGAGCGATTTTTTAGAAAATCAAAGTTATCGAAAAATGGTGCATGTAAAGGGTAGTTTGGGATGGGGGGATTTCTCCAAATCTTCGTGTCGCATCCCTAGAAGATACTAAACTTAAATACCAAGTTTGTTACCTCACCAACTTTTCGTTTTTGAGTTATCGTATTCACAGACACACGGACACATACATACGGACCCTTTTCTGAAAATATTTTTTTTTTTTTTGGATACAGGGAGCCTAAAAAATATATTTCCGGTGAAATCTCGGTATCGAATATTTTGGTGGAGTGCAATACCGTCTCTATACACTATGTACATGGTTCGTGTAGAGAAAGTAAAAAGGAATATCTAAAAAAAAAAAAAAAAAAAAAAGTCAACCCCACGAGAAAAAAAAATATATATATAATATAAATTCATCTAGAATAATGATGTCTTCAGAGGTCATTCCCAGAAAATTGTACATATACATTTTATTTGTTATGTAAATACCTTTAATATACGATATTTTAATCAAAATCATTAGAGCCATCTTGAGAAAATCAACATTTTTTAAATTTTCTACATGTAAAGGTTGTTGAGGGGGGAAGATTACTTGAAATTCTCATGTCGTATCCTTGGAAGATACTGAACTTATGCGCCAAGTTTGGTATTTAAAGGACTTTTCGCTTTGAACATTACTGCCTACAGATAGACACACTCACATACACACAGATAAACACTCACACAAGGATATTTTTCTAAAAGCGCTTTTTTTTTCAGGAGGGTCTCAAAACAAATATTTCAGGTGAAATATTGGTATCCATTTTTGAGTATAATGCAATACCTTCTCTATACACTATGTACACAGCAGGTGTAGAGAAAGTAATAAGCTTTGCAAGAATAGCTTACTGCAGAATAGATAGAGAAAGCTATGTGAATGTAGCGCAGCAGATTGTTTCGTTATGCTGTTTAGACACACACACACACAGATATGCAGGGAACGTTTTCTAAAAATCTGATGTATTACACTCACATGATATTCTCTAGCTGTTCTACAAAATTCTTACATAAGATTATTCTTCTTTCTGCATCTTGCTAATCAAGGTAATCATTAGCACAATGTTCTTATTACTTAGTTCCTTATAAGTAGGAAGAAAATAAGGGAATACACTAGGCTAAACCGATAATTAAATGTTTTAATAGCTGTCGTTATGCGATTGTCATAAATCGCTTCTTTTCTTGCCTAGGAGTAGAACAAAAGAAAAACGGACATTCCCGTCTGAGAAAAGTATAAGTACTTCACAACTGAAACTAATAACAATGAATACCTCAAAAACGGTAAGCTCCACGAAAAAAATGTATACGATATAAGTTGTGTATTTTAACAAGGGCTACATTTTTTGTACAGTAAGTTTTTGTCTATCTCTTACGATTTACTTATTATGCTAAATTAAGCAAAATTCATCCAGAATAAACAGGACTTTAGAAGCTATTCCCAGAAAATTCAAGATATACATTTTATTTGTCAGGTAAATATCTTTAATATACGACATTTTAATCAAAATCGTTAGAGCCACATTTAAGAAAATCAAAATTTTCGAAAAAAGTTACATGTAAAGGGTAGTTTGGGATGCGGGGATTTTTCTCAAACTCTTCGTGTTGCATCCCTGGAAGATACTAAACTTAAATACCAAGTTTGGTGTTTTACCGACTTTTCTATCGTCTTCACAGACACACGGACACACATACGGACCTTTTTCTGAAAATGATTTTTTTTGGATACAGGGGACCTTAAAACATATATTTCCGGTGAAAGCTAGGTATCGAATTTCGTGCGGAATAGATACATTACCTTCTTTACCTACTGTGTAGATACTATTGTACGTAATACAGAACATAATAAATTCTACAATATAAATGAAGAAAGTGGGTTGAGTTAGTAGTTAACAGATAAATTTTTCGGTCGTAAACGAATAGTTTGTGCAGTTGACCTTTTAGCGTCTTTTTTTTTTTGTGATATATAGCCACGGTTCTATTATTACACGAAACAATGCAATAGCTGGTGCTAGGAAAATAAACCTCAGGCATGTTATCAACAATAGCCCACTATCTCAGAGGACGAAATGTTAAATTAAACTATAAATAATATTAATAAATAAGAGTCAATAACTTATAATAGAGAAAACATTGATAGAGCTCGCATTACAAACAGCATTCTCATGACTGTCTAGTTATTCTGCGGCAAACTGTTCCTACAAAGGATTATTACTTTCTCTACACGTACTATGTACGTAGTACAAAGAGAAGGTTTTATAATGCACCCAAAAATTCAATACCGAAAATATATGTTTGAAACCCCCAGTCCATGTGTGTCTCTCTGTCGACAGCATAACTCAAAAAACAAAAAAGATCATTAAAAGCCCAACTTGGTATTTATGTTTGGTATCCTCTAAGGATGTGAGATGAATATTTTCAAGAAAATCCACCCCACCACTCACTGCCCTTTAACATGGAAACATTTTTGAACATTTTGTTTTTGGATAAATTTTGCCGAATTTTGCTTAACTGCATTAACTCCTGGCCATGCAAAGATACGGATTTCAATCACAGAGCAACCAACGTTTAAAATATTTGACTATCGTTTTAGCCTAGTGTACTCCCTTATTTCCCTTTCACTTACAAGAAAGTAAGTAATAAGACAATTTCTGCTAATATTTATCTCGATTAGCATGAAGTAGATAGAGGCATAAGGTTTTAGCAATAGTTTGTTGAAGAAATGTAGAGAAAGACATGAGAATGAAATACGTTAGATTTTATTTTTTAACTGGAAAGTCATCATTCGTTTGTTTTTCGTCAAGGACGGCATATATTGACCATTGTGTCAGTTTTCTCTAAGCCTCTAGTAGAAAAACTGAAATATTTAATGGAACTATATCTGACATTGTTACTTTCTCTACAGATAGTGTTTAGAGAGGGTACTGTATTTCACCCAAAAATTCGATACTGAGATTTCATCGGAAATATGTTTCGAGACCCCCTGAAAAAAAAAAAAAAACATTTTTAGCAAAAGGTCACTTATATGTGTGTCTGTGTGTGTGGATAGCATAGCTCAAAAACGAAAAGGCCATTAAATACCAAAGTTGGTATTTAAATTTAGTGTCTTCCAAGGATGCGACACGAAGATTTTCAAGAATATGGCTCTACCATAAACTGCCCTTTATATGCAAACTTTATTTTTCTCAATTTTTATTAAAATACTGTATATTAAACACAAATAAAATGCATATTTGTAATTTTCTGAGAATAGCACCTGAAGAGCACTTTATTCCGGTCAATTTTTGCAGAATTTTGCATTACCGAGAGTTTACCGTTTCCAAGCTATTCCTTATAATTAGTTTCAATTTTAAAATACTTATACTTTTCGAAGACAGGAATTGTCTGTTTTTTCTTGGTTTTTTTTTTTTTACTCTTGGCCAAGCTAAGAAGGCAATTTCAATGATAATCGCATAACAACAGCTTTTAAAATATTTGACTATCAGTTTAGCATACGTATGTCCTTTCTCTACTACTTATAAGGAACAAAGTAATAGTATGTTCTGCTAATACATTCTTGATTAGCATGGCGTATAAAGAAGAAGAATATTTTGTAAGAAGTCTGTTTATAGAACAGAGAAAAATCATGTGAGAGTAATACATGCAGATAGAAAATTTGAATGCTATTTAACATCAAATATACTATACTATCTTCCACGCAAAAGCATAAGAAAATAAAAATCAAATAAATCACGTTCCCCTTAAGTTATCTAGTAACAAAAATAACAATCGGTGCTCCTTTCACATGACCTTCTGTACCTCGTCATTGTTAGTAAGCTTATTCTTCAACCTACCGCATATTAATGGAGGTAAGCATTAACAGAAACTGTTTTATTACTTAGTTCCTTATAGGTAGAAGAGAAATAAGGGAAACTGAAATCAATAACAAGGAATATCTTAAAAACGATCAACTCCAGGAGAAAAGGCATACATCATTAACTGTATGTTTTAATGAGCTCTATATTTTTTGTGTAGTAAGTTTTTGTCTATCTCTTAGGAATACCAGTTATGGAAAACTTCGCAAACTTCATTCAGAATAAAGATGTCTTCAGAGGTTATTCCCAGAAAATGAAGGATCTACATTTTATACGTCAAGCAAAATATGTTTAATATACGATATTTTAATCAAAATCGTAAGAGTCAAGTTTAAGAAAATCAATTTGAATCAGTGCCAAGTTGGATATTTAACGGAATTTTTGTTTTTGAGTTATGCTGTCCAAGACACGTACAAACGAACCTTTTTCTAGAAATTCATTTTTTGGATTCAGGAGGTGCCAAAACAGTATTTCCGGTGAAATCTCTTTGTCGAATTTTTAGATGCAATACCTTCTATATGCAGTGTGTACATAGTACGTGTAGAGAAAGTGAAGAAAAAGGCTCTGATAAGAGTTATTATGGTCATATATACATATAGGCACATTTTTATATAAGCCTAAGATTTGAGAGTCTCTCAGCGATTTGAAATACCATTTGCGTATTTGAAAGCCCTCAGTGTGAGATGTCAACTGTCATTATGGAAGAAACGTTGCCTGGTTTTAAAGAAGTGTGTGTACGACGAAAAGAGAGAGAAAGAGAATCGAGTAACCCAAACCTGGGAATGTACTCAGGTTCATCCCCTCCGGGAGTTTGCCAAAAAGCCTCCCCAATCCGATTTCATTACCAGTAGAACACTTTTAGCGCGCCCGACTTTGATCGGGTAGGTAACGACCCGCGGCGATCATCGTCACAATACGAGTAGAGATGCCCTTTCTTTCCTTTTATAAAGTTATGTTTACTGTTTCCATAGCAAGAGAAACATGGGATATAGCCTTCAACTGTTTGCCATGGAGACAACACTTGTTTACTTACACAAGATCTTCAACTGTTAACGACGGATACAACACCTCTTTACTTATATAAGATCTTCAACTGTTACCATGGAGACACACCTCTTTACTTATATAAGGTTTTCAACTGTTACCATGGAGACAACACTTGTTTACTTACACAAGATCTTCAACTGTTAACGACGGATACAACACCTCTTGTTTACTTATATAAGGTCTTCAACTGTTACCATGGAGACGCACTTCTTCACTTATATAAGGTCTTCAACTGTTACCATGGAGACGCACTTCTTCACTTATATAAGGTTTTCAACTGTTTCCATGGAAATAACACTTGTTTACTTATATAAGGTCTTCAACTGTTACCATGGAGACACACCTCTTTACTTATATAAGGTTTTCAACTGTTACCATGGAGGCACACTTCTTCACTTATATAAGGTTTTCAACTGTTACCATGGAGACACACCTCTTTACTTATATAAGGTTTTCAACTGTTACCATGGAGGCACACTTCTTTACTTATATAAGGTTTTCAACTGTTACCATGGAGACACACTTCTTTACTTATATAAGGTTTTCAACTGTTACCATGGAGGCACACTTCTTTACTTATATAAGGTCTTCAACTGTTACCATGGAGGCACACTTCTTTACTTATATAAGGTTTTCAACTGTTACCATGGAGACACACTTCTTTACTTATATAAGGTCTTCAACTGTTACCATGGAGGCACACTTCTTTACTTATATAAGGTTTTCAACTGTTACCATGGAGACACACTTCTTTACTTATATAAGGTCTTCAACTGTTACCATGGAGGCACACTTCTTTACTTATATAAGGTTTTCAACTGTTACCATGGAGACACACCTCTTTACTTATATAAGGTTTTCAACTGTTACCATGGAGGCACACTTCTTCACTTATATAAGGTCTTCAACTGTTACCATGGAGGCACACTTCTTCACTTATATAAGGTTTTCAACTGTTACCATGGAGACACACCTCTTTACTTATATAAGGTTTTCAACTGTTACCATGGAGACACACCTCTTTACTTATATAAGGTTTTCAACTGTTACCATGGAGATAACACTTCTTCACTTATATAAGGTTTTCAACTGTTTCCATGGAAATAACACTTGTTTACTTATATAAGGTTTTCAACTGTTACCATGGAGACACACTTCTTTACTTATATAAGGTCTTCAACTGTTACCATGGAAATAACACTTGTTTACTTATATAAGGTTTTCAACTGTTACCATGGAGATAACACTTCTTCACTTATATAAGGTTTTCAACTGTTTCCATGGAAATAACACTTGTTTACTTATATAAGGTTTTCAACTGTTACCATGGAGGCACACTTCTTCACTTATATAAGATCTTTAACTGTTACCATGGAGGCACACTTCTTTACTTATATGGTTTTCAACTGTTAGTATGGAGATAACGCTTCTTTACTTATATAAGGTCTTCAACTGTTACCATGGAGGCTCACTTCTTCACTTATATAAGATCTTTAACTGTTACCATGGAGGCACACTTCTTTACTTATATGGTTTTCAACTGTTAGTATGGAGATAACGCTTCTTTACTTATATAAGGTCTTCAACTGTTACCATGGAGATAACACTTCTTTACTTATATAAGGTCTTCAACTGTTACCATGGAGGTAACACTTCTTTACTTATATAAGCTCTTCAACTGTTGCCATGGAGATAACACTTCTTTACTTATATAAGGTCTTCAACTGTTGCCATGGAGGCACACTTCTTTACTTATATAAGGTCTTAAACTGTTACCATGGAGGCACACTTCTTCACTTATATAAGGTCTTCAACTGTTACCATGGAGATAACACTTCTTTACTTATATAAGGTCTTCAACTGTTACCATGGAGATAACACTTCTTTACTTATATAAGGTCTTCAACTGTTACCATGGAGATAACACTTCTTTACTTATATAAGCTCTTCAACTGTTACCATGGAGACGCACTTCTTTACTTATATAAGGTCTTCAACTGTTACCATGGAGGCACACTTCTTCACTTATATAAGGTCTTCAACTGTTACCATGGAAGCACACTTCTTCACTTATATAAGGTCTTCAACTGTTACCATGGAGGCACACCTCTTTACTTATATAAGGTCTTAAACTGTTACCATGGAGGCACACTTCTTCACTTATATAAGGTCTTCAACTGTTACCATGGAGGCACACTTCTTTACTTATATAAGGTCTTCAACTGTTACCATGGAGGCACACTTCTTCACTTATATAAGGTCTTCAACTGTTACCATGGAGACGCACTTCTTCACATATATAAGGTCTTCAACTGTTACCATGGAGACGCACTTCTTCACTTATATAAGGTCTTCAACTGTTACCATGGAGGCACACTTCTTCACTTATATAAGGTCTTCAACTGTTACCATGGAGGCACACTTCTTCACTTATATAAGGTCTTCAACTGTTACCATGGAGACGCACTTCTTCACTTATATAAAGTCTTCAACTGTTACCATGGAGGCACACTTCTTCACTTATATAAGGTCTTCAACTGTTACCATGGAGGCACACTTCTTCACTTATATAAGGTCTTCAACTGTTACCATGGAGGCACACTTCTTTATTTATATAAGGTCTTAAACTGTTACCATGGAGGCACACTTCTTCACTTATATAAGGTCTTAAACTGTTACCATGGAGGCACACTTCTTCACTTATATAAGGTCTTCAACTGTTACCATGGAGACGCACTTCTTTACTTATATAAGGTCTTCAACTGTTACCATGGAGGCACACTTCTTTACTTATATAAGGTCTTCAACTGTTACCATGGAGATAACACTTCTTCACTTATATAAGGTCTTCAACTGTAACCATGGAGGCACACTTCTTCACTTATATAAGGTCTTCAACTGTTACCATGGAGATAGCACTTCTTTACTTATATAAGGTCTTCAACTGTTACCATGGAGACACACTTCTTCACTTATATAAGGTCTTCAACTGTTACCATGGAGACGCACTTCTTTACTTATATAAGGTCTTCAACTGTTACCATGGAGGCACACCTCTTTACTTATATAAGGTCTTAAACTGTTACCATGGAGGCTCACTTCTTCACTTATATAAGGTCTTCAACTGTTACCATGGAGGCACACTTCTTTACTTATATAAGGTCTTCAACTGTTACCATGGAGGCACACTTCTTCACTTATATAAGGTCTTCAACTGTTACCATGGAGACGCACTTCTTTACTTATATAAGGTCTTCAACTGTTACCATGGAGGCACACCTCTTTACTTATATAAGGTCTTAAACTGTTACCATGGAGGCTCACTTCTTCACTTATATAAGGTCTTAAACTGTTACCATGGAGGCACACTTCTTTACTTATATAAGGTCTTCAACTGTTACCATGGAGGCACACTTCTTCACTTATATAAGGTCTTCAACTGTTACCATGGAGGCACACTTCTTCACTTATATAAGGTCTTCAACTGTTACCATGGAGGCACACTTCTTCACTTATATAAGGTCTTCAACTGTTACCATGGAGACGCACTTCTTTACTTATATAAGGTCTTCAACTGTTACCATGGAGGCTCACTTCTTCACTTATATAAGGTCTTCAACTGTTACCATGGAGATAACACTTCTTCACTTATATAAGGTCTTCAACTGTTACCATGGAGGCACACTTCTTTACTTATATAAGTTCTTCAACTGTTACCATGGAGATAGCACTTCCTTACTTATACTTACACTAGCCTACAACAGACCTACAGTTCACTTTAGAAAGTTAAAATGAAGACAACACTTGCTTATTTAGAGAAGGTCTTCAACTGCTCGGAGCACGATGGGTTTTTTTTTTCGATCATAAAAATCCTTAGTATGGTTTCCTTCGGAAGAGAAGTAAAGCCGTTGTTCCTGTGTAATAGGTTTGCGTCACGTAAAAGAACCGTAAGCCTGATAAAAGAGGCATCTGAGCAAAATTAAGCCATCTTTCACGCCCAGTATAGATTAGGACGCTGAGAACCATGGCTGAGCGCCCATAAGTAAACTCCATTTCTATTTTTTCAGCTGACAAATAGATGGATGGATGGACGGACGGACGGACGGACGGACGGACGGGTGAATGGGTGGGTGGATGAATGGATACGTTTATTTGCCAGAACAAAGTACATTGTGTAGCAACGTCAAATACAAGTAATATCAAAAACACCTAGTTGTAGAGAAAGTCAAGTGAATGGAATACATCAGATTTGTTTTATACTCATTGGCTTTTTCAACTGAAAATCTCAGTTTTCTTTGCAAGCTTGTTCTTTTGTGACTTAAGCATTTCTGCATTACAGTACACAGGCTATTCACGTTATTTATATATTTTTCTTTTTTGTGAAACAAATATAAAATTTAGTTAAGGAACTCTGGGTGTGAAAGTTCAAATTTCTATATTACTGCACAGATATTTTTGAAAATCTGGCTTTGATTGCATTGCTGTTAGGTTAATATAAATGTCACTTGCATTAAAATTAATAAATGGTTTGCAATATATACTTAATTCATTTTACTATATAAATAGATTATCAAAATGTTCTGTAGCCCTCCAAATTTGAGAGCATTAGCTCTAATTTTCTGAATTGGATCCTTAAATCACATACAAAAACGTGAAGAATATATTTCGATAATTTTGATTCCTGAATTATTATAATCATTTAAATAATTTAAATAATCTCTAAAATCTATCGTTTTCTAAAAATATACTTTTTTAAAAATTACTATTAGTGTTGGGATAAATTTGTCTTTATAAATATTTCAGTAAATACTTCTGCACGTTCTGAGAAATGTTAGTTGTATTTGAACAAAAACTGAGACTGTGGAATATTTTAAAAGAGTAAAAGTGTAGATTTGAGAAAAAACTATTTTATAAAGTTTTATGCTAGGAAAAAGTGTGTTGTGCGATCCTTAAATGACGTACAGTCTGAAACATGGGGAGGAGAGCTAAATGTTGATTTTCTGTAGGCGTCCAAAGGTTTTAAAAATATTTACCTAGAAAAAGTCCATTTTCGATACTTATAGGAGTAGTTAAAATTGCAATCCCTTAACTATTTTTTTGAGATTACCCTTGATTATATGCAAATAAATATATACAACATGCATACAGACAATAATACACATACATATATACACACATTCACATATACAATATACATACATCATACATATAGGCCGCTCCGTGTCGAGTGGTTAGTCTACTCTCCTATCACCCAGGCGACCGCAGGTGAGCGCATGTGGGATTTGTGGTGGACACAGCGGTGCAGGGGCGGGTTTTCTTCGGGTTCTCCTGTTTCCTCCACCATTGCAATCCACCGGTTCTCCATCTTCATTGCATGTATCACCTATGCCATCGCCGGTGGTGCCATAAGTAGTAAACACTGTCACATACATGCACATATAATACATATGTACATACATCACACATACATGCACATATACGTGCACACATAACATTCATACATATACATACATGCGTACATAAATCCCATAAACATGTATGCTTCCATATATATACATTTCTCTTAGACTATTGAGATAAGTTAGAAATTAAACAAATAATAATTATGAACTGGTAAATTCAGAAGAAAGAAAAGTTGTATGAATAGTGCTTAGCGACGCCTTAGCAAATTTCTAAAAGTTTAGTTAAATATTTAAAACTATGGTGGAAAGTTCTATTTTGTAGTTCTTGTACACCGAATCTAAGCACAAGATCACTTTCATCTTATACCGCATACTCAGTTGCCCATTAGCAACAATTTAACTGGTATTTGGAAGCTCTGGGGCACGCTGAAGGCAGACCGCGGGCTGGAGTGCCTCTGTAACCGCATCCGATGTACAGCTGTGCAAATTTGGCGATCCGAACAGGCCGCAAATATCCGTCAGTCAATACTCCACCACTTCCGGCATAGCTTTTATCTAGAAACGTGTTCTAGAATTGATAAAAACTCGCTCGCTAATCCTTCATCAGGAGTAATCGGTTTAAGTTCTCTTAACCATGGCAACGCTGATATGCAACCCGTCTAACTTCCACTTCAACTGTTTCCTTATTACCTGGCAACCAGCATTACATCAGCTACCTTATACGTTTAATATTGGAAACATTCTTGGTAGCTTATTTTAATTTTTTGCTATTAATTTTCATTTTTTGTGGCCTAATTCATGAACTGCTTCTTCAACATAGTAATACGAGCTTTTAATGCTACCTGGGAGATACACAAAGTAAAAATCTGACGTCTTTCTCTATAACATATTATTCAAAAGTATACTCTTCTATATAATATATGACAATAGAGATTAGCGTTAGCAGAAATTATCTTAATTAATGCTTTCGTGTAAGTAAAAGGAAAATAAGGGATAAACTGGGCTAAAATGATAGTAAAATATTTTAAAAGCTGGTTGCCATGTGGTTGAAATCCGTTTCTATGCATGGCCAGGAGAAAATTGTGAGAAAAGTTTAAATATTTTAAATATAAAACAAATAACTTAAAATATCTCCGAAATGGACAATTCTACGAACAAAAAATCTGATGTGTTCCATTCGCATTACTTTCTCTACCTCTCTGCAACACATTATTGTTAAAAAGCTTATGCTTCTATTTACTTGATGCTAATCGAGAAAAAATTAGCACAAATAGACTTATTACTTGCTTTATTGTAAATATAAGCAAAATAAGGGAGTAGCATAGGCTAAAGTGATAGTCAAAATCTGGTTGCTGTAATACTGAAGTTCCTTTGTTAATGTGGACAGTAGTTGATCAATTCCTATATGAGAAAAGTACCTTCCAGGGATGCGACACGCAGATTTTGAGAAAAATCCCCCCACCCCCAAACTACCCATTACATGGAACGTTTTTCGAAAATGTTGATTTTCTTAAAAGTGGCTGTAATGATTTTGATTAAAATATCGTATATTAAAGATATTTACCTGACAAATAAAATGTATATCATTACTTTTCTGGGAATAGCTTCTAAATACCTGTTAATTCTGAACGCATTTTGCTTAATTTGGCATAACTAGTAAACCGTAAGAAATAGACAAAAGCTTGCTGTACAAAAAATTAGGTCCTGTAAAACCACGCAAGTTATTCATTTACATTTTTTTCGTGGAGCTTACCGTTTTTGAGATATCCTTGTTATTAATTTCGGTTGTAAAGTACTTACACTTTTCTCAGACGGGAGTGTCCGTTTTTCTTTTGTTCTACTTCTGGCCAAGAGAAGAAGCGATTTGTAATGACAATCGCATAACGACAGCTTTTAAAACATTTGACTATCGGTTTAGCCTAGTGTATTCCCTTATTTTCTTCTTACTTATAAGGAACTAAGTAATAAGAACATTGTGCTAATGAGTACATCGATTAGCAAGGTGCAGAAAGAAGAACAATCTTATGTGAGAAGTTTGTAGAACAGCTTGAGAAAGTCATGTGAGTATAACACATCAGAATTTTTTGTGACTTAATTCATGGACTGCTTCTTCAACATCGTAATACGAGCTTTTAATGCTACCTGGGAGATACAGAAAGTAAAAATCTGATGTGTTTCTTTCAGATGCCTTTCTCTGTAACATATTGAAAAGTATACTCTTCTATATACTATATTATAATAGAGATTGCCGTAGGCAGAAATTCTCTTAACTACTTACTTCCTTGTATGTAGAAAGAAAATAAGGTATTACAGTAGGTTAAAACGATAGTCAAAGATTTTAAAAGCTGTTTGCCATGTGGTTGAAATCCGTTTCTATGCATGGCCAGAGAGAAGTATGAGAAAAGATTAAATATTTTAAATCTGAGAAATAGCCAAATCCACGAAAAAAATGTATATGATATAAATTGTGTATTTTAACGAGATTTACATTATTTATGTAGTAAGCTCTTGTCTATCTCTTACTGTTCACCAGTTACGCAAAAGTCAGGAAAATTCATTCAGAACAAAGAGGTATTTAGAGGATATTCCCAGAAAATTCAGGATATACATTATATTTGTCATGTATATATATATATATATATTTAACATACGGCATTTAAATGAAAATCGTGTGAACCAGTTTTGAGAGAATCAGAATTTTCGATATTTTGTCCATGTAAACGGTAGTGTGGTGTGCGGGGATTTTTCTAAAAAGCTTCATGTTCTATCCCTGTAAGATATTAAACTTAGATACCAAATTTGGTATTTTACCGACTTTTCGTTTTTGAGTTATCATGTTCACACACACAGACCTTTTCCAAAAATACAGGGGACCCTAAAACGTATATTTCCTGTGAAATCGCGATATAAAATTTTTGTGTGGTATGCAATTATATTCTCTATACACTATGTACATAACACGTGTAGAGAAAGTAAAAATAGGGGGAAATATTCTAGAGCTACTTAAAATTTTAAATTACTTTAATTGCACAATCTTCAAAATTATTATTTATCCGAATAATTCACCCAAGCGAGATTCGAACTCACGACCTTTTGAATGTGAAGCAGACACGTTACTACCACACCCACCTAGGCCACATATTTTATAAAAGTAGTTTGTTTGCAGGACAGAGAGAGAAAATTATGTGAATGGAACACTTAAGAGTTTTTGGTGGAATACAATAATTTCTCTGCCGAAATGTATGCATAGAGAAAGTAACAAACAATAGTGGATAGAGAAAGTCATGTGAACGAAACGCATCAAAACTATTTTCATCATTTGCGTGTATCTGATATTCCACATGGATTACTTTATCCCACATTAACCTATTTTAGTGTGCAAATCTAGAAACTGGATATTTGCTACCGCGACCTAAATATGAAAATATTTTTAAATCTGCAGTGCAGTCGCTACTTCCGACTACCAATAATGCAGCTTTGACTGCAACAATAAGGCGGAGTTGAGCCCTTTACGTGCTACTGTGCATTATTGACGCCATTTTTCATGTCCACGCCACATGCGGTGCGAACGTGACCATACCAGCGTCAGATCTCACAAATTAAAAACAAACGACTGCGGGAACACCATCAAGACACTAGCCGCGTTACTTGCCAAGTGTAGTTAAACTCCAGTACGCAGCATTTTAGGAAACAGTTGACAAATGAGTCACCATTTCCGAACATGATGTTGATAAATTTAACAGTGAAGTAATGGTTTCCTATAAATATAAACACTTCATAAAAGAAAATGTCGAAAAAGCGTGAAGTAGTAGTGTAGTATACTGTAGTGGAATCCGAAGCTTAGCCAGTGATAAGTAGTTTTGTATGCCAGACCTCGGGAGGAGAGAATGAGGCGAGAGCAGTTATAGAGGGCAGCCGGAACCAGACTGCGACAAGGAGTCATCGTGGAGAGTCCCTAACAGTTCCCAGGCAGTTAATCATATTGACGCGGCGAGCGCCAGGAGGCAAAGCCTCAGGCCTGAAGAAATGCATCTGAGTATATCGACGATCCCAGCGCCATCATGCAACCAAAAGCTAAGTTTCCAAGGCGCAATTGTTTCTACGAAAGGGTAAAACCACCACACTCCTCGCCAACAGAACTCTTAAAAGATCAGACTGATGAAATGGAGGGACAGGAAATTCGAGGGAATGAAGAACCTTCCTCAGCATTCGCCTAGTGACTCGGAAAAGCCCCGTGAAAGTCCATGGGTTAGTGAGGTCGGCCGCGGAGAACCAATCCCACGACCTTCTGAATGCCAGTCCCAGACGAAACGCATGAGTCATCTGCCTCTGTAAGCGTGAAGTAAATTCCAAATAACCTAAAACAAATATGCCGTTCAGCACAATCTCGCACATAACCCTATTTTCACCCCTTCCACGCAACTGACCTAAGTAAAAGCAGCTACCACGAACTTGCGTTTGTGATTCAGGTACACCAGGTTAAGTGTAGTGATAAAGCTTCAGTAGCATTCCGTAAACACGTCCAACTCTCGGTTTCAAATTGAATGGGAGAAAAAATTATTTTTGTACCATGATGAACCATGTTGTTTAATATATACTTAATATTTTGAAAATGTATATCTTAATATCTGATTTTGAGGCTCTTTATATATATATATATATATATATATATATATCTACATATCAAAATAAGGATATAAAATTAAGATACTTAAAGATGTCAATGTACCTACATGTTAATATTTGAAAGTGTATATTTTAACCCTTCGTTACTCACGAGAATTACATTCTTAGTATAAACTTAACTTTTAGATATTTTTATTGATAAAGATGGTTCTGTGAGATAGGTTGAATCTTGTTTTATTTATGTATAAACAGAAAGTATGTGTAAAATAAAACATACTCATAATAATACATAGATATTTGGATAGGTAGAGTCAGACTAAAAAATTCAATGACATAGCCGGGATTTGAACCACAGATCTCCTGATCTCTAGCCGGTTGCTCTGCTACTTAGCTACCATAGCATCATACCAATATAGCATTGCATTTCTCAACTGACTCGCATGTTTCCTGGTAAACCACAAGGTGGTTTCAGATGGCAACCCCAATGACGACTCACAATGGTGTTAGTACTTTAGATACAAGGATGCATAAAATAGCCAACCATTATGGTCAATTGGTATTGATTTAATAGTTTTTTCACACAAGCCGTGCGTGGTACAGGAGTTGGATAGGCAGAGTCAAACTGAAAAATTCAATGACATAGCGGGGATTTGAACTACGAATCTCCCGATCTCTAGCCGGTTGCTCTGCCACTGAGCTACCATGGCAACATGCCGGCATAACATTGAATTTCTCAACTGAGAAGTACAGCAATGAAGAAAATACCCTGGTGACAGCCGTTCCCCACGCGAGTAACGAAGTTTTAATACCAAATTTTGACATGCATAAGAATGTAAAATGATATAAAAATGAATTGAGCCGTTTCCACGAAACTAACTAAATGGCACGACAGCTCGCGGGGAACCTTGGCCTACCGTGGTGTCCCCCATCTCGGTCCATTACAGACGTCATGGATGGGGGTGCAGAATTGGAGGGTGAGACGTGGTCAGCGCCTCGAGCCCCCGGCCGGTTAATACGGTTCTCATGACCTGGAGTCGCTACTTCTCCATCAAGTAGCTCCTCAATTGGCCCCCCCTCAGGTACCTTACGGGACTGAGTGCACCCCGGGCTAGGTTTCCTCACGCCGGTACTCGGGATTGAACCCAGGTCTCCCGCTTGGTGAGCAGCTTCGCTACCACCGCGCTAAGGAGATGACCAGCCGTTTCCACACTTCTCCGAAAAGTAATGGGTCGCCTGCTATTAACTATGCAGCACCCTGTATGACTTCTCCGTGGCTGAGACAAGATTTCAAGGCGTTTGTGTTTGTGTCGCCAAATGGCAAGGATATGCCTACCTAATTGTCCTGCCTCTGGTGGTGGAAGAGGACGCCTCTACTCGTTCTGGTGTGGGCTCATGGACGAGGAGACAATTCAGTTCCAGCATGGCATTGCTTTGAGGACGAGCCAGATTGACGGACGGAGGAATACTGTGTGTTAGCCAGACAGCCTGGAGGTAACTTTTGGTTGGCCTAAATTTAGTGGAAGTATTTCGTTAAGTCCAAATTCTTGTATTATCTTCAGTTGTTCGGATGGACTCACACATAATTGAGTTATGTCCTGTGGTAACAGACTAAATTATATGGAAGGAATTGTAAATTTGCATGAATTGACAGCAAATAGCATTGTAATACCATAATGAAAGTGAATAAATTAATGAAATGGAATTTTGTTTTATTATAAAATCTTCCGTTCATTTGTTTCTTATAGGCTAAATATAAGTAGACCCACTGAGTAAAAACCAATTAAGCACTGAATAAAAAGTGATATGATACAGACTAAAGCTTAAGGGAAGTTATTTTATGCTCATCAACTTTTACATTAAATGAACTAGAAAAACTATGTTTATTGCATTATTTTAGCCCTGTAATTTGAAATGTGCACATTTTATAGGTTCTAATGAGAGTAATAAGTAAACATTTACAAATTATATTGACAAACATTTATATATTCAATATTTTGAGAATATAGATCTTAGTATTAAATTACCACACCTTTGTGTATAAGGGTGTAAGCACTTTGTAGTGATATAGGCTGTAGAAGCCATATGATATAAGTTTTAATGTTTAATACATGTCTTAAATTGTAAAGCACTTTAAAATTTATGACGCTTTCATTAATTGTAATGCGAGAAATTTAAATGGTGTAGACGTGAATATGTGTTCCATATTCAAGGCAATTATAAAGCTATAGAACCGCCCACTCTGGCCCTGGGTGTTTCCATGGTTTTCCTGGGGCCGCTTAGGCGAATGTCATATCTATCACGGTTCCTGTCCCTTCGTTTCATTTTCCTTCTTCACATTTCAGGTCCACGCAGATGTAGCTTAAGGCTCTGCAGGCAGATGGCACGGTTGTTTGCTCCGAGTGAAACTCTTTTCTCTGGCTGCGCTGGTTTAGGCTAGGTGCTATTGTAGATGCATCCTTTCGGTCTCCCGGCGCTGTATATCCTCCGTGGCGCGCCCGGGCTGCCATCTAGTGACTGTTAGGGACTTCCTTACGTCTCTCCGTCGTTTCCTCTTTCCCCCTTCTCTCATCCCTACCAACGCGGGTGTGGTAGGCCGCAATAGATCCTTACCGGGTCGCAGTGTTCCCCGCTGTTAACATGGTCTACTCTCTAACCCCTAAATATACTATCAAGATACAATACAAATATACGTTTCAAGGGTAGCCATTCCGAATATTGTGGTTTTCGCTGTTGTAAAGTATACACCTCTAAAAAAAAAACTCCAACTAAAGCCACAGACATGGCTACCATGAAAAATCATTCGTAATAGTGAGCTAGCTATAACGCTGCTAAACCCATAGCGGAAAAGAGCAATGGATTTTTATGTGGGGAATCTGCAAACGCTTGCTTGTTAAGAACACCTTGTTGCCATTCCGAAATATCCAACAAGTAAATTATGTATCTTTAGGGGTAAACCTAAG
This sequence comes from Hymenopus coronatus, assembly GCA_030762935.1. Lineage (NCBI taxonomy): Eukaryota > Metazoa > Arthropoda > Insecta > Mantodea > Hymenopodidae > Hymenopus > Hymenopus coronatus. The sequence continues at coordinate 45,006,246 of CM060883.1, forward strand.
TTGTGGTTGCATCAGCTGCGGAAAGTCAAACCATTAGAAGATCCACTAAATTGTCAGCCCAAATTCCGTGTTTATAAGCTTAGAATATTGTGAGTCATCTTGTCCTTAGTTTAGAAAATTGCTGCAATTAGAATGGTATAAGAAGCTGGCACCACTGATTCACTACAGCCATTAAGAATATCTCTTATGGTTTCTGTTGACACAAATTACTGTCAAAAAATCTGATGTTTTCCATTCACCTGATTTTCTTTACATTTCTGCAACAAATTATTGTTAAAAAGTTATACTACTATTTACTTCATGCTAATTGAGAAAAATTAGCACAAATAATCTAATTACTTACGTGCCATAGGTTAAAGTGATAGTCAAAAGCTGGTTGCTAGGTGACTGTAGTTCCTTTTTTGTATGGACAGAGTTGACAGATTCCGTATGAGAAAAGTATGTTTTTTAAAGCTGAAACCAATAACAAGGAATATCTAAAATATCCAAAAACCGATCGTGTATATGTATATGGCAAAGTGTGTGTTTTATCATGATTTACACCTTTTGTGTAGTAAGTTTGTATCTTACGCTTTACCAGTTATGCAAAATTCAATAAGAATCATCTAGAATTACAGGGATAAAATAGTTAAATAGTTAAATAAACAGTTCATTTAATAGAATAGTTGATGAGCATAAAATAACTTCCCTTAATTTTTAGTCTGTATCGTATCACTTTTTATTCAGTGCTTATTTGGTTGTTTCCAGAAAATTCAAGATATACATTTTATCTGGCAAGTAAATATCTTAAATATACGAGATTTTAATCAAACTCGTCAAAGCCATTTTTAAGAAAATAAAAATTTTCAAATTTTTTCCATATAAAGGACATTTTGGCGTGGTGAATTTTCCTTAAAATCTTCGTGTCACATTCTTGGAAGATACCAAACTTAAGTACCAAGTTTAGTTTTTAACGAACTTTTTTTTTTGAGCTATGCTGCCCACAGACACACGCACACAAAGACACACACACACATGGCAGTTTTCTAAAAATGCTTTTTTTTGGATTCAGGGGGTCTGAAAACATATATTTCCGGTGAAATTTCAGTATCGAAATTTTGGTTGCCTTACAATGCCATCTCTATACACTATGTACATAGTTCGTGTAGAGAAAGTAAAAAGAAATGATATCAGTGATTTAGGGCAAGGGGCAGTTTAAACAGTGTGTTACATTTCAGTCATTTGCTAAAAGAATTCTAAATTAAACTCTAAATGTAAGTTATATAAACAATACAAAACAACATGAAAGTAAAATAAAAATCCAATGAATTCTATTCCTATGACCTTCTATAGCAGTTATTCAAGTAATCTTTTCTTACAAAACACTATTCTTTTATCTATATCGTGCTAATCGGAATAACTATTAGCAGAAATAGTCTTATTACTTACTTTCTTGTAAGTAGAAGGGAAATAAGGTAGTATATTAAGCTAAAACGATAGTCATATCTTCTAAAAGTTTAGTCACTATGTGAGTCAGTTGAGGTTCGCTTTGCATGGTTCTGTCTGAGAAAAGTAATTAATTGAAAATTCATACCAGTAACAAGGAATATCTCGAAAACGGCCAACTCCACAAAAATTAGTGTACGACATAAATTATATCTTGTACTCCATGGTGTAATGGTTACCATGCTAATTTCATACATCCAAGGTCACGGGTTTAAACCCGGCGGAGGACGATGGATTTTTTCGGGCATGGCTTCCTTCGGAAGGGAAGTGAAGCCGCTGGTCCCGTGTCGTATATTTACGGCAGCTACAAGAACCTCAAGCTTGATGGAGAAACCTTTGAGCAAAATTAAGCGGTCTTTCACGCCCAGTTTAGAATGGGACGCTGAGAACCACATCAGATAAAGAACGTCCATAAATAAAACTCCATAAAACTTCAACGAGATTTAAATTTTTTGTGAGCTACATTTTTGTCTATTTGTTACGTTTTAACGGTTATGCAAAAGTCTGCAAAACTCATCCAGAGGTAATCCCAGAAAATTCAAGATATTTTAATCAAAATCGTTAAAGCCATTTGTGATAAAATCAAAATGTTCGAAAGTTTTTCCATGTGATGGGTAATTGCGGTGGGGGATTTACTTTAAAATCTCGTGTCGCATTCTTGTGAGATACTAAACTTAAATACCAAGTTTGGTATTTAACAACTTTTCATTTTTGAGCTATACTTTTCACACACCCTGAAGTTTTTCTAAAAATGTTTTTTTTTTTAAATTCAGGAGTCTTAAAACATGTGTTTTCAGGGGACATGTTTTAGAATTGTTAGGTGCAATACACTACCTTCTCTACACACTATGTACATAGTACGTGTGCAGAAAGTAAAAAGCAACATTTTTAACTGTAATCTTCCTTTAAAATACTCGTATTGAATGTTAAAACTAGTTCTTTGTTTGTGTCACCCTCCGTGGTATAATATACCCAAGGTTGAGGGTTCAAGCCTGGTGGAAGCCAATGGAATTTTTCGGGCGTAAAAATCCTCAACATGGCTTCCTTCGGAAGGAAAGTATAGCCGTTGGTCCCGTGCCGTAGATTTACGGCACGAAAAAGAACCTCAAACCTGAAAAAAGACCTCTGAGCAAACTTAATCGGACTTTCACGCCTTGTATAGAATGGGACGCTGAGAAACACAGCAGTTAAAGAACGTCATAAATAAAACTTAATTTCTTTTAATTTTATTTAGTTCTTTGTTTAAATAAGTGTCTGTTCCATAAAATCAATAATTTTACACTTTTCTGTTTCGACAATCATCAACAGGATTGAAACAATGTTAGTAAAACATATTTTAAGAAACTTAATTGAATTTTAGAAATTTATCACGCCAGCAACAATGGCGGTACAGCCCGCGCAATAAGCAGTAACCATTACTTGAACGGCTGACCGGGTCGCAGTAAAAAGAGGGTGAGGTGGTTTCTATCCCAGCTCCTCGAGCTGTAGCGTGATTCTCTCGACACAAAAACTAGAACAACTTTACCACTTCTTGCTTCCCGAGAGCTAAAATCAATGTTCCGGACAATTGGAGGGTTTATTACAGAGGTAGGACTCGAAATTTAGGTATTAATTTTCCTTAAAGATACAGTCAGCTCCTTTCCAATTTAACGTAGTCTAATAGGGCACTTCATACTTTGTCAGGGAAATACTTCACGTTTTCAGACATGCACTATCTGTACTAATACTGTGATGAGAGAAAAAAATATATTTATTTATTTTACAGCGTGGGAGGTGAATAAGTGAAAATAATTTTTTTTTTTTTTAAGTTGGTTTAAATCATTTTGTTTTACTCAAACACGCACACATTCACACTCACATACAAACTTTCAGACTCGGTGAGAGATAGGGAATAATTCTGGCTAGAGAAAAATTCCCCGCCACAGCCGGGAATCGAACCTTGGAAACCCGGGTGGTACAAATATTTATATATATATATATATATTTATATATATTTGATAGTTTAATGCCGCTTTTACTGTTATGGCACCACAGGTTGCCACTGATGATACATGAGTAGATAAAGCACCGGAGGGGAAAACCGGAGAACTCGGAGAAAACGCGCGCCCCTGCGCCGCTTTGTCTACCACAAATCTCACATGCAGACACTTGGGATCAAACCCGGGCCGTCTAGGTGATAGAGGACGATATGATGATACAGTATTTGCAGTTTTTTCTCTATTTTCTAAAGTTAAGCTCATGAGGAAAATTTAAGAATATTTTTATTCCCTATCTCTGTTTGTATCAGCGTTTGATGACAATGTAATTATTCAGTAATTCCTGTTTTTTTCGCTGTTTTCGAAAATTATATTCATGAGGAAATTTCACGATATTTTTAAAATTCATGTTGTTCTCTATCTCAGACTTTTGGTTGTTTGTATAACAAGTCACACGGTTGACCTGCCCGGTGGTGTGATGTATGTAAACACAGCAGGGAAACAGCTTAGGGCCGTTCAAAACACATTAGACCCTGAAATTTATGCTTCATTTATGACAATACTATTAGTAAGCAGACAAAATGAGATACACTTTTGTATTTTGCGCATTGTTCTGTAATGAATATAAAATTATTTAAACGTTTCACCTTCCATATATACGCGTATGTGTGTAAGATAATCCACAAAAAGCTCGTTTTGACGGCCATGGGCTATAAAGCAACCTGATATTTTAAATTCACAAGTTAGTAAAACACAAAAAAAATATTAATAAAGCCTTCGTTGATAATGTTACGTTAAAAATTGTTGTTGATACAAAGGGAGCAAGTGCAGAAATAAAAGTATATTTTGTCCAAGCAAAATACAAATTTGGCGGTAATATAACAGTGAAGCAAAAAAAATACACAAGTTAGAACTCTTAAGTCTTCCATTGACATGCCGTTTTCTACCCATTTTGCAACAAATTATTTTTACAAAGGCATATTCTTCTACCTAATTCATACTAATGAGGATAAACATTAACAGAAATAATAAATTACGTATTTCCTTTTGTGTGAGCGTACAAGGTAAATAAGAGCACATAATATGCTAAAGCGATGGTCAACATTTTTAAAAACTGGTTGCTAAGTGCTGAGATTGAAATTTCATTCTCTTTGGAGGGACAAAAGTAAAAAAAAAATATGATGTGTTCCATTCACATGACTTTCTCTACATCTTTGCGACAAATTACTCTTAAAAAACTTATTCTTCTATTTGCTCTATGTTAATCAGACTAAACTAGCAGAAATAGTCTTAATACTTGGTACCTTGTTGCTATGTTTGCTTTGTTTCTTGCTGGTTGCTATGTCACTGAAGTTCCTTTCTTTGTATGGAAGCTGTTGACAAATTCCTATATGAGAAAAGTATAAGTTTTCATAGCAGAAACCAAAAACAAGGAATGACTCAAAAACGATGACTCCACGAAAAAAATATATATAACATAAATTGTGTGTTTTAACGTGCTCTATATTTTTCGTGGAGTAAGTCTTTGTCCATCCCTTACGGTTTAGAGGTTTTTCAAAATTCCGTAAAATTCCTCCAGAATAAATTAGTCTTCAGAGGCTATTCCCAGGAAATTCAAGATAAACATTTTATTTGTCAAGTAAATATATTTAATATTCGAGATTTTAATCAAAATCGTTAGAACCATTTATAAGAAAATCAGCAATTTGGAAAAAAGTTCCATGTAAAGGGTAGTTTGTGGTGGGGGGATTTTTTTTCAAAATCTTCGTGTCGCATCCCTGGAAGATACTAAACTTAAATACCAAGTTTGGTATTTTACTGACCTTTCGTTTTTGAGTTATCGTGTTCACGGACACACGGACACACACACACGGACCTTTTTCTGAAAATACTTGTTTTGGATACAGGGGACCTTAAAACATATACTTCCGGTAAAATCTCGGTATTGAATTTTTTGGTGGAGTGCAATACATTCTCCATACACTATGTATATAGTGTGTATAGAGAAAGTAGAAAGAAGGTTTTGGACAAACATTGAGTAGGTAGAGTCAGACCGAAAAATTCAATGCCATTGCCAGGATTTGAAAAACGGAGCTCGTGGTTTCTAACCGGTTATACTAATCGTTGAGGTACTAAGGCAATATCGCGGCAGGACAAAAACTCAAAAACTGACATGTTTCCTGGTAATTCACAAGGTGATCTCAAATTATTTTCAGGTGACAAACCCTAATAGTGACTTACAATATTGCAAGTGTTTTAAGTACCGGGCTTCTTAGTTTAACCAGCTATTAAAACAATTAATGTTAATTAATAGTCTTTTCCACACCAGCCGTGTGTAGGTCAGGAATTGGATAGGTTGCGTCAAACTGAGAAATTCAATGCCATAGCCGGGATTTGAATCATGGATCTCCCGGGCTCTAGCCGGTTGCTTTAACCACGGGCTAAAATAGCAAAATGTCTGCGCTAACTTCCCCAACTGCCTCACTTTTTTCTCAAATTATTTTGAGATGACGAACCCCAATGGTTACTTACGTATCGTAAGTTCTTTAAGTCAAACATGGAACAATTCCGATTTTTACATTCTCTACACGTACTATGTACATAATGTATAGAGAAGGTATTGCACTCCAACCAAAAATTCGATAACGAGATTTCACTGGAAATATATATTTCAGGGTCTCTTATATCCCAAAAAAAATGCATTTTCAGAAAAAGGTTCGTGTGTGTGTGTCTGTGTGTATGAGATCACGATAACTCAAAAACGAAAACTCAGTAAAATACCAAACTTGGTATTTAAGTTTAGTATCTTCCAGGGATGCGACACGAAGCTTTTGAGAAAAATTCCTCCACCCCAAACTACCCTTTACATGCAACTTTTTTCGAAATGTTGTATGTTCTTAAAAATCGCTCCAACAATTTTTATCAAAATTCCATATACTAAATGTATTTAACTAACAAATAATGTATACCTTGCATTTTCTGGGAATAACCACTGAAGATTATTTTATTCTGGATGCATTTTACGGAAGTTTGCATAACTGCAAAACCGTAAGAGATAGACAAGAACTTATCACACAGAAAATGTAGAGCACGTTAAAACACACAATTTATGTTATATACATTTTTTTCTGGAGTTGATCGTTTTTGAGGTATTCCTTGTTTTTGGTTCCAGCTTATTGAAACTTATACTTTTCTCATACGGGAATTTGTAAACTCGTGTCCATAGAAACAAAGGAACTTCAATCCCATAGCAACCAGCCTTTGGCTATCGCATTAACCTATGGTACTCCCTTATTTCGCTTCTACTTACAAGGAAGCAAGTAATAAGACGATTTCTGTTAATTTTATCTTGATTAGCATGAAGTAAATAATAGCATTAGGTTTTTAACAATATCTTGTTGCAGACAACAATATCTTGTTTTTTAATTAACTATACGTTATTTAAAATATGAAGTTAAAACATTTGTATAGTGGCTATATGCTTAGTATAGTATAATTTTGTTTAATACGTTGATAGGTTTTGTGTTCCCTCATCTTAGTGCAAATATTATTTGAACCAGTTTTGTCATATTACACAAATTATTTGTATAAAGCCTATTCTTCCATTTACTTCAAGCCAATCGAGATAAACATTAACAGAAATAGTATTTCTAGTTAGCATAAGGGAAATAAAGGAATACACTAGGCAAAAGTGATAGTCAAATCTTTTAAAATCTGGTTGCATGTGGATGAAACCCGGCTTTTGGGATTGCCAGAAGTTGACAGATTTCCGTATGTAAAAAGTGTAAGTATTTTAAAACTGACGCCAATAACAAGAAATATCTCAAAATGGTTAACTTCACAATAAAGTGAATATAACATAAATTGTGTGCTTTAATGAGCTCTACATTTTTGTGTAGTAAATTTTATTCTATATTTTTTGGTTTACTAGCAATATAAAATTCAGCAAGATTCATCCAGAAAAAAGGTATCTTCTGAAGCTTTTCCCAGAAAATTCAAGATATACATTTTATTTGTCATGTGAATATCTATAATTCAGGCTATTTTAATCACAGTCATTTTTAAGAAACTCAAAATGTTCAATTTTTTTCCATATAAAGGTTAGTTTGGGGTGGGGATGATTTTCTCAAAATCTTTGTATTTGAATCCTTGGAAGACACTAAATGTAAATACCACGTTTGGTATTTTACCGACTTCTCGTTCTTGACTTATCGTGTTTACAGTCACACGGACCTTTTTCTAAAAATATTTTTTTACTACTGTATTTCCGCTGAAATATGATATCGAATTTTTGGGTCGAATGCAATGCCTTCTCTATACTCAATGTACACAATACGTGTAGAAAAAGTAAAAATCCTTCATTAACCTAAGATTTGCAATGTATATGGAAACAGCTGTTATACGTAGTAATTTTCTAAAACTCAGGAAAGAAATAACGTGGTATATTTTGGTTACCATGGTAACATCCGCCATATTTTGGCTCGGACGGTAGCAGAACTAATTTCCTGCAGGAAAGGTGCTTCACAAACAAACAAAATAACATCGACAACGGCGGTGACGTGTGATAGGTCACGTGATGGCTTCTTGCGTATCTGCAACTTGGCAATAAGTCAATGGAAAGTTGGAAACGCTTGGTCATAATTACATTAGTTCAGATAATGGCTGAGTAGCGACATGCTGGAAAAAGCTCACTGCTAGGGATGGTCTGGGGCTAAGTGATATTTCTTTGTAATAAATTGTGTTGCTTTGGTGTTTCGCTATTACTTTCTCTAGCCCGCATGTACAATGTACATAGTGGACAGACAAGGTATTGTATTCCACCAACAAGTCGATATCGAGATTTCACCGGAAATATATGTTTTGGGGTATCCTGAGTCTGAGAAAAACATTTTTAGAAAAAGCTTCCTGTGTGTCTGTCTGTGGACAACATAGCACAAAAACGAAGAGACTCTAAAATACCAAACATGGTATTTAAATTTAGTATCTTTCAAGGATACGACACGAAGATTTTCAAGAAAATCCCCCCACCACAAGCTACCCTTTACATGGAAAAATTTTCGAAAATTTTCATTTTTTAAAAACTGGCTCTGCAATTTTGATTAAAATCCCGTATATTAAAGATATTTACATTCCAAATACAATGTACATTTTGAATTTGTTTGCGAATAACCTCTGAAGACCTCTTTATTCTGGATTAATTTTGCCGAATTTTGTTTAACTGCTAAACCGTAAGAGATAGAGAAAAACTTGCGTCACAAAAAATGTAGATCTCGTCATAACACACAATTTATGGCCTGTACGTTTTTGTTGTGAAGGTAGCCGTTTCCGAGATATTCATTGTTATTAGTTTCAATTGTAAAATACTTATACTTTTCTTAGATAGGAGGTATCCGTCTTTCTTTTGTTCTACTCTTGGTCAAGCAAAGAAGCGATATGCAATGACAATTGTATAACGGCAGCTTTTTAAAATATTTGACTATCACTTTAAAATAGCTCATTGCTTTAGTTCCCGCGCACTTAAAAGAAACTAAGTAATAAGAAATGTCTAGTAATACTTATCTCGATTGGTATTGTGTAGAAAGAAGAATAATCTTTTGTAAGACGTTTGTAGAGCAGCTCATGTGAATGTAACACATCAGATTTTTTTTTATTTTCTGGATAAAATATATATATATGAATATATAAAGTACATAATAAGTAAAGCAGGTATTGTATTCCATTAAGTGGTCTAGGGTAAGTAGCTGTCCTCTGGTACCCAAAGTCGCAATTTAAACCCCGGCGGAGGGCGATACTTTTTCGGGCGTAAAATACTTAACATGGCTTACTTCGAAAGGGAAGTAAAGCCGATGGTCCCATATTTTACAAAAATACACGTAAAAAAACCTCAATCCTGATAAAGATTCTCTGAGGAAAATTAAGCGGTCTTTCACACAAATATAGAATGGGACGCTGAGAACCGCAGTAGTTAAAGAGCGTCCATAAATAACCTTCAATACTGTTTCACCAAAAATACATGTTTAGAGACCACCTGAATCCAAAGAAGGCATCTTGTGTGTGAAGGCAGCATAACTCAAAAACGAAAAGTCGGGAAAATACCAAAATTGGTATTTAAGTTCAGTATCTTCCAGTGATGCAACACCAAGATCTTCAGGTAAACTCTCACATGCAACTACCCTTTACATGGAAGAGCTATCGAAATTTATTATTTTCTCAAAAATGGTTTTAAATATTTTGATTAAAATTCCACATGTTTAACATATTTTCATGTGAAACAAAATGCATATCTTGAATTTTCTGAGAATAGCCTATGAAGACCTCTTCATTCTGGATGCATTTTGTATAACCGGTAAACTGTAAGAAATAGACAAAAATATACTACACAAAAATTTGGATCTTGTTAAAACACAACATTTGTCATACACAGTTTTTGTAGAATTAACCGTTTCCGAGATATTCCTTGTTATTGGTTTCAATTTTGAGCTACTTCAATTTGGAAGACAACCTTTGTTTCACATCTCTTTTGTTTTTTCATTGGGTATATAAGGAGAACCGAATTTTAATTGTTATACCTACAGAGCAACCAGTAATGAAAATATCCGACTATCGCTTTAGCCAAGTCCCTTATTGCCTTCCTACTTAAAGAAAAAAAGTAATAACACAATTTGTGGCAATTTTTCTGTTCATTAGTATGATATATATTGCGATTCAAATAAACCTGAACCACTTTAATAGGCCATAATTTATCTCTGAAAGCTCGTAGAAATGTGAAATTAGTTTTAATGACCTCAGTGGCTCAGGGAAAATCGACAACAATCATGACAACAATCGATCAATGCCATCTGTTGACTATATTGATAATTTCGATGGAAATCACGAGCTTTTTCATGTCATGAATAACCTGATTCTTGGCTCAATCGACGCAACTATTTATTTGGGGAGTTCTTTAGCCTTCTTCGAACATTTGTAACAGTCTCTGCACTCAATGGTGGTCTATGTTTTCCACTCTCACTAACGAGTATACCAGTTGTCTCCAGCTTTGTTGCTGGCGATAAAATTGTTGCCTTTGTCGAAGGAACCCGTTCATTAAATTTTCTTCGAAATTCCCGTTGTGTATTTACCAAGGAATTTGTTTTCCAATATGTTTTCATAACGAAAACGCGCTCTCGAAGTGAGAATTGCATGTTGTTGTTATGACTGCAAACTAAAGACTGTCTACAATGCCATGAAAATGCTCGTAATTTCCATCGAAATCATCAATATAATCAACAGATGGCATTGATCGATTTTTGCCGTGATTGTTTTCGATTCTCCCTGAGTCATTGAGTTCATTAAAACAAATTTCACATTTCAACGAGCTTTCAGAGAGAAATTATAGCCTATTAGTGGTCCAGGTTTATATGTATCATACTGCAGATAATAGAATAATCTTTTGCAAGAATAGTTTATTTGCATAACACATCATTTTTTTAACAAAAAGTACATTTACAATTTGGATACATTAGTGTGCTATTTGTTATTTATGCCTCGGCTTAGAACTATGTGTTAAATAATGCAGATTCTTTATCTCAGTTTGCGGCCTTAGAGATGGGACATTTCTGCGATATTCTGTTAAATAATAAACCATACTCAAGCTTAAATGCCAATAGTTTATTAACTTCAAATCAATAAAGAGAATCGGGTGTCCTCTTCAAGAGTTGAAGCTTTTCTGACTCTAAATTTTCTCGGGCTTCTTTGACTTCAAATGTTTTGAAAATGTGCATCGTCTTCGTCCTCAGGGTAAACTGTCAGATACACTTTTGCATGTAACCCGACTGAATTACATACAATCCGCGTCCAACGCGTGTAACAGGAATAGAAAGACATTATGAATATTTTCTCACTATTTGTTTACCCATGATGCCATGTTTCTTGAGAAAATCACGTTTATACATCACATTAATTAATATTACATATTCAGCACAATTATTTAGGATTTAACTGTCTTACAATAAGTAGGATTAAATTACAAAGTTGTGTTTGTCACTTTTTATGTTAAATTACTCTTTCAAAACATGTTCAAAACTCTCTTTGGTTATTATCAGTAATAAAGTCATATGTTGCCTATAATATCTATCTTCCGAGATCCTCAGTGCACCCGAGGTATTTACTAGCAGTACATAAGGGAGCTTTATGGATTGGGTTGGACTCGGAAGGTTAGTGGAGTCCAAGACGATGGAAGAAGTCGTGAGACGCCCCAATGTCCTTTGGTACTAGCCTGGAGAGCTAGATGGCGTACTAGATTACTGTCCGCCCGACCGAGGTTTTTCGATACTCTTCCTTCGAGGATTACTTCCCTCCTGGTGTGTTCACTCGCCGTTGGTGGGGGGGGGATCCTTTTAGCCGTAATGTATTTTCCTAATGGAATGCCCTACCCCCCTGATAGCTTCAACTCCGCGTAAAGATTCGCCCTAAACTAATCTGCCAGATCTTCCACAAGTCAGTTATGGAGATGAGGACCTAAATACATATATTATTGTATATTTTGTTTTAGAAATACTTATATTGTTAATAAAATTCAAGTAAATGTTTATATTGCACAAATTAGTATCTATATATATATATATATATATATATATTGGTATCAATAACAATATAGGTATTTTAGTGTTGGTTGTCTCTACTACTTAACTATAATAGATAGAGAAAGTATAGCATTTCATCCAAAAAGCTATGAGATTTCATCACATGTGTGTGTGTGTGTGTATATATATATATATATATATATATATATATATATATATACAGAATTTAATGAACTACACCGAAATAATTTGCGAGATTGTGCACATGACTGATATAAGTAATTTGAGATCGGCGATGCGTGGCCCCGGATAAACATAACGCAACCACATAGCGTTAAACGTGTGGGTATCAGGTGCAGATAAGTCGGTGTTAAAGCAAAGCAGGTTGAAAAAATGGCTTAGAATGTCTTTAAAACTGCTGCCCGAGTATAGAAATATCGATTTTAGCAGCTTGTTACTAGCGTTCTCAAGATTTAATGTCGCAAAGATCTGTAAAATCTCGAACTATCACTTGACTGTGCGACACTGAGCATTTATTAACTACGTTCTTGAGCTATGTAGCCTACTCCGGAGGTTTTTTTTTTCAACTGGTCTAGTGGCGTAATGCGTAACGCAGGAAGCTGCTATCCGAAAGGTCATGAGTTTGATTCCTGTTATAGAGTAAATGTTTTCTATTATTGTTTTTTTCATTCCAGACGAAGTGCCGCGGTACGTGGCGTACTGGCACTTCAGAAACTTATAGCCGTTTTTTCGAACACCCTATATATTGAAGCTTCCAAAAAAAAATCTGAAGTGTTCCATTCACATGACTTTTTTTACATCTCTACAATAAATTATTGCTTAAAAGCTTATTCTTCTATTTACTTAATGCAAATCGAGAAAAAATTAGCAAAAAGGGTCTTATTACTTGCTTCCTTATAAGTAAAAACGAAACAAGGGAGTACCATAAGCTAAATCAATTGTCAAATCTTTCAAAACCTGGTTGCTATGTGATTAAAGTACTTTAGTCTGTATGGACAGGAGTTTACAAATTCCCTATGAGAAAAGTATAAGTACTTTAAAGCTGAAACTGATAATAAATAATATCTCAAAAAGGGTCAACTCCACGAAAAAAAATATATGTAACATAAATTGAGTATTTTAACGAGATCTGCATTTTATGTAACGTAAGTTTTTGCCTATCTCTTACGGTTTACTAGGCTATTCCCAGAAGATTCAAGATATACATTTTATTTGCCATGTAAATATCTTAAATACAAGAGATTTTAATAAAAATCGTTAGAGCCTTTTTGAAAAATAAAGAACTCAAAAATTTTCCATGTAAAGGGTAAATGGAGGTGGGGGGATTTTCTTAAAAATCTTCGTGTCATATCCTTGGCAGATACTGAACTTAAATACCAAGTTTGGTATTTAACGCTCTATTTGCTTTTGAGCTATGCTGCCCACAGACACGCACACACATGGAAAATTTATCTAAATTTTTTATCCCAAAACTTGTATTTCCGGTGAAATCTCGTTGTTCTAATTTTTGGGTGCAATACAATACCTTGTCTATACACTACGTACATAGCATGTGTAGAGAAAGTGAAAATAGATAAAGCTCTTAGTGTGCGTTTGCGAGCACCACAGCAACGAAATGTCGGTTACGCACCAAACATGGTAGTTATGTTAAGCTTCTTCCAAAGATGCGCCATCAGTATTTTCCAAACTCCTTTTTGAGAAAGTACATGTCTTGTCACGTTGCTAAGAGTTATCCAGAAGGGAAAGATAAATCATAGCTAATAACATAAATTATACCAAGAAGGGAAATATAACTATACATTGAAAATGGGAAGGGAAGAAACTTTTCAAACACGTGTAAGTAGCCGAGTAGTCACAAGCCGGCGAACGACCCCGAAAATACCGTTAGGGCATTGAACCGAAGGGGGTGAGAGGACACTGCTCGATGGGAACATAACGGGAAAAGAGATGCAAGGGGACACTTTTTGAGGCACTCGGTGTAGAACATCTGCAGAGGAAAGATGTGACATTTAGGGTCCGTGGTGGAGTCGAACAGGCTACCTTTAGATACGATAGAAATAGCTTAATACTGACCAGAGTACGGAATAAATCACGGTATCAAAAGTAATAAGTAATAATAATCGCGGACACGTAAAGTATAGTTTACAGTAAAAAATTTAGGAGGAATGCGTGTGTGCTCGACGGCGGAAAAAGGCCGAATTAATTGAATAAAGCACTTATGTCGTACCACAAACTGAAAAGAGTTTCCGTGTTAATCCACACCATTCCTAATATCCAAAACCCGCATCCGGGATTCGAACCAGAAACCACGTTACCACCCCACTTTACACAAGAAAAATATTTTTTTATTAAAATACTAAAGTACATATGTTTAGATGTGTAGTATGCTAAATGATTCAGTGCTGAGTTTTTTGCGAACAGCCTGCGAAGTCCTTTTCCTTCTGAATTAATTCTGCATAGCTTGTAAATCATAAGAGAAACACAAAAACTTACAATATAAGACTTATATATTTGTTGAAACACGCAATGCTATTATTTGTGGCATTAACGATTTCCGAGATATTCAATATTATTGATTTTAGCTGCTAATCACCATTTATAAGCGCATAAGTCCACACCACAGTGAGGCAATTTCTTTAAAGAGTTTGCTGAATGTACAAAACGATCTCGCCTAAAGTTCACAATATGCGTACATTTTACGTCTTGTTTTACACTTGCTAGAGCAGTGAGATTTTCTGTTACACACATATAAAGTACTTTTATATTTACTTTCACTTGCCGTAGATAATGGAATTCCCTCTTGCAGCTATAAGCAAATATTACATGTAACATTCCAGTTATTTTCCTTTGTTTCTTTACACTTTTAAATTTATTTTCTGTGTTATTTCTTTCTTTCTAACCTGGACGTTTTATTAGTTGAGGTTTCTCGGTTACTTTTAGCCTTTATAATTTGATATCTGAGTTTCATACACACTCTCTCTCTCTCTCATTTATTTAAAACATCTAAATGTGTTCCATTCACATGCCTTTCTCTACATCTCTGCAAAAAATTACTGTTATAAGCTTATGCTTCTATTTACTTCATGCTAATCAGAAAAAATTAGCAGAAATATTCTTTTACTTGCTTCCTTGTAAGTAGAAGCGATTTTAGCTATAAGTATTTTTCTTTAATATTTTTAATGATGTATTTTTACTCTCTCTCTCTCTACACGTACACTGTGCATAGTGTACAGAGAAGGTATTGTATTCCAACCAAAATATCGATAACGAGATTTCACCGGAAATACATGTTTTGGGTCCCCTGAATAAAAAAAAAAAAAACGTTTTTAGGAAAAGGTCCGCGTGTGTCTGTGTGTCTATAGACAGCATAGCTCAAAAAGGAAAATACTATTAAATACCAAAATTTATATTTAAGTTTGGTATCTTTCAAGGATGGGACAGAAAGATTTTTAAGACATTCCCACACCTCCAACTACCCCTTACATGGAACTTTTTTCGAATACTTTGACTTGCTCAAAAATGGCTCTAACTATTTTAATTAAAATATCGTATATCTTAAATTTTCTGAGAATAGCCTCTGAATATTTTATGTTATATACATTTTTTTCGTGGTGTTGATCGTTTTTGAGATGTGCATGTTTTTGGTTTCAGCTTTAAAAACATATACTTTTCTCATACAGGAGTTTGGCAACTCCTGCCCATACAAACAAAGGAACTTCAGTCACATAGCAACCAGCTTTTGATTGTTGGTTTAACTTATGATACTCCCTTATTTTGCTTCTGCTTACAAGGAAGCAAGTAATAAGACTATTTCTGCTATTTTTTCTGGATTAGCATGAATTAAATAGAAGCATAAGCTTTTTACCAATAATTTATTGCAGAGTTATAAGGAAAGACATGTGAACGGAACACATCAGATTTTTTGTAAATAATTGTAAATGTATCCGAAATAAAATAATTTATTATTAAAACTTATTATCAGAATGTTAAATATTATATTGCTGAGATAATATCATTTTAATGAAATCAAGTAAGAGATATTGTAAGGTACTCAAATCCAAGTAAACTTTGTAGAAAATCTAATGTGTTGCACTCGCATGACTTTATCTACCTGATCTACAAACAAACTTCTAAAATGGATTATTCTTCTTTCTACACCATAAACATTAGCAGAATGTACTTATTACTTAGTTTCTTTTAAGTAGAAGGGAAATAAAGAAATGCGCTATGATAAAGTGATAGGCAAATGTTTTAAAAGCTGTTGTTCTGTGAATGTAATTGCAAGTCACTTCTTTGCTTGGCCAGGAGTAAAACAAACGAAAATCGTACACTTCCTGTCTGACAAAAATATAAGTATTTTACAATGTAAACCAATAACAGGGAATATCTCGGAAATGGATACCTCCCCAACAAAAAACGTAAAGGACATAAAGTGTGTGTTTTGACGAGATCTACGGTTTCTCAGCTAAGCAAAATTCGGCAAGATTCTTCCAGAATAAAGAGGTCTTCAGAGGTTATTCCCAGAACATTTTTTTTTGGATGTAAACATCTTTAATATTCGGAATTTTATCCAAATCGTTAGAGTCATTTTACCCATGTAAAGGGTAATTTTTAGGTAGGGGGATTTTCTTGAAGGTCTTAAATACCAAGTTTGGTATTTACTGTCTTTTCATTTATGAGCTATGCTGTTCAGAAATACACGCACTCATACACATGGACGTTTTTCTAAAATTGCTCTTTTTGGACTCAGGGACCCCAGAATGTTTACGATGAAATCTCGACATCTAATGTTTGTGTGGAATATCATACCTTCTCTATTCATTATGTACATTATACAGGCAGGATACAGAAAGTAAAAATCTGATATGTTCCATTCACATGACATTCTCAATGTCTCTGTAGTAAATTATTGTTAAAAAGCGTATGCTTCTATTTACTTCATGCTAATTGAGAAAAAATTAGGAAAAATAGCTTTTATTACATGTTTCCTTGTAAGTAGAAGCGAAATATGGGAGTAGCATAGGTTAAAGTGAAAGTCGAAAGCTGGTTGCTATGTGACTGAAGTTCCTTTATTTGTATGGACACGAGTTGACAAATTCCTGTATGAGAAAAGTATTAGTTTTTACAAGCTGAAACCAAGAACAAGGAATATCTCAAAAACGGTAAACTCCACGAAAAAAATGTATATAACATAAATTGTGTGCTTTAAAGTGCTCTACATTTTTTATGTGGTAAGTTTTTGTCTGTCTCTTACAGTTTAGCAGTTATGCAAAATTCCATAAAATTCCTCCAGATAAAGTAGTCTTCAGAGGCTATTCCCAGAATATTCAAGATATACATATTATTTGTCAGGTAAATATCTTTAATATACGATATTTTAATCAATATAATTAAGACATTTTTAAGAAAATCAAACTTTTCGAAAAAAAATCCATGTAAAGAGTAATTCGGGTTGGGGGGATTTTCTTGAAACTCTTCGTGTCGCATCCTTGGAAGATACCAAACCTAAATACCAAGTTTGGTATTCAACGTTTTGGAGCACACAGACACGCACATGCACACACGCACGGACCTTTTTCTGAAAGTGCTTTTTTTGTATTCAGGGGGACACAAAACATGTCTTTCCGGTGAAATCTCGGTATCGAATTTTTGTGTATAATACAATACCTTCTCTATACGCTATGTACATAATACGTGTAGAGAAAGTAAAAAATATAAATGAATATTTTATATCAAAGGTCGCCAGAGCGCAGCAGTATTTTCAAGCTTTGTAGCATATATTATAGGCTGCAGGGAGGTTAATTTTAATATATTCTATACCACACCCCTGCCCTACAACCCTTTGCTCTGTAGCATATTGGAATCAAGCTCTCAAAATAGGCTGACGTAAAACACTCTACAGAAGTTGAAATGAGCTTTATTGCTACTAGTTAACCAGACCATATCTTCCTGTTTTATCGTTACCATGGTAACTTTCACTGAACTTCTGTGGTGAGAATCTCTGTTCACACTTCTACCACCTCTTCTTAAAAATATTATGTGTTCCATTCACATGACTTTCTCTACATATCTGCAACAAAAATATTGTTAAACTGCTGATGCATCCATTTACTTCATGCTAATCGAGAAATAGTCTTATTACTTGTTTCCATGCAAGCAGAAGTAAAATAAGGGAGTAGCATAGGCTAAATTATTAGTCAAAACCTGGTTGACTAAAGCTCCTTTGTTTGCATGGACAGGAGTTGACAAATTCCCGTATGAGAAAAATAAAACTACTTTAAAGCTGATAATAATAACAAAGAATATCTCAAAAGAATCCACTCCACGAAAAAAGTGTATATAACATAAGTTCTGTGTTTTAACCAGCTCTACATTTTCTGATAAGTTCTTGTCTATCTTTTACAGTTTAGCAGTTATGCAAAATTCCGTAAAATTCATACAGAATAAAGTAGTCTACAGATGCTATTCCCATAAAATTCAAGATACACGTTTTATTTTTCAGGTAAATATCATTAATATACGATATTTTAATGAAAATATTTAGAGCAATTTCTTGAAATATTCAAAATTTTCGAAAAAAGTCCCATGTAAACCGTAATTGGGGATGGGGATATTTTCCTGAACATCTTCGTGTAGCATCCTTGGATAATACTGAATTTGAATACCAAGTTTGGTATTTAACGGACTTTTCGTTTTTGAACTGTGCTGTTCACAGACAGACAGACCCAAAACATTTCCAGTGAAATCTCGGTATCGAATTTTTGGGGTGCAATACAATACCTTAGAGAAAGTAAAAATATTATGAGTTCTATTCACATGACTTTCTCTACCTATTCTGTAAACAAACTGTTCTTACAAAATATTACTTTTTTGACTACGTCATGCTAATCAAACGTTATCATCTGCTTCCTTATGAGTAGCAGGGAAATAAGGTGACACTCTAAGCTAAAGCGAAGGTTAAATCTTTTAAGAGCGGTCACTATGTGAAACAATTGAAATTCGCTTATCTTTGTATACCATGTAAAATGAAAAGAGATATGAAGCAAAAGATGACTCCTTTTAAGTAATTTAAAATTGAAACCAATAGCAAGGAATATCTCGGATATATATATATACATATATAGGATACAAGTTGTGTGTTTGGGCAGATCTACAATTTTTGAGCATTACGTTTTTGTCCATCTGTTATACTATAAGTTATGCAAAAGATAATCAGAATGAGGAGGTCTTTAAAGACTGTTCCTAGAAAACTCAATGTATACATGTTGTTTGTCATAGAACATGGTATTTTAATAAAAATCATTAGTGTTATTTGATAAACACAAAATTTCTAACTTTTTTACATGTGGAGGGTATTTTGGGGTGGCTGATTTTCTTGAAAACCTTCGTGGAATACTTGGTGGATCCTGAACTTCACTTCACATGTATTATTTAGCCAACTTTACGTTTTGGAGCTATGTTGTTCACAGACATACACACACTCACACGATTATTCGATTAAAGCAACCTAAAATATGCATTTTCCATTAAAATCTGGTATTAAATTTTTAGGTGGAATGCAATAACTTGCAATGTAAAAAAAGTAAAAATCACACGCTCTTCTAAGTACTTCTTGTTAATACAGAATAGCCTTCAACACATATTTACACATTTCGTTGAAGGTATAATAAGTATATTGTAGGTAAATCGATTGTCAAAGTTTTAGAAAATCTGATGTGTTTCTTCACATGACATATTCTACCTGTTTTCCAAAGAATCTATACTTACAAAAGCTTACTATCCAATCTCCTACATGCAATAAAGATAAAAATTAAGATAAACGGACTTATTACTTAGCTCCTTATAAGTAGACGGAAAATAAATGAACACATTTAGCTAAAGCGACATCTAAATGTTGTAAAAGGTGTCGCTCTACACTTAACATTGAAGTTCGGTTTTGTTTTCATGACCAGGAGTAAAATAAAGGAAAAACGGATGACGAATTTCTGTTTGAGAAAAGTATTTCATCCAAAAATGTCATACTATTTTCACGGGTAATACACGTTTTGAGGTCTCCTGTATAAAAAGCCATGGGTTTAAGATCAGCCTCATTCAAAAACGAAACGTTCACTATTCTGTAAGATTAGAACACGAAGCTTTTCAAGAACATCACCCACCTCAAACTACCCATTACGTGGAAACATTCGAAAAATTTTATTTTTTCAAAATAGTTCTGACGACTATATGCCGTATATTAAAGCTAATTATATTTCAAATAAAATATATATCCTTAATTTTCTGGTAAGGCCTCTGAGGTTCCCTTCATTATGAAATGACTTATACATAACTGACAAAACGAAAGAGACAGACATCAAACTCTATACAAAAATCCATATGTATATCTTTTTTGTAGAATTAACGATTTCCGAGATACTTCTTATATAGGTTTCAATTTTAAAATACTTGTACAGAGTGATTTATATAGAGCTGACACATTTCTTTCATTAATTGTTTCAAAACGTGTTAAGCTAGCGACAATTTATTATACCCAAATTGTAGAGGAATTTTGGGAGATTATTAACCTCTATAGCAAATGTTGAAAATGTCCTACATCCTGCATAAGGCACAACTCAACACGTCGTTCCATGTTATTGGCCACTCGTTGGAGGACTCTGTTCTCAATAGCTTGTAATGTTGTGCTTCAGATCGTCCAATGTCTGGGGACGTGTGGCGTAAACCCTGTCTTTTAAGTAACCCCGTAGAAAGAAGTCCGGCGATGTCAAATGTGGAGATCTTGGAGGCCACAGGTTCCTGGAAATTATCCGGTCGTCAAAGAAACTTATAATTAGGTCCATGGATTCACATGATGTATGGCACGTAGCGCCATTTATCTGACAATATCCTTGACTCAGCTCTACATCGTACTGCATTTTCACGTTGACTACAAGAACAAATTGTCGTAACAGCTGCCAACACAATTAGAAATAAAACATAAACATCTGCGCATCTAGTGACAAGGAATCAAAACTCCAGAACATTCCGCTATATTTGGTGCTAAAATTGGGTCTTTAAATGAATTTCCAATGGAATAATTGAAGAAAGAAATGTGCCAGTTCTACATAAATCATTCTGTACTTTTCTGAAGTAGGAGATTGTCATCAAGTTTTCATTTTTTTACTCCCGGCTATGCATAGAGAGTCAAATTTCAAAGTCAACCTCATAGCGAATGCATTTAAAAGAGTTGACTATCGCTTTGCCTAGTTTATTCCCTTGTGTTCCTTCCACTAATAAAGAAACACGTATATGGGAATTTCTGCTAATTTTTCTCGATTAGCTTGAATCAGATGGAACAACAAAGTTGACTAATAATAGTTTGTTGTTAGAACAGGCAGAGAAATTGAGAGGGAAAACCAAGAAAGGGCAATGCGAGCCTTGCTGAATATGTAACTAGTAAAACGTATTTGTAATTTAGAATGCCCGAGTTCACTCAAATTCGTTCGATGAGCATGTTTGAAGTAATATTAATTGCTGAGTGGAATGGATGGCCTAATTTGCTTCGCTGACATTACACGCCACGTATTCATTTAGAACTGAATAAATTAATGTATACAAATAGCAAAGGTCAGGTATAAAGCGAAGATGCGTTTGTTGAATTAACATCAGTTTTGAGCTGCAATTCATCGTACCATGAGAATCGATAGACAATATTACCAATGGTTTTGAAAACAGTGTATATAAACTAATTAGGGGATGTGCCAGTATTTATAATTATATTGGTTCCTCTACAGAGACGTTTAATTACTTCTATTAAATATTAAAGGTATCCTCGATTATTCACTACGTTTCATAGCTTATTTCTACGTACAAAAACAAAAGCATCCTCGAAGTCAATACATCCTATAAAAATCTGATGTGCTCCATTCGCATGACTTTCTCTACATCTCTGCAACAAATTATTGTTAAAAAGCTTATGCTTCTATTTACTTCATGCTCATCGAGAAAAAATTAGCAGAAATAGTCTTATTACATGCTTCCTTGTAAGTAGAAGCGAAATAAGGGAGTATTATAGGTTAAAGTGATAGTCAAAAGCTGGTTTCTATGTGACTGAAGTTCCTTTGTTTGTATGGACAGGAGCTCACAAATTCCTGTATGAGTAACCAAAAAAGAAGGAATATCTAAATAACGATCAACTCCAGGAAAAAAATGTGTATAACATAAATTGTATGTTTTAATGTGCTCTATATTTTTTGTGGTAAGTTTTTGTCTGTCTGTTACGGTTTATCAGTTATACAAAATTCCGAAAAATTCATCCAGAATAAAGTAGTCTTCAGAGCCTATTCCCCGAAAATTCAAGATATACTTTATTTGCAAGATAAATATCTTAAACATACGGTATTTTAATCAAAATCGTTAGAGCCACTTTTAAGATAGTAAAGTTTTTCGAAAAAAATCCATGTAAAGGATAGTTTGGAGTGGGGGGGGATTTTTCTCAAAACCTTCGTGTCGCATCCCTGGAAGATACTAAACTTAAATACCAAGTTTGGTATTTTACCGACTTTTTGTTCTTGAGTTATCGTGTTCACAGACACAGACACACGCACACACACGGACCTTTTTTCTGAAAATGTTATTTTTTTGGTTAAAGGGGACCCTAAAAATTATTTCCGCTGAAAACTCGGATTTTTTTGGTGGAGTGCAATACATTCTCTATACACTGTGTATATAGCACGTATAGAGAAAGTAAAAAGGAAAAATATAGCAAGTATTTCCTTTAGAAGCAGCGTTTTCAACACATGATATTATTAGTCAAAAAAGCTTATGTGTTATATTCACATGCCTTTTTCTAGCTGTTCTACAAACTTTTTACATAATATTATTCTGCTTTCTACACCAAGATAATCGAGATAATCATTAGAATACTGTTTATAAGTAGGAGGGAAATAAGGGAATATCCTAGATTAAACTGATAGTCAAATTCTTAAAAACATTTATTATAAAATTGTCATTGCAAATCGCTTGTTTACTTGGCCAGGAGTAGTACAAAAGAAAAGAATAAGTACTTAACAATTGAAACCAATACAAAGGAACATCTCGGAAACGGTTACAAAAATATAAAGCCATAAAATGTGTGTTTTGAAGAGATCTACATTTTGTTGCAATTTCTTTTTGTCTATCTCTTACGATTTAGCAGTTAAGCAAAATTCGGAAAAATGTATCCAGAATAAAGAGGTCTTCAGAGGCTATTCCCAGAAAATTCAAAATATAAATTTTATTTGGGGTGTAAATATCTTTAATATACGGTATTTTAATAAAAATCGTACTGCCATTTTTGAAAAAATCAAAATTTTCTAAAATGTTTCCATGTATAAGGTAGTTGGAGATGGGAGGGGGATTTTCTTGAAGATATTCGAGTAGCGTTTAACGGAGTTTTCGTTTATGAGCTATGCTGTGCACACATACATACACATACGGACCTTTTATAAAAATCTGATGTGTTCATTTCACATGACTTTCTCTACATCTATGCAACAAATTATTGTTAGAAAGCTTATGATTCTATTTACTTTATGATAATCGAGAAAAAATTAGCAGAAATAGCCTTATCACTTACTTCCTTTTAAGTAGAAGCCAAATAAGGGAGTACCATAGGTTAAAGTGATAGTCAAAGTTTGGTTGCTATGTGACTGAAGTTCCTTTGTTTGTATGGACACAAGTTGACAATTTCCTGTATCAGAAAAGTATACATTTTTTAAAGCTGAAACCAAGAACAAGGAATATCTTGAAAAGGACCAAATCCACGAAAAAAAGTATATAGCATAAATTGTGTGCTTTAATGTGCTCTACATTTTCCGTGTAGTAATTTTTGTGTACATAATACGGTTTAGCAGTTATGCAAATTCCGTAAAGTTCATCCAGAATAAAGTAATCTTCAGAGGCATTCCCAGAAAAAAAGACATTTTAATTAAAACCGTTAGAGCCGTTTTTGAGAAAATCAAAATGTTTGAAAAAAAGTTCCATGTAAAAAGTATTTGGGGGTGGGGGAGTTTTCTTGAAAATCTTCGTGTCGCATTCTTGGAAGACACCAAACTTAAATAATACAAAGTTTGTTATTCAACGGTCTTTTCGTTTTTGAGCTATGCTTCCACAGACACACACACACACACACACACGGACCTTTTTATAAAAATGCTTTTTTTCGGACCCCAAAACATATATTTCCGGTGAAATTTCGACATCGAGTTCTTGAGTAGAATACAATACCTTCTCTATTCACTATTTATATTGTACATAAGAGCTAGAGGAAGTAAAATGTTATTCCTTTTTCAAAGCTTTATCTGGAATGCTTATTTCAGCGGAAGATTTTCCTTGCTCTGGCGCATAATCCCGTGATGCAACCGTCTCCATTTTGAATCTGACTGGCACGATATGTATTTACAAGAGAAAGACTTGATGCTGGGTTGCCAGGGAAACCTTTGCAAAGCACAACAATGAGTGCCACAATATAAAAACTGCTTCCACAGTAACCATGGTAACCAGTAAGGGAGAAATAAAGAAACATGCCTGCACTTGGTGACAATGGAAACATGGCATAACAGCGTTGCCATGGAAACGCTAGAGGAAGTTAACAATATTCTGGATCGATTCCAAGAAGAGTAAACTGTTCCCACACTTTCACCGAGTTAATCCGTAACTCCGTTTGAAATGCAAATCTTATTCTTCTTTGGAGCGTGTGGATCGCGTTTCAAAGACCCAAACCTGACTTTCAATTAGAAGACCAGAATGAGTTTCACAGGCGCTGCGCCACATCCGTCTAATGCTTCAGAAATAAAAATAATCCACTGTTTTACATTCGCATCACTTTCCCTAACCACTATCGTTCTTTTTACAAATGTTTATTCTTACATCTACTTCATTTTAATTAATATTAGGAATCTGAACAATTAGTTTCATTATAGTACAATGCACAGCTGTTTACCAAGCGGGAGATCTGGCCCGGGGTGCACTCAGCCTCGTAAGGTCCTTGTGAGGCCAATTGAGGAGCTACTACTGCGGCTCAAGGTCATGAGAACCGCATTAACCGGCCGGGGGGCTCGAGGCGGTGACCACGTCTCACCCTCCAATACTGCATCTCATCCATGACGTCTGTAGTGGACCGAGATGGGGGACGCAGCGGCCGGGCGGTAGGCTAAGGTTCCCCGTGAGCTGTCGTGCAATGGAGTATTATAGTACAATGCAAAAAATCTTATGTGTTTCATTCACATGACTTCCTTTACATCGCTGTAACAAATTACTGTTAAAAATCATATTCTTCTAATTACTTTATATAATCAATATAAACCTTCACAAAAAGTGTCTTAATTACCCGCTTCCTTGTAAGTAGAAGAAAAACAATGGAATACACTAGGCTAAAATGATAGTCAAATCTCTTAAAAGCTTGTTGTCATGTGGTTGAAATCTGTTTTTATGCGGGCCAGAAGTTTACAACTTTCCGTGTGAGAAAAGTTTAAGTATTTTATATCTGAAACAAATAACAAGGAGTATCTCAGAAATGGTCAATTTCACGGAAAAATGGTATTTGATATAACTTGTGTGATTTAACGTGATCTACATTTTTTGTGAATTAAGTTTCTATTTAACTCTTACAGTTTACTAGTTATGCAAAATTCAGCAAAATTCATCGAGAATAAAGAGGTATTCAAAAGCTATTCCCAGAAAATTCAAAATATACATTTTATTTGTGATGGGAAATAGCTTTAATATATGGTATTTTAATAAAAATCTTTAGAGCCATTTTTAAGAAAATCAAAATTTTCGAAAATTTTTCTATCTTAAGGCTAGTTTTTTTTGGATTCAGGGGATCCTAAGACATGTATTTCCTATGAAATCTCGGTATCGAATTTTTGGGTGCAATACAATACCATCTCTATTCACTATGTGCATTGTACATACGGGGCTAGAGGAAGTATTAATCTTGCAAATATTAATTCTTACATCTACTGCATTTTAATTAAGATTAGGCATTTGAGTAATTAATTTCATTATAGGTATAATGTGAAAAATCTGATGTATTCTATTCACATGACTATCTCTGCATCGCTGTAACAGATTATTGTTACAAATCATATTCTTCTATTTACTTGATATAATCGATATAAACCTTAGCAGAAATTGTGTTAATTACTTACTTCCTTGTAAGTGGAAGGAAAATAAGCTAAAACCGCAGTCAAATCTCTTTAAAGCTGGTTGCCATGTGGTTGAAATCCTTTTCTATACAGGAGTTTACAACTTTTCGTGTGAGAAATTTTAAGTATTTTAAATCTGAAACAAGTAACAAGGAATATCTCAGAAATGGTCAATTTCACGGAAAAATGGTATATGACATAACTTGTTTGTTTTAACGTTATTTACATTTTTTGTGTATTAAATTTCTCTTTAACTCTTACGGTTTAGTAGCTCGCAAAATTCAGCAAAATTCATTCAGAATAAAGAGGTCTTTAGAGGCTATTCCCAGAAAATCCAAGATATACATTTAATCTGCCATATAAATATGTTTAATGTAAGGTACTTTAATAAAATTCGTTAGAGGTATTTTTGAGAAAATCAAAATTTTCAAAATTTTTCCATGTAAAGGATACTTTGAGGTGGGCGGATTTTTCTCAAACTCTTAATGTCTCATCCTTGGAAGATACTAAACTTAAATAGCAAGTTTGGAGAAAATAAAAATCACCACTCCCTATCTATTGGACTTGAAATCTATGCTTATTCCACGACATTACGAGAGAAAACCAGATCTGTTCCATTCACATGATGCTCTTTATCTATTATGCAAAACATTATTCCTAGAAAAGCCTATCCATCTCTCAATATCATGCTAATCAAGATAATCATTAGTATAACTAGTCTTATTAGTTGGTTCCTTGTAAACAGAAGCAAAATAAGGGACTCTAAAAGGCTAAAGCGATAGTCAAATCTTTTAAAAGCTGTCGCTATGTGATACAGTTGAAATTGCTTTCTCTTTGCATGATCAGGATGAAAAAAGTGAAAATTGAAGAAAATCCTTAATTATTGGACATTTTAAAATTGATAAGAACGAATATTTTGGAAATGATTACATATACAATAGTATACACAATTAATATATATATATATATATATTAATGAGTTCTATAGTTTTTGTTAGTAACATTTTGTCTATCTCTTACAGGGGTGGGAACAAATAGGGAATCTGGATCAAGTGAGGACCCAATTTTTGAAAGGAATTTTGGGTGTAGGGAGGGGTACGGCAAACTGCGGAATAATGAGGGAATTCGGGGCACATAGTGAAACGATAGAGTGCAAAATCAGAGCAGTTAAATATTGGCTGAGAACCGTTCACGGAAACCAATCTCTAATTAGGGCAGTCTGCTACCGTGAACAGTTGCGAATGGAAGGTAATTCGACGTGGGCATCAAAATTAAAGAAAGAGTTGGAAACCATTGGGATGGGAGACATTTGGATGGCGGGGCAGGAAAACAGGCGAAGTATTTGGAGAAAAGTTAAGAACCGCCTCTGTGATATTGACAGACAGCAAATAATTGCGCAATGCACAGAGAAGGTGTCATTAGAAGTACAGTCTGGGCTGAAATCGGAGTGGGGTATGGAGCAATACATCAAAACAGGTACCAAACTCATTAGAGAGGGGCTCGCGTGGATTAGACTAGGAGCATGGAGGAGCACGAAAATTTCTGACGAGAATGGTACGAGAATCTGTCCCATTTGCGAAGAGGAAGAGTCGTGGACTCGCATCTTGCAAGATGTAGGGGAACGGAGGAATGGCGGGAAAAATATTTGCCGCGATTTTTTACCACTGAGAATGTAGGGCTAGAAGCATGTTAAACGCTACTGGCAGGCACGGAAAACATGGACGGGCTAGGTAAATTTATACTTAAGGCAAGACAGCTGAGATCTGAGGAGGCTGCCAATAGAGAAGGGGGGGGGATAAGATCAACTAAACAAAAGCGCCTACATTATTCTACATACATATATATTATGTCATACTTAGGTCAGTGTTGTGCTATGGTTTTATATATGTTGTATATATTATGTGTATATATGTCTTTTAAGTGTAATTTTCTATTATAAGAGGGTGCATTTATGAAGGTGTACTCTGTGCTGTAAATTTAAATTGCTATATTTGAATATCTTTGTATTTTTATTTTCGGGTTCACTCTTAATTCTTTATTGATGTTTAATAATGCTTTGGACTGTGTATTTCCTTTGTCTTTTTATTTTCGTGTTTACTCTTTTAATTCTTTGTTGTTGTTGTTTTAATATTGCTTGTAATGTGTATTACAAAAGCACGTACGGTCTGTGGACCCGTGCGATTGTTGAAATTCTATGTATGATATTGCTATGTCAATAAATACAATTATTCATTCATTCATACAGATGCTATCCATGCAAAAGTCATTCACAATTAAAAGTACTTCACATATTATTCCAAAGAAATTTAAGATATACATTTTGAAATGTAAGTATATTTAATATACATAGTTTTATCAAAATGGTTAGAGCATTTTAGAGAAATTTAAAGATTTCGGTAGTATTCCATGTAAAGGGTAGTTTTCGTTAGGGACATTTTTTTAAAAAATCTACGTATCGTATCTTTGGAGAGTATTAAACTTGAAAAAAAAAGTTTTGTATTTAACTAACAAATACAGACCTTTTTCTAAAAGTTCTTTTCCGGACTGTAAACATATATTTCCAGTGAAATATCGACATTGAATTTTTGGGTGAAATACAGTACATTCACTATCTACTATGTACATTGTATAAACGTGCTAGGGAAAGTAAGAAACAAAAATGTATGTGTTCCATTCACATGACTTTCTCTATCTGTTCCGTCACCTTCCGTGTACACTGTTACCATGCTGATTTCATATACCCAAGGTCGCGGGTTCAACCCCGGCGTAGAACGACGGATTTTTTCGGGCGTAATACCGTTGATTTCTTGTCGTAAATTTACGACCCGTAAAAGAACCTCAATCCTAGTGAAAGAGGCCTCTGAGCACAATTAAGCTCGTTTTCACGTCCAGTATAGAACGGGACGCGGAGAAGCATAGCAGTTTAAAGAGCGTCCATACATAAAGCTCTATTTCGTTTCATTTCATTTCTAGCTGTTCCAAAGCAAACTATCCTTAAACAATTTATTCTTTTATCTACGTCATGCTAAATAAGATAAAATTGCCAGAATTGATCTTATTATTTGCCAATAAGTAGAAGGGAAATGAGGGAATATACTAGGTTAGAGCGATAGTCAGATCTTCTAAAAGCCGGTCGTTAAGTGAAACAATTGAAATTCGGTTCTCTTTGCCTTCTAGATGTATACAAGGGGAGAAGAAAAAAAAAACATCTCCCATTTAAGAAAACTTTAAGCACCTAACAACTGAAACCAATACCTCAGAAATGTCTCGAAAACGGTAAAATGGTGTGTTTTTATGAGACGTTCATTTTTGTGAAGTAGTTTTTTGTCTATCTCTTATAGTTTATCAGTTATATAAAAGTTATCCTGAATAGAGTGGTCTTCAGAGGCTATTCCGAGAAAATTCAAGATAAACGTTTCGTTTGTCATGAAAATGTATTAAACATATACCATTTTAATCAATATTTTTAGAGCCATTTTTGAGAAAATAACAATTTTCGAAAAATATTCATTGTAAAGGTATTTGGGGATGGTGATTTTTTTTTTTTCACAATCTTTTTGTCGCATCCTTAAAAGATACTGAGCTTAGATACTAAGTTTGGTGTTTTGCTGACTTTTCGTTTTTGAATTATCGTATTCACAGACACGATAACACGGATCTTCTTCTAAAATGTTTTTTCTGACTCAGGGGATCTTAAAGTATATATTTCCAGCGTAATCTTGACATGGAAGATTTGGGTGAAATAGAAACCCTGCTCTAACTATTTGTATTTGTACATACGTACTACAAAAAGTATAAAAAGTTTAGTGAGCTCTGTAATAGAGAAAGGTATTTCAAGGAACCTCATAAAGTGTTTTTGTGTTAAGAAAGTTAAGTAGCATAAAATGTAAGGGTATGCGTCCTTAGTTTTGTTCTATTTTCAATTCTAAGTTAATTATTCGGAAATAACTATTCCCGAAGTGAGTTAAATATACAATTGTGGTAAAATTCGATATCAGGTTGTATCCAGTACTGCACAGCACATAAAAAGTGCACCATGTGTACCGTGGATAACGTTTCTAACAAACCCGGTCCTTTTGCTAGATGTTTCGCAATTCGATAGCGTTTTGTTTCTCGCGAAAGAAAAGACGATCAGCAATTAGGGTCGATTATAACCATTCCAGCGTGCAAATGATCCGGAATTAACTTTTCCGGCACCCGGAGCCAATAAAAGAAGGAAGCGAGTGTTTAGCATGCACCATGTAACCCGGAAACTTCTGTGCTGAACCCATTCTCTTCCTTCTGCCATTTTTATTGTTTCTTTCTTATTCCATTGTTCGCGTTTTCCTTCTTTACGTATCCGACTCCATTCCCCTTCACGATTTTCCACTGCTTTTGGGTTTTTGTTTTATATTACTTTCATAGACTGTTTAAAAGTCTATTTCTATTGTTTTCTTTTCTTTGCACGTCTTTTCTATCCTCTAGGCTTTACACTGGTGCATTTTTCTTGCTTTAATTAACTCTCTCATTCATTTTCCATCAAGAAGTTTGAATAAAATACATAGTGTTGCAATGTCTACTTACCTAATATTTTTAAGTTTTCTATCACGTACTTTAATTAGGTAGAAAAGACATTACATTCCACCCAACAATTCAATTCCGACATTTCAACGGAAATACATATTTTGGGGTTCCCTAAATAATAATTTGTTCCATTCACGTGACTTTCTCTACATCCCTGCAACAAATTATTGTTAAAAAGCTTATGCTTCTGTTTAATTCATGCTAATCGAGAAAAAAATTAGCAGAAATGATCTTATTACTCTCTTCTTTGTAAGTATAGTAGAAAAAAGGGAGTACCACAGTTAAAGTGATGGTCAAAAGCTGGTTGCTAGGTTACTGAAGTTGCTATGTTTGTATGGACAGGAGTCGACAGATTCCTGTATGAGAAAAGTATAAGTTTTTCAAAGGTGAAACTAAAAACAAGGAATATCTAAAAAAGGATCAACTCTACGAAAAAAATGTACATAACATAAATTGTGTGTTTTAATTAGCTGTACATTTTCAGTTAAGTAAGTCTTTGTCTTTTTCTCTATCTCACAATGCACACACGCATAAACACACGGATCTTTTTCTGAAAATGCGTTTTTTTTTTTGGATTTAGGGTGACACAAAATATGTACTTCCAAAGAAATCTCGGTATCGAATTTTTGGGTGCATTACAATACCTTCATTGTGCACTATGTGGGTGTAGAGAAAGTGAGAAAATCTTATGTGTTACACTCACATGACTTTCTTTAACTGCTCTACAAAATTCCTACAAAAGATTATTCTTCTTTGTACACAATGCTAATCAAGATAGATGTTAGCAGAATGTTATTACTTAGTTCCTTATAAGTAGAAGGGAATAAGGGAATGCACTATGCAAAATTGATTGTCAAATGTTTTAAAAGCTATCGTTATGCGAGTATCATTACAAATCACTTCTTTGCTTGGCCAGGAGTGTAGAACAAAAGAAAAACAGACACTTCCTGTGTGAGAAAAAGTTAAGTAATTTACAATTGAAACCAATAACATGGATTATCTCAGAAACGGTTACCTCCACAACAAAAACGTAAAGGACATAAGTTGTGTGTTTTGTCGTGATGTACATTTTTTGCGTAGTGAGTTTTTTTCTATCTCTTACGGTTTAGCAGTTAAGCAAAATTCAGTAAAATTCATTCAGAATAAAGAGGCCTTCAGAGGATATTCCCAAAAAATTCGAGATATACATTTTATTTCGGACATATATAGCTTTAATATACCTGATTTTAATATGTTTTATTTGTCAGGTAAATATCTTTAATATACGATATTTTAATAAAAATTGTTAGAGCCATTTTTAAGAAAATTAAAATTTTCGAAATTTGTCCATGTAAAGTGCAGTTTGTGATGTTTTTTTACCTTTTTTTTTTTTTTTTTTTTGAAATACTTCGTGTTGCATCCTTGGAAGATACTAAACCTAAATACCAAGTTTGGTATTTAACGGTCTTTTGTTTTGGGGCTATGCTGTCTACACACACACACACACACACACACACACACACGGACCTTTTTTTAAAAATTCCTTTTTTCGGACTCAGGGGACCCCAAAAACATATATTTCCGGTGAAATCTCGGTATCAAATTTTTGCATTATAATACCTTCTCTATCCCTATGTACATTGTACATATGTGCTAGAGAATGTAAAAAAACAAAAGCAAAGGTTCTGCGTGCGCGCACGTATCTGTGTGTGTGTGTCTGTGTGTGTGTGTGTCTGTGTGTGTGTGTGTCCGCAAAGGTTCATTAAATACGAAATTTGGTATATAGGTCAGCATCTTCCATGGATACAATAAGAAGGTTTTCAAAAACATCCCACAAACCCAAACTACTCCTTTCATAAAAGATTTTTAAAATATTTTGTTTTTCTGAAAAATAGCTCTACAGAGCTTTACTAAAATACAACATCTTTAAGATATTTTATGCCAAATGTATATTTTGAAAGTTCTAGAGAGACCCTCCGAAGCTCTCTTTGCTCTGGAGGACTTTTGTGTAATCAGTAAACTATTAAATTTGGACAAAGTCTTATTACACAAAAAATCTGGTGTGTTCCATTCATATGACTTTCTCTACATCTCTGCAATAAATTATTGTTAAAAAGCATATACTTCTATTTACTTCAAGCTAATCGAGAAAAAATTAACAGAAATGGTCTTATTACTTGCTTCCTTGTAAGTAGAAGTGAAATAAGGGAGTACCATAGATTAAAGTGATAGTCAAAAGCTGGTTGCTATGTGACTGAAAAGAGAAAGTAAGTTTTTTAAAGCTGAAACCAATAACAAGGAATGTCTCGAAAACGATCAACTCCAGGAAAAAAATTGTGTGTTTTATCATGCTTTACATTTATTGTTGAGTAAGGTCTTCGTCATGTGGCGCCTCTACCCATAGTTTTGTTTGAAGAATCGGCCTTTTGAGTCCATTGAGAAGTTACCCGTTCCTCGTTCCATTCTTGTTGCCCATTTCATAAGAATGTTCTTATGTTGTCTTTTTTACTTTCTCTATACGTACTATGCACATTGTGTATAGAGAAGATATTGCACTCCGCCCAAAAATTCGATACCGAGATTTCCCGGAAATATGTTTTAGGGTCCCCTGCATCTAAAAAAATAATTTTCAGAAAAAGGTCCGCGTGTGTGTGTCCGTGTGTCAGTGTGTCCTTGTGTTTGTGAACTCAATAACTCAAAAACGAAAAGTCGGTAAAATACCAAAGTTGGTATTTAAGTTTGGTATCTTCCAGGGATGTGACACGATGATTTTGAAAAGAAAAAAACCCCATCACCAACTACCCCTTTTATGGAACTTTTTCGAAAATTTTGATTTTCTCAAAAATGGTTCTAACAATTGTGATTAAAATGTCGTATATTAAAGATATTTACCTGAAAAATAAAATATATATCATGAATTATTTAGGAAAAGCCTCTGAAGACTAATTTATTCTCGATGAATTTTACGGAATTTTGCATAACTAATAAACCGTACGAGATACACAAAAACTTATCAACAAAAAATGTAGAGCACATTAAAACACACCATTTATGTTATATAACATTTTTTCGTGCAGTTGATCGTTTTTTAGATATTCCTTGTTTTTGCTTTAAAAAAACATACTTTTCTCATACAGGAATGTGTGAACTCGTGTCCATACAAACAAAGGAACTTCAGTGACATAGCAACCAGCTTTTGACTATCACTTTAACCTATGGTACTCCCTTATTTTGCTTCTACTTACAAGAAAGCAAGTAATAAGACTATTTTGTCTATTTTTGCTCGATTAGCAGGAAGTAAATAGAAGCTTGAGCTTTTTTTTATTGCAGAGATGTAGAAAAGTCATGCGAATGGAACACATCAGATTTTTTGCAAGTCGATTTGTCTCTCGTTAGTAGGCCCTTTCTCAATCAACAATTATATTGAATGGCTATCAGACACTTTATATCTGGGGGCGCATGTTTATGGAAGGATGACGCGCCTGCTCAACATATCTGGCAGCGGCTGGCGTACCGTGAGGTTGTCTGCCCGCTGTGTGTGTGTGTGTGTGTAACCGGCTGTACTAGCGAGAAATGTTTTGTTTTGTGTGCTGCTGCATACAGGGTGAAAATTATTTAAACCGACAAACTCTGGGAGGTTGTAGGGGACACCAAAACAAATATTTTTCCTTAATGTCATTTTTTCCTATGAGGATTATTTAAACCGGTGGATGAAGATTTCTCTAACATCAAAAAAACCAACAAACACTTTTGCAGTTTTTATTACAAAGAGACACCAACAAACACTTTTGCATTATTTATTACCAAGAGACAACACATGAACACAACGCAATTACTTAAATTACAGAAGAGGTTCAAAAATGCCTCCATTGACATTTAAACAAAGCTGACACCGACGGATCATGTTCTGTCTAACACGGGCAAAAACTCCAGGAGTGTCGTTAATTGCTCCTGCTGCTGCTACTATCCGGGCAACCAGATCCTCTTCTGATTCAACAGGAGTTCTGTAAACTAGGTTGCGCATCTCTCACTACACAAAAAAAAATCCATAGGGGTCACATCTGGGGATCGAGCAGGCCATGGTACAGGACCACCTCTGCCAATCAATTTTTCTGCAAACTGTCGGTTCAAGAATCGACACACAGGACGACTGAAATCTGCCGGCGCCCCGACACGTTGGAACCACATGCGTTGTCTTGTAGGGAGCGGGACATCCTCCAGCAATTCTGGCAATGCTCTGGCGAGAAAATTGTGATAGTGCCTGTCATTTAATGGCCTAGGTAGGAGTTATGGCCCAATTAAACAGTCCCCAACAACCCCGGCCCACACATTAACGACGAACTGCACTTGATGTGCGCGAGTAACTGTGGCATGTCGGTTATCCTCACTCCAAACATGCGAATTGTGCAAGTTGAATACTCCATCACGCGCAAACGTTGCTTCATCTGTAAACAACACAGAGGATGGAAATGTAGGATGCATTTGACACTGTTCCAGGTACCACTGCGAAAACTGTGCTCTGGGTTCATAATCAACTGGTTCCAGATTGTGGACACGCTGTAGGTGAAACGGACGTAAGTATTGTAAGGACGTTTCTTACATTCGTCTGATTCGTCCCCAAGTTACGCGCAATTGCACGAGTGCTGATAGAAGGATCTCGCTCCACATGCTCCTCAAATTGCAGCGTTCTTACTGTGCGACGGCGTCCCTGTCCAGGTCTTCTGCTAAATGACCCGGTCTCGCGCAGACGTTGGTACACAGCAGTAAACGTCGTATGATGCGGGGTACAGCGATTAGGATATTGTTGTTGATAAAGCCGCTGTGCAGCTCGTCCATTGTGTACTCACTCCAGGTGTATCGCTCCATTAGTAAACAGATACTGTACAGTATGTACACTACACTGGTGGATAAAACAATTCCTACCATCAACAGCAATTGCATTCATGACAACTGAAGGGCGTAATTCGCCCTCTACCGGTTTAAAAATCCTCATAGGAAAACATGACATTAAGGGAAAATATTTGTTTTGATGTCCCCTACAATCTCCCAGAGTTTGTCGGTTTAAATAATTTTCACCCTGTATAGCTACAGTTCTAGTGTCGGCGCGTACACCGGTTGAATTGGGTATCCCTTTCATACCTGTTTTCTAAATCTACAACGGTAATTATGGCAGTTTATAAACGTGTGAATACTATCAAAATTCAGTTTGATACACCAGCGAGTAAACCCACTGCATTAGAAATACACCAGTGGCTAGTAAACTTCTTGGGGCTGCAAGCAGATCAAGTGGATACTCTCCAGCTACATACCAGAGAAAGAGCGATCTATGTGAAACTGATATCAGCGGTATTGTATGATAATCTTCTGGCTCGTTATAAGGATGAGCAGTATTTTACGTATGCCTCCGGAGAAATCACCAACGTGAAAATTACACCTGGTGACCAGCAAACAGTTAATGTTCGAGTGTTTAACTTGCCCTCCGAGGTGCCACTCACAGTGTTATCCCAGGAATTGAGTAAATACGGTACAGTGTATGACATACGCCGAGAAAAATGGGGTTCTCAGTATCTTCTACCGTCCAACAATGCGTACATGCAGTGAGGATGGGGTTGAAACGTAATATACCAGCTAGTTTGATAATCGATTCGTATTTGATGGCCATTAGTTACATCGGTCAACCACAAGCTTGTCACCTGTCACGACACTACGTATTTGAAAGCAGCTTGTCCGCTTCGTGCAACGCGGCTTCCCATAAATCCCAGGAATCGACCGGTCACTTTCAGCGAGGCGGTGGGTGCTGTCACATCTTCTCCTGCTGGGGATCAGGAACCACCGTCCATTACGACGGGCAACTCTGCCGTGGAACCGACTTCTGTGAATGTCTTACAGCAATCTTCAGTTGCCGACAGTAACATTCCGACAGTGGAGGAGACACCGATGGTTGCTGAGAAGCCCAAACATGCAAACGAGGTTAAGCACTCAACACCCATTGATGAGCCACGGGAACTGTTGGAACCCCCTTCTGGAGCTGCTATATCGGCCGACTCTCAGGACGAAGCTATGGAAGCATTCAGTGATGAAGAGCTGGAGTTGTCGGCGAGTGAGATATTGCACTTGCGGCAGAAGGGTTGTTCTTCCCTGTCCAGCCGTGACCCTCGGCTACGAGGTCAGTACCGGCGATTGGAGGGAGAATTTATCTCGGTGCGACAGTCTCCGCAGGACGTACCACAATTATTAAGTTCCACTCAAACGCGAGGCAAAGAGAGGACCTAGAGTCTGGTAAGCGGCCGGCAGCGGATGATAGAGATAGTTTTGAGGATCTCCAACGCTCATCTAAACTTACTAAGGATGATGCGTACCTGGAAACTGACAACTGATGTGCTTTGGTTCTGTGGTGATAACCGCTATTCTCATCTGGCGCCGTCTCCAATACAAATACTCTTCATTTGGATGCCTCTAGGTCTGCAAATGTGGGCTTCGCTTAACGTTAACGGCTTGCGACAGGTGGTTAAACAAACTCTTTTACGGGACTTCTTGATCAGTAATGACATAGATCTGTGCTTCTTACAAGAGGTGAATATTTGTAATCTGGACTTCTTGTATGGCTTCGATTACGAGACTAATCTTGGTCCTGAGGGTACTGGTACAGCAATTGTTTACCGGCAAGGACTACATGTACACAACTTTGAGTACCATCCTTCCGGTAGGGCTATTTCGGCTCTATTTGATAACGTTACTTTCGTGAATATCTATGCCCCTGCTGGTAATAATAAAAGGAAACAACGAGATGATTTTTTTCGGCAAGACCTCCTGCCGCATATACAATCCGGAGCACCCTTTGTGATTGTGGGTGATTTTAATTGTACGCTGGCGCCTAAATATCAACGAGGAGCCTTCAATGGGTGTATTACTTTGCAGCAATTGGTGGAACAACTAAGCCTGAAGGACACCTGGGAGCATCTGTATGGCGACGAAGTCCAATTTACCTTCGTGAGAGGACAATCAGCTTCGAGGCTGGACCGTATGCATGTTTCGGTTGAGCTGATACCACGCATTCATCGCACGGAAATTGTGCCCATATCCTTTAGTGACCATGACCTGGCAAAGGAGCGTAAACATGGGCGCCAGAAGATTAGCACACAACTAGATGTGGGTGGTGCCCGAGTTTCCACCACGCCAGGAATTCTTCAAGCAGTATAAGACTTCTACAGACAACGATTGTCAGGACCCACAGATTACTCCCACACCGCAGAGAAGTATATGTCCGACTTTGTTCCCGTTGTCCCGGAGGAGTTGCATTAGGATTCAATGCCAATTGCGGCATCGGAGTTGTTGGAAGTGATTTAGGCATCCAAAATGCATGCATCCTCTGGACCTGATGGCCTACCATATGAATTTTACAAGCACTGTTGGCCTTATATTCGGAAGAAAGTGCTTCAAGTGTTCCAGGAAATGTGGGATGCAGAGAGCGCACCACCTACTTTTGCGCACGGTATAATCGTGCAGATTCGGAAGAGTGCTCGGCCGCAGACACCACGGGATTTTCGACCAATCACGTTATTGAATTGTGATTACAAGTTATTTATGAAAATCATTGGTGCTCGTATGCAAAACATACTCCCACATATGATTAGTGAGTTCCAGGTTGCATTACATAAAGGAGCGACCATTCACCATACGTTGGGTGCTGTGAGAGACTGTATATTGCATTGTACACAGGACGAGAAGTCTGCTGCTATCATAAACTTAGATCTCGAAAAAGCCTTCGACAGTGTTGTTCACGAGGGGTTATGGAAACGATTGGAGGTTTTGAACATTCCTCAAAAGCTTATAAACCTAGTAAGAGCCCTGTATGGTGTTGCGTCCTCCAAAGTATTCTGCAATGGATTTTTAACGGCGGCTATTCCAGTTAAACGCTCCGTGCGCCAAGGTTGTCCCATGTCAATGATATTGTTCGCCCTGTATGTTGATCCGTTGCTTCGACGACTGCAATCTACTCTTACTGGAATTGATGTGTATGGCCAGAGACTTGCGGTGCGAGCATATGCAGATGATGTTACTGTGATGGTTACCACACTCCAAGATGTTCTTCGATTGAGGGATTGTTTACAGTACTATAAGAATAGTACTGGCATGAGCTTTAATTTGCGGAAGTCTGAAATATTAGAGGTTGGAATACGGCCTCCCGATATCTCAGCTTTAGGTATTCCTGTTGTGCAGCGAACAACGATTTTGGGGATCTACTTCAGTGACGACGTGGCAGACATGAGGGAGTACAGTTGGACCTCTCGCATTAATGTCTTACGTGTTGTCATGTATAATCAGAAAACCCGGTTGTTGAATTTGGTACAGCGGATATGGTTCTGTAACTGCTTTGCGTTGAGCAGAATTTGGTTCCTTGCTCATGTTTTACCTCCGACGAAACGTCATTGCCAAAGAATTGAACAGGTAATGGGTTATTTTATTTGGACTGGGAAGCTCTACCGCATTGCGCGTACCCAACTGCGTCTCCCTAAGAGCCAGGGCGGCTGGGTATTACTGGATGTGGCTCTACAGTCCCAGGCATTGCTCCTTAAACTACTTCTGTTTGCCTTGGATGATAAAGGTGACCCTGTGGATGTCGTATTACAACAACAGAATGCATCGTTTTGGACTCAGGGAGAAAGTGACAAGGTTCCCCAGTGTTTCATGCAACGTACCATACATTCAGTGCGTTACCACCGGAGAAGGTCGCTCATGGTGATTTTAGTTCTGTGAAAAATGTTTATGCTTCTTTTCGGCGACCTGTTGCTGTTACCCAACATGTCCAAGAGAAATATCCTCATTTGCCTTGGAAACGTATTTGGAGGATTTTAGCATTCCGCACATTAATGTGGAATGGATAGCGGTAACATATGAAGTGGTCAATGAAGTTCTTCCTACGGCAGACAAATTATATCGACCATTTCCAGAAATTGCCCAATTTGCCATGCAGCGGATTCCCTTCCACGTCGCTTGCTCGAATGTTCCGGTAAAGCAGCCATATGGACTTGGGTTTTGGGAAAATGTCCCAATTGGATACCTGGCGGTTGGAACCCTTCACCAATCGACATGTTACATATGAATCTGCTGAAGCTGCATCCCCCATTGCACAATTCTCTTATTTGGTTGTTAATGGGCACCTTTACATGGTTACAGACGATGGACAACCCCGCTGACCAAACTCAGGCAATTTTTCTACACTGAGAGATGGAAACTGATCCAGAAACGCCAGACCGCGCCTTTCCAACCATGGCTCCTAAAAATGATACACACTTGAAATTTTCCTGCATCAAATCCTTCCTGACCGATTACATAAACACTTACAATAAAAAAAAAAAAAAAAAAAAAAAAAAAAAACTTAGCTTAATATAATTGGTCCCCAAGGACAAAAAACAAATATAGTTTCTTCTTTCTTTTTCACATTTAGTCATTTGGCAACAGTAAAATAGAAAAAAAATAAAAAAAATATCCTGGTACGAACCGGCTGGTTTGATTCCCTAAAAAAAAAGACATAAATGTGACACGGCCGAAGGCTGACAGTTGCTTCGAGAGGCATCAACGTGAGGAAAGGAACGCGCCTGAAGCATGCGCATTAGGCGATGCCTTCTTCATACCACTCACAACTCTCTTTGCTCAATGGGTGAAGTGTATATAAGAGACCTGCGTTCAAATTGTCAGTCCATCGGCAGTTCACCAGAAAATCAGTCTTTAATTACTATGGCAGGAATTCCGCCGGGAACTAGTCGAATCTTCACGAGCCCTCGCCATTGAAGGCTTAGGTCATATTCAGCGCTATTCCGACGGGCTGCTTAAGGGTACAATGAAAGTGTCAAAAATG
Source organism: Hymenopus coronatus (assembly GCA_030762935.1). Taxonomy (NCBI): domain Eukaryota; kingdom Metazoa; phylum Arthropoda; class Insecta; order Mantodea; family Hymenopodidae; genus Hymenopus; species Hymenopus coronatus. Next base: position 45,046,852 of record CM060883.1, read on the forward strand.
TCAATTTTCGTTTTTAGCATAGTTAATTCTCTGAAGCTTACCGCTTCAAAAATATATACTTTTAATATAATGCGTCCAATTTTTAGCATTTAAATGTCTTTTTAAACATGGCGCGCAATCTTTTAAATGCTCGCGGACAGAGCGCCACAGACCCTTTTTCTGAATTTTCAATCTTTCTGCTTTCTAAGATGATAGAAACTTGAGGGAAATTTTTATGCTGAGCGAGCTGCCTAACAGCCTACAAAGCAAGCCGGGACCAATAGCAGGAATGCTGAGAAGCAGAAAGAGTCGAGGAATAACGATTCATATGATTATGGCCCTAGAATGTATTGAAGAAAATCAGATTATCATTGCAAATTTTTGAAGTTCAATTTTCTAGTAACCGTAAGAGATAGACAAAAACCTACTATACAAACAATTTAGGTCTTGTTAAAATACACAAATTATTTCATATACATTTTTCTCGTGTAGCATACCATTTTCGAGATATTTATTGTTTAATAGTTTCAGTTGTGAAGTTCTTATACTGTTCCTAGGCGGGAGTGTCCGTTTTTCCTTTGTTCTACTCCTGGCCAAGAAAAGAAGCGATTTGCGAAGACAATCGCATAACGACAGCTTTTAAAACATTTGACTATTGGTTTAGCCTAGTGTATTCCCTTATTTTCTTCCTACTTATACGGAAATAATAATAAGAATATTGTGCTAGTGGGTTCAAGTCCCGCCTTGGGCATGGGTGTTATATCTTTGTGTAAATGTGTGTGTTTAAAAAGTAAGAAAACAGCAATCCAGTAATACGGCAAAAACAAGGTAAAAAAAGTAAATAAAAGTAGGGTATGCAGTGCCGGAGTCCCGATCAGACTCCAGTATTGTATTAAAAAAAATGAGTACCTCGATTGGCAAGGTGCAGAAAGAAGAATTATCTTATGTAAGAAGTTTGTAGAACAGCTAGATAAAGTCATGTGAGTGTAACACATCAGATTTTTTCAAGTAAATTCCCCTCTCCAAAATTATAATTTTTAAACGTAAAGTTTTGCAGATAAAAGCATACATTTTCCACTAGCAAAATGACGATTCTTGTTGTACATGACACAAAATTATCATGAAAATGTACTTCCTGATATGTGATGGATTAAATTTGACAGTTAAAGCCTTACAACCACACTAACTTGTACACTCAAACCAGGTGCTTCGATGTCCTCACGAAACGTCAACATATATGGAGCCTTAGCACAGTTGAAGAATGAAACTCTTAATAGAATAAATTTAATTTGGATCTTATAACTACGAGGACCGTTTTTTTTCAACCTCCGATAAGCTATAAATAAAAGACAAGTTTATAGAAAACAATTATTTTATTACTAAAAGTTTTGTACACTTATGGTTACTTTTCAACATAATCACCGAAAAGATTGACACATTTATCGTACCTGTGCACAAGCTTTGTAATACCCGCTTCAAAAATGTTGCCACCAATGATTTTAAATGAGCATTGACATTGTTTTGAAGATGTTCGTACTTTACGACGTTTGCGGAGAATCGTTCAAAACAAACGAAGAGCAATGCTGACTTCAGGAATTGTGTTGATCCATGACAACGCTCGTCCACACACTGCTGGCACAACCCATCGGCTCCTTGAACAATTTCAATGGGACATTTTTGATCATCCACCGTACAGTCCTGACCTGGCACCCAGCGACTTTCACCTTTTCCCTGAACTGAAGACGTGGGCAGCACTTTCAAACCAACGAAGATAATAAAATGACTGTTTTCTATGAATTTGTCTTTTATTTATAGTCTATCGGAGGTTGAAAAAAAAAACGACCCTCGTATTTGGAGCAACTTACAAGTTAACGAGCACAAGCTTAAATAGAGAAGGTCTGATTTTCTGGAGCTTGCCTAGTAATACATTTGAATTTGTTGTTTCAATAATATAAATACTCAGTTAACTTGTAAGTGCAATTCTGCATGAAATTGCTACTTATATTCATTTTCTAAAATACAGGAATATAATACTTCACTTCCATTATACAAATTAAGTAACGACTGTTAAGATAATTTAATATACTCTTTTAATTTGTTAATTAACTAGATATTGTTTAACCACACAGTGCTTCATTGTGTAAATATATTCTAATTGTGTTTGGATAGAATCCTAACCTGCCTCTTTTTAATAACTCAGTATAAATGTGAAACATAATAAAGGCAAGTGCATTGAATTGCTCATATTTACCAACTTGCATTCAAGCATATCGTTCACGTAGACCGTGTGAAAGTGCTATAGAGCATATAGAAGCACACAGGCACGCATGTACACACAAGTATTCATACGTACAAATATTTTCTCTTTAATTGGATAGGTCAGACTGAAAAATTCAATGCCATAGCCGGTATTTCAACCATGGATCTCCCGGTCTCTGGCCGGTTGCTCTACCACAGAGCTACCATAGCAATATGCCGGCATGACATTGAATTTCTCAACTGACTCACATGCTTCCCTGTAAACCACAAGGTGGTCAAACTAACAGTTGGCTATACTTTGCTCCTGGGACTTACACAATTTTGAGAAGCCATTGGGGTTGTCATCTCAAAATAATTTGAGATCACCTTATTCCCGAAAATTCAAGATTTAATGATAGTTACTTGAGAAATAAAATTTATTATACGATATGTTAATCTAAACCATTAGAGCCATTTTTGGGAAAAACAAAATGTACGAAAAATTTTCCATGTGAAGGGTAGTTGGATGTGAGGGGATTTTTTTTTGAAAATGTGTTGCATCCTAAGAGGATACTGACCTTAAATATCAAGTTCGGGAGTAAACGAACTTTTCGTTTTTGAATTATGCTGCCTACAGACACACACACACGCGGACATTTTTCTAAAAATGTTTATTACTTTCTCTATACGCACTATGTACATAGTGTATAGAGAAGGTATTGCACTCCACCCAAAAATTCGATACCGAGATTTCACCGGAAATATATGTCTTAGGGTCCCCAATATCCAAAAAAAGCATTTTCACAAAAAGGGTCCTGTGTGTGTGTGTGTCCGTGTGTCCGTGTGTCAGTGTGTCCGTGTGCCTGTGAATACGATTACTACAAAACGAAAAATAGTATTCAAGTTTAGTATCTTCCAGAGATGCGACACGAAGATTTTGAGAAAAATCCCCCCACCCCCAACTACCCTTTACATGGAACTTTTTTCGAAAATGTTGATTTCCTCAAAAATGGCTCTAAAGATATTGATTAAAATTTCGTATATTAAACATATTTACCTGACAAATAAAATATATATCTTGAATTTTCTAGTAATAGCCCCTGAAGAGTAGTTTATTCTGGATGAATTTTACGAAATTTTGAATAACTGCTAAACCGTAAGAGATGGACAAAAACTTACTACACAAAAATGTAGGTCACGTTAAAACACACAATTTATGTTATATAAACAATTTTCGAGAAGTTCGTCGTTTTTGAGACTTTCCTTACTTTTGGTTTCTGCTATGAAAAACTTGAATTTTTCTCCTACAGGAACTTGTCAACTCCGATCCATATAAACAAAGGAACTTCATTGACATAGCAACCAGCTTTTTACTATCACTTTATTTCGCTTCTACTTACAGGGAAGCAAGTAATAAGACTATTTCTGCTCATTTTTTCTGATTAGCATAAATTAATAGAAGTATAAGCTTTTTAAGAATAATTTGTTGCAGGGATATAGAGAAAGTCAGGTGAATGGTACACATCAGACTTTTTTTGAATTGAGAGGGTCTTGAAGCATATATTTCCGCTGAAAGCTCAGTATCGAATTTTAGGATGCAATACAATACCTTCGCTATACACTATGTACACAGTACGTGTAGAGAAAGTAAAAATGTCTATCGCGGGCTCAGAATAACCTCATTCTATCTGAGGTTTTTTTCTCAAAATAGAGATTTTTACTCTATTGAGTTGAGTGTTATAACTATTATCAATATGAAGAATATGTTAATATTTCAAATATTCAGCGTTATAAACAATATTACAAAATTCTAATTGCAAATTGTTGCTTTTATAGAACAAGAAGATTGTATTTTAATGTGGTTACTTCTATCATGTAAAACAATATACGCAAATTCTATAATCAGCAATTCTATGGTGAAGGATGGAATATAGCATTATTCATTTACCTTTTCAGAAGACGATAATTTCCTAACTAATGAAAAAATCTTATGTGTACCATTCACATAAATTTCTTTAGCTATTCCACAAACAATTCTTACAAAAGATTATTCTTACATCTATTTCATGTTAATCGAAATAAACAAGAGTAGAAATAGTCTTATTACTTGGTTCCTTGTAAGTAGAAGCGAAATAAGGGAGCCCATTAGGCTAAAGCGAAAGTCACACCTTTTAACTCGGTTCTCTTTTGCTGCATTCCTGGGAGTAAAATAAAGAAAGATGAAAAGAAGGTTGACTTCCAGCTTGAGAAAAATTAAAGTAGTTTAAAATTCAAACCAATAACAGGGAATATCTAGGAAATGCTCAATTCCACGAAAAAATATACATGGCATAAATTGTGTGTTTTAACGATATCGAAATTATTCAGTAGTATATTTTATCTATCTTTTTCAGTTAACGAGTTATAAAAAAGTCATCAAGAATGAAAATATCTTCAGAAGCTGTTTCAAAAAAATTGAATACATTTCGTTTGTCATGAAAATATCTTAAACATATCAGATTTGAATAAAAATATTAGTGACAATCAACATTTTCGAAAAATATTCCACGTAAAGGGAAGCTGAGTTGGGGTATTTTATTTAAAATATTTGTGTTGCATCCTTGGAGGACACTAAACTTAAATAGCAAGTTTGGAATTTAAACGAATTTTTGTTTTTGAGCTATGCTGTCCAAAGGCACCTACATCCACACATGCATACACTCACACAGACAGAATTTTTTTCTAAAAATGCTTTTTTGGGTTCAGGAAATCTCAAAAAATGTATTTCCAGTGAAATCTTGGTATCTAATTTTTGGATTTAATACAGTACCTTCTCTACCTACTATTTACGTTGTATATAGTGCAAGAGAAAACAAAAATCCCCTGCTGAACAGTTGAAAAGTAGACAACGTAAATTAGGAGCTAAAGTAAATGCATTTTAATCGTGAAATAATTGTCACATTCTGGAACATTTAAGCAAAACAAATATTCTGTTTAACTTATTAGCGTCAATATGTTTCTCGCTTATATTTCATATTCTGTGATTTAGTCTGGTAGCTGTTTTCGCTGCTTTTTCCATTTATAAATTTTGATTTGTATATTACAAACAATAATTACTTTCCATTACGGAGCAAAAGGAAGTCCTTCTCGCTATATCATGTTTAAATTTTACTCATGTAATTAGCGCTAGCTTAATTTTTAAACAGAAACAAAAAAAAAATAATAATTACCACTGAATGTATTTCCAATATTCAATCATCACCAGAAAATCTTTCGCTGAAGTACCAAAAAAGCTTGAAATCTCTTGTCACTTGTTTTATATTAGGGCTCTTGACAGTCTAATACCGTTTCCACGGTAACTGTTCGTCGTTCATCTGTTTTTCTCTCTAATTGCACCGCCAGTCACTTGCACGTCCCAAAACACAAATCTTCTTCAACTAATCTCTTGCCTACCAATGTTTTGTTTTACACCACGCGCGGGTGCTATAGACCTAGTGACGTATGCTTAAGCTTCGTTCACACTGACGAAGAAAATAAGGTAAGAGTTCTAGACCTATTTTCATACGATGTTTACGTCTTTGTGTTATTCTTGTTCTTATTCTTCTTATTATTATTACGTAGTAGTATTATTAGTATCATCATTATCATCATTATTGGTCTGATAACTCATGTGGTTAGGCGCTGGCCTTCTGAACATACGGTTGCCCACCTAACCCACAACGATGGTTTTAAGTGTGCTTAAAAGTGACAGCCCCATGTCAGACTTACTGGCATGTTAAAGAATTCCTGCGGGATGAAACTCCGGCATACCGGCAGCACTTATATGATCTTGGTATTAGACAGCGTCGTTAACAAACAAAATAAATACATAATTATAGATAATGATAAATAGTAATTAATAATTATAATTAGTACAATATTAAACAGTAGATAATTAATAATAAATAATTAATAACAATAATAAGTAATAATAAATAAGAATAATAGCATTAATAAGAACAATAACAATGATAACTATTATTATTATCATTATTGAGTTTTTATACCCTAGAGGTCTAATCTTAAGCTGCATTTACATTGACAAGAATAAAGTTAGGAGCCCTAGTCGTATTTCCATTATAATTATTATTATTATTATTATTATTGTACGGGTATTTCAACTCTTAAATTGAGTAAAGAGCATCGTTACGATGTTTCAATGATCGGTTTCGAATTTCTAGTTCATGAGTCCGCCACTATGCGCCATGGTGACGAGAGATCAACTAGACGCCCACAGATGGTGCTGTAGGACTTGTGGACTTGAAATGTCGCAGAGTTCTGCCTAGAAAATGTCTCCTTTCAATGTATGGGATTATTTCACGTGCAAGCAAACATTACATGGAACCTCCGGCTTAAGTTCCCTTCCGAGGGAAACCAAGCTAAGGATTTTGGAGTCCGAAAAAAGCCATCAAACTCTGATAGATATGAACCTGCAATTCTGAGTTTAGAGACCACTACTGCACCACGGAGATCGACTATTGTTAATGTTATGAGGAACAGTAAATGAAAATACCTTATATAGATCATATTTTAATTAAACTCACTGGAGTGATCTTTTAAAAAATCCCAAAGCTATGGAAACACAAAATGTGAAGAGTTGTTTAGATAGTGGACTTATTTGGAAAAACTTTGTATTACATCTTTAGAAAGTATTGAACTTAAATAACAAGATTGGAATTTATAGATATTTCTTAGCAAGTTATACCTATCACAAACACACACGCACGCACGCGCGCGCACACACACACACACACACACACACAGTTATCTCCTACACTCGAAGATTTTTCTAAAAATATGATGTGTTCCATTCATATGACTTTCTCTACATCTCTGCAACAACTTATTGTTAAAAAGCTTATGCTTCTATTTACTTCAAGCTAATCGAGAAAAAATAGTGTTATTACTTGCTTCCTTATAAATAGAACCGAAATAATGGAGTACCATAGGTTACAGTGATAGTCTAAAGCTGGTTTCTATGAGACTGAAGTTTCTTTGTTTGTATAGACAGATTGACAAATTCCTGTATGAGAAAATGTAAGCTTTTAAAGATGAAACCAAAAACAAGGAATATCTCAAAAAATATGAACTCCAGAAAAAAATGTATGTAATAATTGTGTGCTTTAACGTACTCTACATTTTCGTGTGATAAGTTCTTGGCCATCTCTTACGGTTTAGCAGTTAGGCAAAATTCCGTAAAATTCATGCACAATAAAGTAATCTTCAGAGGCTATTCCCAGAAAATTCAAAATATACATTTTACTTGTCAGGTAAATATCTTTAATATACGATGTTTTAATCAAAATTGTTTGAGTCATTTTTGAGAAAATCAAAATTTTAAAAAAAGTTAGTTTGGGGTCGGGAGATTTTTCTCAAAATCTTCGTGTCGCATCCCTGGAAGATACTAAAATTAAATACCAAGTTAGGTAGGTATTTTACCGAATTTTTGTTTTATCATGTTCCAGACACAAATACATTCGGACCTTATTCTGAAAATGCTTTTTTTGGATACAGGGGACCGTGAAACATATATTTCCGGTGAAATACCGGTATGGACTTTTTCGGTGCAGTGCAATACCTTCTCTATACATTATGTACATAGCACCTGGAAAGAAAGTAAAAAGGGTATCCTCAAACATCTTTTTGATGTTGAAACTTTAATTGTCATAAATACATCCTAGAGATGTGCAAGTGGGCGAGACTAATAAATTGCTACGAAGCACGGATATCGTATTTGCAATTGTTGAGATGTTATATAAACATTTTAAGGGGAAATAAAAGTGCTATTTTAGCGATTTTGTTAAAAAGTTTTGATTTTGGGCGCAGAAATGCACCATAATTTAAAGTTTATTTTTACATTTGATTCACCTAGGGAGAATACAACAGATATTTTTGGTGGCATTTTAAGATTGCGCTGCTTATGTTATTCTCAAAGTCAATTGGTTTCAGTTTTCTTTTTGTTATTTTGAAATATTAAAATATTTTTCCAACAAAAATGCGACTAGTGGTCTGAAGATTTTTCATAAAGTACTATATAATGTGCATAATAAAATGTCTAGTTAAATATTTTAGTGGCCATATATTAGTTTTAAAAAATTACTTCATTGTTTTTGCATGATTTTACGATACAAAATGTTTCCTTTAAATGTGTCTGCTATAGGAACGTTTCAACTAGACAAATATATTAAGGAATTTAATTACAAAAATGGTGCATGTAGCGGAATATCTGCAGGAAAAGACAGATTTTTATGTTAGCTAATTACCGAATAAATTAATATATTCATAATGACAACACATATTTCAATTCTATTTTAATGTTTAATGATCTAACATTAAAATATATTATGTACATCAATTTACAATTATTGAAATAATAGGTGGTTCCTTTAAATAGATAATAGGAATAAAATAATGAGCTGAATTATAAAACCCAACATTTTTAAGCTCACCTATTCATTTGCTAAATAGCTACAGCGCTCGCTTATATACCTGTTGGAAATTTTTATAGAGTTTCAGAACGTTCGAGTGGCGGGGAGAATGGAAAACTCTAAAGCATTCTAGTTATTCGTCGATAGCACTTACCCTGTGCGAGCTAGTTCCGCGTCTATTTCTGTTTAGCTCTTCAACTGTTCGGTCAATCGGCGACAAACTCCCGATAAACCTGAGTCAGAACCACCGTCACAGTATATTCTGCTATGAAGTTATTTAGAATACAGTACCTCCTTTAGCTGTCATAGGTAAGTGTAGAGGAAATAAAAATATTATTCCTTTAAAACCGGAAAATGCACAAAGCATTAGTTGTAACAAACATTCAAACTTATATTTACTTTTTATACTTAGTTTATAATAATATTTATTTGTTTCTATACATCATACGGACTAGAAAGGAAGAAGAAGAAGTGGAAGTTAGGCGTTGTTTCACAGAATACAAAGAGGTCAGCACCCGCTGCGCAGCATGTTAAACAAATGAACGCTGCAACTTTGGAAGCCGTTGCTTCAAACTTTGCTGTTACGTAATAATACAGAGTAATTAGCTAATGTGTGCGCTGGGGCCGCCGGGAGGGGGAGGTACCACAAGCCCTGTCTCAGAAACCTTCTGTTTTCATAGCAACAAGCCCTCGTTGCTTCTGAGCCCTTTATCCTCTTGATGTATCTACATTCAGCAATCTGGTGTCGAACTCCAGTCCTTGGAAATGTAATACGTGTGCGCACCGAACAGCTTCCAAAAACTCCGATGTGATCCATTCACATGACTTTCTCTACATCTCTGTAACAAATTATTGTTAAAAAGTTTATGCTTCTATTTACTTAATGCTAATCGAGAAAAAAAAAAATTAGCAGAAATAGTCTTATTACTTGCTTCGTTGAAAGTAGAAGCGAAATAAGGGAGTACCATAGGTTAAAGTGATAGTCAAAGCCGGTTGCTATGTGACTGAAGTTCCTTTGTTTCTATAGAGTGGAGTTGACAAATTCCTGTATGAGAAACATATACATTTTTCATAGCTGAAACCTAAAACAAGTAATATCTCAAAAACAATCAAGTCCATGAAAAAAGTGTATGTTGCATAAATTGTGTGTTTTAATGTGCTCTACAGTTTTTGTGAAGTAAGTTTTTGTCTATCTCTTACGGTTTAGCAGTTATGCAAAATTGCGTAAAATTGACCCAGAATAAAGTGTTCTTCAGAGGCTATTCCCAGAAAATACAAAATATACATTTTATTTCTCTGGTAAATATCTTTAATACACGATATTTTAATCAAAATCGTTAGAGCCATTTTTTATAAAATCAAAATTTTCAAAAAAAGTTCCATGTAAAGGGTAGTTTGGGGTGGGGGATCTTTCTCAAAATCTTCGTGTCGCATCCCTGGAAGATACTAAACTTAAATACCAAGTTTGTTATTTTACCGACTTTTTGTTTTTGAGTTATTTTGTTCACAGGCACACGGATACACTGACACACGGACACACGGACACACACACACACACACGGACCTTTTTCTGGATGCAGGAAAACCTAAAACATATATTTCCGGTGAAATCTCAGTATCGAATTTTTTGGTGGAGTGCAATACCTTCTCTATACACTATATACATAGTACGTATAGAGAAAGTAAGAATTCTTCTTCTGTCTACTTCATTCTAATCGAGATAAAAATCAGCAGAAGTGCTTGCTTGTAAGCAGAAAGAAAATAAGGGAGTACACTAGGCTAAAACACATTAAAAGCTGGTTGCCATGTGGATGAAATCCGTTTCTATGCATTGCCTAGAGTTGACAAATAACCACATGTTATAAGTTTTAAGTATTTTAAAACTGAAGCCAATAACAAGCAATATCTTAAAAATCATCTGCTCAATGAGAAGAATGTAAATGACATAAATTGTGAATTTTAACGAGCTCTACATTCTTACGGTTTACTAGTTATGTAAAATGCAGCAAAATTCATCCAGAATAAAATAGGTGTTCCGAGGCTATTCCCAGAAATTTCAAGATATACGTTTTATCTTCTGTATAAATACCTTTAATATACGGTATTTTAAACAAAATCATTATAGTAATTTTTGAGAAAATCAAAATTATCGAAAATTGTTCCATGTATTGTATACCAAGTTTGGTATTTTACCGACTTTTCGTTTTTGAGTCACCGTGTTCACAGACACACGAACACACACAAACAAACGCTCATGCACATGAACCTTTTTCAAAAATTGATCTTTTTGGATACAGTGGACCCTAAAACGCCAATTACCGGTGAAACCTAGCAATCGAAATTTTGTGTGCAATACAATACCTTCTCTATACTCTATGTACATAGTACGTGTAGAGAAAGTAATAGTACGTAGTTCTCTCTTTCTTATTTGTTATGATATGCCTTTAACCCAATGCATCTGAAAAAACTTAAAACCGTTATTATTATTATTATTATTATTATTATTATTATTATTATTATTATTATTATTATTATTATTATTATTTTTATTTAATTTTATTTTAAAAGCTGGTCCTATGTGGCAGGTTTTACTCTTTGTTTGACCAGGAGAAAGAAAAACGAACGACGAGAGCCCATTTGAGGAAAATATAAGGATTTTAAAACTGAAATAAAAGGAATAATTCGGAAATTCTCAACTACATAAATTGTGAGATTTGAGGAGATCTACGCTTTTGTTTGGTTAGTATTTGTCAATATCTTACGCTTTACCAGGTTATACAAAGCTTCTCCAGAATGAAAGCTTTAGAGGGACTACTGCCAAAATAATTAAGATATACATTTTATTTGGCAGTTCAACAGCTTTAATATATCGAATGCTAGTCAAAATCGTGACTCATATTTAAAAAAAAAACAAATTTTCGAAAAATCTTCCAAATATAGGGCAGTTTGAGATGCGGGGATTTCACCAAATGAAATCAGTATCTTGGTACATACTGAACTGAAATACCAAGTTTGGTATTTTTGAATTATGCTGCGCTTAGACACAGGCACACGCGCGCGCACACAGATACAAATACGCGGTTCAATTTCTAAAAATCATATGTGTACCATTCACATCACTTTCTCTATATCTCTGCAACAAATTATTATTGTTAAAAAGTTTATGCTTCTATTTACTTCATTCTAATCGACAAAAATCAGCAGAAATAGTCTTTTTACTTGCTTCCTTGCAAGTAGAAGCGAAATAAGGGAGTATCACAGGTTAAAGTGATAGTCAAAAGCTGTTGCTATGTGACTGAAGTTTCTTTGTTTGTATGGACACGCGTGGATAAATTCCTGTATGAGAAATGTATACATTTTTAAAGCTGAAATCAAAAACAACGAATATCTCAAAAACGATTTACTCCACACAAAAAAATTATACAACATAAATTGTGTGCTTTAATGTGCTCTACATTTTTGTGGAGTAAAATTTTGTCCATTTCTTACGGTTTAGCAGTTATGCAAAATTCCGTAAAATTCATTCAGAATAAAGTAGTCTTCAGAGGCTATTCCCAGAAAATTCAAGATATACATTTTATTTGTCATAAAATATATTTAATATATGATGTTTTAATGAAAGTCGTTAGAGCCATTTTCGAGAAAATTAAAATGTTCGAAAAAAGCTCCATGTAAAGGGTAGCTTAGGGTGGGGGGATTTTTCTCAAAATCTTCGTGTCATATTCCAGAAAGACACTGAACTTAAATATCAAGTTTGGTATTTAACGGTGTTTTCGTTTTTGAGTTATATTGTCCACAGACATACACATCCATAGGACCTTTTTCCAGAAATGCTTTTTTTTTTTTTTTTTTTTGTATTCAGGGGGACCTAAAGATTTATTTCCGGTGAAATCTCGGTATCTAATTTTTGGGTGCATTACAATACCTTCTCAATACAATATGAACATAGTAAGTGTAGCTAAAGTAGAAAGCGATGTTCTGTAGCATCAACCCTTTTTGCACGTAACTGAACGTACACCGTCAATTTGCTGTAAATGCTGCTATATTTGACTGAGGGTAATTCTTCATTCGTGCAGCTAAATTTTCCAGATGTGTTGTACGTATTCACTTGTTTGTATGCCGCAGTTTGTCGCTCGCGTATCGAAGCGAATGTGTTGTTGTTTACCAAGGAAATAAAATCGCCATTCCCTGGTCCAGAACAATTGGTGTGGCCATAATCTGAACGTAATCCTGGGCTACCCGGTATCTCTGGCTAGCGTCCAGTTCCGGCTAAGCCCTCCAGGGTGCAGGCTGGTCGCGATAACCGCCCACCACCGATCCGATATAGCTTACCCACCACTTAACTTTTATTTTATGTTTTTCTTCCTTTACCTCTTCCTACTGTTTATCCTTAACTCTTTCTTTCGTATTTGTTCCTTCCTTTATCTATTTACTTATTCTACATTTTGATTTGTCCAGTTCGTTCTTTGTATTTCACTCACGACTTCGTCACAAAATTTATTTTCTGATAAATATATCTTTGAGATTCGTATTGTATCTTCCTGTAACTCAATTTTCATTTTTTACTCCATATACAAGCACAGTAAGAAGAGGAAATATCGTATTTCACCAAAAAATTCGATACCGAGATATTATCGGAAGTACACGTTTGAGAAACCCTTAATAAAAAAAAAAAAATATATATATATATGTGTGTGTGTGTGTGTGTGTTTAATTCACTTGACCTTCCCTCTCTTTTTTGTAGTGTTTAACGCCCGCTTTTACTACTTCTGTCACCACAGGCGGTGACATTGTTAACACATGTAATGAAAATGGAGCACTGCAATGGGATGGCGTGGGGGTGGGGGCATACCGGACATCCCGGAGAAAACCCGCCCCTGCACCGCTTTTCCAACTACAAATCGCACATGCTTGGGATCGAACTAGGGCCGTCTAGGTGAGAGGCGAGTGGTCTAACCACTCGGCCACGGCGCGATCCAGACTTCTCCACTTCTCTGTAACAAATTATTGTTAACAACTTCAGGCTAATCGAGCTAAACCCTAGCAGAAACGGTCTTATTATTTAGCTCCTTGTAAGTAGAAGGGAAATAAGGGAATACACTAGGCTAAACTGAAAGTGACATGTTCTAAAATGTGGTTGCTTTGGGATTGAAATCCATTTCTTTCCCAGGATCGTCAAGTTCCTCTATGAGAAAAGTTTTAAGTGTTCTAAAACTTAAACGAATAACAAGGAATATCTTCTTGTATGGAGAAAGTATGAGATTGGATCACATCAGATGTTTTATATATTGAATTTTCTGGGAATAGCCTCTGAAGCTTCCTTTATTTTGGATGAATTTTGAGGAATGTTATATAACTGCTAAACCCTAAGAGATGAACAAAAACTTACTTCACAAAAAAATGTAGAGCACGTTAAAGCATACGATATATGTTATATACATTTTTTCCTGTACTAGATTCTTTTTAAGTTATTCCTCGTTGGTGACTTCACCTTTAAAAATTTTACTTTTCTCATACAGAAATTTATCAACTCCTGTCCATACAAACAAAGGAACTTCAGTTACATAGCAACCAGCTTTTGACTATCACTTTTACTTACGGTATTCCCTTATTTCGCTTCTGCTGACAAGGAAGCAAGTAATAAGACTATTTCTGCTATTTTTTCTCAAATAGCATGAAGTAAATCTCAAATCTTTCCTTGTTTTTATGTTATTGATATTTTAAGCATTTTTATTCCCGTAAAATGTTCCTAATGGAGCATGTTTTATGTTATATAATAAAATTAGCTGTAAATGTTTACAGAGGTACAATGAATAAGTATTGCTCCAGGATTTACTGTCAGATGCACGAGTTTTCAATTTTCAAACATAAAGATTCATAACTTAAAAAAAATATGATATGTTTCATTCTCATTACTTTCTCTACATCTCTGCAACAAATTATTGTTAAATAGGTTGTACTTCTTTATGCTTCAATATAATCGAGAAAAAATAGCATAAACAGTTTTATTACTTGCTTCCTTGTAAGTAGAAGAGAAATAACGAAGTATCATAGGTTAAAGTGTTAGTCAAAAGCTGGTTACTAGGTGACTGAAGTTCCTTTGTTTGAATGGAGACGAAGTTGACGAATTCCGTAAGAGAAAAGCATAAGTTTTTATAGCTGAAACCAATAACAAAGAATATCTGAAAAACAATCAACTCCACCAAAAAATGCAAATAACTTAAAGGGTGTATTTTATTGAGCTCTACATTTTCTCTTAAATTAGGTTTCATCTATCTCTTATGGTTTGCCAGTTATGCAAAATTCCGTAAAATTCATCCAGTAGAAAGTATCCCGGAAAATTAAAGATATGCATTTTATTTATCAGGTAAATATTTTTAATATATAATATTGTAATCAAAATCATTAGAGCCATTTTTGAGAAAATCAAAGGTGTCGAATAAACCTTCATAAAAAGGGTGGTTGGGGAGGGGGAATTTTTAAATACCAAGTCTTAAACGGACTTTTCGTTTTTGAGCTATGCTGTCCAAAGACACACGTACACATACACACGCACACACACATGTTTTTCTTTGGATTCACGGAGACCCAAAACATATACTTCCGCTGAAACCTCGGTATCAAATTTTTAGACGCTTTAGAATACCTTCTCTGCACACTGTGTACACAGTACGTGTACAGAAACTAAAAATTGGAAATTGGAGCCTAAATTTCTCAAATAATTAACATTTGAATTATCAATGGCTAATAGCCATTGATAGGTAGAATAATTGCCGACCAGAAACTCAGAGGCAAGTCCCCTAATATTTGGTTTAAAATTTTCATGTGCGTATCAGCATAATCTAATTACCTTCAGTTGCTAAATTACAGACCCCTGTTTATAAAGGTTTTCATCGAGTATCACAGTTCATAATGTATTGATATATTTATGCGTAATACGCCCATTTTGCATGCTTATTACTTCCTCTACACGTAATATGAATAGTTTATATAGAAGGTATTGCATTCCAACCAAAAATTTCACCGGAATTACATGTTTTGGGTCCCCCTGAATCAAAAGACAGCATTTTTTGGAAAAAAAGGCCCATGAGAGTGTGTATCTGGGGACAGCATAGCTCAAAAACGAAAAATTCGTTAAATACTAACCTTGGTATTTAAGTTTGGTATATTCCAAGGATGCGACACGAAGACTTTCCATAAAATCCCTCTACTCCAAATTACCCTTTACATGGGTATACAGTGCCAGAGTCCCGACAAGACACCGGAGCTGTATTTAAGAAAAATCTGATGTGTTCCATTCACACGACTTTCTCTACATCTCTGTAGCAAATTATAGTTAAAAAGCTTATTCTTCCAATTACTTCTTGCTAATTTAGAACAATTAGCAGAAATGGTCTTATTACTTGCTTCGTTGCAAGTAGAAGGGAAATAAGGGAGTACCATAGGCTAAACTCAGAATCAAAAGGTGGTTGCTATGTGACTGAAGTTCCTTTGTATGGACAGGAGTTGACAAATTCCTGTATGAAAAAATGTTTCAAAGCTGAAACCAAAAACAAGAAATGTGTCAAAAACGACCAACTCCAAGAAAAAAATGTATATGACATAAAGTGTGTGTTTTAATGTGCTCTACGTTTTTTGTGTGTCAAGTTTTTGTCTATCTCTTACGGTTCAGCAGTTATGCAAAATTCCGTAAAATTCATCCAGAATATAGTAATCTTCAGAGGCTATTCCCAGAAAATTCAAGATATACATTTTATTTGTGAGGTAAATGTCTTTAATATACGATATTTTAATCAAAATCGTAAGAGCCATTTTTAGGAAAATCAACATTTTCGAAATTTTTTCCATGAAAAGTATAGTTTGGGTTGGGTTTTTTTTTTTTTTTTTTTTTTTTTTTTTATTGAAAATCTTCGTATCGCATCCTTGGAAGATACGAAACCTAAATACCAAGTTTGGTATTCAACGGTCTTTTCGTTTTTGAGCTATGCTGTCCACAGACAGACAGAAACACACACACACACGAACCTTTTTGTAAAAAGTCATTTTTTGTATTCGGGGGGTCCTAAAACATGTACCTCCGGTGAAATCTCGGTATCGAAATTTTGGGTGGAATAGAATATTTCCTCTATACACTATATAAATAGTACGAGTAGAGAAAGTAAAAATCAGTCCTAGACGAAACGCCTGAGCACCTGGCTGGGCATTAAAGTATAAGGGTATTGTAAATGCTCCTTAAGGCCCGCTCACACTTAGCGGAACCGTCGCCAAGAGAACTTTCTTCACAATGTATTCAAATGAGAGAGAAAATTGCCGGCGCGAACCTTAAGCGTCGCGCACAGAATTCTACAACTAGAATATTTGTTCCGACTCACAAGCGCAACTTCTGTTTCGGATGTAATAGTTTGCTCTCGGGAGTAATCGGAGGAACAATGTTTATGAAATTCCGCTTTATTTTCTTGTCACATAAACATAATGTAGAGTAGTAAAATAACCTGGAGACATCTGATATTATGGATGAAGAGAAAGTGATATATTTTGTTAAAATTACCTTTTATTGTACGATAAGTGTCATAAATATTATTGCAATATTGTTGCTTGTGAGAATGAATTGAAAGAAATAAGTGAATTAATTGGAACTATGCCAGTAAAATAAAAAAAAATCGCCATGTGTATGCTGGTTAAACTGATTTCATGAATCCTGAAATTCCTTCTCCTTTTATTTGTATTAGTTTCTTCATTTTCAGCTTCTTCACATAAATAAGCTAATAGTATCAAGTGATCCATTTTTGTTTGCTTCGTTTCTCTTCCCTTCGTTTCCGATAAGTGAAACCTTAAAAATGTGAGTCGCTTCGCTTTTTTTTTTTTTTTTTTTTGGTAGTGTTTAACAACCGCTTTAACTACTTATGGCACCGTAGGCGGTGACACTGATGGTACATGAATGAAGATGGAGCACCGGTGGAATGCGATGGCGGGGGAAACCGGAGAACCAAGAGAAAATCCGCCCCAGCGCCGCTTTGTCCACCATAAATCTTACATGCGGTCGCTTAGGATCGAACCCGGGCCGTCTAGGTGAGAGGCGAGTGGTTCTCTTCTCTTCATTTCCGATTAGTGGAATCTTAAAAATGTGAGTCGCTGTGAGTATTTTCCCTTCTCTTCGCGGCGCTTCGGATAAGTGGCAGTCAGCCTTTATTCTTTAAATACTTTATGAAAAGAATTTATAAATTGTTTATAGCCCCATATGGTCCGAAAGACTTTGACTTTACAATGCTGGAATAATTATTAAAATGGTTGGATTGTTTTTGAAATTAGTTTGCACACTACACACATTTCACTCTTTACAAATATCAATATTGTGCCTACACTGATAAAATATATTATGTTATATCAAATTAAAAAGAAAATTCTAATTACTAGGGATAACATGTCGAGGACCGATAGCTGGACACATACGCAACTGCACGCGCCGCATGTAAACAACCTGTGGTAACTTGTCTCGACGCAGCAGTATACTTACTATGCAGTAAATTACAAAATTGTTTTAAAGGTAATTAATGCCTTTGATGATAGTGCTTGTTCTGTAATTAAGATTGTAAGTTCTCTTGCTTCAAATGGATTGCATAAAGGTTTGCAATTCATACAGAAGAACTTTGCAGATATATCTACAACAACAACAACAACAACAACACATATTTAGAAATATCGAACATTGAAATGCCTTGACCCCTGAAAGCTGTCGACGGACTTCATCAAGCTATTAATCAAGGACCCATGACAGCTGTTTTAGACCGAGTGATAAAGAAAGTGAAGACGTCTATTAGTGCCACTACGTACACACTGCATTGTCAACACATCACAAGTATATACTATGCTGCGCTATGTGAGTTATACATTACTTTGTATGTGATTTATGCATTGTTTTGTATGTGGTTTATGCATTATTTTTATGCTATTTATGCATTTTTATGTATGTGATTTATACATTATTTTGTATATGATTTATACACTATTTTGTATGTGAGCTATGCATTGTTTTTATGCTATTTATGCATTGTTATGTATATGATTTATGCATTAATTTATATGTGATTTATGCACTGTTTCGTATGTGAGTTATATATTAGTTTGTATGTGAATAATGCATTGTTTTGTATATGATTTATGCATTGTTTTGTATATGATTTATGCATTGTTTTTATGCTATTTACGCATTGTTTTGTATATGATTTATGCGTTATTTTGTTTGGATCTATGCATTGTTTTGTATGTGATTTATACATTTTTTGTATGTGATATATGCATTGATTTGTATGTGAGATATGCACTATTTTGTAAGTGATTTATGCAATGTTTTGTATTGATTTATGCATTAATTTATATGTGATTTATGCAATGTTTTGTATTGATTTATGCATTAATTGGTATGTGAGTTATGCCTTAATTTATTTGTGATTTATGCATTGTTTTCTATGTGATGTATGCATTATTTTATATGATTTGTGCATTGTTTTGTATGTGATTTATGCATTGTTTTTGTGGGACTTATGCATTATTTTGTATATGATACATGCATTGATTTGTATGCGATTTATGCATTGCTCTGTTTGCGGTTTTTGCATTATTCTGTATGTGATTTATACATTTTGTATGTGATTTATGCATTATTTTGTATATGATTCATACATTGATTTGTATGTGATTTATGCATTGTTTTTGTGCGACTTATGCATTATTTTGTATATGATATATGCATTGATTTGTATGTGATTTATGCATTGTTTTGTTTGCGGTTTTTGCATTATTCTGTATGTGATTTATACATTTTGTATGTGATTTATACATTTTGTATATGATTCATACATTGATTTGCATGTGATTTATGCATTGTTTTATATGGATTTTGTTAAACTGCAGCATCTCATTGCAGTCTGTAATTACGGCCTCTAGAATCTGAATGACAGGGTTTAATGTAGCGCTCAAGATGGACATTCCCAATCGATAAAAGCCCTTGGGATGTAATGCGGTGTGAGAACCCCACTTTGGGCGCTGCGTCAACACCATGAATTTTACAACAGCTCCTGTACTCACAATCACATTCCTCTGGACGATCATTGGTGTCTTGGAAACCACGTCACGATTTCTGCTTTACCTCACTCGGCTTCAAATTGGAGTATCGCTTGGGTTCTGAGTTCGAACTCACGAACATGACAGTATATCCTACAACAGAGAAATAACTTGGAAACAAATTGACCTATAGGGTCCATCATTAGGTTACAAGAAAAAAAATCTTATGTATTACACTCACATGAATTTCTTTAGCTGTTCTACTTCATACATAAGATTATTCTTCTTTCTGCACCTTGCTAATCGAGGTACTCATTAGCACAATGTTCTTATTATTTAGTTCCGTATAAGTAGGAAGAAAATAAGGGAATACACTACACTAAACCAATAGTCAAAAGTTTTAAAAGCTGTTGGTATGCGATTGTCATTACAAATCGCTTCTTTTCTTGGCCAGGAGTAGAACAAAAGAAAAACGGACACTCCCGTCTGAGAAAAGTATAAGTACTTCACAACTGAAACTAATAACAATGAATACCTCAAAAACGGTAAGCTCCACGAGAAAAATGTATATGACGTAGCTTGTGTATTTTAAAAAGACCTAATTTTATTGTATAGTAAGTTTTTGTCTATCTCTTACGGTTTTCTGGTTATGCCAAATTAAGCAAAATTCATCCAGAATAAACAGGTCTTCAGAAGCTATTCCCAAGAAATTCAAGATATACATTTTGTTAGATAAATATCTTTAAAATATGATATTGAATTTTTGGGTGGAATACAATACTTCTCTACATTGTACATATGGTGCTAGAGAAACTAATAAACGATCTAATGTTATATTAACATGACTTCTCCTCCCCCTATGGTATAAGTTGGTGTACAAAAATCCTACGAAATCTTACGTTTTATTACTTCACTTGAACCGAAATAAACCATTGCAGACTGCGCCGTGGCCGAGTGGT
Organism: Hymenopus coronatus; assembly: GCA_030762935.1. NCBI lineage: Eukaryota > Metazoa > Arthropoda > Insecta > Mantodea > Hymenopodidae > Hymenopus > Hymenopus coronatus. Next base: position 45,067,535 of record CM060883.1, read on the forward strand.
TAGACCACTCGCCTCTCACGTAGATGCCCCGGGTTCGCTCCCAAGTGACCACATGTGAGATTTGTGGTGGAAAAAGTGGTACAGGCACTATCTTGTAAGCCTAAATTTGCTTGCGTAGACATGTTCTAAAAAGTATATAAACTTTATTTAATGAAGGAGGAGCTGCTATATTACAAGAAGATAATAAAAATCATCATAATGCCATTAGGGGCGGGTTTTCTCTGGGTTCTTCGCTTTTCCCCGCTATCGCATTCCACCGGTGCTCCATCTTCATTCCATGTATCATCGGTGACATTACCTGCGTACCGTAATAGTAAATGTAGGCGTTAAACACCAAATAAAATAAAGCATTGCAAAAATAGCTGCATAATTCATTTCATTATACATACTAAAGGAATAGCGATGGTAAGAGTTTTAAGAGCTGGACACTATATAAACTGGCCTTACAATTTCACAAAATATATCTAATATGCGCCCCATATTTGATTCTGGAAAAATGTTTACCTATATAATGGAAAAGTCAAGAAGAATGACTTTATTTCTACTAGGTTTACAAAAGGTATCAAGCAAGATAAAACGTTGAGAAGCGATTGAAAACCTCTTATCTGCAATCCTCTAACTACTTGCATTATCTATGGCAAATAATAGTCATTCATTTATTCAATTGAAGGCGTGAGGCAGAAGGTATGTAGTGCGCTTCTGGTAAGGAAGTGTTTATAGCATGTGTACCATTTAAAACTGCTAATGTAGGTTATTTGTTTTGTAGTTTACGTAAATATTTATAACATTTGAGTTATAGAAACTTGGAAGAGACCAAATGTTTGTAAATTAAGAAGAAATGCTAAATAATTAATACATTCAATTATTCAAGTATAATGAGGAACACATTACAAAACTAAGACTATTAGACGTTAAAATATAATAGGATAAAAAAGAAACAAACGAAAGGGTCTGTAAGGATGTCATTAAAATGGAAACCAAAACGGGCGAGGGAAACAAAAACAAGCTAGGTTACCGCAATGCAATGAAATAATGCTGCGAATCGTGCGTTCTTTGTTTTAAAATATTTCACCAATCTGTACGTACTTTTGTCATGAATAAACAATAATGATACTGTACAAAATTAAAGCTTTTAGCATTTTATATTTTGATATTTTAAATTTTGTTGTGCCTAAAGTTATATTTTTAAGTACTAATATATAAAAATCTGATATTTTACACTCACATGATTTTCTCTAGCTGTTCTACAAACTTCATACATAAGATTCTTCTTCTTTCTGCACCTTGCTAATCGTGGTACTCATTAGCACAATGTTCTTATTATTTAGTTCCGTATAAGTAGGAAGAAAATAAGGGAACACACTACTAGGCTAAACCAATAGTCAAATGTTTTAAAAGCTGTCGTTATGCGATTGTCATCACAAATCGCTTTTTTTCTTGGCCAGGAGTAGAACAAAAGAAAACGGACATTCCCGTCTGATAAAATTATAAATACTTCACAACTGAAACTAATAATAATGAATAGTTCGAAAACGGTAAGTTCCGTGAGAAAAATGTAGATGACATAACTTATGTATTTTAACAAGACCTAAATTGTTTGTATAGTAAGTTTTTGTCTATCTCTTACGGTTTACTAGTTATGCCAAATTAAGCAAAATTCATCCAGAATAAACAGGTCTTCAGAAGCTATTCCCAGAAAATTCAAGATATATATTTTATTTGTTAGGTAAATATCTTTAATATATGATATTTTAATCAAAATCCTTGGAGCCATTTTTAACAAAATCAACATTTTCGAAAAAAGTTCCATGTAAAGGGTAGTTTGGGGTGGGGGATTTTTTTCAAAATCTTCGTGTCACATCCCTGGAAGATACTAAACTTAAATACCAAGTTTGGTATTTTACTGACTGTTCGTTTTTGAGTTATCGTGTTCACAAGCACACGGATATACGGACACACGCACACACACACACACAGGGAACTTTTTCTGAAAGTGTTTTTTTTGGATACAGGGAGTCCTAAAACATGTATTTCCGGTGAAATCTCGGTATCGAACTTTTGGGTGGAATACAATACTTCTCTATCCCTATGTACATTGTATATATGGGACTAGAGAAAGTAAAAAGGGGAGAAAAGTGCAGGTGAAAAATTACAATAACCTTAAGTAGTAGTGCACATATATCTAATATATGCATTTTATTTATCACATAAGCACCTTATATAGATAGCACATTAATAAAAATCGTTCAGACCGGTTTTTGAATAACATATTTCTTCGTAAATGTTGGTTTGGGAGTTGTTTTTTTTTTTGCAAAATTTTCTGTCGTATCCTTAAAATATACTGTACACAGGCAGATTGACAGACATACACATGCACACGCGCGCACACACACCAATACGATATTTCATTTGGAATTGCTTTTACATGACCTGTAAAAACACATTACAGTAGATTAAATTGTAGAACATAAAGAATGTAGATCTTTAGATGCTCTCCACTTCTGTACGTTTATTTCGGGTGTAATTCGGATATTGGATTTTCTCCTACTACTATAGGAAATATTAAGGATAAAATAAGAAATAATGGCTGGAAAAAGCTGTGACGAGACATATCAGATATTTCTTTGCAGTAATCCCTCCATATACATGTGTGTATATATTTCGCTATTTAGGTTTATTTGCAGACGTCCCATACATTTTCAATTTTCTTAAGGTTACAAATAATTTAGTAGGAATTTTATTTGACAGTCGCTGTAAATTGACTTTATATCCGCTGGGAGCAAGGTTCAGTTTAAACGTTTTTTTATTCCTTGCCTAAAGCACTCTTTTATTCCTCTTTGATAGCAGCGACGTCGAAATCACGGACTCCAGATCCCTTTCTGCGCCAGTTCATATTTTAGCATGACCGTCCTACTTGATTACGAACTGGTCATGGTCTATAAAAAGGCCACAGATGGCTCCTTTTCACGATGCTTATACAACGGAGTTCCGGAGCAAAAGGGGATGAAAAGAAGGGTGCTTTCATAAATTCCTTACCAAGAAAGGAAAAGACAGAGTTCTCCCCAAAAGGGCAACCTTATGTACGCTACCGATGCAATATTTCATGAAGGGTGGAGAAGATGGGGTATGGGGGTGAGAACTGCTACCCTTTGTTGATTCATGCACTTGTACACGCTACCAGGGGCCGCTTCGCTCGCTAGGCGCTCATGAATTAGAAAAACATATCACTATCAACACGGAAACGCTCTCTTATATACTTGCCATGGGAACAAACGTGGCGATCGTTCTTTGTCAGCTTTTTAATATTGACCACTTCACTTTCAAACAATGTTTGTGATCTATCATTCATTCTCGACTTTCTATAAAATGACCATCACCGATTTTTGAGCCATTTGTGGCAGATAAAACAAATTAAAATATAAATTAATACATCGGAACTTACGATTTTAGAAACACAGGTATATGATACATCTAAAAGTATGATTTTTGGCACCATTTTCAGAGAACCTTTAATTAAAGATACCCAGCGCCAATATTTCTATTATCTGAAACCTTTGTTAGATTTATCTGCAATGTTTTTTACAACAATTGTGTGCATGATATGCACAATATTTTCAAGCATGTTTCTGAATTAGGTTCCGAGTTTTTCATACTTTTTCATAAATTCCTCCATCAATATTTTCATTAAACTAATTGAATGATGGATAGGTAGAGTCAAACTGAAAAATTCAATGCCATAGCCGGGATTTGAAGCACGGATCTCCCAGTCTCTAGCCGGTTACTCTTCCACTGAGCTATCATGACAACGTGCCAGCATAGCATTAAATTTCTCAACTTACTCACATGCTTCCCAGTAAACCATAAGGAAATCTCAATTTGTTTTTTTTTTGTTTTGTTTTTTTTTTTGAGATAAGAACCCCAATGGCGACTTACAATGTTGTAAGTACTTTAAGTCCCAGGATACATAGTTGAACCAACTATTATGGTCAATTGGTATTGATTTATTCCCCTGATTTATTGAAATTTCATTTTATTGTGTAAAGATTTAAGTATTGTCGTGGAATTAAATCACAAATTAGGATGTTTTAATTTCTCTGCTACATTTATCAAGTAGCGGATGTATTACATTCTACATATGAAATTTGCTGTCGTGAATTCACTTCAAATATACGTTTTGAGACCTTCTCAACCCAAAAAAGAGCATTTTAGAAAAAAATCCGTATATATACAGGGTGTTAATGAACTTTACTTAATTAAGTAATTTGAGATACAAGACTTATAGTCTGCTTATTGAAATTTCGAAATAACGTCAATAAGTTTCTGAAGTGCCAGTACGCCACGTATCGCGGCACTTCGTCTGGAATGAAAAAACTATTAATAAAAAATATTTACTCTGTGACAGGAATCGAACTCGTGACCTTTGAGATAGTAGCTTCGCGCGTTACGCATTAAACCACCAGCGTAGTTGAAAAAAAAACGCCTCCAGAGTAGGCTATATATCGCTAGAACGTAATTAATGAATGATCAGTGTCGCACTGTCAAGTGATTAAAATTCGAGGTTTTACAGCTTTTTGTGACATTAAATCTTGAGAACGCTAGTAATTAATTGCTAAACTCGATATTTCTATACTCGAGCAGCAGTTTTACAGACATTGTGAGCCATTTTATCAACCTCCTTTGCTTTAACACCGACTTATCAGCACCTGATACCCTCACGTTTAACGCTATGTAGTTGCGTTATGTTTATCCGGGGACCATGCATCACCGATCTCAAATTACTTATATCAGTCAGTGCACAATCTCGCTAATTATTTCGGTGTAGTTCGTTAACACCCTACATATACATATATATGGGTGTGTGTCGCCTGTGACTGTACGTGTGCAGAAATAGGCTAGCTTAAAAACGAATTGTCGGCTAAATACCTAACCTGGTACTTCAGTTCCCCATGTTTCTAGAGTGAACATAACTCTATAGTTTCTCCTGACCTTTATATGGAACATTTTTCGAAAATTTTGATTTTATCAGAAATGTCTAACAATTTTGACTAAAATTCCAGGTGTTAAAAACACTTTCATCAAACATAAAATATTTATCTGGGACTTTCTGGAAATAGTCAGTCTGAAGGCTGCCTTATTGTGAAATTATTTTGTATAATTAGTAAGAATGGTCGTATCCTTAACGCGGGGGTAACAGAGCTGCTTACAAAGTGAGAGACCTGGGTTCGATTCCCGGTACCGGCGTAGGGATTTTCCCCCTCTCTGAGATCTGGTCCGGGGTGCTCTCAGCCTCGTGAGGTCCCTGGGGGACCAACTGAGGAGCTACTTGATAGAGAAGTAGCGGCTCTAGGTCATGAGGACCGCACTAATCAGCCGGGGGGTCCGAAGCTCTGACTACGTCTGTCATGGACCGAGATGGGGGACGCAGCGACCGGGTGGTAGATCAAGATTCCTCGTGAATTATTATTATTATTTATTAATTAGTAAAAATATATGCAGATAAGAAAAATGTCCAATACAAAGAATGTAGATCTTGTTGAGGCATGAGAAATTCATATTTTTGTGTTTCCGAGATACCTTGCTATTCGTTTAAAATTGTAAATACCTTACTCAAATGTAAGGTCTTGAATAGCTTTTCTTTTCTCTTGGCCATGCAAAGAGAATAACATTTCAAAGTCATTATATAGTTTCTCTGTGGTCTTGTGGTTAATACAATAAGGCATACTGATGACTAAATGGTCTTGATGATAAAAGGCACAAGAAACTGTTATATAGTGACTAGTCACAATTTTTATATTGCTTGAAGCTTACAGTATTCCCCTAATCTTATTGGACCATAACGAAATATGCAATAAGAAAATGTAGTCATGTTTATCTCGATTATCATGAAGTTACTACCTTCCTGAGGAATAAGCAAGTACTATACTTTATTGTCTTAATGTTGATAAACCAATAATTTGTTCTCAAACCACATTCAAAGTTAGCCCACAATCCCGATACAAATATTGTTAAAACAGAAATCACTAATCACAGGTTTAATGGTTAATAAAATATTTTAACCAGTATACCAACTTCTATTAACTATTCAAGTACCGTAATAATCAATATCCTCCTAATTTAATTAAAACTTCTGCTAAAATTATATAACCTGATACAGAGACGGTAGGCAGAGGAAGTTTGCGGAAGCACGTAAATGACAGACCGTATTATATCGCCATTCCCGGTGCGTAGCATGTGCAGGTACTTATCCATTTCTCTGCGCTTACTAGTTACATAGTTACAGAGTATTCATTAAGAATAAAGCTGACGTCGCAGGCTATTCCCATAAAATCCAAGATATACAAGTTATATTCAATAAATTGGGTTAAAAATTAAAAACTTTGACAAAGCGTGCACCTCTGTTATGTTTTTAGGTCCTAGAGTTGTCCCTACTTCACGAACGGAATGCTGGTATTCAGTGAAACAAGTTACAGTTTTGCACCAGCGTGGAGCAGCAGAGTGCATTAGATTTTGTCGGTAGAAGGGTTGAAACCAATCGAAATTCACCGTCGGATGGCAGTGCAATATGGTGTTTGCGTAGGCAAATAAGTTCAAACCAGGAGTTCCAAAACCAAAGTTGGTGCGAACTGAAAGAACTGCTGGTTTAGTCATGTTGGGACCAAAAGGGAATCATTCTTGAACATTACAGGCCAAGAAGGCAACATATAAACAGTGAGACGAACGCAAACCTTATGTATCAAAATTTGAAACCAATCATTTTAAGGAAGTGGCATGGACTGGGGTCCAGTGGCGCACTGTTACTTCATGACAACGCGAGACCACACACGGCTAGATTCACATTAGATAGACAGAGAGAGGCATAGAGATAGATAGAGATAGATAGATAGATAGATAGATAGATAGATAGATAGATAGATAGATAGATAGATAGATAGATAGATAGATAGATAGATAGATAGATAGATAGATAGATAGATAGATAGATAGATAGATAGATAGATAGATAGATAGATAGATAGATAGATAGATAGAGACATAGATAATTAGATGGATGGATGGATATAGATAATTTATTTGCCATAGGAATACATGTATTCATGACATTGTCAAAAACTGCACAATTCTACCAGTAAATCAAGTAAATGCAACACTATAAAAGCCATTTAAACTATGCAGAGGATTTGCCCTCAATGTGGTACTGCCCTACTCTTAAAAACCTGAAGGTCATCTGCTTGCCCCTCCCCCTCATTATTCTCCTTCAGATTATCACATTTACGTCCCACTGAAAGAAGCTTTTAGTGGCTCAAGATTCACAAATGATGAAGTCTCTGCGACAGTACATAACTGATTACCACACGCCCTCAAGAATTGGGAGGCTTATCCAGCACTGGCATAAGTGCATAGATCTTGTGAAGGGTATTACATTGAAAAATAATAACTGGCGTACTCTATTTCCGTAATAAAAAATAAAAAAAATGTTTCCCGTTATTTATTGAATGGCCCATGCACATTCTATAAAGCATATAAATATCAAATTCTAAGTTTTCGTACACATACACACCTACCCATCCACACACACACACATACACGTTATTTGATCAAAGGTATCTGGACACCTATCTGAAAGTGCACTTAATCTTGACCCGTGTCAGTTCCCCATTAGTGGACATTAATTTGGAGTGGGCCCACCCTTCGCTTTTATGACAGCTTTAATTCTCCTGGGGACACCCTCCATGAGGTGTCTGTAGGTTTGTGGAGGAATGACAGGCATTCTTCCTGAAGAGCTGAAGCCTCGAAATATTAGTGATTGGTATCAACAAGGCTAGAGCAAAGTCGGCATTTCAACTTAAACCAAACGTATTCCACTGGGTTCAAGTCCCGAATGAGTAGGGAATTCATTGCAAGGTTGTTACTTTCTCTATACGCACTATGTACATAGTGTATAGAGAAGGTATTGCACTCCACCAAAAAATTTTATACCGAGATTTCACCGGAAATATATGTTTTAGGGTCCCCTGTATCCAAAAAAAATATTTTCAGAATAAGGTCCATGTGTGTGTGTCCGTGTGTCTGTGAACACGATAACTCAAAAACTAAAAGTCGGTAAAATACCAAACTTGGTATTTAAGTTGAGTATCTTCCAGGGATGCGACACGAAGATTTTGAAAAAAATCCCCCCCCACCTAAACTACCCTTTACATGGAAATTTTTTCGAAAATTTTGATTTTCTAAAAAATGGCTCTAAAATTTTTGATTAAAATATTGTATATTAAAGATATTTACCTCATAAATAAATGTATGTTTTGAATTTTCTAGGAATAGCCTCTAAAGACTACTTTATTCTGGGTCAATTTTATGGAATTTTGCAAAACTGCTAAACCGTAAGAGATGGACAAGAACTTACCACACAACAAATGTAGAGCACTTTAAAACACACAATTTATGTTACATACATTTTTTCGTGGAACTGATTGTTTTCGAGATATTCCTTGTTTTTAGTTTCAGCTATAAGAAACATACTTTTCTCAAACAGGACTTTGTGAACTCGTGTCCATACAAACAAAGGAACATCAGTCACATAGCAACCAGCTTTTGGCTTTCACTTTAACCTATGGTACTCCTTTATTTCGCTTCTACTTACAGGGAAGCAAGTAATAAGACTATTTCTGCTAAGTTTTTCTGAATTAGCAGGAAGTAAATAGAAGCATAAGCTTTTCAACAATAACTTATTGCAAAGTTGTAGAGAAAGTCATGTGAATGGAACACACCATTGCCTCAGAGAGGTGCCTTTACGACAGCAGGCATTGCCATTTTAATTCAGACACTTGTCATAAACATCTGTGTGTTACACTCACACAACTTTCTCTAGCTACTCTACAAACTAACTTCTTACAAAAGAAATTCTTCATTCATCACCATGCTAATCGAGATAAACATTAGCAAAAGTGTATTACCTAGTTCCTTATACGCATAATGGAGCTAAGGGAATGCACTAGGTTAAAGTGATAGTCAAATGTTTTAAAGCTGTCGGTATGCAATTGACATTGGAAATCACTGCTTTGCTTGGCTCGGAGTCAAACAAAAGAAAAATGAAAACTTCCGTCTGGGAAATGTACTTCACAATTGAAACTAATAACAAGGAATACCTCGAAAACGATCTAAGCTCCACGAAAAAAATGTATATGACATAACTTGTGTATTTTAACAAGATCTACGTTTTTTGTATAGTAAATTTTTGTCTGTGTCTAACGGTTTATTAGTTATGCCAAATTAAGCAAAATTCATCGAGGTCTTTCGAAGCTACTCCCAGAAAATTCAACATATACATTTTATTTGTGATATAAAAGGGCTTAATATGTGGTATTTTAATCAAAATCGTTAGCCAGTTTTAATAAAAACAAACTTTTTGAAAATTCTTCCATGTAAAGGGTATTATCTTGAAAATCTTCTTGTAGCATCCTTGGAAGATACCAAACTTAAATACCAAGTTAGGTATTTAACCCATTTTTCGTTTTTGAGCTATGCTGTCCACAGACAGGCACACACATGGACCTGTTTCTGAAAATGTTTTTTTTTTTTTTTTTGGATTCAGAGAGTCCTAAAACATGTATTTCCGGTGAAATCTCGACATCGAATTTTTGGGTGGAATACAATACTTCTTTATCCCTAAGTACATTGTATGTACGGAGCTAGAGAAAGTAAAAAGCCTGATGTGTTCTATTCCAATAATGTACTCTAGCTGTTTGGCAAACAACTCTTTTGTTCAAAACATTATTAATCTATCTACATCATGCTAATCAAGATAAATATAAGCGAAATTAGTTTTATTACTAGCTCCTTGTAAGTAGCAGGGAAATAAAAAAATCTGATCTGTTCCATTCACATGACTTTCTCTACGTCTCTGCAAAAAGTTATTGTTAGAAAGCTTATGTTTCTATTTACTTCAGCAGAAATAGTTTTACCAGCTTCTTTGTAAGTAGAAGGGATATAAGGAAGTTGCATAAGTTAAAGTGATAGTCAAACTCTGAAATATGTTAAGTATTTTGCATCTGAAACAAATAACAAACAATATCTCAGAAATAGTCCGTTCACTGTAAAAAACGTATATGACATAAATTGCGTTTTAGCGTGATTAACATTTTTGTGGAGTAAGTTGTTGACTATCTGTTACAGTTTACCAGTTGCGCAACATTCAACAAAATTCATTCAGATTAAAGAGGTCTTTAGAGGTTATACCCAGAAAACTCTAGATATAAATTTTATTTACCATATTAATATCTTTAATACATGGTACTTTAATCAAAATAGTTAGAGCCATTTTTGAGAATATACAAATTTTCGAACTTTTTCCATGTAAATGGTAGTTTGGGGCGGGAGAATTTTTCTTAAAATCTATGTGTTGCTTCCCTGGAATGTACTAAACTTAAATACCAAATTTGACATCTCATCGGCTTTTCGTTTTTTAATTATTGTGTTCACAGTCACACGGACACACACACGGACATTTTTCTAAAAATGCTTTTTTTTTTTGGATTCAGGGGTCTCAAAACATATATTTCCGGTGAAATCTCTGTAACGAACTTTTGGGTACATTATAATACCTTCTCTATTCACTGTGTACATAGTACGTGTAGAGAAAGTAAAAATGCACAAGCTAAAGCGATAGTCTCGTCCTTTAAAAGCCGGTCGCTATGTGAAACAATTTAAATTTCAATCTCTTTGCTTTCCAGGAGTAAACAAACAAGAAACGAGAAGAAAGATGTATTTTCGTTTGAGAAAAGTATAAGTGGCTAAAATTGAAACCAATAACACGGAATATATACAAAACGGTTAACTCTACAAAAAATGTATATAACATAAGCTGTGTGTTTTAATGAGATCTACATTTTTGTGTAGTAAATCACTTCCGGTTTGCCAGTTATACAAAAGTCATCCAGAATGAAGAGGTCTTCAGAGGCTATTCTCAAAAAATCCAAGATATACATTTATTTTTCATAAAAATATCTTAAACGTACGATAGTTAGTCAAAATCGTTAAATCCATTTTTGAGACAAAAATAAAAAATGTTCCATGTAAAGATAGTTGGAGTTGGGGGGATTTTCTTGAAAATCTTTGTGCCGTATCCTTGAAAAATATCAAACTTAAATACAAAGTTTGGTATTTAACGGTCTTTTCGTTTTTGAGTAGTCACACACGGACGTTTTTCTAAAAATGCTTTTTTATTCAGGTGGTCTCAAAACATGTATTTTCGTTGAAATCTCGGTATGGCATTTTAATGCAATGCAATACCTTCTCTATACATAGTACGAGTAGAGAAAGTAAAAATACTTCCTTCATACTTTGCTGTCGATAATAAATATATGGCAGGTATCGTTCTCCAGGCACTGCTAAACCCAAACCCAAACCCTTCCATAGGATTACTAGAGGTTACATACCATGGGTCAGCAACTCGTTGCCTTTGAGTAAAGTAAACAGGGCAGATTTGCTCGATGCTTCTAGGATTTCCTATTGTGCACTCTGCGCACAAGTGCTTGGAAATCAGAAACGGATAATTCCTTCAGCGATTAGGCAGTATACAGTATGGTGTAATGGTTACCATGCTAGCTTCAAGTACCCAATGTCACGGGTTCAAGCCCGGTGGAGGACAACGGATTATTTTGGCATAAAATCCTTAGTATAGCTTCCCTCGGAAGGGAGTTAAAGCCGTATATTTACAGCTCGTTAAACAACCTCAAGCCTGTTAAAGGGACCACGAGTAAAATTAAACAGTCTTTCACGTCCAGTATAGAAAGGGATGCTGAGAACCACATCAGTTAAAGAGCGTCTGTAAATAAATCTCCATTTCCATTTCCAGTATACAGCATACTGTTTTGAACAATGTAATCCACACTTCATAGGTTAATACATCTATTGTAGGTTCATTGTAAGTAGAACAATAGCGCTATTATGTCTCCCACGTTAGTATTTATATTTAGAATATGAACGTATATATATATATATATATATATATATATATATATATATATATATATATATATATATATTTTTCAGAGATTAGTGATAATAGTCGTAAAATAGATCTATTTTTGTAACGAGAAACATCATACTTATAGTAGTGACTTATAGTTACAAGTACCTTGATGATAAACATTAATTGGTATTGAACAAGGTTATTTAAAATAACGTTCTTCATAACCGTCGTACTCACTAACATGGGTTGCGCAATGATGCTGCAAATTGAATTTGCTGAGTGCGGAATTTTGGCAAAAATTAAACAATTACTCCGCCACTTTCTATAAATAAGAAAAGTTCTTCTCAGGCAGGCATAAACGTAACAGTTGATAGCTTCATGTTGATTTGCTTTCTGTTTACGACATTAGAAACTAGTAGACGATGCACTGTACAAATAAGAGAGACAAACTCTCGCGTGCACTGCATGCACTGTACAAGTTCTTCCGTCCATCCGTCTATCTATCTACCTTTCAATGCGTCCGTCCGTCCCATGGTTTCCATTTAGTCAAAGTCATCCAAAATGAAGAGGACTTCAGAAGCTATTCCTACCACATTTAGATATATATTAAATTTATCGTGAGAATATATGAAATATTTGTTTTTTTTATTTAAAATCGTAATATCTATTTTTATGAAAATAAAAAGAAATCGAAGTATGTTGCATACAGAGGTAGATACGAGTGGGAGATTTTCTTGCAAATCGCCGTGTCGCATTGTTAAAAGTTACACAACTTATTATGTAGTTTGGTATATACCCAACTTTTGGTTTTAGCTAAGTTGTTCACGGACAAATATAAACGGATATAAGACAGGCATACACGGACTTTTTCTAAAAACGCATTTCTATATTCAGGGGTCCTCAAAACGTATTTCCAGTGGACTCTCAGTATTGAATTTGACGGCCGCGCCGTGGCCGAGTGGTTAGACCACTCGCCTCTCACCTAGACGGCCTGGGTTCGATCCCAAGCGACCGCATGCGAGATTTGTGGTGGACAAAGGGGCGCTGGGGCGGGTTTTCTCCGGGTACTCCGGTTTCTCCCGCCATCTCATTCCACCGGTGCTCTATCATCATTCATGTATCATCAGTGTCACCGCCTGCGGTGCCATAAGTGGCTAATGCGGGCGTTAAACACTACCAAAAAAAAAAATTGAATTTGACGTGGAATACAACACTTTTCCTGCTTGTCATACGTGGTATATTAATAAGATTTTGTAATAGTGTGGGTGGGGAAAGTCATGTGAACATAACGCATCTAACTTTCATGCCTCATTTCTGTCATAAAACGAACGCACCCAATGTAACGCAAAACATACTTGGATTGAAAGACGCTTGAGAGGAAATATAATCAACCTATTTTGTTGTTTCTCTATAATACGTATATCGAAAGTGACTAAACAAGCTACCAACCCCTGAACAGTAAATAAACAAACAGCACGAAGTGTTGTTGTGCAGTTTCTTTTTCGTTTTTGTGTCGTCGTGGAAAGCTTTTCAAATCCGCAGCTTCCCAAAGGAGCCACCCTTATACCGTCTCTATATTTATTATGAATCAAGAGGAACATGGTGTATAAAAAGACATTTTAACCCCCGTTTCTTCCCTTTCTTAAATAAACAAACGTTGTTTTCGTCCACTTGAATTTAACAGCAATAATTCATACGCAGCCTTGCTGGCAGTTTTTATTAACACGCCTGCTTGTATAGGCATCTTGTTATACTTTACTCTATTGAGGACAGCGGGAATGCTGGGCGTTTGGTGAATATTCAATAACTCTGCATTGAAATTATTATAACCAAGCCCCGCATTCTTGTGTTCTGACCTACTTAATTCCTGACCTCTTGCTCTACAAATTCCAACTTATTTTAAAGCTTTAGGTACCAACAAATAATATACTTCAGTTTTTTACTTAATTGACATAATTTACGTTAAGACTTATTTTTACTTTCTTAAGCACGTATGTATAAATAAAATATATAAATAAAAATTTGATGTGTTCCATTCACACGAATTTCTCATATCTGCAATAAACCATTGTTAAAAAGCTTACGCTTCTATTTACTTCATGCAAATTGAGAAAAATTAGCAGAAATAGTCTTATTACTTGCTCACTTGTAAGTAGAACCGAAATAAGGGAGTACCTTAGGTTAAATTGACGATCAAAAGCTGGTTGCTATGTGACTGAAATTCCTTTGTTTTGTTTGAAAAGGAGTTGACAAAAGTTTTTAAAGCTGTAGCCAATAACAAGGAGTACCTCAAAAACATTCAACTTCACGAAAAAATTGTATATGACATAAATTGTATGTTTTATCGTAATATACATTTTTGTGTAATAGCCTTTCGTCTACCTCTTACGGTTTACCAGCTATGGAAAGTTCAATAAAAATCATCGAGAATAAAGAGGTCTTAAGAGGCTATTCCTTGAAAATTCAAGATATATATTTTATTTGGCATCTAAATATCTTAAGTATAATTGGTTTTAATCAAAATCGTTTGAGCAATTTTTTAGAAATTCAAAATTTTCGAAAATGTTTCCATGTTAAGGGTAGTTTGTGGTGGGGTGAATTTCTCGAAAATCTTCGTAGTGCATTTGGAAGATACTGAACATAAATTCCAAGTATGGCATTTAACAGACCTTTCGTTTTTGAGTTATGCTGTCCAAAGACACACACATAGGCAAACGAATAGTTTTCTAAACATACTTTTTTTGGAGGCAGGGCTCTCAAAACATATATTTCCGGTAAAATCTCGGTATCGACTTTTTGTGTTCATTATAATACCTTCTCTATACGCTACGTACCTAGTATGTGTAGATAAGCAAAGATTTGCAATATTATACCTCGATACCTAATTTCTTAAACCAGAGCATGCATTCCAAACCATTATGTTTATTTCAAATATCAAAGTTCAACCATTATTTCATTATTTTACAGATTCTTTTAACACAAATAGTACTATAACCATTAATATTAAACTACAATTGCCAAAATTTATATTAATAATATTCTAAATAACATTTTTATCTTTAATCTCACTTTTAATTTACTTAATACATAGTCCTTTTAAAGTTTCAATTTTTTAAATTTTTACTTACTTATTTTCATTTTTTATTCCTTAATATATAACTTAATATTCTTTCAAACCTTCCTTAAAACATACTTATAATAAATGTTCTGGCACCCAGTAATATAAATAAAAAACTGATATCTAGCTATTTCTATGACATTTAATTCTAATCTGCGACCTAAACTAAAGGACCGGTATCCGACGGCTACCCTAAGTACGGGTTTCCGGTACAAATTATAACCTTTATACCCTTCTATGTAATATATCATATTTTAACATATTATATGATTAAGAAAATAACAAACTCATGTTCTATGTTATTTCTAGTTTACAACATCCTTTAATTTATAAAATAGTTCGTTAAACAACGGTTATTATTTCTAAAATATAACTGTTTTTCAAACCATTAACTTTTCTAGAGTATATTTATCACCTAAAGTTTTATCTTTAGCTTCTTTGCACGCAAATAATCTTTTCACACTTTGATTAAATATTAAAATACAAAAATATTGGTAAGACTTTTTTTTAAGGAAAGCTATTGGCAATTATTTAAATTATTACTTACTAAGCACTTGACTATCACTCGAGTCCAAAATGAACATGTTTACACAATACATAACTGATAGAGAAGGTATTATATGGCACCCAAAAATTCGAATCAGAGATGTCACCGTAAATACATGTTTTGAAACCCCCTTGATTCAAAAAAAATTCTACAAAAAGATCCGTGAGTGTGTGTGTGTGTGTGTGTGTGTGTGTGTGTGTGTGTGTGTGTGCAGCATTGCTCAAAAACGAAAAGTCGTATTTAAGTTCTGCATCTACCAAGGATGCGACACGAAAATTTTCAAGAATATCCTCCCACCACCAAACTACCCTTTACATGGAAAAAATTTAAAAAAAGTGATTTTCTCAAAAGTGGGAATGATTAAAATATATTGTGTTTAAGATATTTTATGATAAATGGAATGTGTGTCTTTAATTTTCTGGGACTAGCGCTGAAGGCCTGCTTATTTTGGATGACTGTTCTATAACTAACAAACCACAATAGATAGATAAAACTTACCTCACAGAAAATCTAGATCTTATTAAAACACACAATTAATGTTATTTTTTTTTTTTGAGTTAATCGTTTTCGAGATTTCGGTTTCAAATGTAAGCTACTTAAACTTTTCTCAAACGGGAAGACATTTTTACCCTCGGAAAAGCAAAGAGAATGGAACTTCAATTGCTTTTTCACATAGCGACCAACTTTTAAAGGACTCGACTGTCCTTTTAGCATATGCATTCTCTTATTTCCCTTTTATTTACAAGGAAGAAAGTAATGAGACTAATTAAGCTTATGTTTTTCTTGATTAACATGTTGAAGATTAAAGATTAATAATTGGCATAAAAGGTTTGTTTGCGAAACAGCTACAGAAAGTCACGTGAATGGAACACATGATATTTTCTTCATATGCACTTTTCTTTTACCTTACCCTATTTCTTTTATTCTTTTCTTTCTCTTGTACCTTGACTGTCAACCCTTTCGTTGCTGTCTCTTTTGAATACTATCCAAATTGTGTTCCTAAATTTGTTTCTTACAATTTATTAACGTTTTACATTCTGTCAAACAGTGAACAATGGTTTTTTTCCCCGCCTAAAATACTCCCCACTTCAAATTCTTTAGGACAAGGTAAAACCCCGAAAAAAACTCTTATCCGGGTAACTCACCGAAACTGAGATTCGAACTTGAGACCTCTTAAACGTAAGGCAAACACTCTACCCCAAAACTACAACATCGAGCTATATTTATATGCCTTTTTCGGATTTGTTTATAATGAATCAATGTTACAGCCTCCAAATAATCTATACTCTTATTCTATAGATGTATGCATAGAAGCTTTTGGATTATAAAATACTCTAATAACTCTCATGTAAAAATGTTTGCTTTATTTACTTTGTAATCATATTCTAACAAAGTTCATAAGCAATGAAAGCTTAATAATTGCATAAAAAGAGAAAATTACTAACATTATAAATCAATGAACCAATATTTTATGACTATAACTGAGAAGATTGGATTTGTCACTGTATTTTTCAAAGAGGTTAACTTGGTGACCTGAGAGTGTGGAATCTTCTTATTCACCAGCTTCGTCTGTGTTTTTTGTATATGTTAAGTGATTTTCTATTAAGTGAAAACTATGTAATTCTTATGTTATAACTTTTATATCAAAGAGAAGATATAAATGTTTGAAATTTCGCTTATTATAATGTCTAAAATTCTGATGTGTTCCATTCACAAGACTTTCTCTAAAAATTTAACAAATTATTGTTAAAAAGCTTATTCTTCTTTCTACTTCATGCTAATTTAGATAAACCTTAGCATAGATGGTCTTATTACTTGCTTTCTTGTAAGCAGAAGGGAAATGAGGGAATATAGTAGACTAAAGTGACAGTCACATGTTTTAAAATGTGGTTGCTATGGGATTTTAATCCGTTTCTTTGCAATACCAGTAGTTAACAAATTCGTATGAGAAAAATGTAAGTATTTTAAAACTGAAACTAATAACAATAAATATATAAGAAATGGTCAACTGCAAGAAAAAATGTACAAGAGATAAATTGTGTATTTTATTGAGATATACAATTGTTGATGGTAAGCTTTTGTCTATCACTTACGCTTTATCAGTTATGCAAAAGTCAGCAAAATTCATTCAGAATAAACAGCATTTCAGAGACTATTCTCAGAGAATTAAAAATATGTATTTTATATGTCAGGTAATTTTTAGAGCATATGGTATTTTAATCAAACTCGTTAAAACCATTTTTGAGAAAATCAATATTTTCGAATTTCTTTCACTTAAGGAAAAGCTTGGAGTAAGGGGATTTTCCTCAAAATGTTCGTGCCGCATTCGTGGAAGATACTAAAATTAAATACCAGGTTTCGTATTTTATTGTCTTTTCGTTTTCAAGTTCTCGTGTTCAGGACCACAAATACACATGGACGTTTTTCTAAAACTTCTTGTTTTTGGATACGTATATTTCCGGTAAAATCTCGATATCGAATTTTTTGGGTGGAGTGCTATACCTTCTGTACTTATGTACCGTGCTCTATGTAGAGAAAGTAAAAATTACTCCATTATTCCTGCCGAAATGTGTGCTACCTTGTGTGGTGTGAAAATATGAGTTTAAGTGAAATATATTGTGTGTACATATACATATACAAGAAGCCATAACGAAAATAGTAAAGCTAAGGTAGCTTAGATTAACATCATCTATTGTTGTAACTTTATCATTGTTTTGAATATCCTTGTGGTATTAATTTTTACTTTCTCTATACACACTATGTACATAGTGTATAGAGAAAGTATTGCACTCCACCCAAAAATTCGATACCGAGATTTCACCGGAAATATATGTTTTAGTGTCCCCTATATTCAAAAAAAGAATTTTCACAAAAAAGTCCGTGTGTGTGTGTGGGTGTCTGTGTGTCTGTGAACACGATAACTCAAAAACGAGAAGTCGGTAAATACCAAACTTGGTATTAAAATTTAGTATCTTCCAGGAATGCGCCACGAAGATTTTGAGAAAAATCCCCACACACCAAACTACCGTTTACATGGAACATTTATCGAAAATTTCGATATTCTCAAAAATGGTTCTAACGATTTTTATTAAAAGTTCGTATACTAAACATATTTACACGACAAATAAAATTTTTATCTTGAATTTCCTGCGAGTAGTCTCTGAAGACTACTTTATTCTGGATGAATTTTATGGATTTTTGCATAACTGCCAAACCGTAATAGATGGAGAAAAACTTACAGCATAAAAAATGTAGAGCACCTTAAAACGCACAATTTATCTTATATGCAGTTTTTTTTGTGGAGTGATCGTTTTTGACATATTTCTTGTTTTTGTTTTCAGCTATGAAAAACATACATTTCTCATACAGGAATTTGTCAACTCCTGTCCATAGAAACAAAGAAACTTCAGTCACATAGGAACCAGCTTTTGATTATTAGTTTAGCCCATAGTACTCCCTTATTTCCCTTCTGCTTACAAGGAAGCAAGTAATAAGACTATTTCTGCTAATTTTTTCTCGATTAGCATGAAGTAAATAGAAGCATAAGCTTCTTAACAATAATTTGTTGCAGAGAGGTAGAGAAAGTCATGTGAATGGAACACATCAGATTTTTTCATCTGTAATTATATAGTGAGAATTATATAACAGGGGATGTAACACTTAATCGATTTACTTTTTTTGGTTTTAGTATTTGTATTATCGATTAAGTGGTACGAATGAACAAACAAAATATACCCGTTAAGTTCATTAAAGCGAGAAAAGTATGCTAACAGACAAGTGGGTAGACTTGTTAGATGGTTGTTTAATTAGAAAAGATGACAGAAATATGCTAGAAAGTTGGGGTTTGGAAAATAATGTCATAAATAGGAAAGCAATGAATGAGTGAAGCTAAAGTTGCAGCGCTAGATCATAACGTTTTTGTTATTGTTATTACTAATATTAATCGGAAGAAGAAATAAATATAGAAGAAAAATTGGCTTAAGAATATGGAATGAAGAAATGAAACAAGCTATTGACAACAAAAAAGCAGCGTATAAAATGTTTCTACAAAATAAAACTGAAGAATCAAGACAAAATTATAAAGAAAAAAGAAACATCGCAAAGGCAATTACAAGAAGAGGACATCAGAATTCATGGGAGAATTTTATTAGTCAGATAGAAAACGACATACATGGCACACAACAATTTGCCTATAAGGTGATTAAGACGTTAACAAAACAAGAGAAAGACAAAGTGAGAATAAACAATATATCTGAAGAAGAATGGTTGAAATATTATAAGGAACTATGGTATAAATTAGAAGAAAATGGAAAGTCAATAGAGGATCAAATAATAGTTAAAACATCTATAGATTTAATCACCGAAGAAGAATTACAATTAACTTTACAAAACATGCAAAATAGAAAGGCTCCAGGACCAGATGGAATAAATGCAGAATTAATAAAGTATGGAGGAGATACATTAAATGTAAGACTGCTTAATTTTATCAACAAATGTTGGAAAACGAATAGAATTCCTAAATGCTGGTACGATGCACACGTTATCAATATATTCAAAAAGGGCAAAAGAAATGTATGTAGTAATTACAGAGGTATAAGTCTCCTGAACACAGGCTATAAGCTGTATACAAAAATCATAAACAAACGTCTAAGTATAATTACAGAACCGTTATTATTAGAAAACCAAATGGTATTTAGAAAAGGGCGATCCTGCACCGATAATATATTTTCTATTAACCATATTATTGAAAAGAGAAGAGAATATAATTTAGAAACACATATAGCTTTTGTAGATTTAGAAAAAGCTTTTGATATGGTAAGCAGAACTAAACTCTGGCATATATTAGATAAAAAAGGATACCCAAAACAATTGATAGATGTACTCAGGAATATATATCAAAAAACAAAAATAAAAATAATTTTAGGAAATGGACGATAATCACAAGATATGATAATTAATAATGGTTTAAGAAAAGGATGTAGTTTATCTCCGCTTTTATTTAATATCTATATGGATGATATTCTCAGAAAATTAAAAGATGAAATACCATTAGGAAAAAAAATAAATAAAGATAATGCCTTAAATATGCTACTCTTTGCAGATGACATGATGTTAATACAAGACAGAGAAGATAAGCTGCAAATAAGTATGTACAAGCTACAAAAATTGATCCAGGATTATGGTTTAAGTATATCAATAGAAAAATCAAAGATAATGACATTTATAGGAAAACATATAAAAAGATCAAAGATAGTGTTAAGCAATAAAGTATTAGAACAGGTGATAAAATTTAACTACTTGGGTTGTAATGTAACCTTTAAGACAAACAATGAAGAAATAAATAATAAAGTGAGTAAGTTCCAATATATTTGTGGAATAATAGCTCGTACCTTAAAAAGGAAAACCCGAAAAGATACAAACCTAAAATTCTATAAGACAATGGCTGTTCCAGTTTTACTGTATGGTTCGGAGACATGGACTCTTAAAAAGAAAGATTGGAGCCAAATACAAGCGGCAGAAATGAAATATCTCCGAGCAGTAAAAGGTTGCACCAGACAAGATCATATTAGAAATGAAGACATAAGGAAAGAATTAGACATGTTTTCCTTAAAAGAAAGGATACAAATAAATAGAGAAAAATGGGAAAGCCATTTACAAAGAATGGATAACTCTCGCATTCCATTTCAGTCATACAAATATAAACCTCTAGGCTACAGAACGATAGGAAGACCAGTTAAAAGATGGGAAGAAATATGAGGCCGGAACAGGAGAATCCTCCTAATCCATGAAGAGTTGATGATGATGACTAATATTATTACTACCATCAGAGATCTGGGTTCGATTCCCGGTACCGGCGTGGGGATTTAGCCCCCGCTGTAAGACCTGGTCCGGGGTGCACTCAGCCTCGTGCGGAAAAGTAGCGGCTCCAGGTCATGAGGACCGCATTAAGCGGCACGGAGGTGGTTCGAGGCGCTGACCATGTCCTACCCTCCAATACTGCACGCCGTCCATAAGGTCTGTCATGGACTGAGAAGGGGTACGCAGCGGCCGCGCGGTAGGCCAAGGTTCCTTTTGTGCTGTCGTGCCATAGAATTGTTGTTATATTATTACTACTATTACTATTACTACTATAACTACTATTACTCAGTAGTCATAAGCTTTCACGGCCGGAGTCCAAATTATAACTAGAAGAAGAGTTGCGACCAAACCGTCACCGAGAAGGCTTAGACCACGTCACTGAAGATGTTCACCGCAGTCGTGAACGAAACGTCTGGACCTGAAAACTCCAGCATACCACGGCTTCTCAGCCCGGAAAATTCTTCTAGTTATAATTTACTACTATTACTATAATTACTGTTATTATTTTACTTTCTCTATACGTGCTATGCACATAGTGTATAGAGAAGGTATTGCACTCCACTCAAATATTCAATACCGAGATTTCACCTGGATCCAAAAAAAAGCATTTTCAGAAAAAGGTCCGTGTGTGTGTGTATCCGTGTGTCTGTGAACACGATAACTCAAAACGAAAAGTCGGTAAAATATCAAACTTGGTATTTAAGTTTACTATCTTCCAGGGATGCAACTCGAAGATCTTGATAAAAATTTCCCCACTACAAACTACTCTTTACATGGAACTTTTTCGAAAAATTTTGTCTTAACAATGACTAACGATTTTGATTAAGATAGCGTATATTAAAGATATTTACCTGACAAATAAAATGTATATCTTGAATTTTCTGGAAATGCCTCTGAATACTACTTTATTCTAGATGAACTTGGTTTTGGTTTTTGGTTTCAGCTTTAAGAATCTTATACTTTTCTCATACAGGAATTTGTCAACTCGTGCCTATACAAACAAAGGAACTTCAGTCACATAGCAACCTGCTTTTTACTATCACCTTAACTTATGGTACTCCCTTATTTCGCTTCTACTTACAAGAAAGCAAGTAATAAGACCATTTCTGCTATTTTTTTTCTCGATTAGATGAAGTAAATAGACTATTTTGTTGCAGAGTTGTAGAGAAAGTTATGTGAATGGAACACATAAATTTTGTTGTTATTATTTTTATTGTTATTGTTATTTTTATCACTATCATCGTTATTATTATTGTTTGGCTTATTTAATTCCCACAAGAAGGTAGGCATTTATGTAGATTGGTATTTATTTTTAGCGAACTTTAGAAATATCCTACATTATTTTGTTTATAGATGCTTTCCCTATGTAATATCAAATGACGATACTACCCCGGAGTCACAGAATTGTTTTGTCTACTGTATTGGTTATTTGCTGATGGGTAGAAGAGAAATTCTAACTTTATAAAAGTTGTTTATAAAATGAAATAATAAATCTATACACGAATATACAGTGTCCCTGAGTGCAACCAGGAAATGACGTCAACTCGATATTCTGCAGTACCGGAAACAAAAAAAAAAAAAAAGAGGATAAAACCAGCGAAAGTTTGGTTGTTTTCTCTGTTCCCTGTAGTATTTTTATTCGTTTTCTCTTTGCACCCTCAGGTTTTTATTTCGTTAAGAGCGAGGGTGTGGAATTTTATGTAGACGTTAAAAAGTTTAAGTTTCGAAGCCAAACCAATAAAAGTCTGCAGACCTTAAAAAAGCGATCTCTTTCTTTGGAAGGATCTCGTAAAAAACTAATTTAAATAATAGATACAGAATTCTCTGTGAGTTGAATAATAGGGTTCTAATTCTAGTCTGATTTCTGTGATGTTTATATAGTGGCGCTCTTGGATTATAACCCGAGGGTACCTGTGATCGAGGTTACGACGGCTTTGCGTTGTAAAAATGTAAGTAGTAGCAGCTGAGAAATAAGGTTTTTACTTTGTCTGTGTGTACTATGTGCATAGTGTATAGAGAAGGTATTGCATTGCACCCAAAAATTCGATACCGATATTACATTGGAAAAAGACGTTTTAGGGTCACCTGTATAAAAAAAAAGTATTTTAAAAACAATATATATACTCACAATCTCCCTAGCAAAAAATGTAGATCTCATTAATGATTTTAACTCACTAAAGAACTGCTTTGGCCATTTCCTTAGCGCGGTGGTAGCGCGGCTGCTTGCCAAGCGGGAGACCTGGCTTCGATTCCCGGTATGGAGATTTTTTCCCCGCATGGAGACATGGTCTGGGGTGCACTCAGCCACGTGAGGTCCCTGGGGGCCTGAGATGCTACTTGATGGAGAAGTAACTCGAGACACTGACCACGTTTCACCCTCCGATACTGCACCGCATCCATGACGCCTGTCCTGGGCCGAGAAGGGGGCCGCAGCGGCCGGGCGGTAGGCCCTGGCCCCTTGTGGGCTGTTGCGCCAGCAGTTTAAATGAAGTTCTTCTTACACATCTATTTGAGGGATTTATATCCCCAAGGACTTGCAATGTATTGTGCCACTAGCCTGACAAGGAGCAAGCAAAATCCAGGATGTGCTATGATCAGACCAGCCCCTGAAATGGCGATGAAGAAGGAAATGAAATAAAGTGATGTAAGGAATGAAAGGGAAATTCACGGTTCAGACTGTCCAACGCTCGCAACCGAGGAAAGGGGCGAAAATTCCTCCCCTGGTTGGTCGGCCTCGGGAACTTTGTACTGGAATCCCACTTTGTTCATGAATGAACTTGCTATAGAACTGTAGATGAACACAATAGATGAACAAGATAAGTTTGTTGCGGTTCAAAATTTCTATTTCTAGTAACCTTTCTTCAACAAGTAGATCGCTATTCGATTCTATTTTTTCGTGGTCGTGAAAAGAGAATTTCATACTGAAGCGAGAATCTTTTAAATAATATGACTATAAATTTAGCCTTCTTCATCTTCCTCTTTACTTTCTCTACACGTACTATGTACATAATGTATAGAGAAGGTATTGTATTCCACCCAAAATTTCGATGCCAGATTTCACCGGCAATACACGTTTTGGGTCTCCCTGAATCCAAAAAAAAAGCATTTTCAGAAAAAGGTCCGTGTGTGTGTGCGTTTGTGTGTCTGTGTGTATGTCTGTGGACAGCATAGCTCAAAAACGAAAAGACCGTTGAATACCAAACTTGGTATTTAAGTTTGGTATATTCCAGGGATGCACACGAAGATCTTGAGAAAAATCCCCCCACCCAAAACTACCCTTTACATGGAACTTTTTCGAAATTTTTGATTTTCTTAAAAATGGTTCTAACGATTTGATTAAAATAATATATTAAGGCTATTTACCTGATAAATAAAATGTATATGTTACATTTTCTGGGAATAGCCTATGAAGCTTACTTTATTCTGGATGCAATTTACGAAATTTAGCATATTTCCTAAACCGTAAGAGATAGATAAAAACTTACTACACAAAAAATTTAGGGCACTTTAAAACACACAATTTATATTATTAACATGTTTTCATTGATTTGATAGTTCTTTGGATTTTCTTTGTTTTTTGTTTCAAGCTTTTCTCATACAGGAATCTGTCAACTCCTGTCCATACAAACAAAGGAACTTCAGTCACCATCTTTTAATTATCATTTTAACCTATGGTACTCCCTTATTTCGCTTCTAAACAAAATAAACCTGAAGAACATAAACCATGAGCAATTATTAAAACAAAAGTCATATAAAATCCCCAAGTATTTGATTAAATTTTATATTATTTGGATGAATCAATAATACTAAACATATATTTGCCACTTACAAGGAAGCATAAGACCATTTCTGCTAATTCTTTATTGATTAGCATGAAGTAAATAGAAGCATAAGCTTTTTAACAATAATTTTTACAGAGATGTAGAGAAAGTCATGTGAATGGAACACATCGGATTTTTATTATTATTTATTAGTTTTAATATATTTTAATCTGGTAGGTCATATTGGGCGATTGAGTGAATTAAACGATTCACATTAATAATTTCAGAAAATCAAAATTTGTGGTCACTTAGTGATATTGTTAATACATAGCAAGCCTTTATTAAATACAGCCGAAAGCAATTCCTTTAAAGAAGGGTTTAAATCATACCTTATCAACAAGTGTAATTATAATCTTAATGGTTTCTTTAATAGTAGATTTAGTGTTGTGATGTATTTGCTTAATCTAAAATATTATCGCTTAATAAAGCTATGATAAGTCAATCTCTACTTTGTATGGCTTCCGGCAATGGATTAATTGATTCATTGGTCTCATTTTGAGCTAGGGTGCTTAGAGCTCAGAGTTGTCCCACACTCATATTCTGATGATAAGGGAAATCCCGAAAAAAATATTTTCTTATAACTCACCCTAGCTGAGATTTGAACGCGGGACCTCCTGAATGTGAGGGAGGCACATTAGCATCTTATCACAGTGGCGGGTCTTATATCTTTATTATATCTGAAACGAAAGGTTTAAATGTGTAGTAAAAATTTATGTCTATTAATAATAAATAGAAGAATACGTTTTATAAGAATAGTTTATAGAAGAGCAAGGAAATCCATGGAAATGTAACACATTCAATTTTTACTTTCTCTACACGTACTATGTGCATAGTGTATAGAGAAAGTATTGTATTGCACCCAAAAATTCGATACTGAGATTTCACCAGAAATACATTTTTGGGTCACCCTGAAAGTACATGTGAGTGTGTGTGTGTGTGTGTGTGTAGGCAGCATAGCTCAAAAACGAAAAGACAGTTAAATACTTAACTTGGTATTTAAGTTTGGTATCATCTAGGAATAGATTTTCAAGAGAATCCACCCGCCCCCAACTACCTTTTACAAGGAACTTTTTTCGAAACGTTTGGTTTTCTCAAAAAGGTTTCTAACGATTTTGATTAAAATATCGTATATTAAAGCTATTTATCCGACAAATAAAATGTATATCTTTAATTTTCTGGTAAGAGCTTCTGAAGACTACTTCAATCGGGGTGAATTTTACGGAATTTTGCATAACTGGTAGAACGTAAGAGAAAGACAATAGGTAACCTAATAGAAAATGTTATGTATATTTTTTTCATTGAGCTAATCGTTTTCGAGATATTCCTTCTTTTTTTTATTTTTGTTTTTTTGGTTTCAGCTTAAAAAACTGATATTTTTCCCTTACAGGAATTTGTCAATTCCTATCCATACAGACAAAGGAACTTCAGTCCCATAGTGACCAGCTTTTGACTATCACTTTAACCTATGGTACTCCTTTTCTACTTTCAAGGAAGCAAGTAATAAGTATATTTCTGCTATTTTACTGGATTACCATGAAGTAAATAGAATAACAATAATTTGTTGCAGAGATGTAGAGAAAGTCATGTGAATGGAGCATAAGATTTTTTTAAGAGTCTAGATATAATTGCGGAACAGCACGAAGTTTACGAAACAACCTATACCTAGCAGGGGGTCAGAAAGGCCACAACATGGACGTGACGCTTGTTTAAGGGTGTTAACTTTTTCTCTCGGAATATTGCCACAAATAAGAAAATATGGCGGGGGAGCTGTGACGTAATTTTTCACTGTGCGTCATGAAAATCTGTTACTACGTTACACAGGAAAACGAATTGCCATGCTGCTGTTGTTTTTTTTTCGGGTCGAAGTTTTGTAAGCGAGAACAGGTGTTCACTTGTTTTGTATGCTGTCTGGACGTTTCACTGCAGGGGGCGTTCTGAATCCTGTCAAATTATCGGGAATGCGATGTCATCCGGGATTAAACACATTTCACTGTTTACTTCTCTTGCGTAATTCGCGAAATATCGCACAAAAACAGAAGGGCGCGCTGCTACTTGCTGAATGAGTGGCGTAGGTTTCAAAATCTGGGAATAAATTATGTTTGGTATCCATTTATTTTCAATAAATATACATTTTAAATTTTACTTCATCTACTATTTATCTATTATAAATTGAAAAAACATTTATTCTAAGAAAAAAAATATGATGTGTGCTAATTACATGACTTTCTCTACATATCTGCAATAAAGTATTGTTAAAAAGCTTATGCTTCCATTTAATTCATGCTAATCGAGAAAAAGGTAACAGAACTGGTCTTATTACTTCTCTCCTTATAAGTAGAAGTGAAATAAGACAGTACCATAGGTTAAAGTGATAGTTAAAAGTTGGTTGCTATGTGATTGAAGTTCCTTTGTTTGTATGAGCAGGAGTTGACAAAGGTATGTCGTATGAGAAAGGTATGTTTTTTAAAGGTGAAATCTAAAACAAGAAAAACGACCAACTCCACGAGAAAGATGTATATAATCTAATTTGTGTGTTTAAAAGCGCTCTACATGTTATGTGTAGTAAGTTTTTGTCCATGTCTTAGGGTTTAGCAGTTATATAAAATTCCGTAAAATTCATCCGAATTCGGAGGCTACTCTCAGAAAATTATAAATATACATTTTATTTTTTAGTTAAATATCTTTAATATACGATATTTTAATGAAAATCATTAGAGCATTTTTTAAAAACTCCATATTTTTGAAAAATATTCCATGTAAAGGATTGTTTGGGGCGTGGGGATTTTTCTCAAAATCTTCGTGTCGTATCCCTGGAAGATACTATACCTAAATACCAAGTTTGGTATTTTACCGAGTTTTCTTTTTTGAGTTATCGTGTTCAGAGACAGACGGACACGGACACACGCACACACATACGCGGACCTTTTTCTGAAAATGCTATTTTTTGGCTACAGGGGACCCTAAAACATATATTTCCGGTAAAATCTGGGTATCAAATTGTTGGGTGGAGTGCAATACCTTCTCTATACTCTATGTATATAGTGCGTGTAGAGAAAGTAATTAATGGCCCATATTTTCTCAATAAAATTATG
The DNA here is from genome assembly GCA_030762935.1 of Hymenopus coronatus. Lineage (NCBI taxonomy): Eukaryota > Metazoa > Arthropoda > Insecta > Mantodea > Hymenopodidae > Hymenopus > Hymenopus coronatus. Next base: position 45,095,940 of record CM060883.1, read on the forward strand.
ACGTCATTAATTAATTGTGACGATTAATGTATTTTCGCAGGAAATTAAATGTATATTTTTAATATTCTGGGAATAGCCACCGAAGCTACCCTCATTCTAAATGACTTTTATACAGCCAGTAAACCGTCTATCAAAAATAAAACCGTTGAAGCACAATTTGTGTCAAATAATTTTTACATTCACTACACGTACTATGTATATGTTTTATAGAAAACAATATTGTATTACACCCAAAAATCTGAATCAGAGATTTCACCGAAGGTACATATTTTTGGACCCCCTGAATAAACAAAAACATTTTTAGAAAAGGTCTGCTTGTGTGTGTATGTGCGCGCGCAAGTGCCTATAGATTGGATTGCTCAAAAATGAAAAGACCATTTTTAATTTCTCTACACGTAATATGTACACAGTGTATAGAGAAGGTATTGCACTCCACCCAAAATTTTGATCGCGAGATTTCACCTGAAGTATCTGTTTTAGGGTCCCCTATATCCAAAAAACGCGTTTTCAGAAAAAGGGCCGTATGTGTTTGTATCCGCGTGTCTTTGAACACGATAACTCAAAAACCAAAAGTTGATAAAATACCAAACTTGGTATTTAACTTTAGTATCTTCCAGGGATGCGACACGAAGATTTTGAGAGAAATCCCCTTCCAAACTACCCTTTTCATGGAACTTTTTTCGAAATTTTTTATTTTCTCCAAAAAGCCCTAACGATTGTATTAAAATGCTTTATGAGAATACTTTATTTTTATGAGAAACGAAATGTATATCTTGAATTTTCTGGTAATAGCCTTTGAAGACCTCTTCATTTTGGATTACTTTTGTATAACTCGCAAACCGTAAAAGATATACAAAAAATTTACGATAACCGTTGTTTTTTCAACCTCCGATAGGCTATAAATAAAAGACAAGTTCATAGAATATTATTTTATTACTAAAATTTTTGTGCACTTATGGTTGCTTTTCAACATAATCACCGATACGATTAAGACACCTGTGCACAGGCACAAAATGTTCAAAGAATATTGCCGCCAATGATTTCAAATGAACATTGACGTTGTTTTGAAAACCTTCGTACTTTACGACGTTTGCGGAGCACCATTCAAAACAAACGAAGTGGAATACCTACTTCAGAAATTGTGTTGATCCATGACAAAGCTGGTCCACACACTGCTGGCACAACCCATTTCGATCATCCGCCGTAGAGTCCTAAGCTGGCACCCAACGACTTTCACCTTTTCCCTGAACTGAAGACGTGGCTAGGAGGGTAGCACTTTCAAACCAATGAAGATCTTTTAAAAAAAACAGGCTGTTGTAGCCGAACATAAGTAATGAAAAGTTATGTGTAGAAAATCTCGTTATGGCAAGTCTTAGTATTTTTGTTTTTATATTATTTTTTATGATTATATGTGAGTTTAAGTGGGGTTGTCATATTTTATCTTAAAACACGCGACCTGAAGATGTGACTCGAGCTGTAGCCCTAAATGATGGATGATAGAGGCAGTGAGAGTTAAATCGCAAGTGATGAATTTGGCTAGAAGCACAATCCATGATGCCATAAAACGGTTTAGGGAGAGACAAAAATACACCAGAAGACCAGGTTTGGATCGTCTGAGAGTTACTAATTAAAATGGTGTTAAAAATTCTTCAGAAACTCAACCTGCCAGTGGTGCAGGAGCGAGTTTTTTCCGGGTTCTCCGGTTTCCCTCTCCATCGCATTCCACCGGTGCTCCATTTTCATTCTTGTATCATCAGTGTCATCGCTTTCTATGCCAAAAACGGGAGTTAAACACTATAAAAAAATCTGTGGTATTACACTCACACGCCTTTCTCTAGCTGTTCTACAAACTTCTTACATAAGATTATTCTTCTTTCTGCACCTTGCTAATCGAGGTACTCATTAGCACAATGTTCTTATTAATTAGTTCCTTATAAATACACTAGGCTAAACCAATAGTAAAATGTTTTAATAGCTATCATTACAAATCGCTTCTTTTCTTCGCCAGGAGTAGAACAAAAGAAAAACGGACACTCCCGTCTGAGAAAAATATAAGTACTTAACAACTGAAACTAATAACAATGAATACTTAAAAAACGGTAAGCTACACGAGAAAAATGTATATGACATAACTTGTTTATTTTAAGAAGATCTACATTTTTGTATAATAAGTTTTTGTCTATCTCTTACGGTTTACTAGCTATGCCAAATTAAGCAAAATTCATCAAGAATAGACAGGTCTTCAGAAGCTATTACCAGAAAATTCAAGATATACATTTTATTTGTCAAGTAAATATCTTTAATATATGATATTTTAATCAAAATCGTTACAGCCATTTTTAAGAAAATCAAAATTTTCGAAAAAAGTTACAAGTAAAGGGTAGTTTGGGGTTGGGGGATTTTTATCAAAATATTCGTGTCGCATCCCTGGAAAATGCTAAACTTAAATAGCAAGTTTCGTATTTTAGCTACTTTTCGTTTTTGAGTTATCGTGTTCACAGACACACGAACACACGGACACACACGGACCTTTTTTCTGAAAATGCCTTTTATGGATACAGGGGGCCCTAAAACATGTATTCCCGTTGAAATCTCGTATCGAGTTTTTGGGTGGAATACAATACTTCTTTATCCCTATGTACATTGTACATACGGGGCTAGAGAAAGTAAAAATCAGCCTGCCAGCTACGACCGTAGTTCAACAATTTGTTAACCTGCATGAGCGCCTGATGGATGAAAGAAAGTTGCTGCAGAACGTTAAATGCAATTGAACTAATATCCAGTAGACCTGCAACTGGTCCCAGGTTGCTCAGGTTGCAGCGAGTTGAACGATTGTGTTTCGCAAATGATCATAGAGGTTGAAGAAATGAACAGATGAATCCTGTTTCAATCTGCACTCACCTGATGGGCGGAAGGGAGAACAATTTGAACAATGTCCGAAAAGTTACAATTTGATGGTGGTGGAGTGATTGTTACTGAGTTAGTTTTGGAAGAAAATGGAAATAAATCAGATCATGGGTACATGAATGAATGTTTGGCCTCTCATGTACCATTTGGTCCATTTATGGGTGATAATTTCTAAACACGTGAGCAATGTTTGGGCGTGCATTGTGGTGCATTAAAAGAAAATTATCTCCAGAAGTGGGAATCTATGTTTTACCATGGCAAACGAGGAGCCCTGACTTCAATCCTATTGAACATGTATGGAACATGTTGGAACGGCTGTTAAAATAAACCTGCAGCGACCGTAAACTTTACAGGTGTTGTGGACAGCACTTCTTGAAGAATAGGAGTATATTCAAGAAGCTATCGCTAACCTGATCAATAGCAAGTCAAGATATAAATGTAGATAAGCCAGTGGAGGTAATAACCCTTATTAAAGTGCATTTTTACTTTATAAACACGTACTATGTATATAGTGTATAGACAAGGTATTCTATTCCACCCAAAATTTGATACCGAGATTTCACTGAAAATGGGTATTATTGGGTCCCCTGTATCAAAAAAAAATAATATTTAGAAAAAGGTCCGTGTGGGCATGTGTGTCTCCGTGTATCCGTGTGCCTGTGAACACGAAAAGTCGGTAAAATACCAAACTTGGTATATAGGTTTAGTATCTTCCAAGAAGGCGACACCAGGAAAATCCTCCCGCTCCAAACTAAGTTTTACATGGAAAAATGTTCGAAAATCTTGATTTTCTCAAAAATGGCCTGAACGATTTTGATTAAAATACCGTATACTAAAGATATTACATGCCAAATACAATAACTATCTCAAATTTTCTGGGAATAGCCTCCAAAAACCTCTTTATTCTGGGTGAACTTTGTTGGATTTTGCAAAACTAGTAAACCGTAAGAAATGGACAAAACCTTAATGCACAAAAATGTAGTTCTCGTTAACACACAACTTATGTCATAAACTTTTTTCATAGAGTTGACCATTTTTGAGTTAGTCCTTGTTATTGGTTTCTATTTTATAACACTGAACAATTTTCACACACGGGAATTTGTCAACTCCTGGCAGAGCATAGAAACGGATTTCATTCACATGGCAACCAGCCTTTAAAAGATTTGACAATCGTTTTAACCTAGTGTATTCCCTAGTTTCCTTTCTGCTTACAAGAAAGCATTTCTGCTCAAGTTTATCTCGATTGTCATAGAATAGATAGAAGTATAAGCTTATTAATAATAATTTGTTACAGAAATAGAGAAAGTCATGTAAATGGAACACATCATATGTTTTATGTTTGAAACATCTAAAAATGTCCTCACTGATAAAATAAAAGTTTTCATTGTTTTACGTCCTTGAAAGAGTTCTCACCCCCACTAAGTTTTTGTTCATATTTGTGGTAATTTAAGGTGATTATTACAATAATCCCTTTTTTAAATATATATTCTTTCATTTAACAGCAATACCTTACTTATGCCAGCAATGAAGAACTATATATAATCAAATATGTAAGTCAGAAATATACCAACTTCTTTATTTTAAACCTTAATGTTCCAAATTTGAATCAGAGGTATATCTATTTTAACACATTTGACAAACCAACCAAATTTCATCTCTCTAAGACGAGTAGTTTGCATTTTAAGCATATCTTCACTGTTAATCTTATTCGTTTATGTAAAATGTTCCTGGCCACAATTTTCCTTAATTTAATTCAATCAATAATTGAGGCTCTATCGAGTGTTGAAGTAAGCATTACCTATTCAATTTGTTTTTAAATAATTGGTTATAAAGCTGAAACTTTTCAAATAAATATTTAATTTTTTATGGAACAAGTAGAATATTAATATTTCGAAAGTTAAATCCAGATATTGATTCTAATGAACAAAAACCGGTTAAATAAGTTATATTTTTAAACAATTTAGGAGTTTCCATACACAGTTTAAAGTTGTTTTAATGAAAACTGGGGCACCAGGGATACTTTACATTAAAAAAAATTAAGTTGGAGAGCTTCTCATAATTTTGTAAAACTTTATAATATTAATAACTTTCTACATTAACCTACATGTTTATTTTCTTAAAAGCAGCAACAATTTTAAATTAATTACAACTGGCAGCTCTCACACAGGTTTATCATTAATTGCGAATGATTTGTGAATATATTTCACAGCCCAAAATATGCTGGTGATATTTATGGGAAGGTCTACCGGGTGCTCTATCTCGCCTGTGATTTAGGATGGGGAGGGCCCTGGTTAAATAATCGGCGGATGATGACGGAGCAAGTAGAAATATCCAGTGTGTTACAGGCTTTGTAAATTTCGAAAACATATTACTACAATCTCTTTTTCAGTTTTAGTGGACATTATTGCATTCTCAAATTGAAATAAGCAAAATTATGGCTTAATGTAGAAGCGTGGTGGATTTGAAATTAGAAAATATTGCAAAACCTGGGGGTGAGGCCATCTGAAGTTCTGAAGGCTGGCCTTAAAATGACTACTAGCATTTTAAATGGCGGACTGCTCAATGCAATAGTGATACTTGAAAGAGAATATGATGTATTATTATTTTTTTAATTGTTACATTTATATAGCCCCCTTTAACATCTAAGGCCATATTGGGGGCTTTGCATTAGAAACAACTCGTCTCTAGGTTCTTTACGTTAAGTTTATTACACGGAATTGAACTCTGGACCTCCGGATGGATGTATTATTTGTGAATGGCCGAAAGCAACAATATGATTTTTGGCAAAAAAAAAAATCTAGGATTTTCACCATGGTGCGTGAGATTTGTGGTGGACAAAGCGGCGCTGGGACGGGTTTTCTCCGGGTACTCCGGTTTCCCCCGCCATCTCATTCCACCGGTGCTCCACCATCATTCATGTATCATCAGTGTCACCGCCTGCGGTGCCGTAAGTAGTTAAAGCGGGCGTTAAATTTCTACCCTTAAGCGCAGAAATGGTATGATACTATCTGTTTATATATACATATATGTATATATATATTTTTTTTTTCTTTTGGAATCTATGGCAAGTTTAAAATGTATCAACATATGATTTTCTTCAAACACTTATACATCAAATTTAAACGGTTCATGAATTGTTGCACATATAGAGACAAAAAAGGCAAAGTAGAAGCCGTAGGGCACGAACGCTCACAAAAAGATGTTTATCCTCTTTTCTGAGGAATGCAGTTAGAGCCCAGATATGTTTACATTTTGCAAACAAATGCTGGTGCGATAATATTTCCATTCGTCGCCTGGAGCTGCGCTGGGTCACCAGGGGCAACAATTGGGAAAATCCCTGCCCAGTCAGTGGTTTTTGTCACGGCCCCATAGCATTTTCCCAAGCGGGTTTAAAACATTCCAGTGTAAATAAGGCCATGGTAAAAATTAAATTTCACACAGAGACCGGATGATTCCGGCCGCCTTCGGCAGCTGTTGGCCCACAGGGCTGAATTTTTCCAGGTTTGTTATGCATATGTTTTGTGTACGCCTAAACGTGCCAGGGGAAAACCTCGCAAAGATCATTGATAGCCTGCTTTGTATAACAGAATAACGAAAATTGCATTACGTTGATCACACTCAAAGTAAAGACAGTGGGACGCAGAACGTAACGCAGCTTAAACGCAAGCGCAAGGAAAGGCAATTCAAAACGCAATCGTAAGCGTAACGCAAAAAGTTGGTACGTTTTTGTTTTTTCTTTAACGTCCTGTAACCTGATTGGTCATAACGGATGATAAACGAAATTGGTGAAATGATGCTCAAATGATCTGGGGTCCAGGGAGCTTAAAGTTACTCGATAGAATAAGGGAAAACCCTGGAAAAAACCTTATCCGGGTAACTTACTATAAGCGATATTCGAACTCACGACCTGTTGAATGTGAAGCACCACCACACTACCTAGGCAGTCTTGACACGGGTTTATAGGAGTGTAAACTACTTACATGCGATATTTTCCAAGCGCTCCGCAAGTTTTAAATTAAAAAACAAGACCAATAATACAATACAAGAAAATTCACTCAATCTTTTACAAATAAATCGGTTATAAAAATGTCATACTAACAACTGACGTTCGCAGTAGTGACGCCAAAATAATTGCATATACAAAACTATTAAAACAAATCTGGTGTGTTCCATTCATAGACTTTCTCTACATCGTTGTAACATATTATTCTTAAAATGCATATTCTTATATTTACTTTATGATAATTGATATAAACATTAGCACAAATTGTCTTAATTACTTGCTTCTTTGTAAAAATAAGAAAATAAGGGAATGCTCTAGCCTAAAACGAATGTAAACTCACTTAAAAGCTGGTTACTATGTAGATGAAAACCATTCCTATGCAGTGTTTACAAATTTCCAAGTGAAAAAAAATTAAGTATTTTAAATCTGAAAAAAAAATAACAAGGGATATCTCAAAATGGTCCCACGAAAACAATGTAAATGATACTGTGTGTTTTAAGGTAATCTACATTTTTTGTGTAGTAAGTTTCTATCTCTTACCGTTTACCAGTTACGCAAAATTCATTCAGAATAAAGAGGTCTTTACAGGATCTTCCCAAAAAATTCAAGATATAAGTTTTATTTGTCATAAAAATATATTTAATATACGAAATTGTACTCAAAATTGTTAGAGCCATTTTTTGAGAAAATCATAATATCGAAATTTGTTCATGTAAAGAATAGTTGCGGGGGTCGCATCCCTGGAAGATACTAAACTTAAATGCCATTTTTCTGAAAATACATTTTCTTGTATACACTAGACCCTAAAACGTCTATTTCCGGTGAAATCTTGGTATAGATTTTTTGGATGGAATGCAACACCTTCTCTATACACTACGCACATTGTACGTATACAGAAAGTAATTATGCAAGTATAGAGACTGCGCAATGAGATAAAGCTGAACATTTAATGAACTGTGAGTTATCTCTTTGAGCCTTACGTTTTATGAGAGATGAAAAATCTAGACCCAGATGTTGGGGTATTCATTAAATCAAAGGAGACTTTCTTAGCCTCTCGAGGGACATAAGAGATGGCGCGGCACGACCAAATAGAAGAACATGCCTGTAAAAATCTCGCATTGCGATAGTCCGTTGTTGAACAGCAGATAGTGCATAGAGGAAGGAATTCAGAATTTTTTCTCCATGTACGCAACGCAAGAATAAAGTATGGAATTTGCAAACCCTTGCGTTGCATTGCATGGGGTAGCGTGTTGCTTACGTGAATGTTTACGTTGAATAACAAAGGTGCAAATTTACGTTGCGTCTGCGCTTACATCTCATTGTGAATGGAGCATAAGTTAACACAGATGTGTATAGTCCAATTGGTTAGAAAACACACATGAGAGAATGAGTGACTAAGAAAAGCTATCAGGATCGAGCACCAATGTTTGCTGTCAGTATAGACTAGCTGTTTAGAAAACAGAAATGAAAAGATGGTGAATTATTTAAATAAAAAATATCTGATGTGTCCCATTCACATGACTTTCTCCGCTTCTCTGTAACAAATTATTGATAAAAAGCTTATTCTTATATCTACTTTATGTTAATCGTGATAAACATTATCTGAAATTGTCGTTATTACTTGATTCCTTGTAAATAGAAGGGAAATAACATAAGGTACAGGCTAAAGAGATAGTCTCGTGCTTTAAAACCCGGTCGCTATGTGAAACATTTGAAATTTCAATCTCTTTGCTTGCCAGGAGTAAACAAACGAGAAAAAACATGTCTTCCATTTTAGAAAAGTTTAAGCGGCTTATAATTTAAACAATAATCCGAATATCTCGAAAAAGATTCACTCTATAAATATAAATGACATAAATTGTGTATTTAAATGAGATCTACATTTTTTGTATAGCAAGTTTTTGTATATCTCTTACGGTTGCCAGTTATATACAAGTCATCCAGAATGAAGAGTTCTTCAGAGGCTATTCTCAGAAAATTCAAGAAATACATTTCGTTTTATATAAAAATACCCTATACATATCTTGTTGCTTATAAAGGATAGTTGGGGCGGCCTCTTGAAAATCTAAGTGTCGCATCCTTGGAAAATACTATTAAATACCAACACCAAATACCATTTTTGGACTCAGGGGACCTCAAAACCTGTATTTCCGGAAAAATCTCGAATTTTGGGCGGAATAAATACCTTTTCTATACACTATGTACATAATATGTGTAGAGAAAGTAAAAATATGTTTCATTAGCATGACTTCCAATTTTCCTGCTGTCAGATCTGTTTAAAGGTTATTTTTCAGAAGCAACATCTACATAAGTACAGCCATCGAGGAGACTTTACGTAATTCTTCTGAAACCCATTTCTTCTGTTTGTCTTTCTCCACTGCAGAAAACGTCTTCGTGGAATCAGTGTGACTGTATCTCTAAGCTTTATGAGTATACGTTTTTTTTTTATGTGAACGGGTAACCAGCTCGATGCACATTTCCCACTCTGGAGGACCAGATTTGATTTTGGAGCACCTTTTCTCCTAGAGGGATTGCCATCGCGGACTAAGACAGCGTGACTCAGTTATAATATAGGCCCTATGTATGAAAGAATGAATGAATAAGAGCATTTATTGAAATACCAGTATGCATTCATATATCTTCATCAATCACACGTGTCCACAGACCATACGTGCTTTTGCAATCCCAAAATAAAGTAATATTAAAAAATAGTACATTAAAAGAGTAAACAGGAAAATAAAAGAACAACAGCAACTTAAATTCACAACACAAAATTAACCTATTAAAATGTATTTATGTACCCTATTATACTAGACAAATATACTTAAGAGAAATATATACATGCAATACTAACAGCACAACAAAACAATGACCAAAAAGTATGACATTAAATACATGTAAACCATTATCACACTTTTTATGTTCTTATCACCCCCCTCCTTTTCCCTGTTATCAGCCTTTTCAGATCTCAGATGCGTTGTCTTAAGTAGAAATTTACCTAGCCCGTCCGCGTCTTCCATGCCTGCCAGTAGCGTCCAACATGCTTCCAACTCTCTATTAGCGGTGGCAAAGAATCGCGGTAAATATTTTTCCCTTTATTCCTTCGTACCCCGCGACTCTTCCTTCTCGCAAATGGGGCAGATTCTCATATCGTTCGCGTCAGTAACTTTTATCATCCATCATGCTACTAGTCTAATCCACGCAAGCTCTTATCTAATGAGCTTGGTACCTGTTTTGATGTATTGCTTCATATACCACTCCAATTTTAGCCCAGATTGTACTTCCAACGAAACCTCCTTCGTGCATTGTGCAATTATTTGCTGTCTGTCGGTATCATAGAGGCGGTTTTTAATTTTTACTTTCTCTAGCCCCATATATACAATGTACAAGAAGATATTGTATTCCACGCAAAAGTTAGATGTCGAGATTTCACCGGAAATATATGTTTTGTGGTCACCTGACGCCGAAAAAGCATTTTTAGAAAAATGTGCATGTGTGTGTGTATTTGTGTGTGTGTGTGTGTCTATGGACAGCATGGCTCAAAAACGAAAAGACCGTTAAGTACCATACATAGTATATAGATTTAGTATCTTCCAAGGATACGGCATGAAGATTTTCAAGAAAATCTCCCCACCACAAACTACCCTTTACATGGAATTAATTTTCGAAATTTCGATTTTCTCAAAAATGGGTCTAACGGTTATGATTAATATACCGTACACAAATTACAAATATTTACATCCCTTTTTCTGGTAATAGCCTCTAGAAACCTCTTTATTGGGGTTGAATTTTGCTAAATTTTACATAACTGCTAAACCGTAAGAGATAGACAAAATTTTACTGCACAGAAAATGTATATCTCGTCAAAACACACAATTTATGTTCTTTACATTTTTGTTATGAAGCTATCCATTTCCGAGATATTTCTTGTTATTGGTTTCCATTGTAAAGCACTTATACTTTTCTCAAACAAGAAGTGTCCGTTTTTCTTCTGTTCTACTCCTGGCCAAGCAACGAAGCGTTTTACAATGACAATCGCATAACGACAGGTTTTAAAACATTTGACTATCGCTTTAGCCTGCTGATTTCCCTTCTTTTCTACTTATAAGAAACTTAGTAATAAGAGCGTTCTGCTAATGTTTATCTCGATTAACATTGTGAACTTCAGAGAGAACGAAACCTTAGCTCTAAGCCACTAAACTCGGGGAGAACCACAGTGATCCCTGTCAGCCAGCGCAGTCTCAGCTGATAAGAGGTGTATCTGCTTCTCTGCCAATAGATTCATGCTACGTAAGCAACGATGTCATCCTTGTTGTAAAATGTAACAAACATTCCCAATGATGTTTTAGTTGACGCCGACTAACCCCAGTGACAGTGACTTGAGAAACAACAATGAAGTTACAGATGATTTAGCTGAAGATTCCTTACCCAACAACTGAGAGGTTTGGTGCTGCAGTCGTAGAAGTGGCAACAGTGTGACGGAGCGGCCACGAGGTAAGGCAACTCTTAGGGATCACTATGGATCTCTACGAGTTTAGTTATCAGGGTGCACAGTGTAACTTTAAGTCTCAATGTTATCGCTCTACTTGCTACGGAAATCACACTAAACCTGCCGGATGAAGACAAGGGAGCCGAGTGCCTAAGAAAAGGACCGTGCATAGGTTATTGTGCTACTCTTAATTGTTAACCTGCGCTTTGCCTTTGATCATCAGAGGCCTCGTAAACCACTTGTTCCCAACGGAGAGGTGGGCTTTCTTCGGGTTCTTCGGTTTTCCTCACCATCACATTCCACTGGTTATCCAAGTTCATTCAAGGCATCATCAGTGTCATCGCCTACGGTGTCATTTGTGTAAAAGAGGGTGTTAAACACTATAACAAACACTTGTTCCCGGAAGTTGCTGATGTTTCACGTTGTACCAAAGAGCTTTAGCCAATGAAATTATGATACATAGTTGTTAAGACATGTGGAGTGAAACACAGAGATGCAAGATCTCCCCTGTTTTCTCTCTCATTCTTCTAAGAAGTAAAAGTCCACGCTTTAGGTGCCTACACTTGGTTGGAGAAAACATGACAATGTTGCTTTCCGCGAGACTATTCTCTATCTTGTCACCCGGCTTTGGCATACTGCAAGTTAATCATTACTATAGCACAATGAAACTATCAACTTGACCCCTATGGAAGGTATGAAGAGGGCACGCGAAGGGTGACGAGATATTGTGCAGTGGAAAAGACACGATCACCAATACCAACATGACAGAAATTCGTACTCCGACACGGCTTGACTTAGCAATCCCCTATCTGGGGATTAAGGATGTAAACGAGACAGTTCCTAAAAGGAAATAAGGAGGCAACAGCACTCTCACCTAACGCCAGAAAGAAATTACAAATTAGTACAAATTCCGCCGTCCTGCCGCCACAAACCGTCGTCACTGGTACTATAATCACGATACAAACGGAAGGAAATGTTGGGGACGGAAAATTCCTCGTAGAAACGGGTATTACCCAAACATTCACTTATCGACCAGGGGAACTGACAAAAAACCCATGCCCAAGGTGGCCGTCCTATGAAATTCTAACTCAACATCCAGAATACACTCCTCACACGTAACCCTGGAGTCAAACTAATTTCTAAAGTTAAATACTTTTTGAGCTAATTCGGTTTCTTCCTTTGTTTTAAGAGGCTGTTTTTGTTTTTATCACGAATTGTTGTGCCTCTTAGTGGAGTTCCTAATTTCTCCTCGGTTCCACGTCATAAAGCTCACTGGCAGTAACACTTTTACAAGGACAGGTAAAGTATACGCTGGGCGACAGTGCCGGAAGTAATGAGCGCCATTAGCGGAGGCTTTGTGAAACACAAGCCATAAACACCACAACGCTAAAAGCGGATAACATTTTCCAAATGACATCAAGACTTTGCGCCGAGTCCAACAATAAAACAACTGTTACACCTGCGGCAAAACAACTGTAAGTCGCTTTAAGAAAAAATCTCGCGTGTTTCATTCACATGACTTCCTTCACAACCTACAAACGCTCATTCTACTATTTGCTCCATGCTAATCGAGATAATTTTTATACAAACAGCTTCATCACTCTTTCTTTGTAGGTACAATAGGGATGCAGAAGGCTGAAGTAATGGTCAGATGTTTAAAAAACGGTCATTTTAGCCTGGCTTTGATATCCCATACCCTTTGTACAAAAGAAACCAAATATTAGACACAAATTATATGACGTTAATTGCCACTTATAACGCGACCTGTACTTTTGTGCAATAATCCATCCTTCCATCCGTCCGTACATCTATTCTTTTTTGTAATGTTTAACACCCGTTTTTACTACTTGTGGTACCACAGGCGATGACATTGGTCACACATGGAATGAAGATGAGCACCGATGGATGCAATGACGGGGGAAACCGGATAACCCGGAGAAAACCCGCCCCTGCGTCGCTTTGTCCACCACAAATCTCACATGTGGCCACTTGAGATCGAACTCGGGCCATCTGGATGATAACAAGCGATCACACCACTAGGCCACGGCGCGGCCGTTGTACATCAGCCTATCCTATCCTATCCTATCCTATCCTATCCTATCCTATCCTATCCTATCCTATCCTATCCTATCCTATCCTATCCTATCCTATCCTATCCTATCCTATCCTATCCTATCCTATCCTAACCTAACCTAACCTAACCTAACCTAACCTAACCTAACCTAACCTAACCTAACCTAACCTAACCCAACCCAACCCAACCCAACCCAACCCAACCCAACCCAACCCAACCCAACCCAACCCAACCCAACCCAACCCAACCCAACCCAACCTAACCTAACCTAACCTAAGCTAAGCTAATCTATCACTTTCAAAAATCTGATGTGTTTCGGTCACATGACTTTCTGTAGCTGCTGCACAAACAATATTTCTTAACAGAAGCTTATATATTATTTTATCTACGTCATGCTAATCGAGATAAACATTTGCAGAAATGGTCTTGATACTTGCATCCCTGTAACAGAAAATTAGGGAATCCACCAGACTAAAGCAATAATAGAACCTTTTGCAAGCTCATCTTTATGTGAAACGACTGAAAAACATTTCTCTTTTGCAATCCTGGGAGTAAAACGAAAGAAATATAAAACAAAAGTAGACTCCGAGAAAAATTTAAAATTAAAACCAATAACAAGGAATACCTCTAATATGGTTAACGCTATAAAAACGTATGACATGAGATGAGATCTATATTTTTTTGTATAGTAAGTTTTTGTCTACCTCTTACGGCTTAAGGGTTTTATAAAAGTCATCAAAAATGAAGATATCTTCAGAAGCTTTTCTTAGAAAACTCAGTATATATTTCGTTCGAAACGAAAATAGCTTCAACTTAGAGTATTTTAATAAAAATCTTTAGTCAGTTTTCAGAAATAAAAATATTTTTCCATTTAAAGGTAATTTGTGAGGGTATTTGTTTAAACATTTTCGTGTCGCATTCTTGGAAGATGCTAAACATAAATACCAAGTTTGGTTTTTAATGGTATTTTCGTTTTTGATCTATGCTGTCCACAGACACACACACGAACATTTTCTAAAAAGCTTTTTACAGACTTAGGAGACCTCAAAACATATTTGTGGTGAAATCTCGACATAGAATTGTTGATTGGAATACAACACCTTCTCTAGCTACTATGAACATACATGCTTCAGAAAGTAAAGATATGCGACGAACTCATTGTTGCTACTGGGAAGAAACTAGTTGCGGCAAGCAACAATGTTGGGAGAGAAGCATTATTTCCGGCTAAGTTGATAAACTGCTGAGAAAGAAATATACCAGTCTAGTCACAACAAATTTCTCACAGTTGCAAACTAGTTACAGGCCTTTGCAAGAATAGTTTGTTGCAGAGTGGGTAGAGAGGGCCATGTGAATGGAAATTCGTCTTTGTAGCATCAATATAGATTATAAAATCTGATGTGCTACACTCACATGACTTTCTCTAGCTGCTCTACAAACTTCCTACAAAAGATTATACTTCTTTATACACAATGCTAATCGAAATAAATATTAGCAGAATGTTCTTGTTACTTAGTTCCTTATAAGTAGAAGAGAACTTAAGGAATGCGCTATACTAAAACGATTTTCAAATGTTATAAAAGCCATCGCTATGCGACTGTCATTGCAAATCACTTCTTTGCTTGGCCAGGAGCAGAACAAAAGAAAAACGGACACTTCCTGTCTGAGAAAAGTTTAAGTACTTCACAATTGAAATCAATAACAAGGAATATCTCGAAGACTGTTACCTTCATAACAAAAACGTAAAGGACATAAATTGTGTGTTATGACGTGATGTACATTTTTTGTATATCGAGTTTTTTCTATCTCTTACGGTTTAGCAGTTAAGCAAAATTCGACAAAATTCATCCAGAATAAAGAGCTCTTCAGAGGCTATTTTAAAAAAAATTCGAGATATACATCTTATTTCAGACATAAGTAGCTTTCATATACCGGATTTTAACCAAAATCTTTAGAGCCATTTTTAAGAAAATCAATTGTTTCGAAATTTTTTCCATGTAAAGGGTAGTTTGTGGTGGGAGATTTTTTCTGAAAATCTTCGTGTCGCATCCTTGAAAAATACTAAACCTAAATATTAAGTTTGGTATTTATCGGTTCTTCTTTTCCACGCACACATGGACCTTTTTTTTTTAAAATGTCTTTTTCGTACTCAGGGGACCCCAAAACATGTATTTCCGGTGAAATCTCGACATCGAATTTTTGGGTGGAATATTATACTTCTCTAACCCCTATATACATTGTACATATGGGGCTAGAGAAGCTAATAAGATATGCTCTGAATACTTAGTATAGAAAATTTTTATACTGACAGTACTTTTGTTTAAACAGACATCAAAACACAGATGTACAGTTCGACAGAACAGTATTAATTAAATAATTCAAGGCCTGTTTTTCTCACATACCAAGAGTTCTAGAAATCCCTGCACAGCGACGTAAAACACGTAAAATAAACTTAGAAATTTTATATGCTGCGGTTCAGATAATAAATCAAGTAACTTTTGTTTCAAAACTCACGAGGCTTAATTTTTCTGTTAGGGAGAAGAAGTGAAAGAGAGAATTAAAATGGAAAGAAAGTGACGCCGGGCTCTGGAATATTTAGCCGAAGTAAAAAACAAAAGAAGGGCGCATTAAATTTGGTTGCCCATTAGAAACAATCCCAGCATCCGGTGCTACGTCACGACCTACAAAAAGACCGATGTTCATTTTTTTCCCGCTGTTCCACTCCAATGGCACTTTAAATTCCCCTCTCTTCAAATACCTTATATTTTTTTTAATATATGTCTGGTCACACAGGAGACTTTGCTGACGTCATTTCGCTCTGGTATCAAAGATTCTAAATATCAGTTAATACATAATATCTAAACCTATTGAAAAAATGTATTATTTATATGACTTTCCCTACTCATTCCTCTAACTATTGATAATAAATAGGAGGAGAGCTTTATGTTGGTCTATCTTTTTTGTTTTACTATGATAAAAAAATATTTTAGAAAGAAAATGACATCAAAGAAAATTCAGGGTTACATTTTTACATTCTCTAGCCCGTATATACAACATACGTCAGCAGACAGAAGAATTCGATACCGAGATTTCACCAGAAATATATGTTTTGAGGTCCACTGAATCCGGAAAAAGCACTTTTTATAAAAAAGTTAGAATTTGTATATGTTAGTGGACAGCATTGCTCAAACACAAAAAGTCAGTAAATACCAATCTTGGAATTTAATTGACAATGATGCACGACGAAGATTTTAAAGAAAACTGCCCCAACCTAACAACCATTTAAATGGAAGTGTTTTCGAAACTTTTGATTTTATTAATTGCTCTAATGATTTTGATTAAAATTCTGTATATTAAAGACATTCACATTACAAATAAAATGTATATTTTGAATTTTCTGGGAACATTCTGTGAAAAGCTCTTTATTCTGGTTGAGTGCAAAAACAGTTTGCATAACGCTTAAACCGTAAGAATTAGGGCATTTATGTGAATTATATTTTTCGTAGACTTAACTCTTTTTTATATATCATCCTTGTTATTGGTTTCTTTTTAAAATACTTATACTTTTCTCATACTGGAATTTGCCAACTTTTATCCAAACAAAGGAATTTCAATCACATAGCAACCAGCTTTTAAAGGATTTTACTAACGTTTTAGCCTGATGTATTCCCTTCTACTTATAAAGAAGCAAGTAATAAGACCATTTCTGCTAATTTTTTCTTGATTAGTATGATGTAGATGGAAGAATAAACTTTTTAAAAATGATTTTTGCAGATATGTAGAGAAAATCATGTAAATGGAGACATCATATGCATATCTTAAATGTATAGTAGATACTTCGATAAAATATTAAAAGCTTCTTTTGAGAACATAAGGAATGACTACGAATTTTTCTATAAAAAGAAATTTTAAGAAGGGAAATGTTCGTGTCGCATTCTTTAACTTCAGTGTAACCTTGGTGTTTAACTGGTTTTTACTTTTTCTACACATACCATGTACACAGTGTATTGGGAAGATATTGTAATGAACCCAAAAATTCGATACCGAGATTTTACCGGAAATACATGTTTTAGGAACCCCTAAATCCAAGAAAAGTATGTTTAGAAAAATGTCCGTGTGTTGTGTGTGTGTGCCTATGGGCAGCATAACTCAAAAACGAAAAGTCCGTTAAACAGCAAACTTGGTATTTAAGTTTAGTATCTTCCATGGATGGGACACGAATATTTTCAAGAAAATCTCCCCACCTCCAACTACACTTTACATGGAACTATTTTTGAAAATTTTTATTTTTTCAAAAATGATTAACAATTTTGAATAAAATATCATATATTAAATATATTTAACTGACAAATAAAATGTATATCTTGAATTTTCTGGAAATAGCCTCTGAAGACTACTTTATTCTGGATGAATTTTACGGAATTTTGCAAAACTCCTAAACCGTTAGAGATGCACAAAATCTTACCATACAAAAAATGTAGAGCAATTTAAAACACACAGTTTATGATGTATTCATTTTTTTCGTGGAATTGATCGTTTTTAAGATATTCCTTGTTATTAGTTTCAACTTTGAAAACCTCATACTTTTCTCATACAGGAATTTGTCAACTCGTGTCCATACAAACAAAGGAACTTCAGTCACATAGTAACCAGCTTTTGACTATCACTTTAACCTATGGTACTCCCTTATTTCGCTTCTACTTACAAGGAAGCAAGTGACAAGATCATTTCTGCTAATTTTTTCAGGATTGGAATGAAGTAAATAGAAGAATAAACTTTTTAACAATAATTTGTTGCAGAGATTAGAGAAAGCCATGTGAATGGAACACATCAGATTTTTTAGTTATGCTGTTTATATGCGCATACACGCATACACACATTTTCTAAAAAAACCTTATTTTTTTGTCTATATACAATCGAGTAAAACATTAGCAGAATTAGTTTTGTTACTTGTTTCCTTAATAGAAGGGAAATAAGTGAATAATTGGGCTACCGAAGCCGGCACACCGGAGTTTTTCATTCCTGTTTCTTTTGTTTTGCTCTTGGCCATACAAAGAGAACGAATACATAGTAGCCTGCTTGTTAAAACATTTGACTGACGCTTTAAGCTCAATGTATTCCCTTATTTCTCTGCTAATTACAAGAAGTATCACACTTTCTGCTAATGTTTATTTCGATTAGCATGAAGTACATAAAGGAATAAACTTTTGTAAGAACAGGTTTTTTACAGAATATATGGAGAAAGCGATGTGCATGGAACACTGAAATTTTTACTTTCTCTGGCACGTATGTAATATGTACATTATAGATTTGGGTAACACAGTACAAAAACGAAAAGTAAAACTTGATATTTGAGTTCGGTATCTCCCTAAGAAGCGACATGAAGATTTTCAAGAAAATTCCTCCACCGCAAATACCCGTTACATGAAACATAAAAAATTGATCTAAGGATTTTGTTCAAAATAATATATGTTTTATAGAGGTTTTCATTAGAAATGAAATGTACGTCTTACATTTTCTCTCTAAAGACCTCTTCAATCTGGATTTAATTTTGTGCAACTCGTAAACCATAAGAGATAAATAAAAACTTGTTATACACATTTGTTTTTGGTAGATATTTCTTGTTATTGGCTTCACTTTTAATCTACTTAACCTTTTTCAAGCGGGTGGTCAACTTGCACTCTCTCTCTCTCTCTCTCTCTCTCTCTCTCTCTCTCTCTCTCTCTCTCTTTTGCACCCGGGAATACAAAAGAGAATGGATTTTTTTCAATTGTTTCACAAAGCGATAGGGTTTTAAAAGATTCAACTATCGCTTTAGGCTAGTGAATTCCCTTATTTCCTTTGTCGCCCTCCGTGGGTGCCATGCCAACTTCACATCCCAAGGTCGCGGGTTCAAACCCTGTGGAGGACGACGGATTTTTTCTGTTGTAGCATTTTTAGCATGGCTTCCTTCGGAAGGGAAGTAAAACTGTTAGTCCCATTTCGTAGATTTACGGCAGGTAAAAGAACCTCAAAGGTGATAAAGAGGCCTCTGAGCCAAATTAAGTATAGAAAGCGATGGTGAGAAACTACAGCAGTTCAAGTTGTTCATTAATAAATTCCATTTCATTTCTCTTATTTCCCTTCAAGGAAGCAAGTAATAAGACCAATTCTGCTAATGTTTATTTCGAGAAGTAGATGCAGATAAAAGAATATTCTTTTATAAGGAAAGTTTGTATGTGGAGAAAATCATGTGAATGGAACACATCACATACTTTATTTTGCCGTTGTTTATGTTGCTCATTTTAGAGGGAGCATAAGTGCAAGATAACCATTTCAAATACCATAGCATCGATCCATGGAGTAATTAAGTGAATAACCGGTATATTTCATAATGCATTGTATTAATAAAATTAATAGTGTAAAACGGAAAATGCAACAGTGCTTTTCAGTCCAAGTTGTAAACAAAGAATTAGAGAAAGTCTATGCCTAGAATTCCTGGAGTGCGCTATTAGAAACGCTTGTATACTGTTCTACGAAACAGAAAGAAAACTGAAAAGACTAATGTTAGTAATTTAAAGATTTACTGCAGACAATTCCTAAAACTGTATTAGAAATAAAAAGAAAAACACAATTACATGTATGTACATGCGTCCTCTCGGGCTTGTACTTTTAAAAGCCACTTAAACTAAAACCAAATATCAAAATAATGCTCCATAAATTTAGAACCTAATGACATTATTATATTCAAAACATATGTACGAGGTGTGCAAAAAAAGTTTCCGGAATCGCTTCACAACAATGCTGACGCAGAGATTTCTTTAAGTCTAACCCAGACGGTGCATGCAGCGTTCCTTCCCGATAAAAATGGGAGGTCACGTGACTTCCTGTGACCATGTAGTGACGAGGTAGACGCTCTGAAGTGAACACGTGTTTTGCATGTGCTGCGATTTTTTCGCGTAGCAAAACTGTCCGACTACGAAGAACAAAAATCTGATTTTTACCATTCACATGACTTTCTCTACATCTCTGCAACACTTTATTGTTAAAAAGGTTATACTTCTATTTGCTTCATTCTAATCGAGAAAAAAATAGCAGAAATAGTCTTATAAATTGCTTCTTTGTATGAAGATGCGGAATAAGGGAGTATAATAGGTTAAACTCATAGTCAAAAGCTGGTCGTTATGTGACTGAAGTTCCTTTGTTTGTATGGACAGGAGTTGACAAATATCTGCATGAGAAAAGCACAAGTTTTTCAAAGCTGAAATAAAAAACAAAAATGTAGATCTTGATATAATACATAATTTATGTCACATATTTTTTCGTTGCTTTAAAAGACTTATACATTTCTCATACAGGAATTTGTCAACTCCTTTTCATACAGACAAAGGAACTTCAGACACATAACAATCAGCTTTTGACTATCACTTTAACCTATGGTGCTCCCTTATTTCGCTTCTATCTAAAAGGAAGCAAGTAATAAGACTATTTCTGCTAATTTTTCTCAATTAGCTTGAAGAAAGTGGAAGAATAAGCTTTTGAACAATAATTTGTGGTAGAGATGTAGAGAAAGTGATGCGAATGGAACATCAGCTTTTCTTTTATTTAATAGTGGTCCCACGGCAAAACGGCACTACCGCAAGTGCCATCCCTGGCTAAAACACAACAAACTTTTCGATCAGCTATACTGCTATACGTTCGGGAACATAAACCCTCACTCAAGTGACGTGACTGTTAGGCAAACTGTCTACTGCAATTTGTCCTCGGAAATGCATCACCTTCGATAAAGAAAGAGTTATCTCTAAGTATAAGGGTGAATCACTTACTAAATCAATCGGAGGCTAATAGCTCGGAAATGCCCCGACCGTCTTGTAGCGGTGAACCAAAACAAAAGAGAAGAGAGACCAGTTAAACCATTTGTATTCTTTTATTATCCATTTATTTAGTCTCTATTACTTCTCCCAGTTCATGTTTGACCCTTTTCTTTGGGAGACGCGCAGGGCATGGGCAACATAAAACAACTGATCTGTTCCAATAATAGGACTTTCTCTACATCTCTGTAAAAAAGTATTTTTAAAACGCTTATGCTTCTATTTACTACATGCTAATTGAGAAAAAATTAGCAGTATTATTACTTGCTTCCTTGTAAGTAGAAGCGAAATAAAGGAGTACTATAGCTTAAAGTGATAGTCAAAAGCTGGTTGCTATGTGACTGAAGTTCTTTTATTTCTATGGACACGAGTTGACAAATTCCTGTATGAGAAAATTAAGTTTTTCAAAGCTGAAACCAAAAACAAGGAATATCTAAAAACCTATCAACTTCACGAAAAACAAAAATATGTAGCATAAAGTGTGTGTTTTAACGTGCTCTACATTTTTTGTGTGGTAAGTTTTTGTCCAGCTCTTACGGTTTAGCAGTTATGCAAAATTCCGTAAAATTCATCTGGAATAAAGTAGTTTTCAGAGGCTATTCCTAGAAAATTCAAGATATACATTTTATTTGTCAGGAAAAAATTTTTAATATACGATATTTTAATGAAAATCGTTAGAGCCATTTTTAATAAAATCAAACATTTCGAAAAACGTTCCATGTAAAGGATAGTTGAGGGTGGAGGGATTTTTTTGAAAATCTTCATGTCGCATCCTTGGAAGATACGAAACTTAAATACCGAGTTTGGTATTCAACGATCTTTTCGTTTTTAGCTATGCTGTCTATAGTCACACACACATACACACACACATGGACCTTTTTGTAAAAATGCCTTTTTGTATTCAGGGGGTCCTAAAACATGTATTTCCGGTGAAATCTCGGTGTCGAATTTTTGGGTGGAATACAATACTATATAGTACGTGTAGAAAAAGTAAAAATGTTCAACTTTAGGAAGAAACTGTATACTATAGAAATTTTGTGTTTTAACGAAATCTATATTTTTGAGTAGTAAATTTTTGTCCATCTGTTATGGTGTACCAGTTCACAAAACTCAGCAAAATTCATCCTGAGTGAACAGACCTTCAGCGGCTACTCTGAGAAAATTCAAGATGATCATTTTATTTGTCATGTAAATTCATTTAATATACGGTATTTTAATCAAAATCGTTAGAGCTGCTTTTGAGGAAAAAAGGAGATCTTAAATACCACGTTTGGTATTTAACTAAACCTTTGGTTTTGACTTATCGTGTTCACAGATAAAACACACAGATATTTTTCTAAAAATGCTTTTCTAAACGTGTATTTCCGGTGAAATCGCGATATCGAATTTTGGGTGGAGTGCCTTCTCTATCTACGTGCCATGTACTATATAGAAAATAAAATGTCTTATAATTACATTTTTCTGTACCCGTGCACAAAAAATTATTTTTTAAAAATTCTATTCTTTTATCTTCTTTGCGTTTATCCAGATAAATGTTAGTAAAATACTCTTACTTCGCATTGCCTTTGGATACAACGGGAACGGGGATCTACAGGGGCCGAATCTACAGTCAACTTGTTTAAGAACTGGTCATTATCTGACGTCCTTAAAAGTCTGTTACCTTTGTTTGGCAAGGTTCATGAAATACGAATAACGAGTTACCATTAGAGAAAAGTATAAATATTGGATAATTGAAACCAATAAATGTTAATCTTTCGGAAACGTTTCCTTATTTTCTTTTTCTTAGTCATAAGATTACTTCTGCTAATTTTTATGTCGATTAGCATGAAACAGATAGGAATACAAACTTCCGTAATAATAGTTCGTTTACAGAATAGTAGAGAATGTGAAGTGAATGAAACAAGTGTGAATGAAACAAGTGTAGTTTTTCATTTTTTTAAAACACACTTTGTCAAAAATTCTAACCATAAAATACTATGTGGTACTATAAAGAAAACGATTAGTAAATATGGCTTATTAAAGGTTGAATTTAAAATAAGATAATACTGTGTCAAATTTTAAGAATTCGACTCGAACGCTGGCCTTCTTCAGGAAGGATAGAAGCAGTATAAAACTGCAACTGGTGTGATTATCATGTTGCTCTCGAACGCTCCTAAAACAGTAATATTAGCCGAGAGATGATAATGCTGCCCCATACAGACACGAAACACAATAAAAAAGAAGGGGTTGGGGAAGAACGGAACGGAAGGAAATTTTAATCTGGGGAATTCTTTTAATTTGAATCGGTAGTTAAGAGCGAAGCTATTACAAAGACGGCTCCTTCTCTCGAGAAACATTCAAAAACTTGTGACATACAAACTTTCCCGTTAATTTCTCTGAGAGAGAGAGGGAAGTGACAAGTTAGGTGGTTCATATGCAAATCACATCCCCTCTTCAACACTTTTACCTGCTGCTGAGTAAATGGTTTGGAATCTTAAACCAGGATAACTTTCTTGCGTAACAGAGAATGGATTAAGGAGATCCTGAGAAATAAATACCTGCTGTACTGTAAGGGACCTTGATAGTCCATCACTTTCGTTTCGTTTCGTAATTGGCTTACCCTCCCCATATTTGTAGGACTTACACCCCTCTAGGACTTACAAGCCAATGTCTAGGGGTCAGAAGCCTGTCAGGGAACCAACGGCACGAAACCACAGAATGGAGAACCTGTTACAAGAGGTCGCCCCGTACCAGTTATGAACATGCGGGAGTGAATGATATGAATGCGGGCGAAATTCATGATGGGAAAGGTGATTTTGGAGTAATTGGTGGAATGAGTGGCGGGGAAAAGCAGAGGACTCGAAGAAAACCCGCCCATGCGCCACTTTATCCACCGAGAATCCCACACACAGGAGCTGGAGATCGAACCCGGGCCGCCTAGATGTCTAAACACTCAACCACGGTGCCGCCTTTGTCCATCAGTGAGGTCCGCAATTGCGAGTTAGACAGGGCATAATATGAGAGCTGTTAAACATGTACCAAGATTTCAAAATAGATGGTGTACTGAGGCAAGTTGGTGTTATCATCACGTACTATCTTTTGTTTCGAAGTCGTAAAGGCTTACCCTCCCCGTGTTTAGGACTTGAGAATGGAGAAGCTGATACGAGAGGTGGGCCCATAGCCAGGTATGAGTATGAGGAAGTGGAATAAATGAAACGTGCGCGAAATTGATGAGCAGGAGATTATGGAGCAGTTGTGGAATGACTGGCAGGAGAAATCGGAGTCCTGGAAGAAAACCCGTCCAGATGCCCCTTTGTCCACCACAAATCCCTCATGCGGGCGCTCGGGATCGAACCCCTAGATAGGAGTCAAGCGGTCTAACCACTCCATCAGTATGATCCGCAGGGACATTCAGGGCTTAATACGAGGGCTGTTCAATAAGTACCAATATTTAAAAATAGATGGCGTACTGTGGCAAGTTGGTGTCATCAACGTGTATTGTCCTTTGTTTCTTAGTAGTAAAGCCTTACCATCCCCGTATTTAGGACTTCCAACTGGATGCCTAGGGGTTAGAAGCCTGTCAGGGAGCCAACGGCACGAAACAACAGAATGGAAAACCTGGAACGAGCAGTGGATCCGTAGCCAGGCATGAGCGTGAAGAAGTGCAAGATATGAAATGCAGGCCAATGGATGATACACAAGGTGATGCTGGAGCAATTGGTGGAATTAGTGGCTGGAGAAACCGGAGATGAGCGGTCTAACCGCTCGGCTATTGCGCCAAAACAAATTTGCACGATTCATAGATCAGTTTGAATTTACCAGGCTCTTCAGTTAGTCCTTTAATCTGTTTTCGCTACCATGGAAAAAGTGCAGTATGATTCAGTTCTTCGCTTTTGTATTCCACCCAAAAATACAATGCCGAGATTTCACCGGAAATACATGTTTTAGGGTCCCCTGAAAGCATTTTCAGAAACAGGTCTGTCTGTGGACAGCTGAGTTCAAAAACGAAAACACGGTTAAGTACCAAACCTGGCATTTAAGTTTGGTATCTTCCAAGGATGCGACAAGAAGCTCTTCAAGAAAATCCCCCCACCCGTAACTACCCTTCACATGGAAAACTTTTCGAAAATGTTGCTTTTCTTATAAAAGGCTCTAATGATTTTGATTAAAATATCACATATTAAAGCCATTTCTGTCACAAATTAAACGTTTATCTTGAATTTTCTGGGAATAACTTCTAAAGACTTGTTTATTCTGGATCAATTTTGCTTAATTAGGCATAACTAGTAAACCGTAAGAGATTAACAAAAACATACCACACAAAAAATGTAGATCTTGTTAAAATACACAAGTTATGTCATACATTTTGTTTTCGTGGAGCTTGCCGTTTCCGAGGTATTCCTGTTATTAGTTTCAATTGTGAAGTACTTTTCTTAGAGGGAAGTGTCCGTTTTTCTTTTGTTCTACTCCTGGCCAATCAAAGAAGCAATTTGCACTGACAGTCGCATAACGGCAGCTTTTAAAACATTTGACTATCACTTTAGCCTAGTGCGTTCCCTTAGTTCCAGTCTGCTTATAGGGAACTAGGTAATAAAATTCTGTTAATGTTTATCTCGATTAGCGTGGTGTTGAAAGAAGAATTATATTATGTAAGAAGTTTGTATGTAGAGTAGCTAGAGAAAGTCATATGAGTGTAACACATCAGATTTTTTACTTTCTGTACTTATTACTTAGTACATAAGTAGAGAAGATATTGGACTCCAACCCAAAAATTCCATTTCAAGATTTCACCGGAAATACATCTTTTAGGGCCCCGAATAAAAAAAATAATTTTTAGAGAAAGTTCTGTATGTGTGTCTGTGTGACTATGAACACGATAAATCAAAAACGAAAAGTCGATAAAATACCAAAATTTATATTTTAATTTAGTATCTTCCAAGGATGCAACAGAAAGATTTTGGGGATAATTTCCGCACCCCAAACCTCCATAGAAAAAAAATCTAAAGCTTTGATTTTCTCAAAATGGCTATAACAATTTTGATTCAGATTCTATTTCTTAAAGATATTTACGTGACAAATAAAAGGTATATCTTAAATTTTATGGATTAGCTCTCATAACCTCTTTATTCTGGAAATTTGCTGAAATTTGTATAACTGGTAAATCGTAAGAGACAGGTAAAGGCTTACTACCCAAAAAACGCAGATCTCATTCTAACACGCAATCTATGTCATATAGATTTTTTCGTGGACTTAACAAATTCCCAGATATTCCTTGTTATTGGTTTAAGTTTGAACATTCTTCTAATTTTCTTATATTTGTCTATTCCTGTGCACACAAAGAAACGAATTTCAATTACATAGTAATAGTTTTTAAAATATTCGACTATCGCTTTAGCTTAGTGTAGTTTCTTATTTCCCATTTATTTATCAGGAATTAAGCAATAAGACATTACTGCTAATGTTTACCACGATTAGGACGATGTAGATAAAAAGGAAGCTTTTAACAACAATGTGTTAGATGTAGAGAAAGTCTTGTGAATAATCATTTCAGATTTTTATTTTGAATAGGAAAACTTACAAAAAGATAAAACTGCAATTGATGCTGTTTACTGCATGTGGCATTTTAGAATTTATGAAAACGGTTAAATATTAATTCAACAACTTAAAACCTCACGGCCTCCATGGTCCGGGTTCGATTCCCGGCTGTGGTGATGCCTTTTTCTTTAACCAGAATTATTCCCTATTCCCCACAGTGTTGGGAAGTATGACTGTGAAAGAGAATATGTGTGTGTGTTTGTGTTTGAGGAAAATAAAAACGATTTAACCCCAGCGAAAAGAACTTACAGACAACGAATTGTTTCTAATGCAAAGTCCCCCACATGACCTTACATTTTAAAGGGGTGTATATAAATGAAGTAATAATAAGAAATCTGATGTGTTCCATGCACATAACTTTCTCTACATCTCTGAAACAAATTATTGTTAAAAAGCTTATGTTTCTATTTACTTCTAGCTAATCAAGATAAAATTAGCAGAAATAGTTTTATTACTTGCTTCCTTGTAAGTAGAAGCGAAATAAGGGAGTACCATAGGTTCAAGTGATAGTCACAAGCTGGTTGCTGTGTGACTAAAGTTCCTTTGTTTGTATAGACACGAGTAGACAAATACCTTTATGAGAAATTATAAGCTTTTCCAAGCTAAACCAAAAAGAAGGAATATATAGAAAACGATCAACTCCACGAAAAAAATGTATATAACATAGATTGTGTGTTTTAACGTGCTCTACATTTTTTGTGTGGCAAGTTCTTGACCACCTCTTATGGTTTAACAGTTATGCAAAATTCCGCAAAATTCATCCAGAATAACGTACTCTTCAGAGGCTATTCCCAGAAAATTCAAAATATACATTTTATTTGTCAGGTAAATATCTTTAATATACGAAATTTTAATCAAAATCGTTAGAGCCATTTTTGAGAAAATCAATATTTTCGAAAAAAATTCCTTGTAAAGGGTGGTTTGGGATGGGGGATTTTTCTCAAAATTTTCGTGTCGCATCCCTGGAAAATACTAAACTAAATACCAAGTACCTTTTTGTGAAAATGCTTTTTTTGGATACAGGTGGGCTTAAAACACATATTTCGAATTTTGGGTGCATAACCTTTTTTATACACTATGTAGAGAAACTAAAAAGGAATAAAAAATGACAGCAACACTAGCGCAAGGGGCGTGACTAGATAATATAATTCCAAGGTCTTTGGTAAGGCCATGCATTGCAGGCAGTATTTCATGGCACGAATGCATCTAAGAAGTTTTATAGGGCACATGTTCATCATAAAGTTGCTGGGAACATTATGTTACGTCACAAGGCAAAATAAGCCATGACTATGAAAACGTATGCCATAGAATAGGGAAAAACCCAAATGCGCTGTATACCTAATGTTACATGACGGACAAGTTTTCTGAATGCAGAATGAAGTCTTCTTCTCTTGTAATATTTAATCTTCGATGTTGGCTGCTCTGTCCGCAATATCAGATGGTAGACAGCACATCATCTCCTTCCACTCGGTTTTCCATTAAAGTTTGGGAGGGTGGTATACCCTTTAAGACAACCACTTCCTGCCTACTTGCGAACTTGGCAGCGGTTTACAAAGTACAGCGGGACGGATTAAAAATGGGGAAGTTGCGAGGGGGGGGGGGTAACACAATAACATGCTTCAACTGGTCATCGAGACGGACCAACTTTCGGAATCTGAAACAAATTCTTACAAGCTTCAACTTTTACTGAGCACTTCTCGAAAATAATAGCTCCCATTTTTGCTTTCTTCATCCCCTGCAAGTGTTGCATTCATGTGATATGCTCTACTAGCTCTATCGCAAACTTCTTACGAAATCCCTATATTTTCACTATCATGTACATAGTAGGTAGAGCCGTTTACAAACGATAAAATAGACAGGAAATAAAATCTGAAATTAGAAAAAAAAAATCTACTTTGGGGTTACAAAATGAAATAAAAGTTGGGTGTAGTAAAGAAACATATATTTTAGCATTAGGAATAAACATAAACGGCGTGTCATTTATGGACGCTCTTTAACTACTGTGGTTCTCAGTGTACCATTCTAAATTTGTCGTGAACGACCGCTTAATTTTGCTCAGAGGCCTCTCTATCAGGCTTGAGGTTCTTTTACGTGCCGTAAAACCTTGGGTATATCAAGTTAGCATGGTAACCATTACACCACAGAGGCGATAGTAGTATTAGGAATGAAACAAAGGTCCGGAATAGCGTAGCTCAGGTTGGGAGGATGAAAAACTCGTAAGATAGTTGAAGTTGGTAGGAGGATTTACCCATTATACCGGTATCAAGAAGACTTCACGCATATTTTGGCAGATTGCATGCAGATGGAGGATGTTAGGGATGGAGGTATTTATAGCTTCAAACAGACAGCATTCTAGGATTTGATTCTAAACAGCCAAAACTGGCCAAGCCTGGACACATAGTTAATGGAAGTATGTGCACTAAGAGAAAAAATATATGTGTAAATATTGTATAGACTTATTTGGTGTTTGAGTAATCTATAGTGTGGGTTGCAGTTGTGGGTGTATGTGTGTGTGTATTTCCAATGTTGTAAAGAAATATAAAATAGATATGTGTATAATATTTTAAATTCAAGTATTTTAAGACAGCATGTACGGTCACCCGACCCATGCAACTGTGTGACGCAAATATTGTATTATTGTAAACTTAATAATAAATACTACTACAGCTACTTTATATATTGTATTCAATTGAAATATTCGACCCCGGGATTCCCCCAAAATTCATGTTTTTATGCTGCCTGAATATAAAAGAAGAATTGTTACTTTCTCTACGCAATGCATAGTAGAGAAGGTATTGCACTCCCCCCAAAAATTTGATACCGAGATTTCACCAGAAATATACGTTTTAGGGTCACATGTATCCAAAAAAGCATTTTTAGAAAAAAGTTCATGTCAGTGAACACGATAATTCAAAAACGAAAAGTCGTTAAATACCAAAATTAAGTTTAATATCTTTCAAGGGTGCGACAGAGATTTTTTTTATGGAAATCCTCCACTTCTACTACTCTCGAAAGTTTTGTTCTTCTCAAAATTGACTGTAACGATTTTGAATAAAATAGTCTATATTAAATATATTTACATGACAAATATCATGTATATCTAGAATTTTCTATAAATAACCTCTGAAGACCTCTTTGTCCTGGATGAATTTTGCATCACTAGCAAACCGTAAGAGATAGACAAAAACTTATTAAACTAAAATGTAGAGCTCATTAATACTCAAAACTTGTCGCAAACAGTTTTATAGAGTAAACCATCTCAGAGACATACCTTATTATTGGTTTCAGGTATAAACTGCTTAAATGTTTCTCAAGCGCGAATTCAACTATCTTTTCATCTGTTTTTTACTTCCGGGGATGAAATAAAGAATCGAATTGCAATTGCTTCACGTAGCGTTTAAAAGAATTGACTGTTGTTTAGGCTAGTGTATTTTCCTTCTGTTTGTGAGGGCGCAAATTAAAAGACATTTTCTTCTAGTTTTTATCTCCATTAGCATTGCAGATTTAAATGCTAATCTTTTGCAAGGAAAGTTTGTATAACAGCTATAGAAATCCATCTCGCATGTTTCCTGATAAACCACAAGGTGATCTCAAGTTGTTTTGAGATGACAGACCCAATGGCGACTTACAATGTTGTAAGTACTTTAAGTTCCGGATTTCATAGTATAGTGAAACATTATGGTCAATTGTTGTTATTTTAATTGTTTTTTCTCACAAATCGTGTATATGAAATTGTAGCTTTAGTGGTATAGCAACCGGCTAGAGACCGGGAGATGCGTGGTTCAAATCTCGGCTGTGGCATTGCATTTTTCAGTCTGACTCTACCTATCCAGGTTTCTATCTGTTATGTAGAGCAAGACCTCATCAGCAAGCTGGACATGTTGACACACTGCACTGATGGAAAGCTTGCCATGAAAAACTAAACAGAGTGAGTAATAAAACAGAGCCTTCTGGGGCTCCTTCTCGTAAGGAGCACTCCCGAAGAACATGCTGGCCTCTAATACCTCAGGTTGCGAATTCTTACCCGACGAAGTTTTATGATCATAAAAACTCTTAACTTGGCTGCCTTCGAATGGTTCCTTGTAGTGTTTTGAATGTAAAAGAATTTTATATCTTGAACGTTTTTACTTTCTCTAAACGTACTACACACATACTGTATAGAGAAGGGATTGCACTCCACCAAAAAATTCCATACGAGATTGCACCGGAAATATATGTTTTAGGGTCCCCTATATCCAAAAAAAAGGATTTTCAGGAAAACGTCCGTGTGTCTGTGAACACAGCTCAAAAACGAAAAGTCGGTAAAATACCAAACTTGGTATTTAAGTTTAGTATCTTCCAGGGATGCGAGCGAACATTTTGAGAAACATCCCCCCACCCTAAACTACCCTTAACATGGAACTTTTTCGAAAATTTTGATTTTCTTAAAAATGGCTCTAAAGATCTTGATTAAAATATCGCATATTACAGAGATTTATCTAACAAATAAAATGTATATCCTGAATGTTCTGGGAATATTCTCTAAAGACTACATTATTCGGGGTGAATTTCACAGTATTTTGCATAACTGCTGAACTATAAGAGATGGACAAAAACCTACACCACAAGAAATGTAGAGCACGTTAAAACACACAATTTATGTTCCATACATTTTTTTGTGGAGTTGGTCGTTTTTGAGATATTTCTTGTTTTTGGTTTCATCTGTGAAAAACAATACTTTTCTCATACAGGAATTTGTCAACTCCTGTCCACACAAACAAAGGAACTTCAGTCACATAGCAACCAGCTTTTGACTGTCACTTTAAGTTATTGTACTCCCTTATTTCGCTTCTACTTACAAGGAAGCAAGTAATATGATTATTTCTGCTAATTTTTTCTCAATTACCATAAAGTAAATAGAAGTAATTGAACAATAATTTGTTGCACAGATGTAGAGAAGATCATGTGAATGGAACACATAAGATTTTTTAATGATGTTTAACATCCGATTTTACTACTCTGTCACCTCAGGCACTGATAATGGAATAAAGATGGAGCAACAGTGGAATGCAGCCGGGGGAAATCGGGCATTTGGAGAAAACCCACCCCATCGCTAATCCTACATGCGGTCGCTTGGGTTCGAACCCGGGACGCCTAAGTGAGAGGTGAGTGGTCTAACCACTTAGTCTATATCTTCAACGAAAAGATCCATGCATTAAAGTTCACCATGTTGACGTCCGCATCTGATTTCCTTCTATGGTTCTATCTATGGGCGACATCTTGTCACCGGATGCAAATGGCGAACTCGTGAACTAGAAAACACCGCTAAGACGTCCCAATACGCGAACAGCGTGAGGAAACTTGAATTGATCTATCTACTGTAGGTAAATGGCACGGAGAGTAAACATTTTTGAAGTAGTGCACCGAAACGGTTAGGTAATTCAAAGTTATTTTAAAAACTTTTCTACAGCTGTAAGTTGAACCGACGCACAAGAGACTTCTGCTGTTTTCCCACAGTCCCAGTCACGAACTTTTTCTCGGTTGTCTGACCTCTCCGGACCACACAACCACAAACATTTCGTGTTAGACTTTGTACACGAAAATATTCTTATTTCGAGTTTATAAACATATTGGCTAAATAAATATTTATATACAGCTTTATATGTGCTAATGTCTCTCAGCATTTAAATTCTTCGATGTTAATTTTATAAAACAGAGGTTGAATTTAGACATATAGCGACTGCTATAGACCACTCGCCTCTCACCTATTCGGTCGTGGTTCGATCCCAAGCGACCGCATGTGAGATTTGTGGTGGACAAAGCGGCGCTGGGGCGGGTTTTCTCCGGGTACTCCGGTTTCCCCCGCCATCGCATTCCACCGGTGCTCCATCATCATTCACGTATCATCAGTGTCACCGCCTGCGGTGCCTAAAGTAATTATAGCGGGCGTTAAACACTACCATAAAAAAAAAAAACAAAGAACAGAAAAGGTAAGAGTATGTTGTGCATTCCACCCAAATATTCACTGGAAATACAATTTTTGAGACTCCCTGGATCCACAAAAAAATTACTTCATAAATTTCTCTGTCATGCAAATAGCTGATACAGAAGTTAATACACTCCACCCAAAATTTGGTACTGTGATTTAAGCGGGAATAATAATAAAAAAAAACGTTTTTAGAAAATGCCTATTTATGTGTACCGGTGTGTCCATTTAAACTAGTGCGTGTGTGTGTCTGTATGTGTTGTGTTTGCGTGCACGTACATGTGTGTCCCTGAACAGCATAATTCAAATACGAAATTGCGGGTGCATACCAAATAAATTGGGTTTTTAAGTTCACAATTCTTCAAGATTGCAGCCTGAAGATTTTAATGAAGTTTGCCCCGTACCACTTTACCTTTAAATGGAAGAGTTTTCAAAATATTCACACTCTCAAAACAGTAAAGTTATTTTGATTACTATATCATATGTATAGAATTTTAACGAAAATTAAGAGAATTTTCTGTGAATAATCTCTGAAGGACAAAATCTTACTACCTAAAAATGCATAATGCATAATTAAGGCATACGATTTATGTTAGTCTTTTCGGAGGTTATCCATTGTTATTGGTTTCAATTTAAAAATACTTATAATATTTTTCTTAAATGGAACGTTGTTTTCCTGATCAAATAAACAGAACGGATTTTCAGGTCATCACATAACGAGGAGCTTTTAAAAGAGTTGAACTAGCCCTTAGGTTTACTCTATTTCCATATTCCAGTTGTATTTACATAAAAATACATGGAACCTTACGCACTAAGGACACTTAACTGATTGTCGTTAAGTAGATAGAAGAATATCATTTTTATTATATCTACCATGTACATAGTAGCCAACAATTCTATACCGAAATTTTACTGGAACTATAAGATTGAGATCTCTTGAATCCAAAGAAACAGTGTTTAGAAAAACTCCATTTATGTGCGTGTGTGTGCGCGCGCACCTCTATGAATATCAAAAACAAAAAGTTAAATACAAAAAATGGTATTTAAGTTTAACATAATCTAAGCAAGCGATATGAAGATTTTTCGAAAAATACCCTAAATCCTAAATTGATCTATGCATGGAAAATACTGTGAATTAATTTTCTGAACAATGACAAAAATAGGATTAAACCATTCTAATTAAAATATATATCTTGGATTTCTCAGACCAGCTTCTCCTCTTCGTTTTGAGTGACTTTTGCACAGCTGGTAAACGTAAGAGATAAATAAAAATGTACTCCACAAAAGATATCGTTAAATCAAAACATTTATGTGACATTCGTTTTTTGTTCAGTTGTCCGTTTCCGATATATCCCTTGCTATTAAAACACAGAATCAGTAGGAGAAATACTGTATTTCACCCAAAAATCATAAAACAAATTTCTGTGTATATATAGGTTTAAGGTTACTTGAATCAAAAAAGAAAAAATCTGATGTGTACCATTCACATGACTTCATCTACATCTCTGCAACAAATTATTGTTAAGAAGTTTATGTCTCTATTTACTTCTTGCTATTCGAAAACAAATTAGCGGAAATAGTCTTATTACTTGTTTCCTTGTAAGTAGAGGGCAAATAAGGGAATACCATAGGTTAAAGTGGCAGTCAAAAGCTGATTGCTATGTGACTGAAGTTCCTTTGTTTATATGGACAGGAGTTGACAAATTCCTATATGAGAAAAGTAAGTTTTTCATTGCTGAAACCAAAAACAATGAATTTCTCAAAAACTATCAACTCCACGAAAAAAAAATTATATAATGTGCTCTACATTTTTTTCTGTTAAGTGTTTGTCCATCTCTTACGGTTTAGCAGTTATGCAAAATTCCGTAAAATTCGTTCAGAATAAAGTAGTCCTCAGAGGCTATTCCCAGAAAATTCAAAGTATACATTTTGTTCGTCAGGTAACTATTTTCAATACATGTTATTTTAATCAAAATCGTTAGAGCCGTTTTTGAGAAAATCAAAATTTTCGAAAAAAGTTCCATGTATAGGGTAGTTTGGGGTTGGGAGATTTTTCTCAAATTCTTCCTGTCGTATCCCTGGAAGATACTATACTTAAATACCAAATTTGGTATTTTATCGTGTCCACAGACACACGGACCTGTTTGTGAAAATGCTTTTTTTTGGATATAAGGGACCCTAAAACCTATATTTCCGGTGAAATTTCGGTATCGAATTTTTGGGTGGAGTGCAATACCCTCTCTGTACACTATGCACATAGTGCGTGTAGAGAAAGTAAAAAAGCTTTATGAATAGTTATGTGCACGGTATGCGTATGTACGTGTATATCTAAACGAAAAGTTGATTAATCACCAAATTTGTTGACTAAGTTCGGTACCTTCTAAAAATGCTACAAGAAGGTTTTCAAACAAATCCACTCACTGAAAACTACGCTTGAAATTTTCTCAAAACATGGCTCTTAGGATTTTGCTTCAAGTACAATATATTAAAACTATTTACAAGCCTAATAAAATGCATATCTTGACTTTTCTGGAAATTATTTGTGAAGTCCTCTTCAGTCAGAAGGAATTTTGAATAAACCTGTTCAACTGGTAAAAATTTACTACATAAAAATGTACATCTCTATAAAGAGAATATTTACTTTAAATTCCTTTCTGTGGTATAAGACATTTTCGGATATTCATAATTATTTTTCTGAACTGTTTAATACTTTATTATTGTTTGTACGTCCTGTAGATTTTCATTTGTTTCTCCCGATTGCATGGAAAGTGTATGGAATTTTAGGCTGAGCATATATAGCTAAGTTCTTAAAAAATGTATTGTCAATGTTTTGTTTCTATCAGGCAAGTCCCGCATCACAGGAAATATCGTTTTTTTACTTTCTCTATACGTAATATGTACATAGTGTATAGAGAAGGTATTGCACTCCACCAAAAAATTCGATACCGAGATTTCACCGAAAATATATGTTTTAGGGTCCCCTGTGTCCAAAAAAAAGTATTTTCAGAAAAAGGTCCGTGTTTGTGTGTGTGTGTGTGTCAGTGTGTCCGTGTGCCTGCGAACGAGGTAACTCAAAAACGAAAAGTCGGTAAAATACCAAACTTGGTATTTAAGTTTAGATATTACAGGGATGCGACACGAAGAATTTGAGAAAAATCCCCCCACCCCAAACTACCCGTTACATGGAACAATTTTCGAAAATTTTGTATTTTTTAAAAAATGGCTGCAACGATTTTGATTAAAATATCCTATATAAAGGATATTTACCTCACAAATAAAATGTATATTTTGACTTTTCTGGGAATAGCTTCTGAAGACTACTTTATTCTGGGTCAATGGACAAAAACTTACCTCACAACAAATGTAGAGCACTTTAAAACACACAATTTATATTAGATACATAGTGGAGTTGATTGTTTTTAAGATATTCCTTGTTTTTGGTTTTAGCTATGAAAACTTATACTTTTCTCATAAGGACTTTGTGAACCCGTGTCCATATAAACAAAGGAACTTCAGTCACATAGCAACCAGCTTTTGACTACGCTTGAACCTAAAGTACTCCCTTATTTCGCTTCTACTAACAAGGAAGCAAGTAATAAGACTATTTCGGCTAATTTTTTCTCGATTAGATGAAGTAAATAGAATAATTTGTTGCAGAGATGTAGAGAAAGTCATGTCAATAGAACACATCAGATTTTTGTCTCTTATCATAATTTATAATATTTGCCCCATATAAGTGAACCAAAGTTCCAGACATGTGAAAGACGAAATTTCGTTATTCGGAACACGGTGTAACATATCAGCAGAGCTTTCTTGACATTTTCCCTCAATCCGTGTTTATATATTTTGCAGAAAACGAATCTTCACTTGGTGCACCTTTTATTTAAGATAACCCAAGAATGCAAAGGCACGAGAATTTAAGTCTGGCGACCGTGGAGATCATTCTCTGACTCCTCCGCTTCTATCCACCTACCAACAAAGTTTCTAGGCAGTGCCGAACAATTGTGATTTAATGTGCAGTAGCACCGTCCTGCTTAAACTACTCTGATCTTTCACTCACCAGATCCAACTCAGGCATAAGCTTACTTCCTAACACCCGCAGATAATTTTCTTCATTCATTATTCTAGAAAAAAATAATGGTCCAATGATGAAAACTTTTCAAATTCCACACCATACTGTAATACGCTGTGCTCCTTGCTCCTTACTTCCGTCGCTTCAGGGCTAGTAGAGGACCAATACCAGAGATTCTATTTATTTACCTCACCATAGACGTAAAAGTTTGCCTCGTCAGAGAAGAGCACTTTCATGAGGAATCTGCCACTTGGGTGCCTCATCAAGGAGTCACTGACACATTTCCATCCCATCACACATTCATCCTACATGAGGCATAACTTGAGGCTTGTATGGATGGAAGTTTTCTGTTTTAAGGATGTCACGGACAGTGCTCTTAGATATGTTCATTTCCATACTTGACTGTCGTAGTGCCTTTTCTTTTTCTCTACACGTACTATGTAGATAGTGTATTGTATTGCACCCAAAAATTCCATAACGAGATTTCTCCGGAAATAAATGTTTTGGGTCCCCCTGAATAAAAACAACAGTTTTGGAAAAAGAGTCAGGTCTATGTGTCTGAGGACAGCATAGCTCAAAAACGAAAAGACCTTTAAATACCAAACAAAGATTTTCTAGAAAATTCTCGCACTTCAAACTACCCTGTGCATCATTAAAAAAAATTGATTTTCTCAAAAATGGCTCCAACAGTTTTGATTAAACTGTCGTATATTTAAGATACTTACAGGCAAAATAAAATGTAATCTTGAACTATCTGGGAATAGCCTCTAAAGACTTTATTCTGGATGAATTTTGCATAACTGGTAAACCGTAAGAGATGGACAAAGGCTTACTACACCAAACATGTAGATCACGATAAAACACAAAATTTATATAACATACATTTTTTTCGAAGAGTTGATCGTTTCTGAGATATTCCTTGTTATTGGCTTCAGCTTTAAAAAACTTACACATTTCTAATACAGGATTTTGTCAACTCTTTTCCATACAAACAAAGGAACTTCAGGATTCTTTATTTCGCTTCTGCTTACAAAGAAGCAAGTAATAAGACTATTTCTACTAATTCTTCTCAAGTAGCATGAAGTAAATAGAAGAATAAGCTTTTTACAATAATTTGTTGCAGAGATGTAGAGAAAGTCATGTGAATGGAACACATGAGATTTTTTAGACTGGCAATGAACTTTAAGCGGATATCCCGATCTGGAAAAACCGTTGACAATCTACTTTGCTTGAACCTTTCAAGCAGCCGAGATACCGTACCTAACCTCAAGTTTCTGTCCGGATGCCGTCAGTTGAAGTCGTCCACTACCATTCTCTGTAACTAACCCATATGTTTGCATGCAAAATTATTTCCTGAATCAGTATCGTTCACCTAAAAGACTAAAGAAAAAAATCTGATGTCTTCCATTCACAAGACCTTCTCTACATCCCTTCCAAAAAGATTATTAAAAAACTTATGCTCCTATTTACTGTATATTAATCTAGAAACACTTAGCATAAATTGCCTTATTACTTGCTTCCTTGCAAGTAGAAGCGAAATAAGGAAGTACCATAAGTTACAATGATAGTCAAAACCTGGTTGCTATGTGACTGAAATTCCTTTGTTTTATGGACAGGAGTTGACAAATTCCTGTATGAGAAAAGTATAATTTTTTCAAAGCTAAAACCAATAACAAAGAATATCTCAAAAACGACTAACCTCTCGAAAAAAAGTATAACATAAATTGTGAATTTAACGTTTTCTTACGTTTTCTGTGTGGTAAGTTTTTATCCATTTCTTACTGTTTAGCAGTTATACAAAATTCTATAACATTCATCCAGAATAAAGTAATATTCAGAGGCTATTCCCAGAAAATTAAAGATATACATATTATTTGTCAGGTAAATATCTTTAATATACGATCTTTAATCAAAATCCTTAGAGTCATTTTTGACAAAATCAAAATTTGCGAAACAAGTAGTTGGGGTGAAGGGCTTTTCTTGAAAATCTTCGTGTCGTATCCTTTGAACACACCAAACCTATATACTAAGTTTTGTTTTTGAGCTATGCTGCCCACACACACACACACACACACGTACACACAGACACACACAGATAGACAGACAACACATGGACATTTTTCTAAAAATGCTTTTTTAGGTTTCAGGGGGGCCTCAAAACATATATTTCCGGTGAAATCTCGGTACCAAATTTTTGGGTGCATTACAATACCTTCTGTATACACTATGCACTATACAGCTTCTCTAAGTGTAGAGAAAGTAGAAATAAGAAAAAAAGTCTGATGTTCCATTCATATGATTTCTATAGCTGTTCCTAAACGAACTTTTCTTACAAAAGAGTAATCGTTGACCGCATCATGCTAATCGTTAGAAACCATTAGCAAAATTGGATTTATTACTTGCTTATTTGTAAGAAAAAGAGAAATACGGTGATGCACTAGGCTAAATTATAAAAGCTGGTTGCTATGCAAAATAATTGAAATTTGGCTCTCTTTGTGTGCTAGGAGTAAAAAAAATAGAACAAAATAAAGAGAGAGAGAGAGAGAGAGAGAGAGAGAGAGAGAGAGAGAGAGGGACGATACGAAATATGACTTCCTTTTGAGAAAACTTAAATCAGTTAAAAGTTGAAATCAATATTGCGGAAATGGTTTAACGTACAACAAAGGTGTGACATAATTTTTTTTTTTTATGTTAACGAGATCTATACTTTTTGTGTACTAGATTTTTATGTATCTCTTACAGTTAAGCAGATATATACAATTTATTCAGAAGGAGAGGAATTTAAAGGATATTCCCAAAAAACTCAGGATTTACATATGGTATTTAATTAAATTCTTTATAACCAATTTTGTGAAAATCGAAATGTTCGAAAATCTTTCTATGTAAAGGGTAGTTGCGTGTGAGGAATTTTCCTGAAAATCATTTCCTTGGAAGCTATCGAACTTAAAACACCAAGTTTGATATTTAACTGACTTTTAAATATTGAGTTATGCTTTTCATAGTCACACTGTTTTCTGTGAAACGGCTTTTGGGCCCTAAAACATGTATAGAGAAATTGTTGTATAGAATTTTGGGTGAAATACAATAACTTTCTCTATCTATTATGTGCAGGGTACGTGTAGAGAAAGTAGAAAATGAAACAAAATTATGAGATTGTCTATGATGCAGTACTGGTCGGACATCCTGTATAACGTAGCTATTTCTGCAAACATATATCTGGATTAAAAATTAAGTAGATAGAAAAGAACCACTCATAAGTTTAGTTGATTTAGGCACTACCTACGATAAAGGGTAGAAAAAAGTCAGGTGAGTTTAACACTTCAGTATCTTTTGTTTGTTAATGTATCTTCTCTATTGACGTACTTCGTGCATTTATGTTGAATGACGTCATGCAAATTTGGAGCACTTTGCAAGCAGATAACTTTATGACCCTGTAAACAATAACAACAGTGTGGGCAGGTATTTATTCCAAGTTGAAGCTTCATCAAACAACCGCCCCATCTTATTGCGTATGCAAGGAAAGTTTACATTTGCCTTCATATCCCATAATCTCCCGTTCATTTGGAATTCAGTTCATCTCTTCACCGCACTGCATTACAGTATTAAAACAAGGTATGTACGTTTCGTTCTGGCGCATGCGCACTAACTGGATTAAGGGGCAGCGTTCATTTGCCACTTGGTTGCCATGGTGATCTAAACATCACACGGTCGTAAAGAAAATTTGCAAGTTCGGACTCCGTTACTTAGCCACGCATATATGATGTGAGACTTTCGCCGTCGAAATCATCTTTTAAACATACATTCCATATACAATATTTACACTGTCCCTCTGCTTGCCCATAGTTAAAATGTTACGTGCTCCATTCACATGGGTT
Organism: Hymenopus coronatus; assembly: GCA_030762935.1. Classification (NCBI taxonomy): domain Eukaryota; kingdom Metazoa; phylum Arthropoda; class Insecta; order Mantodea; family Hymenopodidae; genus Hymenopus; species Hymenopus coronatus. The sequence continues at coordinate 45,136,746 of CM060883.1, forward strand.
TCTCTACCTACTCTGCAATAAATAATCCCTACAAAATGTTATTCTTCTCTTAACTTCATGTTAGTTGAGATAAAATTACCAAAAAGGAATGTGTTAATTCCTTCTGAACAGAAGGAATATAAGGGAATACCCCAGATTAAAGCAATTATCAAATAGTTTTAAAAGCCAGTCGCTATACCATACAATTGAAATTCTGTTCTCTTTACAAGGCCAGGGTAAAATAAGGGATATGAAACGAATGACGACATTCCATTCAACAAAAGTTACATTATTTTAAAGCTGAAACAATAACTAGCAATCTTCTCACCCGAGGGTCCCAGGTTCGATTCCCGGCTAGGGCGGGGAATTTTTCTTCAGCCAGAATTATTCCATATCCCCCACAGAGTCTGAAAGTATGTATGTGAGAGTGAATCTGTGTGTGTCTGTGTGTGTGTGTGTTTGAGGAAAATAAAATGATTTAAACCAAATGTAAAAGAACCTACAGGCAACGAGTTTCAAGTGCAAAGCCCCCGATATGACCTTAGATGTTAAATGAAGCAATAAAAACATAACAAATATACCTAGGAATATCTGAGAAATGGTTACCTGTACAAACAAAAATGTAGAAGGCATAACTTGTGTGTTTGAACGAGATCTACATCTTTTGAGTAGTAGGATTTTGTTACGGGTGACCAGTTATGCAAAAGTCATTCAGAATGAAAGTTGGTCAGAAGCAATCACCGTAAAATTAAAGTTATACTTTTTTTTCATGTAATTATTTTAATATAAGATGTATTAACTAAAATTATTAATCCATCAAAATGTTTGAGTTTTTTTTCACGTAAAGGATAACTTAGGGTGAACATTTTTTTGAAAATCATCCTGTCACATCCATAGAAGAATCTTAAATTAAATATTAAGTTTGGTATTTAACCGACTTTCGTTTTTGAGTCATCATGTTCACACACAAACACGCGCGCGTGCTCTCCTTTTTCTAAAAATGATTTTTTTGATCCATTGCGCACTAAAACTTGAATTTCAATGACCTCTGGGTATCAAATATTTAGGTGGAATGGAATAACTTCTCTAACTATTTACCTTGCAGTATGTACTAAGTAGAGAAAATAGTAGATAAAAAATAAAAATCTGATGTGTACCATTCACATGACTTTCTCCATATCCCTGCAACAAATAATTCTTAAAAAGCTTATACTTCTATTTACTTTATGCTAATCAGAAAAAAATAGCAGAAATAGTCTTATTACTCGCATCCTTGTAAGCAGAAGCGAAATAAGGGACAACCGTAGGTTAAAGTGATAGTCAAAAGCTGGTTGCTATGTCAATGAAGTTCCTTTGTTTATATGGACAGCAGTTGACAAGTTCCAGTATGAGAAAAGTATACGTTTTTCATAGCAGAAACCAAAAATAAGGAATGTCACAAAAACGACGAACTCGACGAAAAAAATGTATATAACATAAATTGTGTGTTTTAATGTGTTCTACATTTTTAGTGCAGTAAGTTTTCGGCCATCTCTTACAGTTTAGCAGTTATTCAAATTTAGTAAAATGCATCCAGAATAAACTACTCTTCAGAGGCTATTCCCATAAAATTCAAGATATACGGGTACATTTCATTTGTCAAGTAAATATGTTTAATATCCGAAATTTTAATCAAAATCGTTAGAGCCATTTTTGAGAAAATCAAAATTTTCGAAAAAAGTTCAATGTAAGGAGTTCCATGTAGTTGGGGGTGGGGGATTTTTCTCAAAATCTTCGTGTCGCATCCCTGGAAGATACTGAACTTAAATACCAAGTTTGGTATTTTACCGACTTTTCGTTTTTGATTTATCGTGTTTACAGACACACGGACACACGGACACACGGACACACACACACAAGGACTTTTTTGTGAAAATGCTTTTTTTGGATATTGGGGACCCTAAAACATATATTTCCGGTGAAATTTCGGTATCGAATTTTAGGTGGAGTACAATTCTTTCTCTAAACACTATGTACATAGTGCGTAGTGAGAAAGTAAGAAAATGTATTAAGCTCACATAAATTTCTACATCAACTGCTAGTTTTCTGTTTAAAGATGTACAAATTACCTTAACGAAAATTGATTTTCTCTCTGGTTTGGTTTAATCGAGATAAGCGTTTGCAGAAATTATAGATTTCGTTGTAGGTACAAAAGCGGTACAGGATATCAAATTATTTGTCAAATGTTTAGGATCCTTTTGCTATTATCTGCGATTTAATTCCATGTATAGTTCATGAGCTTGCCAGAAACAACTGAATAACAACAGATAAAATTATACGTTGAAAAATCAAAATCAATAATAGCGGATATCTCGGAAATAACTGACACCACAAAAATATTATTAGAAATAAATCACTCTGATATGTTTTTGTCTATTTCTTATGGTTCTTCAGTAAATAAAGTTCTTTCCAAATTGAGAGAACTTCGCGGGATAATACAAAATATACTCTTTGTCAGGTATATACCTCAAAACAAACGTATTTTAAAAAAACAGCCAGTATGTTTAATAAATAAAGGCAACGAACATTCTTTTTCTTGTTAAATTAATGCATTTGTGAAATTTGACCATATTTTTATGCGTTTTAACGTCCTTTAACCTGGCTGGGATTGTTGGACGATGAACTTGGTGATATGTTGCTCATATGATCTCGGGGTCCATGGAGCTTAAAATTACTAGACATTCATCTTCTAAACGCAAAACCACGAAAAAAAAAAAAAAACTTATCCGGGTAACTTACCCTAAGCGAGATTCGAACTCGCGACCTGTTGAATGTGAGGTAGACATGCTGACACTACAATATTGAGGCGAGCTGACAAAAAAACTATGAAGAATTAAAAAAAATTATATTTTTAAAAAAATGAAATGAATTCACAATTTTCAGTAAGGATATACCTTTTAATACTTAGCGCGCATTAACTATCAATACCTTAAAGCTATAAATCGGTAGGCGCGTGCTTAGTAATAGCCATTCCCAACTTTAAATACTTCTACTAATTTGTTTTAAAACTTTTACACACTCTCTCTCAAGAGTACTCCAACGAAAATTGACGTATAATTTCTCTAAATTATGCTCCAATTTTGAGGAATAAGTATTAAATAATAAAGAATCCAGAATTTTGGAGAGTACAAAAACTAATTTGTCTATACTGATAGGTTATAATATAAATAATAGTTTGCCAGATATATTTTAAGCTGATATACTGTAAAACTGGAAATATTTATGTGAGTACTTTTAATAATGCGTCATGTTTTTATTAGAGCAATGAATTTATAAAATAAAAATTATTATTTAAATAATCATACAATTTAGCATTTTAATATATGACAAAAATGTTACTATTATTGTGTACAACAACTGGTATAAATTTCAATAAGATTTCTTACATGCTGTAAATTTTTCAAGTTTCACCTTAAGGTTTTTTTTTGATGTGGTAACTTTTTTTTTAAAAGGATCACATCTCGTCTCTGGAAGAAACTGTAATTAAATACCAAGTTTAGTATCTGAGTTTAGAATTCTTTTTTGAGTTATGCTATTCATGGAGGTAACATTGACTGATACATAGACCCACATAGGCCTATACGAACAGTTTTATAAGAATTTAATCCAATAACAAGGAATATCTAAAAAAAATCGTTAAACAAAAGTCAAAATGGCTGACATATATTATGTACCTTAAGTAATAAGACTTTTATCTCTGTTTTTGTTCACCAGTTTTGCAAAAGTCATCCAGAATAACGATGTTTCAGAGGCTCTTCACAGAACATTCTATAAGTATGTACTTTTATTTACTATTAAAATGTCTTAAATATACGATATTTTAATCATCATTAGAGCAGTAATAGAGAAAATCAAATGTTTGAATGTAAAGAATACTTTGGGGTTTGAAGATGTTTCTTGAGAAACCTTTGTGTCTCATTCTTAAAAGATGCTGAACTTTAATATTAAGAATATTTAATGGATTTTCGTTCTTGAGATAATCTGTTGAAAACTCACAACACGATAGTTTTATAAAAATGTTTTCTAGTTTAGGGGACTTCAAAATATGTATTTTGGAGATATCTCACTGTATAATTTTCGGTTGGAATACGATAATTCTCTACTTACTATATAAACTGTACATGGCAGGGAGTGAATACATGCAGTTTTATTCTGGGGCATCGCACTTCTCGACGGAGGGCAATATTTTTTTTTTTGTAATGGATAAAATGATTTTCAAAGAATAATTTATAGAGGTCCGTTTTTACTTTATCTACACGTACTGTGTACATCGTGTGTAGAGAAGGTATTGCACTCCACCCAAAATTCCATACCGAGATTTCACCGGATATAGATGTTTTAAGGTCCCCTGTATAAAAAAAAGCATTTTCAGAAAAAGGTCCATGTGTGTGAGTGTCTTTGGAATGCATATCTCACAAATGAAAGGTCCGTTAAATATAAAAATTGGTGTTTAAGTTCTGTATCTCCAAAGGATGCCACACGAATATTTTCAAGAAAATCCCCACCCCAAACTACCCTTTACATTGAACAATTTTCCAAAGTTTTGACATTCTCGAAATGATTCTAACGATTCTGGATAAAATATCGTATATTAAAGATCTTTACCTGACAAATAGCATTTATATCTTGAATTTTCCGGGAAGAGCCTCTGAAATCTACTTTATTCTGGATGAATTTTACGGAATTTTTCAGTCATGTAGCAACCAGCTTTTGACTAATACTTTAGCCTATGCTATTTCTTTATTTCCCTTCTACTTACAAGGAAGCAAGCAATAAGACTATTTCTGCTATTTTTTCTGGATTAGCATGAAGTAAAAAGAACATTAACTTTTTAACAATAATTTGTTGCAGAGATGTAGAGAAAGTCCTGTGAATGTAACACATCGGGTTTTTTATTCGGTGGACCTCAAAGTATATATTTTGGTAAAATATCACAATGAAATGTTTGAGTGGAATACAATGTTTCCTTGCATAAGTGGTGGTAGAGAAATTAAAAAGAGAGATATGTGCACCCCTGGGAAAGTGGTTGGAATTCATCCCTTAAACAGCACAACAACTCAAGTTTATCTGGGCTCCTCATTAAGCCCCCAAGCTGATCTCACAAAACCGATTCTGAATGCTTAATTAACCAGAGCACTGTGTAGGCACTGCCAACCTAACAGCATACAGCGGTCACACCCGGCCGGCCCTCTTCACAATGCATGGCTTTCAAGCACACAAAACATGCAATGATTCTATTAAAACACAAAGTAGCTTTTTCATACTCTTTACTTAAGTGTTCCATGTAAAAACATATAATCCAGCGTCCATTTCTACTTTCTCTACACGTTCTATGTACACAGTAGTTATTGCAATGCACCTAAAAATTGGATACCGAGATTTTACCGGAAATACGGGAGCAGTTTTTTTTCAACCACCGATAGGCTATAAATAAAAGACAAATTCATAGAAAACAATTATTTTATTACTAAAACTTTTGTATACTTATGGTTACTTTCCAACATACTCACCGAAAAGATTGAGGCATTTATCGTACCTGTGCATAAGCTTTGCAATACCCGCTTCAAAAAATGTTGCTGCCAATGATTTCAAATGAGTATTGACGTTGTTTAAAAGATCTTCGTTGGTTTGAAAGTGCTGCCCTCCTAGCCACGCCTTCAGTTCAGGGAAAAGGCGAAAGTCGCTGGGTGCCAGGTCAGGACTGTACGGCGGATGATCGAAAATGTCTTATTGAAGTTGTTCAAGGAGACGATGGGTTGTGCCAGCAGTGTGTGGACGAGCGTTGTCATGGATCAACACACTTCCTGAAGTCAGCATTCCTCTTCGTTTGTCTTGAATGGCTCTCTGCAAACGTCGTGAAGTACGAAAATCTTCAAAACAACGTCAATGCTTATTTGAAATCATTGGCGGCAACATTTTTTGAAGCGGATATTGCAAAGCTTTTGCACAGGTACGATAAATGTCTCAATCTTTTCGGTGATTATGTTGAAAAGTAACCATAAGAGTACAAACCTTTTAGTAATAAAATAACTGTTTTCTATGAACTTGTGTTTTATTTATAGCCAATCGGAGGTTGAAAAAAAACGGCCCTAGTACTTGTTTTTGGAACTACTGAATCCAAAAATTCATTTTTCAGCTATGCTATCCACAGACATACACAGACGCACATTTCCTTTTTCTAAAAATGTTTTTGTTGATTCAGGGATTCCAAAACATGTATTTCCGGTGAAATATCTGTATCGAATTTTTGGACAGCATAGCTTTCTATACACTAAATATATTTCACGTGTAGATAAAGCAAAAACTTTTTTTGAAAGAATTGTTTGTTGCATAATGGTTTTAGAAGAATATGTGAATGGAACACATGAAATTCCTCATTATTTTCTCGTTTTGTCTCTTATTATTTTACAGTTTTTTGGGATCCTTTTTATTTCACTTTCTTATCATTTGAATTTCCCTCTTATTTTATATATTTTCTGCTTCATCATTTTTGACTTCCTTTCTTTTCTCTTGTGATAGATACTGCGTTCCACATTTTGAACTTTGGTTTCGCTTAATTGTATAGTTTATCTCCATATTGAATATCGTTTCTTCTATTTTTCCCCAACCTTTTGCGTATGTTCTCGTTTCTTCTCATCTTTGATTTATGTTTTGCCTTTGTTATTGCTGTTTCTTTCTTATACTTGCTTTCTCTTATTTAGTTTAAACCTTCAACACTTTTGCTTACTTTTTATTTTATTTTGGGTCTCTTTAGTCCTTTGTGTTATTTTAATATTGCATTTTTGTTCGGCTAATATGATTATTTTCTTACTTTTTCGTTACGCTTTATACATTTGTATACTTATATTTTAATTTGTAACACTTTAGTTTCCTTTACTTCTCAGTTAAATTGTCTTCTTATCTCTTCTCCTACTTGTTAGTTTCGCATTGCCTCTTACTTTATATTTTTATATTTTCTTATGTTTTTGGATGATCCTTTCTTGTTTAGAATTTCCTTTTAACTTTAATTATACTTTATGTTATTGCTTGGTTAAATTTTGTTTTATTCTTGATTCCTTTATTTGCATTGGAATTATTCTTCATATATTGTTGTCTTTTAATTTTTAGTTAAACTTTTCTCTGCTCAGTTTTCCTTGTTTTCTTTTTTGTCTTTTGGCTTTTTAGTTTCGTTTCACAATTATTTTCGTTTAATTCTGTTCTTGTTGTTTCACTTTTCAGTTACCTATTTTATTTCTTCATTAACTTTTCTTTTTCTGTTTCTTTAAAACTTCTTTGGATTTCCTTCATATGTTTTCTTTCTTTCTTTCCATCATTCTTTCACCTCTGGTTTCTTCATATTTTGTAATTTCTATAGCGTATACATTTTTGTCTCTTTCTAGAATTTTATTTGTTCTACTTTTGTTTTCTTCTATTTTATGCTTCTTATTTTTTATATTTACTTCTGTTTTCAACTGTTTTCTCTCGTACCATAAAGGAATTGGAAACTTAAACCCTGGGAAGGCATGGTATTGTTTATTTTTTTACATCTGGCCATGACTACGTAAAGCGTTAGAGAGCGAGTTACGTCTCGCTTCTTGAAAGTGAAATAAAGATACAATAAATTTACATAGCAACGAGAGAAGCCTATGCCACCTTATTATTCCAACTCATTAGTACATTATTCAACGGAGATGATGTCTAAAGTGCTAACCTTAGTCTGCAATTATATCGTCATGCACTTTAAAAGCTGTTGTACTTGCAGATAGAGCTGACTGCTTCTACCAGCGTTTTGACGAATTCATCCGTTATTCATTATCTGTTCGTGGCGGGAGAGACCCCCTGCACACGATCATGATTCCTCTGAAATGCCTTGGGCATGCATTTAGATAGACGGGAAAGCAAGGCGTGAGCCTTCCTGCATATGCAATCATCCAAACGTATAAGTAGAGCGTGTAATCTGCGGTCAAGGAGCATGTTAAAAGCGATATTTGCTGATTGGAATGGATGGCTTTGCCTGATTTATTGAGGTTTCAAGCTATGTAGTTAACTAAAATCGAGTAAACCCTTGTTTACAAAATACAGCAAAGTTCGATAATGTGTTGTTATGCAAATATGACTATGATTGATTTAACCAATACAAAACATCTTATCAAATCATATTATAATAATCAATAATTAATTTATAATTCGTTCCCAATTGGACTCTGTTCTCCCACACAAGCCATGTGTAGTTGGAAAGGTAGAGTCACACTGAAAACTAACCATGTTTTTTTTTCTGTCTCTGGCTATCCAACTCATATTCCACACGAGGCTTGTGTGCGAAAAACTAATTTAACACTAATTGACCTAATAGTTGGCTAAGCTATGAAGCCCGGGACTTAAAGTACTTACATTGTAAGTATCGCTGTAGGAATGTGTCATCTCAAAGTAATATGAGATCATTTTGTGGGTTACCGGGAAACATGCAAGTCATTTGGAGAATGCCGGCGTTTACCATGGTATCTCAGTGGTTAGAGCGACCGGAAGATCCGTGGTTCAAATTTCGGCTATCACATTATATTTTTCAGTTTGACTTTAGCTATCCAACTTGTACTTATTCATATTTATGGCTATAAGGACTTTATAAATTATAACTCAATGGCACGACATCTCACGGGGACCCCTGGCCTACCGCCTGGCCGCTGCGTCCCCCATCTCGGTCCACTACAGACGTCATGGTTGGGGTGCAGTATTGGAGGGTGAGACGTGGTCAGCGCCTCGAGTCCCTCCCGGCCGGTTAATGCGGTCCTCATGACCTGGAGCCGCTACTTTTCCATCAAGTAGCTCCTCAATGGGCCCCCCAGAGACCTTACGAGGCTGAGTGCACCCCGGGCCAGGTCTCCCAGCGGGGGAAAAATCCCCCCGGTACTGGGGATCGAACCCAGGTCTCCCGCTTGGTAAGCAGCTGCGCTACCACCGCGCTAAGGAGACATAGAAACAGTTAAAACCATTAGGTACCAAAAATATGCGTGGCAGCCCTTGAGTTTGATTACTCATTTCACCGAAAGCCGTTAATAGCTTCCATTTTGACTGAGTTGTCGTGTAAATGAGAAGGTCCATCAAGTAAATGGGGCAAAGTAGAACGAACGTAGCTTATCTCACTCTAAAATGCAAACTTCGGTAGCAGCGACACTCAACAAACATGAACTAACACAGAGCGCGTTTTACATGACATTAGTGATAAAAAAATAACGGGAATTTTTGTTTTCCTTAAACATTATTTATGCATTTATATCAACTTTTTTCCCTTCAAAATAAACTCACTCAAATATAATAAACTTGTGCCAGCAGTTTTTCCAATCTTGGAAGCAACTCTGGAACTTGTTTTTACTTTCTCTACACGTACTATAAACATAGTGTATAGAGAATGTATTGCACTCAACTCAAAAATTCGATACCAATATTTCACGGGGAATATATGTTTTAGGGTCACCTGTATCTAAAAGAGGTTCGTGTGTGAGTCCGTGAACACGATAACTCAAAAAGGAAATGTCAGTAAAATACCAAACTTGGTATTTAAGTTTAGTATCTTCCAGGGATGCAACACGAAGATTTTGAGAAAAATCCCCCCAACCCAAACTACACTTTGCTTGGATCTTTTTTCCAAAATTTTGATTTTCTCAAAAACGGCTCATGCGATTTTAATTAATATATCGTATATTAAATATATTTACCGGACAAATAAAATGTATATCTTGAATTTTATGGGAATAGCCTCTGAAGACTACTTTATTCTGGATGCATTTAAGAGATGGACAAAAACTTACCACACAAAAAATACAGAGCTCGTTAAAACACACAACTTGTGTTATATATGTACATTTTTTTCATTGAGTTGATCGTTTTTTAGATATTCCTTGTTATTGGTTTAAACTTTAAGAAACTTAACCTTTTTCATACTGGAATTTTTCAACTCCTGTCCATACAAAGGAACTTCAGTTACCTAGCAACCAGCTTTTGACTATGACCTTAGTACTCCCGTATTTCTCTTTTACTTATAAAGACGCAATATTAAGGCGATTTTTCTCAATTAGCATGAAGTAAATAGAAGCATAAGCTATTTAACAATAATTTGTTGCAGAGATGTAGAGAAAGTCATGTGAATGGAACACATCAAATTTTCCCTTATGGTATTTAGCTGCTTCAGCTATTCTGTGTTTAGCTCACCAATAGTGACTAAATAACTTCCTTTCCTGTGCTCTTCAGCTTCGAGAATAGAATGAAGTCGCAGGAGGCCATGTCCGGTGAATAAGGTGGTTGAGGAAACATAACGTATCTGATTTTTACCAAAAGAACACGAACAAGCGTTGAGGTGTGAGCAGGAGCACCATCCATGAGTGATTTTGCGAAATTCTGGTTGTTTTTTCGGGTTACTTCATGTAAATGGCGCATAACTTCTAGATATTATTCCTTATTGACTGTATAACCATTTGGCAAAACATTTGTTTGAATCTTACACATTGTCGTCAATAATTGATATGATAGAACCTGTGGATTGGTGTCTTCAGAGTCTTCTGGAAACGTCGATACCACTCAAAACCCCTTCTCTTACTAATAGTAGATTTGCCAAAACCACAGCCAACATTTCGGACACTTTACTTCAGTTTTCAGGCAATTTTCTTACAAGTTCGCTGATTCTACGAGAATATGTATAACCCTTTAAGCTGTCAATAATAAACTAAGTATTTAAAAGAGCTGAAAATGCAAACATGCATCAGGAACATGTGTGCCTATAAGGTAAAAAAAAAATGAAAATCGGTTGTATAAACACACTTGGTAACCAGCTTTCAAAATATTTAACTATCGTTTTAGCCTAGTGTATTCCATTATTTCCCTTCTACATACAAGAAAGCGTTTCTACTAATGTTTATCACAATTACCATGAAATAGATAAGAGCATAAGTCGTCTGTTTAGCGCGACCAAGCGGGAGACCTGAATTCGATTCTCAGTAGCGGCGTGGGGATTTTTCCCCCGCTGAAAGACCTGGATCAGGGTGCACTCACTCTCGTGAGATCCCTCGGGGGAGAATTCAGGAGCTACTTGATGGAGAAGTAGCGGCTCCAGGTCATGAGGACCGCATTGCTGACCACGTCTCACCTGCCAATACTACATCCCATCCATGACGTCTGTAGGCTAAGGTTCCTTGCGAGCTATCGTGCCATGGAGTTATGTTATTCGATAAGAGAATAAGCTTTTTACGAATAATTTTTTACAGAGATGAAGAGAAAGTCATGTGAATGGAACACAACCGATTTTTTTAATCCTTCCAAAAATAAGGAACTGTCAAATTCTGCTAAATACACCTCTGTGTCGAAAATGACCTCATATGATCATAATGCTATTTCCTGCGAGTCATTTCTTCATTAGGTGCGCGTGGAATTGCAGGGAGCTCTATGAAGATGGAATTGCTGCAGTTTGGTGACCACAACTCCGGATGAATGAACTGGTGCGTTATCATGATGAAGCAGCATTTTCTTCATCGCTAAATGAAGCTGTATCTCCTTCCACATTCTTGTGGAATTGGGCCAATAAGTCAATGTAATAAATTCCAGTAAAGTTCTTCCCTTTTTTACTTTCTCTACGTAGTACATGGTACGTAGAGAAGGTATTGTACTCCCTCAAAATTCTAGACCGATATTTCACCACAAATACGCGTTTAAGAGTCCCCTGCAGCCAAAAAAATGTGTGTCCTTGTGTATGTAAACACGATAACTCAAAACCGAAAAGTGAGTAGGCCTGGTTTTTAAATTTAGCATCTTCCAAGGATGCAACACGAATATTTTGATGAAAATTGCTCGCCTCCAAACTACCCTTTATACGTAAACATTTTCGAAAACTTTGATCTTCTCAAAAATTCTTCTAACGTTATTAATAAAACTATCGAATATTAAATATATTTGCATGACAAATAAAATGAATATCCTCAATTTACCGAGAACAGCCTCTAAAGACCAAAACGAAAAAACCGTTAAAAACCAAACTTGTATATAAGTTTGGTATCTTCCAAGGATGCGACACGAAAATTTTCAAGAAAATCCTAATATCCCTAACTACCCTTTACATGGAAAAATATTCCAACATTTTGATTTTCTTAAAAATGGCTCTAACAATTTTAATTCAAATATTTTATATTTAAGATATTTACTTGCAAAATAAAATGTATATCTTGAATTTTCTGGGAACAGCCTCTAAGAACCTCATTCTGGACGATTTTTTTTTTAATTTTGCATAACTGGTAAACCGTAAGAGATAGAAAAAAAAAAAACGTGCTACACAAAAATGTAGATCACGATAAAAACACAGTTTATGTAATATACATTTTTTTCGTGGGTTGGATCGTTTTTGAGATATTCTTTGTTACGGGTTTCATCTTTAAAAATACATACTTTTCTCATACAGGAATTTGTCAACTCCTGTCCATACAAACAAAGGAGCTTCAGTCACATAGTAACCAGCTTTTGACTATCACTTTAACCTATGGTACTCCTTTATTTCGCTTCTACTTACAACGAAGGAAGTGATGAGACTATTTCTGCTAATTTTTCTCGATTAGCATGAAGTAAATAGAAGCATGGAGTGCATAAGTTTCTCATATGAAATGCATTTTAGTATATCCCGAAAAGGTATGGCAATGAGAAAACGTTTGCTAATACTCATAGCTGTAAATAAAAAAAATCTCCAAATATGAAGTTTCAATTTTCCAAAAAATACAAATGCAAATGAAGTATTCAGCCTTATCTTCCCAAGAAGAGATTCAGTTCAGGAATACCAACCCCGCAATGTCATATCCCTCCCCCATTAAAAGATGCATCATTAAGCTTACCTAAACATTTCTACTTCGTGCATATTCACGTGCAAATGAGCAATATCATGAAGCCTACCTTACAACACGATATACACAAAGGACATTACTGTTTAAGTTTAATCTTTTAAACATTTGATGTGTTCCATTCACATAACTTTCTCTATATCTCTGCAACAAATTATTGTTAAAAAGCTTTTGCTTCTATTTACTTCGTTATAATTCAGAAAAAAATTGGCAGAAATAGTCTTATTACTTGCTTCTTTGTAAGTAGAAGCGAAATAAGGGAGTACCATAGGTTAAAGTGACAGTCAAAATATGGTTGCTATCTGTCTGAAGTTCCTCTGATGCACAGGAGTTGACAAATTCCTGTATGACAAAAGTATAAGTTTTTCAAAGCTGAAACTAAAAACAAGGTTTATCTTAAAAACGGTCATCTGCACGAAAAATATGTATATAACATACATTGGGTGTTTTAATGTGTTCTACATTTTCTGTGTCGTGAAGTTTTGTGCAGCTCTTACGGTTTAGTAGTTATGCAAAAATCCATGACATTCATTGAGGATAAAGTAGTCTTAAGAGGCTTTTCCCAGAAAATTCAAGATATACATCTTATTTGTCAAGTAAATATCTTAAATATACGATATTTTAATAAAAATCGTTAGAGCCATTTTTAAGAAAATCAAAATTTTTGGAATTTCTTTCCATGTAAAGGGTAGTTTTACAGACACACGGACACACACACACTAATGAACCTTTATCTGAAAATGCTTTTTTTGGATAAAGTGAACCTTAAAACATATATTTCGGTGAAATCTCGGTTTCGAATTTTTGGGTGGAATGCAATGCCTTCTCTATACACTATGTACATAGTACGTATAGAGAAAGTAAAAATGTGTTAGGTAACTATTTTGTTCAAAGTTCTTTTCAACAACTGCATATGTGGTTCACGGATAGTAAAATTCTCAATTAAATAAATGTATTTTTATAAAAATATGCTAAGTTATTTATAAAATACATTATCACACATTAACACCCTTAATGTAGACCCTTTATGGGAGGACATAGTTTTTTATTCCAATGTTATTCATATTTGGAAATAATTGTTTCATTTTTTCAAAAACTGCTTTAAAATTGCTATTAAAATATCCAATCTCATGCTACCAAATGTATGTTAAGAAGCGGTGACGTAACTTTAATTTTCACTGAGCAAGACAATCACTTATAGTATTGGTGAGTAAACTTTTAAACAATTACTGTAGAAAAATTGTAAACTTTTGAATGACACCTTAAAACAAACGCCGAAATAGAGAGAAACGAAAACTAACTGCGTGGCACAACTGACCAAAGTCGAGCCAAGGCTTACCACCCGACCGCAGCATCCCTCATATATGCCCATTACTGGCGTCATGGATGGGGCCCAGGACTGGAGCGTGGGACCTGGTTAGCATCCCGAGTCCCTACCGGCCGGTTAATGCGGCCTACGAAACCAGGGCCACTACTTTTTACTTTCTTTACACGTACTATGTACATAGTGTATAGAGAAGGTATTGCACACCACCAAAAATTCGATACCGAGATATTACCGGAAATATGTTTTAGGTTCCCCTGTATCCAAATGAAGTATTTTCAGAAAAAGGTCCGTGTGACTGTGAACACGATAACTCAAAAACGAAAAGTCGGTAAAATACCAAACTTGGTATTTCAGTTTAATATCTTCCAGGGATGCGACACGAAGATTTTGAGAAAAATCTCCCACGCCAAACTACCCTTTACATGGAACTTTTTTCGAAAATTTTAATTTTCTAAAAAATGGCTCTAACAATTTTGAATAAAATATCGTATATTAAAGATTTTTACCTGACAAATAAAGTGTATATTTTGAATTTTCTGGGAATAGCCTCTTAAGACCACTTTATTCTGAGTGAATTTTTAGAGAATTTTGCATAACTGCTAAACTGTAAGAGCTAGACAAAAACTTACCACACAAAAAATGTAGAGCACATTAAAACACAGAATTCATGTTGTATACATTTTTTCGTGAAGTTGATCGTTTTTGAGATATTCCTTGTTTTTGTCTTCAGGTTCGAAAAACTTAACTTTTCTCATACAGGAGTTTGTCAACTCCTGTCCATACAAACAAAGGAACTTCAGTCACATAGCAACCAGCTTTTGACTATCACTTTAACCTATGCTACTCCCTTATTTCCGTTCTACTTACAAGGAAGAAAGTAATAAGAATATTTCTGCTAATTTGTTGTCGATTAGCATGAAGTAAATAGAAGTATAAGCTTTTTAAAACTCATTTGTTGCAGAGATGTAGAGAAGGTCAAGTGAACGGAACACATCAGATTTTTCCTCAAGTAGTTCCTCTTTCTTGGCCCCCCCTCCAGGGAAATCAGGACTCTGAATGCACCCTGGACCAGGTCTTCAAGCGGGAGAAAATTCCCACGCCAGTACTGGGAATCGAAATCGGGCCTTCCGCTTGGTAAACAGCCGCGGTAAGGTGGCATCTCCAAAATAGAGAAGGAGTATGTAAATATGAGGATTCTGTACTCTAAGGCCACCACGTTAACCTCTTTCAAAAAACATACAACCATCGAGAAAAATAATCGTATGAACGTTAGTCAAAAAATCTTAGTTGATTGATTTGTAACGTTAAAACTTTTCTCCTAGTACAATTATTTTCATAATCTAATAACGAAGTGATTAGGAGTACAAACAAAATGAAGCAGAATATTCTTACAGGAGGGTTATTAGGTCTTGGCAACCAAAAACTTCAACCTAGTTTTATAATTTGAATGAAGGTTACTCAGGGTTTTAACGCTCTTTTACACAGTATACACACAGCTACAGTATTTGATAAATGACCAATAAATAAATAAATATAACTGTATTGCTACCGTAATAAACGTGGTTGATTGTAGTATTTTAAGCGTTGGCTCTATTATTAAAAATGTTAGGTCATCGTTGTGTACATTTCTTAGCGTAAAGTGCAAATGACGTTTGTTTCTAGAGACTTTCTGTGTAAATCCAGCAACTAATCGGTTTTTATTTCTACCCCAAAAAACGGCATTTGCTTCTACACGCATTCTCTATGGAGCACAACTAACTGGCACTTGTTTTTACACGCATTCTCTACGAAGCACAACTACTAACTGGCATTTGTTTCTACATCATTCTCTATGGAACTAACTGGCATTTGTCTCTACACGCATTCTCTGCGGAGTTCGTGTACCAACTGCTTTTATTTCTATACACATTCACTGCGGAGCTCAGTCACCAACAGGCATTTGTTTCTATACGTATTCTCTACGGAGCACAACCAAGTGACTACACATTCTCTACGGAGCACAGCAACTAACTGGCATTTGTTTCCACACGCATTCTCTACGGAGCACAACAACTAACTGGCATTTGTTTCTACACGTATACTCTACGGAGCACAACAATCAAGTGACTTATTTCTATAGACATTCTCTACGGAGCACAGCAACTAACTGGCAATTGTTTCCACACGCATTCACTACGGAGCACAGCAACTAACTGGCATTTGCATATTCGTCGCCAGGAAAGCTTCAACTCTTATTTAACTGGCATTTGTTTCTACACGCATTCTGCGCGGAGCTCAGCAACCAATTGGATTTCATTTCTACACGCATTTTCTGCGAAGTACAGCAACCAACCGGATTTTGCGCTATGTGGGGTGCAACCATTATTTTCTACTGCAAGGCATTCTCAACGAAGGTTTTATCTTTTAAGAACATATAAACTGAATTTAGCTGTTTTATAGCCTGTCAGTCGGAAAGACTAGGGTTTTTTAATTGTGAAAGAATTGTAAAAATATTTTGAGTGTTTCTGAAATTAAAAACAAACACACATACACACATGCAAATATTTTCCCCTTATAATATTAGAGTATATAACAGGTATTCCAAAAATCTTTACCAAGCATAGTTGACAAAGACCTTTTACAACTAAATCAGGAATATTTTACCTGTGGAAGAATTTTGAAACAGTCTTATCAGTGTTGGAGGTTTCTCGTGGAATATAAAGCAAATATATTATAATGCTTCTGGCATGGAAAGTCGCAAGTATGTAAACAGAATCTGCTAGCTCAAGTACGTAACCATGGAAACGGTTTTTCCACGGGACTTGAGGTCGTGCAGCGTTCACTTGTTTCTTTCAGACAAAACACTAACGTTATCGTGTGCAGGGCGTTTCTGGAACGGGTTCTGCCTAATTTACATCCCCAGACGAGGGAGGGTTGAAACGGGGATGAGAAACTCAGAGTTCCTGTAATAAACCATGCTTCATTGACGTTATGATTTTTTTTTTTTTCTCCCCACTGCTACTCAAGTAGTGTCTGAAGAAAACGTCGCCTACGCGTTTCGGAGAAGATGCGGAATACTGTTTTCAACAAGCGATATCAATATCGATGTTGTCGCTCCAGGATTCGATAATCGATTTAAATAGGTTTGACTTAATGTTACAAGGGAACGTTTTAAAGGTCAGCGTTACAATTAAACGTTCTGTGCAGCAGTGCAAAGTTGAGATTCGAAAAAAGTAAAAGATAAAAAAATAAACGGGTAAATAAAGAGGAAAAATTCTGGTGTATGTCACTCACATGACTTTCTCTACATCTCTGTAACAAATTATTGTTAAAGCGTTTGTTCTGCTAATCGAGATAAACATTAGCAGAAATGCTCTTATTACTTGCTTTCTTTTAAGTAAAAAACAATAAGGGAATGCTCTAGGCTAAAGCGACAGTCAAAATTTTTAAAAACTGAAATCTATTTATTTGCATGACCAGAAACTGACAAGTTTCCGTATTGGGAAATGTTAAGTATTTTAAAACTGAAACCATTAACAAGGAATATCTAAAAAATGGTAAACTACACGGAAAAGCATATGCTATAAATTGTGTTTTTTGTCTACCGCTTATCTTTTATCATTTATGCAAAATTCAGCAAAATTCATCAAGAATGAATCTTCAGAGGCTATTTCCAAAAAAAAAAAAAATCAAAATATACATTTTATTTGTCACAGTTATTACCTGTGCTAATTCTACATTCATTTATTTGGGCTCTTCAACATTAATCCAGTTTATCCTGTTAAAAGTTTAGATCTACACCTTTTTGGAGCATCATTCTGTTTCAGAAATTTGGTATTTAGTAATTACATATCGCACAGAATCACGATGAAGATATATCGAGTGTACAATGCGTTCAAAATATTTACGTTTAACATTTTCTGAAATATTATTACCATTAAGGAACATGTCCTCAACCAAAACGCTCTCTTTTCCATGGTTAACATTTTTACTTCACTTCACAAGCACAACCAGACAATATTGAAGCAAACAGTTCTCACAGTATTATTCAAAACATAAATGCCCTT
Organism: Hymenopus coronatus; assembly: GCA_030762935.1. Classification (NCBI taxonomy): domain Eukaryota; kingdom Metazoa; phylum Arthropoda; class Insecta; order Mantodea; family Hymenopodidae; genus Hymenopus; species Hymenopus coronatus. The sequence goes on from CM060883.1 coordinate 45,154,985, forward strand.
CTCCTCCTCCTTCCTCTCCTCCTCCTTCTCCTTCTCCTCTTTCTTCTTCTCCTCCGCCTCTTTCTCCTCGTCCTTCTTCTCCTCCTCCGCCTCCTTCTCCTTCTCCACCTCCTTCTTCTCCTTTTCCTTATCCTCCTTCTCGTCCTTCTCCTTCGCCTCCTCCTTTTCTGCCTCCTCCTCCTTCTCCTCCTCTTTCTCCTTCTCCTCTTTCTCCTTCTCCTCCTTCTCCGCCTCCTTCTCCTTCTCCTCTTCGTCCTTCTCTTCCTCCTTCTCCGCCTCCTCCTTCTCCTTCTCCTCCTCTTTTTCCTCCTCCTCCTTCTCCTCCTTCTCGTCCGTCTTGTCCTCCTCCTCCTCCTTCGCCTCATCCTCTTTTTCCTCCTCTTTCTCCTCCTTCTCCTCCTCCATAATTCCGTTCTCAACTTAACCACAAACACAAGTGTCCGAGTGTACTGCGGAGACTCTTTTGAGACACCCGTTACTTGTGAGTGTTAAACCACACCTTTGGATATTGTTTTCTTAGTTACTTATCTTCCTTTATAGTATTCTGAGTTAATTACTTATTTGATGGGTAACTGATGTATAATAATTTCTAAGTTTGTCTTAAGAAACGAATGTTATTGGACAAGTACGCTCAAAGACATTAAAAATACATCTGGAAATACTTTTGGAAAAACAGGGTTCTTAGGCTGACTAGGTCCATAGTTTTTACCTATTTGTTATGCTTTCAAAAGCGTATTTGACACACCACGTTAGCGGAGGAAAGGTGTTGGACATGAAACGTAACTTACGATAAATGGAGATCGGAGTTGCGAACTGGGATCCCTAACTCTCTGGTTGGACAATAACCACGTCATCGGATGATATAAAATCTGGATAATTTTTTCTCTGCGCTACATACTGAAGTTCTAATGCAAAGGTAATTCACGTAACTCCATGGCACGACAGTCCAAAAGGGACCTTGGCCCTCTGTATCCCCCATCTCGGCCGGAAGGCATCATGAATGGGGTGCAGTGCTGGAGGGTGAGGTGTAATCAGCGTCTCGATCCCTCCCAGCCGTTTGGTGCGGTCTTCTCGATCTGGAACCGCTAGTTCTCAATCAAGTAGCTCCTCAATTTGCCATCCAGGGACCTCAGGAGTCTGAGTGTACCCCGGACCAGGTCTCCCAGGGGGTGAAAATTACCCACGCTGATACCCACTTGTCAAGCAGCTGTACTACCACCGCATTAAGGAGACAACTCATTTGCGCATGTGGTGGAATAAATTAACACACTGATTATACTTGCTCTGAGGGAGCGTCGAGCGGGGTTGAGGGGTGAAGGAGTCGATTGCAATCGGTTTTGCCTTTCTTTTACTCGCGTGGTACGTATGTTGTACCAGAATGGCTCCAATGAAAATCGTACTAAGATGAGTCCCCGTCAATCATTCACATTTTCAGCAAAATCACAGCGCCAGATGTATTTTATTGTTTTTTGAATGTACAACCTGAGGCTAAATGTGTTAAGCATAAACCGTCAAAGCATAAGCAAGGCCGGGTGTATCAGATATTATTTATCTCTGCATTTTACAGATTACAGTCCCGTAAACGTATTTTCAACAAAGTCAAAAACAACATAGAAAGTGTCATCTCGCCCACAGCTATGTCGTAAACATCTCACTCGTATTCAAATGTGTTACTTCCTTTAGCAGCTACGTAAATAAGTGCTTCTCCAAGCAAGTTTACACTCAAGGGCGAGGATATAAAACAAGTGACTGGGTTTAACAAGCTAACTCCCGAAACTTGGTTAATTTCAACTGTTTTCTGTAAACACGACATTAGCGATGCGAGCGGTGTCTGAAAGAAGTACAAGAGCTCCCGTATGAATAACCCATGTAATCATAGAGGTACGCCCGCCGAGTCTGAACGTGATCAAAATCTTGGCGAAAGTAATTAGTCCGCCTTGATAACAAAAGACTCTCACTGTAAGGTTCGCATTATAACATCTGTTGGAGAGTTCATTACTAAAGACGGAGCAATATGAGAATCAGTTCAATGGAACTTCGAGGTGAATCCGTTCCTTTAACTGTAACACACATGAACTGGTGTCATTTATTATCTGTAACACTCACACGATTTTCTCTACTACCACAACAAACCATACATTACTCACTAAAGTAATATATTTTATTTTAAATCCTCTAATAAAGAACTAAGGTAGGCAAGGAATTTATTGAAGCCGCTACCAAAGTTGGTCTGACTCCATGGCCACGCTTGCTAAAATGGCTAGCTTTGACATTTCAAAACGCATTGGACTTCGATTTCGAGTCCCGAGGAGGGCAGGGGTGTTTGTGTCCAATTGGGTGGGAGGACAGCGCCCCATTCAGTTGCCTCGACAACCTTACGGTCCCCGAGTATCAGTAGAAATTCTGATGCTACTAAAAGTTCGCAGGGCCAAAAATTTGAGTCTCTCACAAAAAGGGAGGTGTTTGAATTGGGTTGAACTTAGTGATCTAGTGATTTCTGACTCCCATGGAGGATCAGGTATGTCTGGGTGATGCCCGGGGGAGATTGTGAGAACTTAATATCCTTCGGCACCAATCTGGAAACTTGGTAGATAATGGCTAGATATCACCAAAATTATTGAGTAGTATCCATCTAGTGTGGACGCGCGTAAGTGGCGTCTCTATTTCCGTCCCTGTGAAAACACGGGGTTCATATATTGTAGGATACCCAGTGTGGTACCCCTGCACTGCGTATACCAGGGAGTGGTTGCTTCAGAGATAGTGATATTTGCACCTGCGAGAGGGAAGAGGGAGGCCTTCGGGACTGAAGTGGAGGAGGCTGGTAGAGATCAGTGACCTTAAATAAATACAAACGGGTGCAGCAGTCACAGGACTTTTACTGTAAATAGATAATGCATGGCTAGGAAGAACAAATCGAGCAGGTACATGACAATACAGGAATACATCCAACACAGAGAACAAGTCTGTGGGGCTTCAAATTAGGTCCGGCACCTGTTTTATAAACCGTGCTCCCCTGCGTGCAAGAACCGAAGAACTGGCAAACAAGGACGTAAGCGGATACACGCGCTTCAACCCCGAGGGAATACTACTAACCCTCGCCATCTTAGGTCTTCTAGCTTTCCAGGTTAGTGCCGGAGGACATTAAGGTGTCACACAATCCCGCCCAGCCGTCATCGCCTAGACATACTCAATCTCGCATGCTACGTCGAGTCTAACCCAATCCAAACAGCTAACTCACGGGTGGGGTTTAGATGTTCGACCCGTAGAAGTACCATAGATGCACGGGGTCCGTAACGTTCGCACCGGAGCAGCTGAAGTGTTCGAAACATCCACCAGGGTTACCCAAACTCTATTCCACTCACCTGTTTCATTATGAAGATGATAGTTTCACAGTTTAAAATACTAACTATGCCGTCAACCATACGTCGGGATGTACGTCTCTGAACATTAGCAGCTCGATGAACCAAGCTGGACCTACTTACTCAATGTCCATGCTTATGCCAGCATTGCGGTAGGAGGGCACACCTTGGTCAGCTTTTCAACTTCTTGCCACTAATAACGAATGTGGAAACTTGTGCCTCATTACCTTCTTACTAAATGAAACCTAATTTACTCAAAATGCCCATATCAAATATTCTACCTAGGATTTCGTTCTTGGACCCACGGAGATTTCTCCTTACGCTGCTGAGCGGAGGCTGGATTTCTCTTTACTTCCTCTATACGTACTATGTACATAGTGTTTAGAGAAGATATTGTAATTAAATCGATTTTTAACATTTTATTTTGTCTTTTCATTTATTGTGGCTGCAGCACACTTATTATTCCTTCACCAAACTGGATCTAATAGCTCATTAGGTTCAAACAGAAATATTGATAATGCCTGCCTCCGTGGTCGAGTGGTCAGCAAGCTGACTTCCCAGCTGGGGGTCCCGGGTTCGATTCTAGCCAGAATTACTCACTATCCCCCACAGAGTCTGGAAGTTTGTATGTGAGTGTGAATGTGTGCGTGTTTGCGTAAAACAAAATGATTTAAACCAACGTAAATGAACCTACAGACAACGAGTTATTTCAAGTGGAAATCCCCCGATATGACCTTAGATGTTAAAGGAGGCTATATAAATGAAACAATAACAAAAATATTGATAAGATTCCCTTACTTCACATTTACAGCAATTTTAGGATTTATTATTTTGAACCCAAAAATTCGAATCTAAAAAGCATTTTTTAGAAAAAGTTCGTGTGTGCGTGTGTGCATGAGCTTGTGGCTAGCATATCTCAAAAATAAAGGACCGTTAAATACCTAACTTGGTATTTATGTTTATTATCTTCTAAGGATGCGAAACAAAGATTCTCAAGGAAATCCTTCCACCCCAACTACCCTTTACATGGAACAATTTTCGAAAAATGTTATTGCCTCAAAAATGGCTCAAACAATTTTAATTAAAATGTCGTATTTTAAAGATATTTATATGGCAAATAAAAGTTATATCAAGAATAGCATCTGAAGAACTGTTTTTTCTGGATAATTTTCTGAATTTTGAATAACAAGTAAACCGTAATAGATATAAAAAAACTTACAACACAAAAAATGTAGATGCTGTTAACACGATAAATGTCACATGCATTTTTGTTGTAGAGTTGATGATTCCAAAATATTCCTTCCTATTGGTTTCAATTTTAAAATACTTATACTTTTTTCAGACAGGAATTGTCCGTTTTTCTTTTCCCCCTGGTCAAGCAAAGAAACGAATTGCAATGAAAATTACATAACGACAGCTTTTAAAACATCTGCCTAGCGCTTTAAACTAGTGCAATCATTCAGTTGCCACTACTAAAATCTGATATATACCATTCACATGACTTTCTCTACATCTGTGCAACAAATTATCCTTAAAAAGCTTATACATATATTTACTTCACGCTTATCAGAAAAAATTAGCAGAAATATCTTATTACTTGCTTCCTTGTAAGTAGAAGCGAAATAAAGGAATACCATATGTTAAAGTGGTAATCAAAAGATGGTTGTTTTGTCACTGAAGTTCCTTTGTTTCTATGGACAGCAGTTGACAAATTTCTGTATGAGAAAAGTATAACTTTTTCATAGCAGAAAGCAAAAACAAGGAATGTCTCATAAAGGATGAACTCACGAAAAAAATGTATATAACATAAATTGTGTGCCTTAAGTTGCTCTACATTTCTTGTGTCGTAAGGTTATGTCCATCTCTTACGGTTTAGCAGTTATTCAAAGTTCCGTAAAATTCATTCAGTATAAACTGCTCTTCAGAGGCTATTGCAGAAAATTCAAGATATGCACTTTATTGGTTAGGTAGATGTGTTTAATATACGATATTTTAATCAAAATCGTTAGAGCCATTTTTGAGAAAAGCGAAATCTTCGAAAAAAGTTGCATGTAAAGAGTAGTTTGGTGTGGGGGTATTTTTCTCTAAATCTTCGTGTCGCATTCCTGGAAGATACTGAACTTAAATACCAAGTTTGGTATTTTACCGACTTATCGTTTTTGAGTTATGGAGTTCACACACACGAACCTTTATCTGAAAATGTTTTTTTTTTTATACAGGGGACCCTAAAGCATATATTTCTGGTGAAATCTCGGTATCAAATTTTTGAGTGGAGTGCAATATCTTCCCTATACACTGTGTATATAGTACGTGTAGAGAAAATAACTATCAATTTTTGGATCCTGGGGATCTAAAAACATATTTATGGTGAAATCTAAATATTGAATTTTTTTAGTACAATGTAAACCTTTTTCTACACATTTTGGATGGAATGTAAAACTTACTCATAGGTGTTTTTTTGAAAGTAAAAAATGTAATTTTCTAGAAAACATCTGTGTGTAATCTGTCCTAAAGGCAGTGACGTTTAGAGCTAGGAACACGTCGCTGTGGTGCGAAGTAAAGCGTTCCTTACTTCAAAGGAGCAAACCGCTTCGCCGCAGGGTTGCTATGTGAACTATAACAACATGTTCTAATTAACTAATAGAGACACTCAACCATGCTTGTTAATTGTGTTGATTAGACGAGAGCAAACGACCCTCCTTTGTTATTTCTTGACGCACAGTGTTAAGTTCATTTTTGTGATAAACAAGGAGCAGAGAAAGTAGTAATTGTGATAGAACTTTCAGGTGAAATTAACATTTTATAAATCTCTTAATCTCATTAATTTCTCTAAATTCTACAGTGGCTGTCCTAGAAGTACTCGACCTGACGTATTGATCGTCTGTTGTTTCAAACAACAGCAACGGTAAAGCGTACTAGCCTTAAAAAGCTTAAGTTTGAAATTTGATGCTCTCAGCAAATTTGTAAACATGGATAAAACTGGTCATCGTTATGTGACAAAACTTTCACACAGGTCGTAGTCAAAGTACTATTAAAGCTGAGCTAGATTCTACTTTGGGGGAGTCTGTTCCTTTGTTTACAACAGTGAAATATTGGATGGCAGAGTTTGAACGCGGCCGTGCGAGCTGCCAAGACGAACATCGACCTAATGAGGTTACCAGTCCAGAAATTTAAAGAAAATCCACAAAATGCCATTGGATGACCGTCGACTGAAAATGCGTGCAGGCATTTTAAAAAGTTCAGTACATCGCACACAAATTTCTCATATGCAAATTCGCAGTCAGTATGCAATAGAACAAAAACAGCATCGTGAGGATGTTTCAGTCGAGTGTTTGGCAAAGTTTCGTAGCAATAAAGCTGATTTTTTGCGTCAATTCATAACAATGGATAAGACCTGGATTTATCGCTTCACACTTGATACGAAGGAACAATCAAAACAGTAGATTGGACGGGGAGAATCGGCTCAAAAGAAGGCAAAGGCAAGGCCATGTCGTCAGTTTTCTGGGACGCTCGCGGGATAATTTTCATTGATTATCTCAAGAAAGGAAAATAAACCAATGGTAAATATTATTTGAACCTGTTACAGCATCTGAGTGGTGAAATCGAGCAAAATGGCCACATTTAGCGAAGAAGAAAATGTTTCATCAAGAATGTGCACTAGTTCACAGGACTATTTTCGCCATGGCCAAAATCAATGAGTTCAAGTTCGAATTGGTTTCTCATGCACCCTATTTGATAAATGTAGCCCCCTCTGATTATTTTGTGTTTCCAAATTTGAAAAAATGGCTTGGGGTAGAAAGTTTGCTAACAATGAGGAGGTGGAGTCTGCAGTTGATTGTTATTTTGCAGACCTCGATAGTTCTTACTATAAACAGGGTATCGGAGCTATTGAACATTACTGGAAAAAGTGTATTGAGCTGAATGGTGGCTATGTAGACAAATAAAGTTGGTTTTCTTTAAAAGGTTTGTACTTTCTTTGTTAGCTGGGGTACTTTTGGGACAGCCTTAGTACCTAGGACAAAGGATGTATTATACTCGCTTTAAAGTTTCAAGGAAAACACATCCGGTGGAAGGGAAGTCGTTATATTGATGTGAACCAGTGATAGATCTCGATATCTGGTATCTTACGTTTTTATTTTTGACCATTTCCTATGAAAATAATTTTGTTTCTTTAAGGTTGTGTGGGTGTGACTTGTACTAGGTCAGTACATAAACAAACACGCCTCACTGCTGCTACCACGCCAGTGTAGACCAATCAGAATGACATTCGATAACTTCCAAAACATTACACCACCCTGCGTCATGTTTGCAAGCGACCGAGGTGTTTACATCCAAAAGCCGGTTCAGAATAGGCTGCTCGGAGTATTCCTTTAATGCTTTTAAATTATTAATTATTTCGAAACTCTCTGTGATCTCCCATAATTACTGCCGAAACTAATGTCAGAAATACGCCACTCTATGCATCTTACTGGTAGCAAATTATCATCTTCGTATATTCTTGTGGAATTACGCATCCCATTTAGAACAAAAAGCATTTATTTTTTTTTAAATCGGCTGATCAAAGAAGAAAAGCTATTAGACATTTTTGTTTGTAATGCTTCTATGAGGCACACATTAGAAAGACTGTAATAAATTCCCCTTCCACCCATTATATTTGTTTTCTCTACCTCGTACTTATTAGGTAGATAAAATATTGTCCTTTACCCAAAATTTCAGTCTGTGAAAGGCAAAACTTACTAAAATATATGACTTCTATTCACATGACCACCAAAAATCAGAATTTTCATCAAAGTGCTTAAGTAAACTTAAAACTAAATTAAAAACAAAATCTCTTTTAAAAATCAACAAATATAAAGTTAGCCAATGTAATATAAGTAATAAACAATAACCTTTTACTCTTCTATAAATTTCAAAGTAATAAATTCCATGTTGATATAAAGAATATAAGCTGTTCCTAGCTTTCCACAAACTTTCCTTACAAAAGGTTATTCTTCTATCTACTCCATACTTATCGAAATAAATGTCAACCAAATTGGTGTTATCCCTTGCTTCCTTGTAATTAGAAGGGAAATTAGGGAGTAAACTAGGTTAAAACAATAATAAAATCCGTTAAAAGCTTATCGTGAAACAGGCTATAACGTTTGCCGGGAGTAACAGAAAAGAGACGAGACGAAAGTTGACTTCCCGCTGGAAAATGGTTTCAGTGGTTTAAACTTGAAACCAATAACAAGGAATACGATTAACTCTACAAAAAATGTATAAGACATACATTGCGTATTTCAATAAAATATAATTTTTTTGTGTAGTAAGTTTTTATCTATCTTTTACTGTTTACAAGTTAATCAAAAATTATCCAGAATGAGATGGTCTTCTAAGTCAGTCCCCAGAAATTTCAAAATGTACATTTCATTTGTCATGAAATTTCTTTAAAATATGGTATTTTAATCAAAATCATTAAAGACATTTTGGAAAAAATCAACATTTTCAAAAAAATGTCCATGTAAAGAGTAATTCGAGGTGGAGGGGTTTTCTTGAAAAACTTCGTGTCGCATCCTTGGCAGATAGAAAACTAAATAACAAGCTCAGTATACTTTTCCTTTTTAAGCTATGAAGTCAACAGCCTCTTTCACGCACACATACCTTTAACTAAAACTTTTTTGGATTCATGGGTCTCAAAACATTTATTTACAGTGAAATCTCAGTATCAATTTTTGGGTGGAATATAATATCTTTACTATCTATATGTGTAGTGTAAATACGTGCTAGAGAAGGTAAACTACTTAATAAACTTGAACTTCTGTTTAGTGCTTTCCATAGATATGGTATGGAGATTTTCACGATCGTTCCTAACTACTTTTTCTAAAGACAAATTTGAGAATTTTTAGAAATACTCTAAAATATGTAGTTTTAATATTTTTGTCCAACATATTTAAGGCATTTACATGACAAATAAAATATAGTATTGATTTTTTGGTGAAAATCCTCTGAAGTCCTCTCTATTCTTAATGACTATTGTAAAACGTAAGAGATTTACAAAACTTTACACCACAACTAATTTAGATTCCGTTGAATTACACTCCTTATGTCAAAAACAATATTCTTGTAGTGTTAACCTTTTTCGAGATATTCTTTGTTATTTGTTAGAACTTTATACTCATAACTTTCTTAATCTGAAAATCGTTATTTGATTTTCCCGTAGTAATGCAAAGGGTACATTTCCAAATCATGATTTAAGACCCTTGATAGACCCAGAGTAGCAATTTCCATGCTGCACCTCAATGAAATACACATTAAGGTTTCTTGAAAACTATTAGCTATCATAATGAAAATTTTATCACTTATAAAACAACCTCCTATAATTTAGTAACGATAGTCAAATCACAACCTTAGTTAATATTTGTAACATTTTGATATTTCAAAAAACAAGAACATTTGTAAAATTGTCCACATGTTTTGTCCTTTAGGTCATTTTTCTGCTAAACAAAGTGAGATACATAACACTTCGTAGTCACTCTGAAACACATTGTTTGACACAGTGAAATATTAAGACATTTTAACTGAAAGTAACAATATGAAAAAGTATATAATTATTTATTTTTAATTCTTTTTGTATGTGTTTATAATTTTTTAGAATTTCATTCCCTTATAAATTAAAGCATTCACCGGCTGTTTAGAGCAATACATGTTCTATATGCACAAAAATCATAGCTCTAATACAATTTATTTACTTTATTTACTATTATATATTTAGAAAAATGTACCTTAAGATGAATACGTGAAAAAATTGCATATTTCTTGTTTATTGAAGTATCAACAAGTTAAAAATTATTAACCTAAGTTATATATTTAAGTATGGTTACTTAATTATAAAAAATGTTTTATAAGTGGTAAAAATTCCGTTATGATAGATGGTACAATTTTCAAACAAGACCGCTTCTGTGTCTCTACCAATATCCTTAACTCATCCCGATTTAAAAATTCTGAAAGTTCCTTTAGTTTACTGAAAGTATGGGCAAGTCCTAAACCACATGACACACAATCCGCAAAAATGGGTTTGAAATGAACGGGGAGATGAAGGAAGAGACAGTGGGTGTAGTGGCAGGTTCGGATTCTTGGTTAAATGACATCGATTTCCTTTATATACAATTTAGAGTACTTGCTCTAGCCCCGTATGTAAAATGTACATAGGGATAGAGAAATATTGTATTCCAACAAAAAATGTGATGTCCAGATTTCACCGGAAATATATGTTTTGGGGTCCCCGGAGTCTAAAAAACGCATTTTTGTTAGAAAAAGGTCCGTGTGTGTCTGTGGACAGCATAGCTCAAAAACGAAAGGACTATTAAATCCAAACTTGGTATTTAGATTTGGTGGCTTCTAAGATTTTCAAGAAAATCCCCCCCCCCCCCATCACAAACTACTGGAAAAAAATTCAGAAATTTTGATTTTCTAAAAAACGGCTGTAAGGATTTTGATTAAAATCCCGTATATTAAAACTATTTACATCCCAAATAAAATTAACATCTTGAATTTCATGAGAATAGCCTATGAAGGTCTCTTTATTCTTGATGAATTTTGTCGAGTTTTGCTTAACTGCTAAACCGTAAGTGATAGACAAAAATATACTACACGAACCTGTAGATCTCGTAAAACACACAGTTTATGTCCTTTACCTTTTTTTTTTTTTTGTGGAAGTAACTGTTGCCGAGATATTCCTTGTTATTGGTTTTAATTGTTAAGTAGTTATACTTTTCTCAGACAAGAAATGTCCGTTTTTCTTTTGTTCTATTCCTGGCCAAGCAAAGAAGCGATTTGCTTTGAGAATCACATAACGATAGCTTAAAACAGTTGACTATCACCTTACCATAGCACATTCCTTTAGTTTACTTTTACTTATAAGGAGCTAAGTAATAAGAACATTCTGCTTATGTTTTTCTTGATTAGCATTATGGGCAATGAATAATAATTTGTTGTAAGAAGTTTGCAGAGCAGCTAGAGAAAGTTATGTGAGTTTAGCACATCAGATTATTTTTTTTTTTAATTACATTCCTTTAAAAAAACAAATATGTCGCTAAAACGGAATAGAGATATTTTAATCTTCACCAACACATGTACATGAGTCAAGCGATAACTCTATTTTGACATTTACATAATTAATTTGTGAAAAATAGTTTCTCTTATCGAAACTAACGAGGGCTGTAAAGAAAGTAGTGGTCCCCACATTCACAGGAGAGCGGCTATGAGCCAATAGGATATGGGAGCGATCAGGTGACTAGTGTCGATGTGTGGTGTGCTTTGGTCGGGCTGCCAGTTGCGAGTGTATTGTTGAATATGAGGGCTGTAAAGAAAGTAGTGGCAACATGGTCCCCACATTCACAGGAGAGCGGCTATGAGCCAATAGGATATGGGAGCGATCAGGTGACTAGTGTCGATGTGTAGTGTGTTTTGGTCGGGCTGCCAGTTGAGAGCGTGTTGCTGTGTAGCGTTGAAGTGAACAGTGTCAAGTGCACCGCTCTATAGCATGTTTACCAAAGGCGATCAGCTTTCGTGGATTAAAATCGAGATTGCCCGTGGAAAAAATGCATCAGCATGTTGTCGAGGATTACGTGAAGCCTGTGGCGGGAAAGCATTGCCGTACAGGACCGTTGCACGATGGGTCAGGGCGTTTCGTGGAGGTCGAACTGAGACTGCGGATTTGCACCGCACAGGTCGGCCGTCCATTCCGTAAGATCAGATTGACATCGTGAGTGGTCTCGTTGCCATGGACCATCGATGGACTGTCCGGGAGTTATCCGTACGAGGGGGTTATTCTTGCGCATGCTGTGCCTGAGGGAACATCCTCCGTACTCACCAGACATGAGTCCTTGTGACTTCGACCTGTTTCCGAAGTTGAAGGAGCCCCTGCGAGGCCGCTGATTTCCTGACGTGGATTTTGCGGGTGACTACATTGAAGGAATAACATTTTTGGCAGAGAGAATCTTTACTGCGCATGTTTTGTTCATTGATAACTATTTAAATCCTCAACACCATGTTTGGGGAGGCACAAATATTTAAAAACCGGATCATTTTCAAGGATATTAATTATAGCTTTAAATGTAATCTTATTCTTACAGATTCGACTCAGCTAAATAAGATTTCGCGACGAATCTTTAGATTTCTAGCAAAGGAATATACTTTTTAAAATTCCTTCATTTATATTTTTGAGGGATTACAATTACACAGTTACCTCTCTAGTAACGTCCCTTTCACGGTTCCAAGTGTACGACCAAGATATTCATTGTATCATGTGTTTTTAGTATACTTGAATTTCTTACTTTAGTTATTTATTTAATTATTTTTCTGAAAATAAGCACCAATTGCAGAACATAACTGCCAAAAAGGAAGGCCAGAGTGTTATATTTCAGGTGGACCAACAGGGCCGTATTCGCGTGTGCAGATAAGCTTTCAAGCTTTGCAGAACTCCACGGGGTGAATCGCTGCTATCAGTACACGCTGGTCAGTGGCGTTAGCGCGAGCGACCTTCCTTCCTCCCTTCTATCATATGAAAGTAAACAGTGAAGGAATCCGCGTTCGTTATTAGGCTTGTACTAGAGTCTGTGATACTATACAAGAGCAACGTCAAGTCACGGAGAAAGTTAACATGCGTTTATTTTTTAGAGATTAATGTCAGCTGTTAGATTCACAAGTAATTAAAAACTATATTTCACCTATCAATATCAGTAATTAGTTTTGTAATTGTGCAATACGCTGTTCTTATTTAAAATTAGAGACTGGAGCTACAGAAGAGATAAATCAAAACATACACAAGAATAATCGTGTTTCACTGTGTTACTATGTATTATGTATGACTTATTATTATTATTATTATAATTATAATCAACAATACACAGTCTTCGCATAAGCAAAGTAAACAAATCAAAATTATGTTGCAATAAACATGCCAACGTGAGACCACTACAAACTACTACCTTGCTATCTTTCTCTTTTATAGCACAGTAGCTTATAAATGTGATAAGATAGCAGAATAAGTCAAAATATGAAAACGAAGTATGTCAAAGTATGTCCAAATTTAAAACCATTGAAAAGAAAAACATCTAAGGAAATCGCGTAATGTTTTACTGCATTATCACCATAGGCGCTTAGCTCAGGAAATCAAAACAGGGAAGAGTCATAACGGAAAATGTGGAAAAACGACTGCACGTAGTGTTTCACTATTATTATCATTATTACCATCATCATAATTATCATCATTATTATTATTATCATTATTAATGCAGTATAACCTAGCAGAAAGTCATAACATCAAAGCGTTGAAAAGAAAATATGCAAACACAAAGACAGGTAAAGTTTCACTGTACTACGTGCTCTCATGATTGCATATCCTCATGACTGTGAATATTTCCATGTTTTATTTTTATTCTGCCAAGCAAAGCAATAAAATGGTGATAATCATAATAGTAATAATAGAAATAACAATAATAATAATAAAAGTAATAATAGTAATAAAAAGTTATAATAATAGTAGTAATAATAACAATAATAATGATACTTAGTAATAGAGTGAAATACTACGTGCTCTCATACACGACGTCTTTATGTTTTGATTTAACCTTTGAGTGCTTCTAGTCTCTAATGCTAAATAAGAACAGTGTATAACACAATAACAAAACTGGTTATTAGCGTATACTAATAGGTAGATTAAGACTTCTTAATTGCAAAGGAATCTAACAGCTGACTTTAATGTCTAAGAAATAAAGGATCTGTAATTGAAATGGAAAGCATACTACTTTCTCTATGTTTTTATACTGTTTTTGCATATCATCATGAACTCTGGTACAAGCCTTACAATGAATTTTCTTCACCGTTTACGCTGATATATAAGAAGAGAAGAACGAAGATCGCTCTCGCTTTCGAGTTCTGCTATTGTATAAAGTACTAAGGGTTATCTGCACACATGAAATACGGCGCTGTTAGACCACCTGATACAGTATTGGAATCTATCACGACTTTCCAATTGGAACTCTGTGACGGACACGAAATGACATTTTGTATCGTACCGGCAAGATAAAAAATCTGATGTGAACAATTCACATGACTTTCTCTATATCTCTGCAACAAATTACTCCTAATAAGCTTGTACTTCTATTTACTTCATGTTAATCAGATTAAATAGCAGAAATAGTCTTATTACTCGGTTCCTTGTTGCTATGTTTGCTTTGTTCCTTGCTGGTTGCTGTCATTGCAGTTCCTTTCTTTGTATGGAAGCAGTTGACAAATTCCTATATGAGAAAAGTATAAGTTTTCATAGCAGAAACAAAAAACAAGGAATGACTCAAAAACGACGATTCCACGAAATATATATATATATATATATATATATATATATATATAACATAAATTGTGTGTTTTAACGTGCTCTACATTTTTCGTGTAGTAAATTTTGTCCATCTCTTACAGTTTAGCAGTTATTCAAAATTCCGTAAAATTCATCCAGAATAAAGTAGTCTTTAGAGGCTATTCCCAGAAAATTCAAGATATACATTTTATTTGTCAGGTAAATATCTTTAATATACGATGTTTTAATCAAAATCGTTACAGCCATTTTTAAGAAAATCAAAAGGGTAGTTGGGGGTGGGGGAATTTTTTTCAAAATCTTCGTGCCACATCCCTGGAAGATACTAAACTTAAATACCAAGTTTGGTATTTTACCGACTTTTCGTTTTTGAGTTATCGTGTTCACAGGCACACGGACACACGGACCTTTTTCTGAAAATACTTTTTTTTTTGATACAGGGGACCCTAAAACATATATTTCCGTTCAAATCTCGGTATCGAGTTTTTGGGTGGAGTGCAATACCTTCTCTGTACACTATGTACATAGTACGTGTAGAGAAAGTAAAAAGTATCTACTTATTATCCCTGAACTAGTCAATGCCAATGCACGACTTGCTCTTGTACTTATAGCTTCAGCGAAATTTGTATTATAATGAAATGTTATGATTATTAATAAAAGACTTAGAGATGAATAAGATTTTGTAAGCGTAGTTGCAGAAGAATATAGTGGGGAAGTTGATGAATGCAATTCATCGGATTTTTAGAAGACAGTCTAAGAGTACCTGTCTGCATTTGCCTAATAAATACTCAACTTGATATTTAAGTTTAGCGACTTTTAAACACGGAGATTTTCAAGAATGTGCCTGAACTCAATCCTCCGTTTATGTGGAATTTTATCTCAAAATCGGTCGTTATGATTTTGATATGTATTTATAACAAATAACATGTATATATAACTAAAACAAACAAAATAAATGCATTTAATTTTATCGAAATTGCCTGTAAAGTCATTTGAAAGGAAATTGTTATAATAGTAAACCATAAGAAAGAGACAAAAATATAAAGACTCAATTTATTTGTGGCATCAGCAATTTCCTAGATATTCCGATATAATAATTTTGAGCTTTTCAATACCTTTTATTATTACTTTCTCTAGCACGTGTGTACAATCTACATAGTAGGTATAAAAGTATTGTATTCCACCCAAAAATTCGATACCGAGATTTCACCGGAATAAAAAAGCAACACATTTTTAGAAAAATATCCCTATGTGTGTATGTGTGTGTGAGAAACCAATAACTTAAAAACGAAAATTCGATAAAATACCAAACTCAGTATTTAAGTTTAGTATCTTTCGAGGATGCGACACGAAGATTTTGAGGAACAATCCGCACCGCAAACACAGACATACCACATATATGTGGACTTTTTACTTTCTCCTGTACGTATGTACAATGCACATAATAGAGAATATATTCTATTCTACCCCAAAAGTCGAAGCCGAGGCTTCACCGGAAATATATCCCTGAATACATAAAAACGTTTTAGAAAAAAGTGAATGTGTGTATCTGTGTGTGAACCGCATAGCTCAAAAACGAAAAGATCCTTAAATACTAAATTTGGTATTTAAGTTAGTATCCTCCAAGATTGTGCAGTGAAAACTATCAAGAAGTTCCGACACACTAAACTATGGTTACATAGATACATTTTTGGAAGCTTTGTTTTTCTCAAAAATGGCACTAATTATTTGGATTAAAAGCGTATATTAAAGATATTTAAATCTGAAATAAAATATTTATTTTGAATTCTCTGGTAACAGCCTCTAAATGTCTCTTAATTTTAGATGAATTTTTTCTTAACGTGAAGACCGTAAAAAATAGACAAGAACCTACTACACAAAAATGTAGATCTCTTTAAAACACACAATTTACGTCTTGTACGGTAGCGCCGTAGGTGAGCAGTTAGAACACTCACCTCCCGGGTTCGATCCTAAGTGCCCGCATGTGGAATTCGTGATGGAGAAGCGGCATCTGGGCGGGTTTTCTCCGGGTCCTCCGGTTTCCCCCGCCATTCAATCCACCAATTGCTCTATTATAACCTTTCCAATCATCCACTTCCTCATGCTCATGCCTGCCTACGGGCTGACCTCTCGTAACAGGTTTTCATTCTGTGGTTTCGTGCCGTTGGCTCCCCGACAGGCTTCTGGCTCCTAGGCAGAGGGTAAGCCAATTACCAAACGAAACGAAATTATGCGTCCGTTTTTCTTTTGTTCTACTCCTGGCCAAGCAAAGAAGCTATTTTGTATTACAATCGCATAACGATAGATTTTAAAACATTTGACCATCACTTTAGCTTAGTGCATTCCCTTCTACTAAGTAAAAAGAACATTCTGCTAATGATTATCTTGATTAGCAATTGTAGAAAGAAAAGTAATCTTTTGTAAGAAGCTTGTAGAGATATCAAAAGTGTCATGTGAGGGTAAAACATCAGATTTTTAAATAAGTTATTTTGGAGGAAAGTCTTGCACTTAGAATATTTTAAATAGTATTGGAACCGTTATCAACATATAGTTTATTTATAGGAGTTGCTCAGGTATGTAAAACATTTCTGTTGACCCTATTGTACAGTCAGCATTGATCGTGAAAACTTTGATGAGGGTTTTTAGAAAGGTGCTTGCCCCATTTGACGCGATGGGAACCACAAGATGTACAGGCAGAAACTGTTTGAGTTCCAACACACGAATGGTCTTGTTTAGCAAAGTGTATGCACACCACGAGTTCATCATCAGACCCAATGCTAATTAAAGGAGCACATACACACGTTCATTAGGAACCCGCCCGCCCTATGCCGTAATTAACCACGTCTGCACCTCTACAAGAAGAAGAAGAACAAGAATTATATTCAATTCCTGTCGCAACCGTCACTTCAATTGCAACAAATACCTAACTCTCTTCCCTCTGCTGGTTGCTAAGCAACGGCGAGCCCGCACACTTCTTTCAAATGTTAACAGGTGTCCTTGGAAACACACATTACGTGCCAACACGTTTTTCACTCGCTCCAACTCAAGTCATTTGTCTTTAAAGGGATACAATGAATTATATACGAAAGGCAGGTATTTTTACTTTCTCTACACGTACTATTCACATAGTGTATAGAGATGGTATTGCATTGCACCCAAAAATTCCATACCTTGATTTCACCGGAAATGTATGTTTTGGGATCCCCTGGATCCAAAAAAATCACTTTTAGAAAAATGTCCTTGACTTTGGGTAGCATAGCTCAAAAACGAAAAGTCCGTTAAAATCCAAACTTGGTATTTAGGTTTAGCATCTTCGAGGGATACGACACGAAGATTTTGAGAAAAATCTCCCCACCCCAAACTACCCTTAGCATAGAGCTTTTTTCGACAATTTTGATTTTCTTAAAAATAGCTCTAACGACACTGATTAAAATATCATATATTAAAGATATTTACCGTCAAATAATATGTATAGCTTGAATTTTCTGGGAATATCCTCTGAAGACTACTTTATTCTGGATGAATTTTACGGAATTTTGCATAACTGCTAAACCGTGAGAGATGGACAAAGGCTTAGCACACAAAATGTAGAGCACGTTAAAACATACAATTTATGTTACTTACATTTTTTTTCGTGGAGATGATGGTTTTTGATATATTCCTCGTTTTTGGTTTCAGCTTTCAAAACTAACTTTTCTCACAGAGGAATTTGTCAACCCCTATCTATACAAACAAAGGAACTTCAGTCACATAGCAAACATCTTTTGACTATCACTTTAACATATGGTACTCCCGTATTTCAGTTCTACTTACAAGGAAGCCAAATTTTTCTCGATGAAGTAAATAGAAACATATGCTTTTTAACAATAATTAGTTGCAGAGATGTAGAGAAAGTCATAAGATTTTATATACAACTTCATGTGTTTTTGTCAAAAAATTAAGGTTTTACAACAGTAGATATGTACTTAAAGTTTAAAATATGCAGGATGTCTTATAATTTTCAGAATTTTCTCAAAAGAAATTACAATATTAATCGAGAGAGAAAGTGGCGAGTATGACTCATATTTGGGAGGTACCGGGTTCGATTCCCGACGAACGATCACTGCGATTCATGTCTTTTTTTTTAGGGATTTTCTCTGGGCATTAGGCGAATTCTTTTTCGCTTCTTTGTTTGTAAGTTAATGTCCTTTAACCTGGTTGATCATATAGGGTGACGAATGAATTCGGTGAAATGATGCTCAAATGATGCTTAAAATTGCTCGACATTCGTCTTCTCAAGATAAGCGAGAATCCCGAAAACCCCTTATCCGGGTAACTCACCATAAGCAAGATTCGAAGTCGCGACCTGTTGAATGTGAGGTAGACACGCTACCACCACACTACCCAGGTGGGCAGGCGAATGCTGTAGTTATTTCTCTCTTCCCCCGAATTTCCTTCCTCTCCCTATGGTACCATTAATAATTTCATTTATCCTTCACCCCGTTTAGTCGTTTCAGTATTGGAAGTAACGGCGATGGATGGTGTTACGGTGCAGGGTGGCAGTGGGAAATGATACTCTGAGGAAATTTCTCCGTTCCTCGTCTTAAAATGGTAGTCGGTGTATACGGACTGACCTCTTGGGGGTCTAGCCCCTCTAGATGGTGCGGGGTCTATAGTGTGCCTGATCCGACTGCCGGGGTATCTCAATCTGGAAACTCTAGGGACGTTGTCACAACTGTGGCGTCACTTCCGGTTCCGGCCTCCCGGTGTCTCCCCTTCTTTTAACCTCCTCCATATCTTAGCTTCCAAAATTCGTAGTAATCCAAACTCAGGATTTTTTTTATCACAATTTAATTATTATAGGTAGATTAATCACAAACAATAACCTGATGTATTACACATATGTGACGTTCTATACTCACTATCATTTTAGTTTCTCTACACGTACCATGTACGTGGTGTATACAGAAGGTATTGTATTGTACCAAAAAATTCGATACCGAGCTTTCACCGGAAATACATGTTTTGGGTCCCCCTGAATCCAAAAAAAAAGCATTTTCAGAAAAAGGTCCGTGGGTGTGCATGTGTATCTGTGTGTGTCTATGGACAAAATAGCTCCAAAACGAAAAAACGTTGAATACCAAACTTGGTATTTAAGTTTTTTATCTTCCAAGGATAGGACAGGAAGATTTTCAAGAAAAATCCCCCCACCACCAACTACCCTTTACATGGAACTTTTTTCGATAATTTTGATTTTCTTAAAAATAGCTCTAGCGATTTTGATTAAAATATCGTATATTAAAGATATTTACATTCCAATTAAAATGTATATCCTGAATTTTCTGGAAATAGTCTCTGGATACTACTTTATTCTGGATGAATCTTACGAAATTTTGCATAGCTGCTAATCAGTACGAGATAGACAAAACCTTAACACACAAAAAATGTAGATCGCGATAAAACACACAATTTGTGTCATATACATTTTTTTCGTGGAGTTGATCGTTTTTAGATATTCCTTGTTATTAGTTTCAGCTTCTCATACATGAAGTTGTCAGCTCCTGTCCATACAAACAAAGGAACTTCAGTCATATAGCAACCAGCTTTTGACTATCACTTTAACCTATGGTACTCCCTTATTTCCCTTCTACTTACAAGGAAGCAAGTAGTAAGACTATTTCTGCTAATTTTTTTTCTCGATTAGCATGGAGTAAGGAGAACCATAATCTTTTTAACAATAATTTGTTGCAGAGATGTAGAGAAAGTCATGTGAATGGAACACATCAGATATTTTACATTAACGTTCTATAAACTAATCTTATAAAAATTTATACTTCTATTCACCTAACATTATTGCGACAAACCTATGCCTAAAGAGTTAATGTGCAAAGCAAATACCTAAATTCAAATTTTAAGAATAGGATGAAGGACATTTACCTTGAAATTCCATACATTCCATGGCATCACGAGTCACAACTGAGGGTTAGCAAAAGTTGACAAAATATTGAAAAATCCTAACCAATGACAAGGGGTTTCTCGGAAGGGGTTGATACCGAAAACAACAATATTTTATATAAATTGTCTGCTTTAAAGGGTTCTCCATTTTTGTGTGTGGTACATGTAGTATCAGATTTACAAATCAACACAAAATCACACAGAGTTTAGAGGATTTCACAGGCTGTGCCCAGAATAACCAATTTATACATTTTATTTTTCACGCAAATATCTTATCGACACACACACAATATCGCCCTCCGTGGTGTAATGGTTACCATACTAACTTTATATAACCAAGGTCGCGGGTTCAAACACGGCGGAGGACGATGGATTTTTTTTAGGGCGTAAAACTCCTTAGCATGGCTTTCTTCGGAAGGGAAGTAAAACCGTGGGTACCGTGTCGTAGATTTACGGCACGTAAAAGAGCCTCAAGCCTGATAGAGAGGCCTCTGAGCAAAATTAAGCAGTCTTTCACGCCCAATATACAGGATGTTTAAAAAATACGGGGCATAATTTCAGGTATGTATTTCCCACATGAAGACAATCAAAATAGTTCATTATAACATGTGTCCGGAAATGCTTCATTTCCGAGTTATGGCCTTTACAACATTGAAAGTCCCACCTGTAGACAATCAAAATATTTCATGTCCGGAAATGCTTCATTTCCGAGTTATGGCCTTCACAACATTGGAATTCACTGGAACGTTTTTCTTTCCGCAGGTCTTTGCCGTCAAAGGAGACATTAGGAGGGCGCTCTGATAGTTCATTCTGAGGAAGGTTACATTCAGTGTTCTTTAGGCGTTAAGACTGTGCGACATGTATTCAAATCAAGAGCTGGCAGAGATACACTTCATGTACGGTAAGGCGGACGGCAATACTGCGCTGGCTCGTCGTTTGTACCAGGAGAGGTACCCACAGCGACAATGTCCAGATCGGAAGACATTTGTACGTCTCCATTCCCGTCTGTGCGAGTATGGAGCATTCACCTCTCCTGGTTTGGGAAGGGGACGACCAAGATCTACAACTCCAGAAGTGCAGGAGGAGATTCTGGAGGCTGTGGACAGGGCTCCTTCTATCAGCACACGACGGTTAGCGTTGCAAGTCAATGTTCCTCATACGACTGTCTGGAGACTGTTGAACGAGTATCAATTGTATCCTTATCATTTACAACGTGTACAGGCCCTGTCACCAGCAGATTACCCTGCACGAGTTAGGTTCTGTCAGTGGTTCTTGCAGCAGTGTGGTGTAAATCCGAACTTTTCTGCCGTCGTATTATTTACAGATGAAGCACAGTTCACAAGAGATGGCATAACAAATTCCCACAATCAGCATGTATGGTCGCATGAAAACCCACGTGCAACTGTTGTATCTCATCACCAGGTGCGGTTCTCCCTCAGCATGTGGGCCGGTATCATTGGTGATCGATTAGTTGGACCCCATGTACTTGTAAACAGACTTACGGGGCAGGCGTACACAAACTTCCTGGAAAACACCATACCTGACGTTTTCAAAGACACTCCACTGATCAATCTTCAACACATTCACTTCTTGCATGATGGCGCTCCTGCACACTTCAGTCTTACGGCTCGCCGGTACTTGGATCGAAGGTTTCCTGATCGATGGATAGGTAGAGATGGCCCAATTGCTTGGCCTCCACGCTCACCTGATCTGAACCCTCTCGATTTCTACTTGTGGGGCCATTTAAAATCATTGGTTTATTCGTCTCCGTCTGCCGGATTTGGAATCCCTTCGGAATCGAATTGTGGCAAGTTGTGAGGACATACGCAATGCTCCTGGAGTTTGGGATCGTGTTCGCAGGTCATTGAGACATCGATGTGAGGTCTGTATTCAAGCAGGAGGTGGACATTTTGAACATCTTCTGTAATGACAACAACCTGCGGAAAGAAAAACGTTCCAGTGAATTTCAATGTTGTGAAGGCCATAACTCGGAAATGAAGCATTTCCGGACACATGTTATAATGAACTAATTTGATTGTCTACATGTGGGAAATATATACCTGAAACTATGCCCCGTATTTTTGAAACAACCTGCAGAATGGGCCACTGGCAACCATAGCAGTTGAAAGAGCATCCATAAATAAAACTCCATTTTTATTTACACACAACACACACACACACACACACACACTTACACACACACACACACACACAAACACGATGAGGGTCATCAAGTAGCAAACATTTAGGTTTGGGCTTTAATGTATTCAGAAAAAAATATTTTATAAAAAAATCCCCTCACTTGCAATATGTAATTTATTTTTTCACATAATCACCTCCGTTATTTAAATATTTATTCAGAACTTTAGAAATTCTTTGCTGCAATTGGCTGCTCCGGCCCGTTGTGTCAAGATATTCGGATACAATTTCATCAGATAAAAATGCCGCTTAGTGACCGAGTGGTTAGACCACTCACCTCTCACCTACATTGCCCGGGTTCGATCCGAAGTAAATAAGGAACAAAGCGGCGCAGGGGCAAATTTTCTCCGGATTCTCCGGCTTCCACTGCCATCATATTCCACGGTGCTTCATCTTCATTTCATTGCCTTCAGTGTCAATGTAGTAAAAGTGAGCGTCAAATACTATTAAAAATCTGATGTGTTACACTCACATGACTTTCTCTACATAAGCCTACTCTTCTTTCTGCATCTTGCTAATCGAGGTACTCATTATCACAATGTTCTTATTACTTAGTTACTTATAAGTAGGAAAAAATAAGGGAATACACTAGGTTAAAGCCATACTGAAATGTTTTGAAAGCTGTCGTTGTACGATTGTCATTAAAAATCCCTTCTTTTCTCGGGCAGGAGTAGAACAAAAGAAAACCGCACACTCCCGCAAAACTGAAACTATTAACAATGAATACCTCGAAAACTGTAAGCTCCACGAGAAAACTGTATATGACATAACTTGTGTAACAAGACCTACATTTTTTGTATAGTAAGTTTTTGTCTATCTCTTACGATTTACTAGTTATGCCAAATTAAGCAAAATTCATCCAGAATAAACAGGTCTTATGAAACTATTCCCAGAAAGTTCAAGATATACATATTATTTCTCAGCTAAATATTTTTAATATACGATATTTTAATCAAAATCGTTAGTCATTTTTACGAAAATCAAAATTTTCGAAAAAAAGTTCCATGAAAAGGGTAGTTTGGGGTAGGGGGATTTTTCTCAAAATCTTCGTGCCGCATCCCTGGAAGATACTAAACTTAAATACCAAGTTTGGTGCTTTACCGACATTTCGTTTTTGAGTTATCGTGTTCAAAGGCACACGGACACACACACATGGACCTTTTTCTGAAAATACATTTTTTGGATACAGGGGACCCTAAAACATATATTTACGGTGCAATCTCGGCATCGAATTTTTTGGTGGAGTGCAATACATTCTCTATACACTATGTACATAGCGAGTATAGAGAAAGTAAAAATTGTAGCTTAGTGTTAGAGCAACCGGTTAGAGACCGGGATATCCGTGGTTCAAATCTGGGCTACGGCATTGAATTTTTCAGTCTGACTCTACCTACCCAACTCATGTCCTACACGCGGCTTGTGTGAAAAAAAAAAAACAAATTTATTACTTAGTTTTTTGTGTTTTCATTTATTTATGCTAAGCTGTATACAGGTGTTCAGCCCTGGCTCTTTACCGGTCATACTCATATTTTACAATAGTGTGTTAATTCTAGTTTACTACACCATTTGTCTATTTACTGTCCATACCCATTTATTTTTCACTTTGTGTAAGAATTGTCCAATCTTCTTACTATCTTTTTGAAACATTTCAACTACCGCTACATTTCCATTTATTTTAAACAATTTCTTAGTAATATAATATTTTCCCCAAACTTGAGTCCCTTTACGTTTAAATAAAATGTGTTCCATATCATCATTATGTTACATTGGTTTTGTGGAATATCCTTCCTTAAACCTTTTAATCTCCATACTCCTGCTTTCAGCCATGCAATACCTTCTCGCTCCTCTTTATTTGTCACATCTATGTACTTTTTCCTTCCTCACGAGTCTTTCATTGGTATACAGAAAACTAAAGATCTCTTTTCAGTTATCTCACTAAATATTTTTTTGTATTTCTATACCCTCAAATCTTTTCCTTGCCAACTTCCAGAAATTATTCACATTATTTTCTCTTCTTCTCCACATTTCCCCTAACCTACTTCTTTCCAAGTTATTTCTGAGACACTTTACCCATTCCTTGTTCTTTAAACTTTTCTCTTGATATACTAAAAACTGTTTTAGCTAATTCCTTTCTTCCAATTTCAATATACAAAATCAAAATTTCAATGCCCTTTCCATAATCTTTCCCTTACTTGCCAATCCTACAGCTTTATTTGTGCTACTAAACTAACGGTTGCATTTGGTAACCCAAGTATTTCTTTGAAAAATGTTCTATGTACCTCATCTATAATTTCCCAACCTTCTTCTAGTCCCCATACTTCTATCTCATATCAATTTTGCCTCAACCACCATATTGTCCACTTTTTCTAACCTTCTAATATTTATATTAGGTACTTTGTATTTGCACTTCTAATAGCTGATAAAGCTTCTTTTGTTTTTGCCAATGCAAATTTCTTTTGTTTATTACTGAGTTAAAACATAAAACAGTTACAGAAGTTGTTTGGGTTGGCTTGCTTCTTTACCGATGCAAGCCTTGAGCTTGCGTTCCATGTTATCACGTACTCCGTTTCAAATTCCTGGACGTTTTGTATTTGATCAAAGAGTGTGAAAACGCTCTCGCAGAGTGTCAATATCCTGAAGAGAAGCCGCTAAAGCAGGGAATTTAAATGTCCCCAGACGAAGTCCATTAGATTTAAATTAGGAGATCGAGCAAGACACGCAATGAATCCCTATCGACCTATCTCGATTATGCGGACAGTTATAAATAATTCATGTATTCCATTCACATGGCTTTCTATATCTGCTCTACTAACAAATTATTTTACACGTTATTATTAATATTTTACCTACTACCTAATTACATAGTTATAGGTAGAAAGGAAATAAGGAACTGCACTAGACTAAACCAACAGCCAAATCTTTTAAAAGCTGTGGCTATAGGTTTGTCATTGAAATACGGTTCTCTTACCATGTGGAAGAAGTAAAATAAAAATCTGATGTGTTCCATTAACATGAGTTTTTCTATATTGCTATAACAAATTATTTTAAAAAACATATTCTTCTATCTACTTTATGATAATCGAGAAAAAATGACCAGAAATTCTCTTAATTACTACCTACCTTGCAAGTAGAAGGAAAACTAGGGAATGCACTAGGCTAAAATGGTAGTCAAATCTTTTGAAAGCGGTTGCCATGTGAATAGAATCCGTTTCTTTGCATTGTTAATAAATTTCCGTATGTGAAAAGTATAAGTATTTTAAAACTGAAATCAATAATAAGGAATATCAAAAAAATGTTCAACTTCACGAAAAAAATGTATGACATAAATTGTGTGTTTTAACGTGATCTACAGTTTTTGTGTAGTAAGTTTTTTTCTACCTCTTATGGTTTACTAGTTATGCATTTTTTGTGCAACATTCATCCAGAATAAAGAGGTCTTTGGAGGCTATTCCCAGAAATTAGACCCATTTTGAGAAAATCAACATTTTAGACATTTTTTCCATGTAAACGGTTGTTTGGAGTGAGGGGGGGCCTTTCTCAAAAACTTCGTGTCTCATCCCTGGAAGATACTAAACTGAAATACCAAGTTTAATATTTTATCAACTTTTCGTTTTCGTGTTCACAGACATACCACATGGACACACACACATACACTGAACTTTTTGTGAAAATACTCTTTTTGGTTACGGAGGACTCTAAAACGTAATTTCTGGTGAAATCTCAGAATCGAATTTTTGGGTGGAATGCAATACCTTCTATATACACCAAGAACTTAGTACGTGTAGATAAAGTAAAAAGATATATAAAACGGATGAGGATCTCCCATTTGAAAAAAGTACTTTAAAACGTAACACATAAGGGGGAATATCTCTAAAATTGTTAGCTCAAAAAAAAAAAAAAAAAAAAAAAAACACTGTATATGATCTGACATATGTTTTAACAACATCCACACTTTTGTGCAGTAAGTTTTGGTCTATCTCTAACAGTTTATCAGATACGCAAAATGTATCCAGAATGAAAGTATCCTCAGAGGCCAATCCCAGGAAGTGCAAGATATGCATTTCGTTTGACATGAAAATATTTTAAAAGATGGCAATTTAATGACAATATAAAACATAGTCCTTTTTAAGAAAAACAAAATGTTCGAAAATGTTCCATGTAAAATGGGTATGGGTATTTTGGGGAGGAGCGATTTCCCTGATAATTTTCGTGTCGCACCCTTGGAGATTACCAAACTTAATAGAACAGGCGTTTCTTTTTACTTTCTATATACGCACTATGTACATAGTGTATAGAGAAGGTATTGCACTCCACCAAAAAATTCGATACCGAGATTTCACCGGAAATATATGTCTTAGGGTTCCCTGTATCCAAAAAAAGTATTTTAAGGAAAAGGTTCGTGTGTGTGTCCGTGTCAGTGTGTCCGTGTGTCTGTGAACACGATGACTCAAAAACGAAAAGTCGGTAAAATACCAAACTTGGTATTTAACTTTAGTATCTTCCAGGAATGCGACACGAAGATTTTGAGAAAAATTTTCCCAACCAAAACTACCATTTACATGGAACTTTTTTCGAAAATTTTGATTTTCTAAAAAATGGCTCCTACGATTTTGATTAAAATATCGTATATTAAAGTTATTTGCCTGACAAATAAAATGTACATTCTGAATTTTCTGGGAATAGCCTCTGAAGACTACTTTATTCTAGGTCAATTTTACGGAATTTTACATAACTGCTAAACCGTAAGAAATGGACAAAAACTTACCACACAACAAATGTAGAGCACTTTAAACCACACAATTTTGACCATCACTTTAACCTATGGTACTCCCTTATTTCGCTTCTACTTACAAGGAAGCAAGTAATAAGACTATTTCTGCTAATTTCTTCTCGATTAGCAGGAAGTAAATAGAAACATAAGCTTTTTAACAATAATTTATTGCAGAGTTGCAGAGAAAGTTATGTCAATAGAACACATAAGACTTTTTGAGTTATCGTGCCCACAGACACATGGACGTACACACACACACACACACATACCGTGTATTTTCGGTGCAATGCATCACCTTCTCTACTTACTATGTACTTTATATATACTTGCTAGAGAAAGTAAAAATCACATTTTGTGGATGATGTCCTGTGGTTTATCATCAATTAAAGATTTGTACTACGATCACAAGGTAAAAGCACGTTTAATAATTCCAAAAGTTTTTAGATGTATCTGAAAGTTACGTAAAAAATGCATACTATGACTCCCGTATATTTACAATCTGGGAGAGTATATTCTATATTAGATATTCGAAAGAGCGAGCAGCGCATAACGGGTATTCTGGTAAGTAGAGGTCAATGGAGGCTAAAGAAATATGGCTGTACTTCTAGCTAGATTTTACTGGTGATGCTTTGCTTCAAATGATTGTTTTTGCTGGAAGCGCGGGGCGCATGGCAACGTCCAAACAATTTTGAAGAGTGGGACGTTGAAGAACTTGTTCTTTCTTTGACACGTATGTACACTCAAAGACAATAAAAATATACCTGCCGCTGTGATTTTGCTGAAAATGTGAACGTTTGGCGGGGACTCAGGTCTTACGACGGTCTTGATTGGTGTCATTTTGTGCCACGCGAGTAATAAAAGGCAAAATCAATTGGCAATCCATTCTTCAACCCCGCTCGACGCTCCTACAGAACAGGTTGAGTTGTATAAGCAGTTTGTTAATTTAGTAGGACACGTGAACTATTGCCTTGGCATTACAACTTCAGTTGCGATGAAAGGGGTCAAGTATTGTCCAATCAGAAAGTTTGTGAATCCCCAGTTTGCAGCTTCAATTTCATTTGTAGCAAGTTACGTCACCTGTCTATCCGCTTCTCTTCGGTAACTTGAACTGTTCCAGCAAACAGGTGAAAGACATGGGTGGAGGCAGAGAAAGGCCTCGTCTAACGATAAGTATTTACATGAGTATTTTTAATGTCTTTGAGTGTACAATGTACATAGTGGGTAGAGAAGCTGTTTAATTCTATGCAAAAGTTCGATAATGAGATGTCACCGAAAATATATGTTTTGTGGTTCCCTGAGTCCGAAAAAATATTTTTTAGAAAAAGGTCCGTGTGTGAGTGTCTCTGGACAATATAGCTCAGAAACAAAAAGACAAACTTGATATTTAGGGTTAGTATCTTCCAAGGAAGCGACACGAAGATTTTCAAGAAAATTGCCCTACCACAAACTACCCATTACGTGGATAAAGTTTCGAAAATTTTGATTTTCTTAAAAGTGGCTCTAACGGTTTTGATTAAAATACCGTATATTAAAGATAATTACATCCCAAATAACATGTATATCTTGAATTTTCTGGAAATAGTTTCTGAAGATCTTTTTATCCTGAATGACTTTTGTGTACATTTTGTATAATGGTAAACCATAAGCGATAGGCATCTTATTAAAACACACAATTTATGTCATATGAATTTTTATAGAGTTAACCGCTTTCGAGATATTCCGAGTAATTGGTTTCAGTTTTAAGGCACTTAATCTTTTCTCAAACGGGAATCATCTTTGTTATCGTATCTCTTTTGTTTACTCCTAGCAAGGAATTTCAATTGTTTCATTTTGCGACCGGGTTTTAAAATATTTGACTATCGCTTTAGCCTAATGTATGCCCTTATTTCCGTTCTACTTACAAGAATCAAGTAATAAGACCAATTCTGGAAATTTTTATCTTGAATACTATGACGTAGATAAAAGAATAATATTTGATAAGGAAAGTTTATCTGTGAAACACGAGAGAAAGACATGTGCATGCAACAAATAAGATTTTAGTATCATTTTTGAGTTTCTAAACCTGTAGGTTTCAGCTCTGCATCAGCAAGTTTCATTCAAATCTGTAGCTGCCATAAGAAATAATTTGAATTTTGTTATCACAGATAAATTGCATCTGGCAGGTGAGTGAGAAGAGTATAATAATTAATAATATGTAATTATAACAAATAAACTACATGTGTGCGTTAGTAACCTATATAATGTTACTGTTACTTTTATTATATTTATTTTTACCTGTGTGGTGTGATCGCATATGCATTATGTTTAAAGCAAGCCTTCGGCTGTTCAGATTTAAAATCTAATAAATAAAAATGAAGAAATCCATTGTGCAACACAATAGTATACAATGATAATATAAAGTCCAAGAAACCTATAACATTTCTAGCAATCTGTGCTGCAGGTAAAATGGGTTAACATTTCTAAACTTTGGGGCGGTAACGTGGTTGCGTGTTCGTATCCCGGGTGCGGGTTTTGGTAATTAGGAATTGAGGGTGCCCTAGCTCAGGATTTTTACAAGCATGGAAACTCTTTTCAGGGTGTGGTACGACACACGTGCTTTATTCAGTTAGTTTGGCCTTTTCTCGCCGTCGAACACACACGCATTCCTCTTAATTTTCTCCTGTGAAACTGTATTTTACGCGACCGCAACTATTGTTACTTATTAATTTTGATGCAATGATATCGTCCTTACTCTGGTCTGTATTACAATAACTATTTCCCTCTCTTTCAAAGGTGGCCTGTTCGACTCCACCACGGACCCTAAATATCACATCTTGGTTCTGGCGATGCTCTGAGCCAAGTGCCACAAACAGTGTCGCCAGTCCAACGGAATTATTATTTTCCCTTTTCCAGTTATGCTCACCTCGGGCAGTGTGAATTTTCTATTCTCTAACGATACTGTGCTACCGGCTCGTGACAACTCGGCTACTTATACGTGTTTGAAATCTTTCTTCCCTTCCCATTTTCAACGTACATTTATATTTCCTTTCTTGATATAGTTTATATTATTAGTTATGATTTATATTTCCCTTCTGAATAACTCTTTGCCCCGTTACAAGATATGTACTGTTTCAACTTTAGTGCAGTTTAAATTGCTAAATAGTTTCTATAAGTTATTTTATAGCTTAAATGAAGCTATAAGTGGAATATTATAAAACGAATGTAAACTGTTAAATAGGTTTTGCAATATCATAGAAACATTAAGTTTTTTAAGGCAGAGGTTACAAATTCACCCAAATTTTAAACGTTTTGTAGCTTAAGTTGTGTAGTCTCTGTAAGTTGTTTAATATTTAAGTGAAGCTATAAGCATGTAATATATTATAAAATGTCAAACAGTTCAACAGCTGTTACAAAGTTATGTTAATATCAAGTTTTCTGCAGCAGAAGATACAAATTCTAAGTTTTATACATCTTAATTTATTATCAGAGCTAGAAAGTTCGTACCGTTCTTCGTTCCATATACAGGTTGCGACCGAACATCTCGCCGCATCAAAACAAATCATTGATAAAAACGCATGGGGTGAGGTAAACAAACGTATTGTAAAGTAAACGGTACTGTTTCCAGATAACAAAAATAATTTGTGAACATTCGTAAAAGCAGATCATTATGTACAATATAGAAATTGTTTCATATATAAGGTTGACTCTGATTTCCTCCTTTACATATGTACATTATGAAAATATACAAGCAATTATAGCACGAATTGTAATATTTACTGATCTAGTGTAAAATAATATCCAAATAATAACATTAATTTCTTAAATATCTTCAGATTCTTGCCAGGTAAAAACAAAAACAGAAATTAAACTAAATATTTACTCATCTGTGGCCGAATTACTGAAAACGTGTGAACTTCTGAAGCCTTTCAAATGAAAACCTCATTATACGTTCCGACAAACAAGATTTGTAATGCGAAAAAGTTCGTTCGCATGCTGAATCAGTATCATCAAGCAAATAGTATTTGTTGGGATCTGAAAGTGCAGCTTGTATGCGATACGCTACACTGAACCCTGCATGCTTTTCATTTAGACTTTTCATTTTCATCTTTATTTCATTTAAGATGCTCGTGGATTAGTAGATCCGTCTTGACAGTTCTTCTACATGCCGCACAGATTCAGTTCAGCTCCATACCTCTGGACTGTAACCATGTGATAGTTATGGGTAACTTTCTGAGCAAACTTGCAATCAATAATATGTCTATGGAAGCTGTTCTGTTACTAGAAGTTTGACAGTTACTAGAACTGCTATCGGTTTCTGAATAACTACATCCATAAGTGCTAGAAACTTACTATGGTTGTAAAACAAATTGCTCACCTTTGAGCAGAACAAAGGTGCTATTCGAACGACTTCCTTCCTACCTACCGACGTGGTCTGTATTATGCAGTGATAGCTGTTTTGCAGTAATGGTTTGCACTCTACGTTGACCGTTGCTCGGCAAGTAACGCCGTATGATATTCCCAACCTTAGCCACTTTTACTCTGCATAAGGAAATCGGTACGAATTTCCTAGCTTTGGTTATTATATAAGGTGTTTCATAGGTAAAGTGACATATTACATTTTTTATGAATTGTATATTTATGAATTTCAAAAAACAGCAGTTGCAAGGTTATGTTAATAACCAGTTTTTTCTACTTACTCCAGCAGTATGTTCAACGTTCATTGTACCTAGAGAAGGTACCTATTGCATGCCAATTAAAATGTGTAATCGAGGTTCCACCAGAAAATTATTTTGAGGTCCCCTGAGTCCGAATAAATCATTCCTAGAAAAAGTTCAGAGTGTGTGTGTGTGTGTGTGTGTGTGTGTCGTTTATCCCTCTCGTACCTATAAAATGTATAAAAAGCAATTTATGTAAATGCTTTATCTGAAATAGGTATAAGAGCGCAAATGCTCAAAATTTGGGGTTGATTGCAATATATACCTTTGGAATATGTTTTTATCCGATATTAGAGTACCTTCCACATTTAAGTTTCTATATTCCTGTTTAACTTTTTGCCCATTCATGGTAATCACTTCAGAGCAGGGATATGACTATGTAAATCATAAGGTACACAGATATCCTTTCTACTTCCTCTATACGTACTATGTACATAGTGTTTAGAGAAGGTATTGAACTCCAACAACAAATTCGATACCGAGATTTCACCAGAAATATATGTTTTAGGGTCCCCTGTACCCAAAAAAGTATTTTTAGAAAAAGGTCCGTATGTGTGTGTGTCCGTGTATCTGTGAACAGATAACTCAAAAACGAAAAGTCGGTAATATACCAAACGTGGTATTTAAGTTTAGTAACTTCCCGGGATGCGATACAAAGATTTTGAGAAAAATCCCCCCAAACCCAAACTATCCTTTACATGGAACTTTTTTCGAAAATTTTGATTTTCTAAAAAAATGACTAAGGATTTTGATTAAAATATCGTATACTAAAGATATTTACCTAAGAATTAAAATGTATACTTTGAATTTTCTCGGAATAACCTCTGAAGACTTCTTTATTCTGAGAGAATTTTACGGAATTTTGCATAACTGCTAAACTGTAAGAGATAGACAAAAACTTACCACACAAAAAATGTAGAGCACATTACAACACACAATTTATGTTGTATTCATTTTTTGTGGAGTTGATCGTTTTTGAAAAAATCCTTGTTTTTGTTTTGAGGTTCGAAAAACTTCAACTTTTCTCATACAGGAATTTGTCAACTCCTGTCCATACAAACAAAGGAACTTCAGTCACATAGCAACCAGCTTTTGACTATTGCTTTAACCTATGCTACACCCTTATTTCCCTTCTACTTCTTTTTTTAAAACTAATTTGTTCCAGAGATGTAGAGAAAGTCATGTGTATGGAACACATCAGATTTTTGTAAATTAGGAATTTCAGGATTGAATATTCCTACCCAAAATGAAATAGCCAATGCGCGGCGGCATCGGAGACAGAGCGCGCATTGTATTTGCGGCTGATATTGTGAACCAAGTGTTATTTTCCAGAACCCTCTAAACCTAGTCTACCAATATCGTTACAGGAACTAAATATATTGATGATGAGGGTGATATACCACATTCCAGAAATGTTCCAATGTCAACAGAATCGCAAGAATGTCACCTTTAGATGTGATATCGTTCACAAATCATCAGTGATGCGGTGAATCGTCTTCCTGGCTCGATAAGGTCGCATATGAAGGTGTTTAATAACGCCGTGTTATTCTCAACAAAGAGCGGTGTGCCCGGGCGACGCTAGCGCCAGCTTCCGAGCGACGATTGACAGGTGCAGGAAGATCATCGGCATTCAAGCGAGGTAGTCAATCTAGATGCCGGCGTACCCCCGTCTCCTCACTCACTCCGCGCCGCTTCTCACGAAATCCTGATGGATCACCGCATCAGGGGCGGGGAGGCACTTCTTACAGCACGGGTGCTTCTGTTTTATGTTCCGCCTGCCTTCTAAACGTCGCGTCCCAGTTTCTTACTCTCAGGATACGCTGCCTTTCATTATCAACAATATTTCCCATACTTACCTTATACAACTCCTTCATTTAACTCAGTAAATTACTAATTTAACGAAAAATACAGCACGGGCTCCATTTTTACTTTCTCTACACGAACTATGTACATAATGTATTGTAATGCACACAAAAATTCGATACCGAGATTTCACAGGAAATATACCTATGTTTTGAGACCTCCTGAAACCAAAAACACATTTCTAGAAAAAGGTCCGTAGGTGTATGTCCTTGGACAGCATAACTCAAAAACGAAAACACCGTTAAATACCAAAATGGGTATTTAAATCCATTAACTTCCAAAGATGTGACAAAAAGATTTTCAAGAAAATCCCTCCGTTCCCAACTACTCTTTACATGGAAAAATTTTCGGCAATTTTTACTTTCTCAAAACTGACCCAAACAATTTTGGATAAAATATCGTATTGTAAAGATATTTTAATGATGACTAAAATGTATATTTTGAATTTTGTGGAAATAACCTCTGAAAACATTTATTCTGGATGCATTTTTTGGAATTTTGTATAACTGGTAAACCGTAAGAGATAGACAAAAACTTCCTTAACAAAAAATGTGGAGATCGTTAAAACACAGAATTTATGCTATATGCATTTGGGGGGAGGTTGCCAATTTTGAGTTATTCATTGTTATTGGTTTCAGATTTAAAATACTTAAACTTTTCTTACACGGAAGATTGTAAACGGGTTTCAACCTCATGGAAATCAGCTTTTAAAAGATTTGACGAATGTTTTAGCCTAGTGTATTGCCTTATTTCCCTCCTACTTACAAGGAAGCAAGTTAATAAGACAATTTCTGTTAATGTTTATCTCGATTATCCTATAGTAGGCAGAATAATACACTTTTTAATAATAATGTTTTGCAGTAATGTAGAGAAAGTCATGTGAATGGATAACATCAGATTTTTACTTTATCCACTTCTGACGCTCAATAGGAAGAGAAAGTTTTAATTTCATTTAAACATTATTTTGAAATTGCAGTACAAATGCACGCTTTGATATCCCCTGAAGAATAAAACAATTCTAGACTACATTCGCTGCATAAATTAAGAGCAACGATACTGGTATTTAAGTTCGTATTAAAAAGATCGATACGGAGATCAGGGTATCATTTACGTTTTAAGGGGTTGGTAATTGCTTAAGTCTCCTAACTTTTATCATATACTTAGTTATAAATTATAGTTATAAACTATTCACCTTACTCATTTATTTCTCTTAATTTGCAAAGAACAATATACATTAAAACATTTGAAATATTTAATTACTGCTTTAGTCTTCTGTTTTTTCCCTACGTAAATAGTAATGAAGCATAATGGCGCTTATGTTGAGTGAATTACATTGAAAATATCCTATGCGCTACACTCACATAACTTTCACTACTAATTTTGCAACAGACTATTCCTGAAAAATCTATTCTTCTATCTAGCTCATACCTATTACGTTAAAATTATCAGAAACAGTTTTATTAATTCATTTTCTTGTACCATTGTAAAACTGAAAAAAAAAAATAACCTAAAGCTATAGCAAAATCCTTTAAAAGTCGGTTGGGGTGTGACTGTTATGAAATTTCGTTCTCTATGCCTGACTAGAATGAAAAATCTGATGTGTACCATTCACATGACTTTCTCCATATCCCTG
The DNA here is from genome assembly GCA_030762935.1 of Hymenopus coronatus. Taxonomy (NCBI): domain Eukaryota; kingdom Metazoa; phylum Arthropoda; class Insecta; order Mantodea; family Hymenopodidae; genus Hymenopus; species Hymenopus coronatus. The sequence continues at coordinate 45,190,791 of CM060883.1, forward strand.
CAACAAATAATTCTTAAAAAGCTTATACTTGTATTTACTTTATGCTAATCAGAAAAAATTAGCAGAAATAGTCTTATTACTCGCATCCTTGTAAGTAGAAGCGAAATAAGGGACAACCGTAGGTTAAAGTGATAGTCAAAAGCTGGTTGCTATGTCAATGAAGTTCCTTTGTTTATATGGATAGGAGTTGACAAGTTCCAGTATGAGAAAAGTATACGTTTTTCATAGCAAAAAACCAAAAATAAGGAATGTCACAAAAACGACGAACTCCACGAGAAAAATGCATATAACATAAATTGTGTGTTTTAATGTGCTCTACACTTTCTGTGTAGTAAGTTTTTGTCCATCTAATACGGTTTAGCAGTTATTCAAAATTTAGTAAAATTCATCCAGAATAAACTACTCTTCAGAGGCTATTCCTAGAAAATTCAAGATATACATTTCATTTTTCAGGTAAATATGTTTAATATCCGAAATTTTAATAAAAATCGTAAGAGGTATTTTTGAGAAAATCAAAATTTTTGAAAAAAGTTGCATGTAAAGGGTAGTTGGGGGTGGGGGGATTTTTCTCCAAATCTTCGTGTCGCATCCCTGGAAGATACTAAACTTAAATACCAAGTTTGGTATTTTACCGACTTTTCGTTTTTGAGTTATCGTGTTCACAGACACACGGACACACACACACACACACACACACACACACGGACCTTTTTGTGAAAATGCTTTTTTTGGATATTGGGGACCCTAAAACATATATTTCCGGTGAAATCTCGGTATCGAATTTTTGGTGGAGTGCAATACATTCTCTATACACTATGTACATAGTGCGTATGAAGAAAGTAAAAATCTGATGTGTTCCATTCACATGACTTTCTCTACATCTCTGCAACAAATGACTGATAAAAAGCTTATTCTTCTATTTACTTAATGATAAACGAGAAAAGATTATCAGAAATAGTCTTATTACTTGCTTCCTTGTAAGTAGAAGTGAAATAAGGGAGTACCAAAGGTTAAAGTGGCAGTCAAAAGCTGGTTGCTATGAGACTGAAGTTCCTTTGTTTGTATGGACAGTTCACAAATTCCTGTGTGAGAAAAGTATGCTTTTAAAGCTGAAACTAAAAGCAAGGAATATCTTAGGATCAACCATCTCCACTAAAGAAATGTATATAACATAAATTATGTGTTTTAATATGCTCTACATTTTCTGTGTGGTAAGTTGTCGTCTATCTCTTACGATTTTCCAGTTATGCAAAAATCCGTCAAATTCATCCAAAATAAAGTGGTCTTCAGAGGCTATTCCCAGATATACATTTTATTTGTCAAATATGTATCTTAAAAGTACGAGTTTTTAATTAAAATCGTTAGAGCTGTTTTTAAGAAAAACAGAATTTTCGCAATTTTTTCCATTTAAAGGGTAGTTTGGGGTTAGGGGATTTTCTTGAAATTCTTCGCGTCGCATCCTTGGAAGATACCAAACTTAGATAAGTTTGGTTTTTAACGGTCTTTTCATTTTTGAGCTATGCTGCCCACAGACACACACACGCAGACACACACACACACACACACAGACGCACACACACGGATATTTTTTTAAAAATGTTTTTTATTCAGGGGGTCTCAAAACATGTATTTCCGGTGAAATCTCGGTATCGAATTGTTGGGTGCATTACAATACCTTCTGTATACAATATGTACATAGTATGTATAGAGAAAGTACAAATCTTGTAAATGGGTAGCTCTAAAATAGAAATTTGACATACCTAAACTGTGTGTTTTAACAAGACCTAAATTGTCGATGTAGTAGGTTTTTGTCTATATATTACGATTAGCCAGTTATGCAAAGGCCGCTTAGAATGAAAAGGGCTTCAGAATCTATTCCAAGGAAATTATATATATGTCAATCAAATAATTTTGATCATAATCATTACTGTCATTGTTTTAGAAAATCAAAGTTTTCCATATAAACGGTAGTTTGGGGTGAAGATATATTTACTTTCTCTACACGTACTATGCACATAATGTATAGAGGAGGTATTGTAATGAGCCCAAAACTTCGATATTGAGATTTCACTGGAAATATATGTTTTCAGACCCTCTGAATGCCAAAAAAAAAAGAAAAAAAAAGATTTTTAGAAAAATGTGTGTATGTGTGTGTGTGTGTGGGGGGGGTAGCATAGCTCAAAAACGAAAAGACCGTTAAATACGAAACTTTGTATTTAAGTTTGGTACTATCCAAGGATGACACACGAAGATTTCAGATCATTCCCCAATCCCAAACTACCCTTTACATTTGAAAATTTTGATTTTTTTCAAAAATGGCTCTAACGATTTTCATTAAAATCTCTTATATTTAAGATATTTACATGCTAAATAAAATGTATATCTTGAATTTTCTCGGAATAGGCCTTTAAGACCTCTTTATTCTCGATGATTTTTATTGAATTTTTCATAACTGTTAAATCGTAAGAGATAGACAAAAACTTACTGCAGAAAAAATGTTGATCACGATAAAACACGCACTTTATGCTATATACATATTTTTCACGCAGTTAACCGTTTTTTAGATATTCCTTGTTATTGGTTTCAGCTTTAAAAACATACTTTTCTCATACAGGAATTTGTCAACTCCTGTCCATACAATCAAAGAAACTTCAGTCACATAGTAAACAGGTTTTGACTGCTGTTTTATTCTATGGTACTCCCTTATTTCGCTTCTACTTACAAGGAAGCAAATAATAATACTATTGCTGCTAATTTTTTATGGATTAGCATAAAGTAAATAGAAGCAGAAGCTTTTTAACAATTATTTGTTGCAGAGATGAATAGAAAATCATGGGAATGAAACACATCAGATTTTTATGAAAATGTTCTTGTCACATATTTGGAAAATTCTGAACCCATATATCTTGTTTAGTATTCAATAGACTTTTGGTTTTTGAGTTGTTCTGCACAAAGGCACAGACACACACATACACATACTTTTTTTAAAAAATAAATTTAACATAGTATTCAGGGAAGCCTAAAACTTGTATTTCCAGCGAAATCTTGGTAATTAATTTTTGTGTAGAATAATATCTCTGCCCAGGTACTATGTATCAAATAGAAAACGTAATTAGCTTTTATAATGTATATTTATAGGAAATATATTTAAAGAGTAGTCAGAGAAACCACTGTGTATGTAATATATCTAACCTTTTAGAAGAAATACAAACATATTTGTTTGAAATTAGTGTAACTCAGTAACACATCAAACTTTGTTGATGTGTAAAGGCTTTGCTAATTTTATCAACCTGCAAATGATTTAACGCATTATTTTGCTTTTTATTTTCTCAAAACTGACATAACGATTGAAAATAAAAGAGAATCACAAGCTTAAGATACTTTCAGCTACCGAAGTCTTCTTCTTTCTGATTGGTTTTTGTATAGTTTTGTATAACCTATAGACTATAAATGTTACCCAAAAGTTGTATGTAAATATAATGGTAAGATGTAAAGGTAAGACAACGGACACCTGACGCACCGCGACCTATATAGATATATTGCACGCTAACACCCTACAGGAGAAAGATGAAGTGAAGGAAACCCCGGCGGCGACATGCCCGGTGAAGGGCGCCTACGGAGACATAAGGAAGTCATAATTGTTTGGCTGATATTTCCTTATCTCGGCGCCAGGAACGCTGCGCAGCCGCCGATGCCAAGGGTTCCGGAGTCAGTTAGGCAACCGACCCTGACCCCGTGACGGCAGCGATCACAACGCCGCACCAACGCCTACTACATTATTCACAAGGCGTAAGAATCCGCGCTCCACCTGCCAGTACTGCCATTCCATAAACCCAAAAGTACACACCTAAAATATGATAAGGAAATGATATGAAAGGGAATTATGGAAAGGAAGTTGTAGAGAATAAACACCCAGAGAAAAACACAAGTCAGGGTGAGCGTTCGATGGAGATGTAACCCGCAAACTCGCGAATGTGAATCCTACACGTTACTGTGGAGGCATCTTACTCGTTTTCTATACAACTGTACATCTTCAACCACAATTTGTGCGAAAATACAGCTTTGAAACATTAAATATTTAATAGATATTTCTTAGTATTGGTTTTAATTTTACAAATTTTAGTACCGCGCTGCTTGAAGTAGACAAACAGTTTTCTTTTGTTTCACAAAATGTCGTGAAAAGAATATGGAATATCAAAGTGCATTTTAAACATTTGACAGGCGTTTAAATTTCTTCTGTTCCTATTAAATCTACAATAAATTTAATACAAAATAGATTAGTTCCTGCTTAAGCGAAACAAGATTATATATTTTATCAAATACATAGATTGTATTCATAAACTATATTGATTTGATGGTGACAATAATGATAATAACAATAATAATAATTTATGGCAACAACTACTTTCCAAGTGTGAATTTATAGTACATATAAATTTTGTTTTCAAAGCTAAAATGCAAGCATTTTGATATTTGATAATTAATAAGAAAAGTAATCTAAGGGTTTCAATGTCATTTTCATAATAGCACTTAAACACCATTCTTAGTTTATCTACTGATTCTCTTTAGTAATTACAGGAGGTATTTATTCAGATCCAAATATTCGTTACCGAGGTTTCACCTAAAATACCTTTTAAGACTCCTGAACAAAAACAGTTTTTAGAAAAATGTGGTGTACATTTTTGAGCAGCAGAAGAGATAGGCAACTGACCCCAACCAGCCCCGTGAGGGCAGCGATCCCAACGCCGCACCAACGCCTACTACATCATTCACAAGGCGCATGAATCCGCGCGCCACCTGCCAGCACTGCCATACACCACGAAACCAAAAGTATATACCTGAGAGATGATAAGGAAATGATACGAAAAGGAATTATGGAAAGGAAATTATAGAGAATAAGCACCCATCTTTTAAAGGTTCGATGAGCAGATTATTAACGAAAATCCCCCCACGCCAAACTATACTTTACTGGACATTTTTCAGATTTTAGCTTTTCTTAAAACTATTCTAGAAACTTTAATTAAATACCACATAATAAATATATTTACATGAAAAATTAAATGTGTCCTGAGTTTTGCGGTAATAGCTTGTGAAGTTCTATTTATACAGAAGCAACTTGCATAATTGTTAAAATAAGCGATTAAGGAAGACGTACTGCAGAAAAAACATAGATATGCTTAATATATATATATATATATATATATATATATATATATATATATATATATATATACACATATATATATTCCAAACAACTTCTGTGTCATCCAATACCATTTTGTGCATTTTCTTTACAATTTCTATATTGGTAACCTCATTTGGTCGATCACTGGATGTTCGTCTTGGCAACTCGTACGACCGCGCTTCAACTCTGCCACCCAATATTTCACTTTTGTAAACGAAGGAGCAGACTCCTCCCTAAAATAAAATCTAGCTCAGCTTTATTATTAATTGGACTACAACCTTTCAAATGAAAGTATTGTATCACATAAAGATGACCAGTTTTATCTATGTTTACAAATTCGCCGAGAGCATTCACTAATGATGACTGCTAAACAATGTAAAATCGTCAAACTTCAACTTAATTTTTCTAAGGTTGGTACTTTTTATCATTGTTGTTTGAAACAACAACCACTATCTAAACATCAGTTCGGGTACTTCTGGGACAGCCACTGTATTATTATTATTATTATTATTATTATTATTATTATTATTATTATTATTTTACTCCATGGCATGTCAGTCCACAAGGGACCTTCGCCTACTGCCCGTCCGCTGTATCCCCCATCTCGGCCCACACGTGTCATGAATGGGGTGCAGTGCTGGAGGATGAGAAGTGATCAGCTCCTCGAGTCCCTCCCGGATGGTTGATGCGGTCTTCTCAATCTGGAGCCGCTACTTCTTAATCAAGTAGTTTCTCGATTGGCCCCCAGGGATCTGACGAGGCTGATTGCACCCCGTACCAGGTCTCCCAGTGGGTGAAAATTCTCCACGCTCAAGTCTCCCGCTTGACAGGCATCCGCGCTACCACCACGCTAATGAGGCGACCACTATTTAAGAATTCCACACAATTAATAAACACGTGGAGTTATATATTAAGAGCGAGTCAGTTATTCTGTAATCAAAAACATGTAATGATAATATTTTCTTGGAATTGTTTTCAAGACAACGGATATCTCGTATAACTTTTCCTCGATTAGAATTATTGTCTGCAAAACGTTTCTTTTTAAATATCACCTACCCAGTCTGTCGAACAAGCTGGACATTGTGTATTTGTCGAATTCATCTGTAAATTCAAGCTGACAGTCCACACCGAGAAAAACTTTACACAATAAACACACGTAATGCAATTTTCTTGCACTTGTTTCCATGACAGCTCCTATTTCTTCTCTGTTCTCCTTGGTTAGAACCGTTTGCCTTTTATTATACTTTTTTTGTATCACACGGACCCAACAAGCCATAAATAGTTCAGACTGTAAATCCATGTGAGAGGTCTTTGGTTCAATTCCTGGTGGGGAGTGGAAATTTTTCTCTGACCAAGATCATTGACCTTCCTGCGAGAGGTTGTAAATGTCAGCGAGTAACACTTAATTCAATAAAAGTTAAACATCAACAGACTGACTCAATGGTCGTGTGGTTAGCGTGCTGATTTCTCACCCAGAGGTCCCTGGTTTGATTCCCGACTCGGGTGGGTAAGTATCTTTAACCAGAATTATACCATATTCCCCACAGAGTCTGCAAGTATGTATGTGAGCGTGAATGTGTGTGAGGAAAATAAAATGATTTAAACCCTACGTAAAAAAGCTACAGGCGAGTTGTTTCTAATGCAAAGTCTCCGATATGTTAAAGGGGGTTATATAAATGAAACAATAATAAAATATGTGATATGATCCATTCACATGACTTTCTCTACACCTCTGCAACAAATTATTGTTAAAAAGCTTATTCTTTCATTTATTTCATTTTAATCGAGGAAAAATTAGCAGAAGTATTATTATTATTACTTGCTTCCTTGTAAGTAGAAGCGAAATATGAGAGTACCATAGGTTAAAGTGATGGTCAAAAGCTGGTTACTATGTGACTGAAGTTCCTTTGTTTGTATGGACAGGAGTTGACAAAGGCAGCATAGCCAACCTTACGCGAAACTACTCGAACTGTCATGTGCAAGGATTCAGCGGCGGGGGTATAAAGTACTCAAGGCACCATCCAGCCACAACTCGCCGAACACCGCTGTTAGATCCTTCAACCCTGACACGTGACAAGGAAATAATGGAAACGGTAAATGACGTACAAGAAATAAAATGAAGTCAATATACTACTACCCTGGGACCTATTTCTTATATCAGAACTATTATCTAAGAATATATCATTTATTTTCTAATTCCTATTTGCACTTTTTATTCAATTATTCCTCAGATAGTAAACTACACCTACTAGCCTATAAAACTTGAGTGTTCCATTCACAAGATCTTCTCTAGTTGCCTCACAAACAAACTTTATTTACAAAAGATTATTCTTCTATCTACGTCATGCTAATAAAATAAACATTAGCAAAAATGATCTTAATTCTTGCTTCTATATAATTAGAAGGAAAATAAAGGAGTACACTTGGCTAAAGCGATCGTCAAAACTTTTAAAAGCTATTTCTATGTGAAACAATTGCAATTCAGTTTTCTTTTGCATTTTCCAGAGTAAAACAAAAGAGATGAAACTAAAGAGAACTTCCCGTTTGACAAAAGTTTAAGAAGGTTAAAATTGAAACGAATAACAAGAAATATCTCGGAAACGGTTAGCTCTACAAAAATGTATACGAAATAAATAATGAGTTTTAACGAGATCTACATTTTTCGTGTAGTTACTTTTTGTCTATCTCTTACGGTTTACGAATTAGACAGAATAATCGAAAATGAAGAAATCTTAAGAAGCTATTCCCAGAAAATTAAAGATATACATTTAGTTTCTTATAACAATAGATGAAACATACGGCATTTTAATTAAGATCGTTAGTAATTTTTGAGAAATACAAAATTTTCTAAAAATGTCCCATGTAAAGGGTAAATGGAGGTGGGACGATTTTCTTTGGTACCCAAAGGCACACATACGCACGCGCGGATATGTCTCTAAAATGCTTTATTGTATTCAGGGATTCTCAAAACATGTATTTCTGGTGACAGCTCGGTAACGGATTTTTGGGTGCAATACAATACCTGGCCTATTTTCTATGTATATTGTAATCCTGTTAGAGAAAGTAAACATACTTAAAAACAATTAAAATAAAATTACAGTTCAAAAAAAATTTATTTAACTTAAACAAAAACTAATTTCTAATGTTATTCTTTTTATTTAATATTTTCATAATTATTTAAGTTGCTATACTTGCCTATGTTCAGGAAATAATTGACAGGACATTTGGCGGATGCATTCGCATAGTGATCTGGAGGAACTTCCCAAAAAGCCCATAGACCAAGAAGGGAATCGAAGCTGTGTTGTTCCGATTCCTCACACGCTACCGAGATATTACCTTACTCGATAACTGACTATATTACTTTTTCTGTTTGTTTTCGTTTATAAAACAATGTTTATCATGACATAGCATGTAACGAACCCAATTCCAGCTGCAATAAGATATTCTGACCAGTAAAGGTATCCTTGATATCACACGAACGTATAGAAGATATTGACTATCGGATGTGACGTTTCTTTGACAAGTCTTCCCCAGGGACAGAAGCAATTCCTGCAAGATGACATTCTGCACAGGAATTGGGAGCGACAGGATTCAAATCAACCCCTTACCTACATTTTTTTAATATTCCCAAGTCTCGTTCCAATATAAAAGGCTAATTATAATACGGTATTTACATAAAATATTACATCTAATCTCTGGAGCTTCCTTCCCCTTGAAGGTACGCCATCCCGCCTTCTTTTGTTTGCTCGTAGTGCCCCTGGCAACCAGGTCGCGCTCAATCTGTCTTTCAAGTGATGAAACAAATTACCAACCTTCTTCACGAAAACAAGAAAAAGAGAGAAGAAACATCAATTTTTGTTACTTTTTACGAGTTTGCTTCTTCTTTACTCTCTTGGTTAATTTGTCTTTTTCACTATCACCTAGGGTGTATAAAATATATGGAGGGGTAATTAAAGCAATAACTTAAAGGGAAAGTTGCTTAGAGAGTAGAGCAATTAATAACATAGATTTTTACTTTCCCTACACGTTACTATAGGTAGTATATTGCACAAAAAATCGATACCCGGATTTTACCAGAAATACATTTATTGGGACCCCCTAAATCCAAAAACATATGTGTTCCATTCACATGACTTTCTCTACATCTTTGTAACAAGTTATTATTAAAAAGCTAATGCTTCTATGTACTTCATACTAATTGAGGAAAAATTACTGGAAATTCTCTTATTACTTGCTTCCTTGCAAGTAGAACTGAAATAAGGGAGTACCATAGGTTAAAGTGATAGTCAAACGCTGGTTGCTATGTGACTGAAGTAGCTTTGTATGTACAAGAGTTGACAAATTCCTGTATGAGCAAAGTATAAGTTTTTTAAAGCTGAAACCAAAAACAAGGAATCCCTAAAAAACGATCAACTTCACGGAAAAAAGTGATTGTGTGCGAACTACATTTTTTGTGTAGTAAGTTTTTATCTATTTCTTACGGTTTATTAAATATGCAAAATTCAGAGGAAATTCAAGATATACATATTATTTGTCAGGTAAATATCTTTAATATAAGAGAGTTTAATGAAAACCGTTATAACAAATTTTGAGAAAATAAAAGTTTCAAAAGTTTTTCCATTTAAAGGGTAGTTTGTGGTGGGGGATTTTCTTGAAAGTCTTTGTGTCTCATGCTTGGAAGATACCAAACCTACATACCAATTTTGGTATTTAACGGTCTTTTCTTTTTTAATTATGCTCTCCACAGGCTCACATACCCACACGGACCTTTTTCTAAAAACATTTTTTGGACTCAGGGGGTCCGAAAACATGTTTTCGATGAAATGGCTGTATCGAGTTTTTGGGTGGAATACAATATGTACCTACATTGTACATGCGGGCTAGAGAAGTTAAACAAAGGTGGCCCAGAGCTTTGTTGCAGCTTACGTCTCTGTATAGATGATTTATTATTAAAACATTGATATCACCTGTTCGATATTTCTTACGAGCTGTGAAAGAAGATGAGAACTTTTCAATGAAATGAAGTTTTTAAAGTCAGTGCGCTGCTACACGGACTACAAGAGGTTTCTTCACAAGATATGCTCTAATGAAGTAAGTTCAGTCACGCGACACAACAATTTCCAAGTTACAGAGTTAAGATTCCTTCCTGTCAATGTTCGAGAGGGTGTTATCGATTTCTATATGCGTGTGGCCTTTCAACAGGTATAAGCATTTTATTTCTTCAAGATATGGATATTGTAACAGGACAGTAATCTGAATATTCTCTTCTGTGCAGTACAAATGTAATATTAATTTCATATTACAAATATTTAATGTATTTATGACTTTGTGTATGCAATGGCCGAGGGGTTAGACAATGCGCCTCTCACCTAGACGACCCGGGTTCAATCTCAAGTGACTACATGTGTGATTTGTGGTGAACAAAGCGGCGCAGGGGCGGGTTTTCTCCGGGTTTCCCCCATTACTTTCCAACGGTGCTCCATCTTCATGCCATGTATCATTAGTGTCATCACCTTCGGTGCCATGGTAGTAAAGGTGGGCATTCAACACTATCCTATCCATCCTAGGAGACCTTTTCCGGGGTGCACTCAACTGCGTGAGGTCCCTAAGCGGCCAACTCAGGAGCTACTTGATTGAGAAATAACGGCTCCAGATCGAGAAGACCGTATTAACCGGCCGGGGGAATTCGAGGAGGTGATCACTTCTCACCCTCTAGCCCTGCACTCATGACGCCTTAGAGCTGTGATGGGAGTTGCAACGGCCATGCCAGGGTTCGATCCCAAGCGACCGCACCTGAGATTTGTGGTGGACAAAGCGGCGCTGGGGCGGGTTTTCTCCGGATACTCCGGTTTCCCCCGCCATCGCATTCCACCGGTGCTCCATCATCATTCATGTAACATCAGTGTCACCGCCTGCGGTGCCATTAGTATGAATGAATGAATAAGTGTATTTATTAATATAGCAATATCATACATAGAATTTCAACAGTCGCACGGGTCCACAGACCGTACTTGCTTTTGTAATACACATTACAAGCAATATTAAAACAACAACCACAACAAAGAATTAAAAGAGTAAACACGAAAATAAAAAGACAAAGGAAATACACAGTCAAAAGCAATATTAAACAACAATAAAAATTAAGAGTGAATCCGAAAATAAAGATCCAAAGATATTCAAATATAGCAATTTAAATTTACAGCACAGAGTACACCTTCATAAATGCACCCTCTTATAATAGATAATTACACTTAAAAGACATATATACACATAATATATACAACCCTAGCACAACAGTGACCTAAGTATGACATAACATATATGTATGTAGAACATTGTAGTCACTTTTGTTTAGTTGATCTTATTCCCCCCCCCCCTTCTCTATTGGCAGCCTCCTCAGATCTCAGCTGTCTTGCCTTAAGTATAAATTTACCTAGCCCGTCCATGTTTTCCGTGCCTGCCAGTAGCGTCCAACATGCTTCTATCCCTACATTCGCAGTGGTAAAAAATCGCGGCAAATATTTTTCCCGCCATTCCTCCGTACCCCTACATCTTGCCAAGATGTGAGTCCACGACTCTTCCTCCTCGCAAATGGGACAGATTCTCGTACCATTCTCGTCAGAAATTTTCGTGCTCCTCCATGCTCCTAGTCTAATCCACGCGAGCCCCTCTCTAATGAGTTTGGTACCTGTTTTGATGTATTGCTCCATACCCCACTCCGATTTCAGCCCAGACTGTACTTCTAATGACACCTTCTCTGTGCATTGCGCAATTATTTGCTGTCTGTCAATATCACAGAGACGTTTCTTAATTTTTCTCCAAATACTTCGCCTGTTTTCCTGCCCCGCCATCCAAATGTCTCCCATCCCAATGGTTTCCAACCCTTTCTTTAATTTTGATGCCCACGTCAAATTACGGCAATGATCTCTTCATTCTCATACATTTTCTTATCTTAGAGCGGTTAGTCTAGGAGCCGGGAAGTTTGATCTTGTTATACACTAAGAACGATTCTGGCAGCAATAATTCCACGAAATTTATTTTTATTGCGTTACACTTATTTCCAATTGGATGGCAATCTAGGTATTTAAGACACCCGATTTCATTAGAAGATGCGTATGGCGTCTTATCCTGAGGAAGGTGACGATAACTATGAAAAAATCAGATGTCTTCCACTCACATGAATTTCTCTACATCTGTGCGACACATTATTGTTAAAAAGCTTATATTTCTATTTGCTTCATGCTAATCGAGAAAAATTAGCAGAAATAGTCGTATTACTTGCTTCCTTGTAAGTAGAAGCGAAATAATGGATTACCATAGGTTAAAGTGATAGTCAAAAGCTGGTTTCTATGTGACTGAAGTTCCTTTGTTTATATGGGCACGAGTTCACAAAGTCCTGTATGAGAAAAGTATAAGTTTTTTATAGCAGAAACCAAAAACAAGGAATATCTCAAAAACAATCAACTCCACAAAAAAAATGTATGCAACATAAATTCTGTGTTTTAAAGTGCTCTACATTTGTTGTGTTGTAAGTTTTTGTGCATCTCTTGCGGTTTAGCAGTTATAGCAAAATTCCGTAAAATTGACCCAGAATAAAGTAGTCTTCAAAAACTATTCCCAGAAAATTCAAAATATACATTTTATTTGTCAGGTAAATATCTTTAATATATGACATTTTAATCAAAATCGTTAGACATTTTTTAGAAAATCAAAATTTTCGAAAAAAGCTCCATGTAAAGGTCAGTTGCGCGGGGGATTTTTCTCAAAATCTTCGTGTTGCATCCTTGGAAGATATTTAACTTAAATACCAAGTTTGGTATTTTACTGACTTTTCGTTTTTGAGTTATCGTGTTCACAGACACACGGACACACTGACACACACACACATACATACACACACACGCGCGCGCGCGTGCGTGCCTTTTTTCTAAAAATACTTTTTTTTGGATACAGGGAGCCCTAAAATATATATTTCCGGTGAAATATCGGTATCGAATTTTTTGTAAGAGTGCAATACATTCTGTATACACTATGTACATAGCACATATAGAGAAAGTAAAAATAATAATAAAAACATTTACTCTATGACAGGAATCGAACTCATGACCATTGGGATGCAGCTTTCCGCGTTATACATTAAGCCCCCAGAGCAGTTGAAGACACGCTTCCAGAGTAGGCTACATAACTCAAGAGCATTGATAATGAATTCTCAGTGTGGCACTGTCAAGTGATTTGTTTGAAATTTTACGGGTATTTGCGACATTAAATATTGAGAACGCCATTAACGAGCTGCTAAAATTGATATTTCTATACTTGGGCAGCAGTTTTAAAGACATTCTAAGCCATTGTTTCAACCTTCTTTGCTTTAACACCGACTTATATGCACCTGATACCCACACGTTTAACGCTATGCAGTTGCGTTATGTTCATCCGGGGCCACGCATCGCCGATCTCAAATTACTTATATCAGTCACGTGCACATCTCACAAATTATTTCGCTGTTGTTCATTACCACTCTGTGTATATTTTATAAAACACTCAATTGCATGGTGTTGACATCTGACAACAAAAATGATTAGTTAAAATGTTAATGTATTTAAGTGTGTTTCGTTGTTTTTACTTTCTCTACACGCACTATGTGCATAGTGTATAGAGAAGGTATTGCACTCCACCCAAAAATTCGATACCGAGATTTTACCGGAAATATATGTTTTTGGGTCCCTTATATCCAAAAAAAAAAAAAAAAAAAAAGCATTTTCACAAAAAGGTCCGTGTGTATGTGTGTGTGTGTGTGTGTGTGTTTGAACACGATATTTCAAAAACGAAAAGTCGGTAAACTACCAAACTTGGTATTTAAGTTTAGTATCTTCCAGGGATGCGACACAAAGCTTTTGAGAAAAATTCCCCCACCCCAAATTACCCTTTACATGGAACATTTTTCGAAAATTTTGATTTTCGCAAAAATGGCTCTAACGATGTTGATTAAAATATCAAATACTGAAGATATTTACCTGACAAAAAAAAATATATATTATGACTTTTCTGGGAATATCCTCTGAAGACTACTTTATTCTGAACGAATTTTACGGAATTTTACATAACTGCTAAACCGTAAGATAAAAACTTACTACACAAGAAATGTAGAGCACGTTAAAACACACAATTTATGTTATATACATTTTTTTCGTGGAGTTGATCGTTTTTGTGACATTCATTGTTTTTGATTACAGCTATGAAAAACTTGCTTTTCTCATATAGGAATTTGTACACTCCTGTCCATACAAGCAAAGGAGCTTCAGTCACATAGCAACCAGCTTTTGACTACCACTTTAACTTATGGTACTCCCTTATTTCGCTTCTACTTACAAGGAAGCAAGTAATAAGGGTATTTTTGCTAATTTGTTTTCGAGTAGCACGAAGTAAATAGAGGCATAAGCTTTTTAACAATAATTTGTTACAGAGATGTAGAGAAAGTCATGTGAATGGTACACATCAGATTTTTTCATATTATACTGGAATTTATTGATGAAATAAAAATACTTCTACATATTTTATACGAGTAATTACATATTTCAATACTATTGTAGTGATTTTAGGACAAAATGGTAAATCCATGAAACTGCAGTCAAATGTACGCGTGCAATGACACCCATTATTTTACGCGGACCCTCCCTATCCTTCACCTCAGGCACATTTATGTAATCCCTGGGCTTCAATGCCCATTACGTATCACCTATACGATCATGGATATTCTAATCGCTTACGCTAAGGTGTCCATTATAGGTGTGTATAATCCGGTTCAAGAATTGGATTGAAACAGAAGTAGAAAAGAAAAAAGAAAAAAAAAAAGGTCATGCATTAAAGGGTTATCTGACCTTGATGTGACAATCACTGAATCCATTTCATAAGACTCTCTGTTCCTGCAACGGTCTCATCTTATAGCACTCGGTAACCTTTTGTTGCTGCGTCGTGGATTGAGAAGAGGTAGAATGTCCAGAGCTTGCGAAGGTAAAAGGACTGGGTTTGATAGACAAGCCATGGGTAGACCTTTCTACAGATCTATTGTGAGGGATTTCTTCTCTAAGTAGCTTTTCCTTTTATCTTTGTCTGCTTTCTATAAAACACATCTTACGTTATCTTCAGAATGGTGTACCTCTAGTTCTTTTTACTTTCTCTAGCCCGTATGTACAACGTATGTACATAGTGGATAGTGAAGGTATTTTATTCCACTCAAAATTTGATGCCGAGATTTCACCTGATATATATGTTTTAGGGCCCCTAAGTACAAAAATTTTTTTTTAGAAAAAACCCCTTATTTGTATGTGTGGACAGCATTGCTCAAAAAGGAAAAGACCGTCAAATAGAAAACTTGATATTATTAGGTTTGGTATCTTTCAAAGATGAAGTACGAAGATTTTCAAGAAAATCCCACCACCACAAGCTACCCTTTACATCGAAAAATTTTCGAAAGTTTAGATTTTCTCAAAGATGACTTTAAGGATTTTTATTAAAACATCGTATATTAAATATATTTACAGCCCACATAAAACTTATATCTTGAATTTTCTGGGATAAACCTCTGAAGGTCTCTTTATTATGGCTGAATTTTGTCGAATTTTTCATAGCTGCTATACTGTAAGTGATAGACAAAAGCCTACAACACAAAAAATGTAGATCTCGTCAAAACACACAATTTATGTCCTTTACGTTTTTGTTGTGGAGGTAACCGTTTCTGAGATATTCTTTGTTACTAGTTTCAAATGTGAAGTACTTAAATTTTTCTGAGACAGGAAGTGTCCGTTTTTTTTTGTTTTTTTTTAGTGTTTAACGCCCGCTTTAACTACTTAGGGCACCGCCGGCGGTGGCACTGATGATACATGAATGATTATGGAGCACTGGTGGAATGCGATGACGGGGGAAACCGGAATACTCGGAGAAAACCCGCCCCAGCGCAGTTTTGTTCACCACAAATCTCACATGCGGTCGCTTGGGATCGAACCCTGGCAGTCTAGGTGAGAGTCGAGCGACCCCGTTCTTTTGGTCTACTCCTGCCCAAGCAAAGAAGTGATTTGCAATGCTAATCCAATAGCGGCAGCTTTTTAAAACATTTGACTATCACTTTAGCATAGCGCAGTCCTTTAGTTCCCTTCTACTTATAAGTAACTAGGTAATAGGACCATTCTGCTAATGTTTATCTTGGTTAGCATTGTGTAGAAAGAAGAATAATCTTTTGTAAAAATTTTATCTATAGAGCGAGGTGACAGGTTTTTCGTCTAGGCCTGGCATTCGGAGGTTGTAAGATCGGTTCCCCGTGGCCGACCTCTCTCACCTATGATTATTTACTTTCTCTAGCCCCATATGTACAACGTACATATGAATAGAGAAGTATTGTATTCCACCCAAAAATTCGATAACGAGATTTCACCTGAAATGCATGTTTTAGGACCCCCTGTATAAAAAAAGCATTTTCAGAAAAAGGTTCGTGTGTGTATGTGTGTCAGTGTGTCCGTGTGTCCGTGTGTCTGTGAACACGATAACTCAAAAACGAAAAGTAGCTAACATACCACACTTGGTATTTAAGTTTAGTATATTTCAGGGATGGGACACGAAGATTTTGAGAAAAATCCTCCCACCCCAAACTACACTTCACATAGAACTTTTTTCGAAAATTTTTATTTTCTTAAAAATGGCTCCAACGATTTTGATTAAAATACCATATATTAAATATATTTACCTAACAAATAAAATGTATATCTTGTATTTTCTGGGAATTGCTTCTGAAGACCTGTTTATTCTGGATGAATTTTGCTTAATTTGGCATAACTAGTAAACCGTAAGAGATAGACAAAAACTTACTTTACAAAAGATATAGGTCTTGTTAAAATACACAAGTTATATCATACACATTTTTCTCGTGGAGCTTACAGTTTTCGAGGTATTCATTTTTATTGGTTTCAGATGTGAAGTACTTATACTTTTCTCAGACGGGAGTTCCGTTTTTCTTTTGTTCTACTCCTGGCCAAGAAAAGAAGCGATTTGTAATGACAATCTATAACGACAGCTTTTAAAACATTGGACTACTGGTTTAGCCTAGTGTATTCCCTTATTTTCTTCCTACTTATACGGAACTAAATAATAAGAACATTGTGCTAATGTGTACCACGATTAGCAAGGTGCAGAAAGAAGAAGAATCTTATGTATGAAGTTGGTAGAACAGCTAGAGTAATTCATGTGAGTGTAACACATCAGATTTTTTTCGGGAATTTTCCCGGGTCATTAGGCTACTTCTGGGAAGGTTTCTTCATCATCCCGAATTTCCTGTCTCACCATTTCATCCGTCTGATTATTCTTTCAGGGTTGTAAGTGCCGGCGAGGACTACGTGGTGAAGACTTCTCGTGGAGATTTAGAAATTCAACTCTCGGCGGCAGGATGGCGCTAGTTGTCATCGTTATACTCAGAACTGAGGCCCGGACTTCTAGACCTCACTACGTTGAGAAGAACTGCTTGGGAGCTGTTAGGGACTCTTCACGATGGCTCCCTATTGCAGTCTAGTTCCGGCTGCCCTCTATAATTGCTCTCATCTCATTCTCTCTGCCCGGGGTCTGACGTACAAAAACCTAACTACTCTCAGAGTACACTGCACTATTATAATATATAAATAGAGAAGGTATTGCACTTCACAAGAAATCTATATATAATTTCAGCTGAAATACATGTCGTAGAGTCCCCTGTAACTAAATAAGAAAGAATTTCTAGAAAAAGGTCCGCGTGTCTGTGAACACAGTAAATCATAAGCGAAAATTCGGTAAAATAACGAAGTTAACATTTAAACTTATCTTCCAAACATTTGATAGAATATTTTGCAGAAAATCTCTCACCTCAAACTACCCTTTATATAGATAAAATCTCAACAACTTTTATTTTCTTGAAAATTGCTATAATGATTTTCATTAAAATACCACATATTAAATATATTTACAGGGAAAATAAAACATCATCTTGAATTTTCTGGGAATAGCCTCTGAAGACCACTTCATTCTGGATGACACTTGCCTAACTGGTTTACCGTAAGTCATACACAAAAACTTTCCACAAAAATATAGGTCTAGTTAAAACGCTGAATTTACGTCATACACATTTCTTTTCGTGGAGTTGACGATTTTATGGATATTTCTTGTTATTGGTATAAGCTTTAGAGCAATTAAAACTTTTCCCATACGAGAATTTATCCACTCCTGGCCTTGCAAAGAAACGGATTTCAATCACATGGCAAGCAGCCTTTAAAAAACTGACTATCGCATTAGGCTAGTGTACTCCTTATTTCCCTTCTACTTACAAGGAAGTAAGTAATAAGACCATTTCTGTTAATGTTTATCTTGATTAGCATTTTGTAAAAATAGTTTGTTTGCAGATCAGCTAGAGAAAGTCACGTGAGTTGAACACGACAGGTTTGTATTTATTTATTTTCTGCCTTTCTTCATCGTTACTAGCAACATTCAACTGGTTTTGGTATCTGTTATAAATTTCACAGATATCTTTAGAAGGAAGCAGAGATTAAACTCTTCATAGAAAGTATTTACTATAAGTCCATCTTGAGCTAATTCTTACCAAAGATGCCACTCTCCATAGATTCCCTATTCTATTCTGTATATTTAATCGGTATATTGATATGTGGATAATTCTTCCTTCTTGTTGTGATAATTTACTGGTTGCATCAACGGTTGTGGTATTTTAGTGGAAGACAGGTTTACCCCTCTGATGAGGTACTTAGAATTTTCGTTGTCGGCTTACTTTCCCCGTATTTAGGACTGACACCTAGGACTTACAAGCGGATGCCTAGGGCTCAGAAGTCTGTCGTGGAGCCAACGGCACAAAACACAGAATGAAGGACGAGTTGTAGGACCGTACCCAGGCATGAGTGTAAGAAAGTGAATGATATGAAAAGCAAACGAGATGGATGGTAGCAAAAGTGGTAACGGAACAATTAGTGGAATGAGTGGCGGGGGAAACCGAAGAACCCACCCAGACGCCGCTTTGTCCACCACAAATCACACACGCGGGAGCTTGGGAATACACTATACTAAACCGATATTCAAATGTTTTAAAATGTGGTTGCTATGGAACTGAAATCCGCTTCTTTGCGAGGCCAAGCGTTGATAAGTTCCCGTATGAGAAAAGTTTAAGTATTTTGAAACTCAGATCAACAACAAGGAATATCTTGAAAACGGCCAACTCCACGAAAAAAATGTATACGCCATAAATTGTGTGTTTTATCGAGATCTAAAATTTTGTGTAGCAAGTTTTTATCTAACTCTTACGATTTAGCAGTTATGCAGAATTCAATACAAATCATCTAGAATAAAGGCGTCGTCAGAGGCTATTCCCAGAAAATGCTAGATAAACATTTTACTTGCAATTTAATAGCTTAAATATAAGAGATTTTAACTAAGATAAAACTATTTACAAGAAAATCGAAATTTTCAAAGGAATAGTTGGGGGTGGGAGATTTTCTTGAAAATCTTCGTGTCGCATCCTTGGAAGATACCGAACTTAAATATCAAATTTGATACTTAACTGACTTTTCGTTGTTGAACTATGCTGCCAACAGACATAGACACACATACATACAGACACACGCTGATATTTTTTTTTAAAATGCTCTTTTTTTGTATTTAGGGATCCCAAAACATGCATTTCCGGTGAAATTTCGGTATCGAAATTTTGGGCGCATTACAATACCTTCTCTATACACTATGTACATAGTGCGTGTAGGGAAAGTAAAAATATGAAAAATATTTACATGACAAATAAAATGTACATCTTGAATTTCTTGAGAATAGCCTCTGAGGTGCTTTACATTCGGGATGACTTTTGTATAACTGGTAAACTATAAGAGATGAACAAAAACCTATTACACAAAATCCACAGATCTCTTGAAAATGTACAATTAATGACCCCTATTTTTATGGAGCTAACTATTCATTACTTTGCTTTCAATTTTAAAATAGTAGTACTTGATGTGATGCGTTTTTGTTTAGCTTTACTCCTAGCCATGCAAAGAATGCTAATCGACTAGCTTTGAATAGAGCTGACTATCGCTTTGGCAGAGTGTAGTGTATTCCCTTCTGCTTACAAGAAATAAAGTAATTAAAGCATTTCTGCTAATGTATATTTCGATTAGTATACAGTAGAAGAATAACCTTTACTAAGAGTATTTGTTTGTAGAGCAGGAAGAGAAAATTATGTCAATAGGACACCCACTATCAAAGTCCAGAAGGTTGAGTAAAACCATTTTTATAGCCGGGATTTGAACCACGGATTGTCGCCCTCCGCGGTGTAGTGGTTACCGTGCTAACTTCATATAACCAAAGTTAAAACCCGGCAGAGGACGATGGATTTTTTCGGGCGTAAAAATTTTTGCGTGGCTTCCTTCGGAAGGGAAATAAAGCCATATGTCCCGTATGGTAGATTTACGGCACGTAAAGAACCTGTAAGCTGTTAAAAGAGGCCTCTGAACAAAATTAAGTGATCTTTCGCGTGCAATATAGAATGGGACGCTGAGAATCCTGTAGTAAAAGAGCGTCCATAAGTAACACTCCATGTCCATTTCCAACCACGGATCTCCCAGCTTTGGTCGGTGCTCTATCAATGAGCTATCTTGCCAATATGCTGGGACGGTATTACATTTCTCAACTGATGTGCATGTTTCCCGGAACCACTAAGTGATCTAAAATTATTTTGGGATGACATACTCCAATGGCGACTTACAATTCGTAAGTATAGCCAACTAAGTCGGCTATCGCATTCAATGTTTACTTTCTCTACACGTACGATGTACATAGTGTATAGAAAAGGTGTTGTAATGCACTCAAAATTCGATATGGAGATTTCACCGGAAGTAAATGCTTTAGGACCCCCTGAATCCCCCCCAAAAAGCATTTATAGAAAAATGTTATTGTGTTTTGTAGTGTTCAATGCCCGCTCTTACTGCTTGGCACCACAGGTGATGACACTGACGATACATGAAGATGGAGCCCCAGTGGAATGTGATGGCGGGGAAAACCGGAGAACCCGGAGAAAAACCGCCCCTGCGCCGCTTTGTCCACCACAAATCTCACATGCGGTCGCTTGGGATCGAACCCGGGCCGTCTAGGTGAGAGGCGGGTGGTGTGTGTGTGTGCAGCATAGTTCAAAAACGAAAAGTCCGTTAAATACCAAACTTGGTATTTAAGTTCAGTATCTTCCAAGCAGCCAATACGAAGATCTTCAACAAAATCCCCCTACCTTTCGAATGGAAAATTTTTCGAACATTTTTATTTTTTCAAAAATGATTCTAAGGATTTTGATTAAAACATTGTATATTAAATATGGTTACATGATAAATAAAGTGTATATCTTCAATTTCCTGGAATAGCCTCTGAAGATATGTTTATTTTGGATGAATTTTGTGGAATTTTTGCATAACTGCTAAACCGTAAAAGGTAGTCAGAAACTTACTGAAAAAAATGAAGAGCTCGTTAAAACACACAATTTATGCTATTTGTTTGTTTTTTTTTTTTTTTTGTTAAGTTATCCTTTTTGAGATAGTCCTTGTTATTGGTTTCAGCTTTGAAATACTTCACTTTACTCACATGTGAATTTGTCAACTCCTTTCTATACAAACAAAGGTACTTCAATCACATAACAACCAGATTTTAAAAGATTTGACTATCGCTTTAGCCTATGGTACTCTTATTTCCGTCTATTTACAAGGAAGCAAGTAATAAGACCCTTTCTCTTATTTTTTCTAGATTAGCATTTAGTAAATAGAAGAATAAGCTTTAACAATAATTTATTGCAGATATGTGAATGGAACACGTCTTATTTTTCAGTATAACTCTACCTATCCAATTTCTGCTATACGCACGGCTTGAGTGGTAAAACATCTTATTATTTGTTATTTGTTTTTACAGTATTTTACAAAGCAATGGAATACTCATGTAATTGTTATTGTGCTGATTTTAAATGTCAACATTTGTAATAATATTTTCGAAACGAAATGAGTTGAATTTATAAAATTGTGACGAGTAAAAGAATCACTTTATTTTAAAGTGACCTTACAAATCGACGCGTATAAATTATTTGAGCATCTGTTACACTACGATAATTGAATCCGAGCTTCGGTGATGAAACAAAAGAACGGCATCAATAATGGAGTGGATCTTTGCGAGGGGCTTCAGAGCGACTGTAAGCGGTTTAGACCCTTCCCGTCGTCCCATCCTTGCTAAACCCTTCTCCACATTTGGTTATGCAAACAAACTTGATTTTCCGGAAACCGGACTCAAGAGTTCTCCAGGCTATTAGTCTTTTACTTCCACCAGTGACATCTTTTGGTTCTGTTATGAAGCTTTCCAAGGGGATTTTAGCCTACCTTCAAAAACTTGTGTAGTCGAGGTAACTGTACGGTCCAAGATAAACATTTGAACGTCGAATGGTTGACATTCCGTTCTCTGCTGCATCTTTTCTTGCATGAATCGCGGACCAGCGTTTGCAGTAAATGGCTCAAGAGCAATTATAGCGTGTATTCGGGAGCTCGGCGGTTGAACTCTCGTGTACCCGCCAATTTCACTGGGTGTTTTCGGGCTTTCCTCACTCCCAGTTAAATAACCAAGTTAAGTAGCTCATGCGTTTTGTCTGAGATTGACTTTCAGAAGGTCGTGTGGTCAGTTATCTGTCCCATGGGTTTTTTTCCGTGGGTTTCCCGGATTAATATGCGAATGCTGTGAACCTTTCTTTATTCTCCCGAACCTCCTGTCCTGTCCATTAGTGTCGGCGAGGACTGTGGTGATGACGCCCTCTGGTGGAGGAGACTGTGCTTTGAAAATTCTGCTCTCGGAGACTTGGAGACTGTTAAGGACCCTCCACGGTGGCTCTCTCCCGCCGTCCGGTTCCGGCTGCCCACTATATTTACTCTCATCTCAACCTATTCTGATAACATCTGATGTACAAAAGCCAATAAATGACTGAAGTGGGGAATTCCTTCCTGCACAGCTGCACTACACTACCAGGTAAATACCAATATAAATAGTACGAATGAGCGGTTATAACTGTCCAAGTTACAATGTTAACGACTTCATTTAACGGGTACCAGTACAATGAAAAGCTTTCACTAAAACATTCATTTTAGCACCAAGCAAGTGCATAAGTTAATATTATTTTAACTTAAGGATTACGGACGAGGTGCTTTGGTCTTTATATGTTATGATTGGAGTGTCATGTTGGACGGCAGACATAGCTGTGGATGCCAGGTCCATGCCCACACAGAAAAACATAAGGCCACTATAGACTAATATTTTAGTTACCACGTTCGTAGTTACACTGCATTTCCAGTGACGTTCATACTAAATGGTTGGATTGTACAGGTAAAAATAAATAAAAAAAAATCTGATGTGTTTCATTCACATGACTTTCTCTACTTCTCTGCAGCAAATTATTGCTAAAAAGCTTATGCTTCTATTTCATGCTAATCGACAAAAAATTAGCAGAAATAGTCCTATTACTTGCTTCCTTGCAAGTAGAAGAGAAATAAGGGAGTACCTTAGGTTAAAGTGATAGTAAAAACCTGGTTGCTATGTGACTGAAGTTCCTTTGTTTCTACGGACACGAGTTGACAAATTCCTGTATAAGAAAAGTTAAGCTTTGTGAACTCGTGTCCATACAAACAAAGGAACATCAGTCACATAGCAATCAGATTTTGGCTTTCACTTTAACCTATGGTACTCCATTATTTCGCTTCTACTAACAAGGAAGTAAGTAATAAGACTATTTCTGCTAATTCTTTCTTGTTTAGATGAAGTAAATAGAATAATTTGTTGCAGAGATGTAGAGAAAGTCATGTGAATGGAACACATCAGATTTTTTCAAATGCGTCACATGGCCTGTTTTATTACAGCAATGAATTTAGAAATGAAAAATCATTATTCAAATCACCATGAGAGCTAGAATTTGAAAAATTATTATTATTATTATTATTATTATTATTGTGAATTGCTCGAATTTCATAAATGCATTACCTTAAGTTTGGTATTGAACTGAATTTTCGTTTTTGAATAATTTTGTCCTCAGACACGCACAGGGACACACAAACACACATTCTCTCTCTTTCTCTCTCTCTCTCTCACACACACGGACGTTTTTCTAAAAAAAATGTTGCATCCATGGGAGCCTAAAACGTGTATTTGCACTTACATCTGGGTAAGAAGTTTTTGGGTCGAATACAATGACTTTTCTACCTATGTACTAGTACAAAGTATAAAAAGTAATAAGCTTTGTTAAGTATAGCTTGTATACCAAGCCACTATATATAAAAGAGAATAGAGAAAATCATATGAATATAACAGATATGATAATTATTTTTTCGAAACAGATAAAAGAGTATGTTTTAAATGCTCTGATTTTTAATATCTCAGGTATATTTTAAAGCAAATTACATGCTATGATGAATCTTGAAGGAATATTTGAAAAAGTTGATTAGCATTAGTCAAAAGTGGTGCACTGGCTCGTTATTGATTTTGATCAATTGTAAACAACAGTGATCTCAAAATCATAAATGACCTATATTAAAGAGATTTTATGAGGGTTTGTCCATTGAATTCTGTAACAATTTGTATATTTCCTATAAATACTATAAACATTCACAGATTTATACACATTCTTTTCTCGGAAATCACTACACTGATGGATTCCTGTACATGTTGGTATGATCCGAACGTGCCTAAAGTACAGCGCTGCGGCTATAACACGTAGGATTGAAGTGGTAGGTAAGTGGATAACTCACAAGTCATTGGCTACGTGCAGGCTCTAACAGAATAAAAGCAGGGGCCAGAAAAGAACGGTCGAATTAACCGGAAAGAGCCGGGGAAGGGCTTTGACGTGGTCCAGCCAAGCTCCTAATTGTGGCCAATAACGCTTCTCTCTTGTTTATATTGAGTTTCTCTTCTGGAAACTTCGCGACGTTTCCGGCTACGTGACTAGGCCAGGCATCGATTCTCGGCGCTGTTCAAAGTAGCTTGCTGGTCAGTTTCCCTTCACAGCGTCTATCTCTAATTATAATCTCACCCCATGTGTTGCCACTGGCAACTGCTTTCGTGATTTATTATGCGCGTCATTATCATGACCTTCTATAAGCAGTTAGGTATAGAAGAAAATTGCATTCTCTATCAACTCCTTAATTCTCACATTCCAAACTGTCTAAATGTTCGCTTCAAATATTTTTCTGACTGTCATAATCGAGAAACTCGCTCACGACACTCTTTCCTTCTTGCTATACCTGCTCATCATACAACCTTCTATTCATCATCATTTACAATAGAGTTAGCTCGTCTTTGGTATTCCCTACCTGAAGACGTAAGGGACTGCCGGAACGCTATACTGTTCAAGCAGAAAATATGTAATCATGTGTTAATTTTAAATATGTGCAATTTCAGAAAAAGATCCGTGTGCCTATAAACACGATAACTCAAAAACGAAAAGTCGGTAAAATACCAAACTTGATATCTAAGTTTAGTATCTACCAGGGATGCGACACGAAGATTTTGAGAAAAATCCCTCTACCGCAAACTACCCTTTATACGGAAAAAATTTCGAAAATTTTGATTTCCTCAAAACTGGCTCTAACAATTTTGAATAAAACAACGTATATTAAAGACATTTATAGGGCAAACAAAATGTATATCTTGAATTTCCTGGGAATAACTTCTAAAGGCGCTCTTTGTTCTGAATAAATTTTGCTGAATTTTGAATCACGGTAAACCGTAAGAGAGACAAAACTTAATTCACAACAAATGTAGATCGCTTTAAAACACATGGCAACCGACTTTTAAAATATTTCATTTTCGTTTTAGCTTAGTATATTCCCTTGTACTGCCAAGTAAGCAGGTGAATGAGACAATATCTGCTAATATTTATCGCAATTATTTTAAGGTAGATAGAAGAATATGCTTTTTAAGAATAATTTGTTACAAAAATGTAGAGAAAGTCATGTGAATGGAACACATTAGATTTTTTTCCCTTTCATTTCAGGATACTTATTACACATTTTCTTATTTGATACTTTTAGGTTCTATACAATTGTAGTTTTACTTTCCCTGCACGCAATATGCGCATAGAGTATAGAGAAGGTATTGTACTACACCCAAAAATTCGATACCGATATTTCACCGGAAATATATGTTTTAGGGTCCCCTGTATCCAAAAAAAGCATTTTCAGAAAAAGGTCCGTGTGTGTTTGGGTCCGTGTGTCGGTAAAATACCAAACTTGGTACTTAAATTTAGTATCTTCCAGGAAAGAGACACGAAGATTTTGAAAAAAAAAACGCCCTAACCAAAACTAACTTTTACATTCGAAAATTTTGATTTTCTATAAAACGCCTCTAACGATTTTGATTAAAATATTGCATATTAAAGATATATACCTGAAAAATAAAATGTATATCTTGAATTTCCTGGGAATAGCTTCTGAAGGCTAATTTATTCTGGATCAGTTTTACGGCATTTTGCACAACTACTAAACCATAAGGGATGGACAAAAACTTACCCCAGGGAAAATGTAGAGCACGATAAAACACACAATTTATGTTATATGCTTTTTTTCGTGGTGTTCATCGTTTTTTAGATTTGTTTTTGTTTTTAGTTTCAGCTTTAAAAAACATACCTTTGTCATACAAGAATTTGTCAACTCCTGTCCATACAAACAAAGGAACATCAGTCACATAGCAACCAGCTTTTGGCTTTCACTTTAACCTATGGTACTCCCTTATTTCGCTTCTACTTACAAGGAAGCAAGTAATAAGACTATTTCTGGTATTTTTTTCTTGATCAGCATTCACAAAATAGAAACTTAAGCGTTTTAACAAAAATTTGTTGCAGAGATGTAGAGAAACTCATGTGAATGGAACACATCAGATTTTTTTTTTCTTTATCACGTCTGTATTTCATTTAATATATTGTCTGGTAGAGTGGAGGAGAAGGCCTTATGGCCTTAACTCCAAACAGGATAAATAAATAAATACATATATAGAAATAAATATCTACAATATTCTGTAATCTGTTAAGCAAGATAAATGTTTACAAAAATATTTCTAATATAGTTTTTTTGTAAGTACGAGTGTAATAATGAAATTATACACGTGTTACATATAACAAATTTTCTGAACATTTAGCATTAAAAGCTGATGCTTTCCATTTACATACCTTTTCTGGCTATTCATATACCCACTATTCTTACAAAAGATTATCCTTTCGTATACATCATGTTAATTGAGATAAACTTTAGCAGAACCTGTCTTATTATTTGCAAGGGAGTAAGTAAAATGGAAATAAGGGAACTCTTAGGTTAAGCGATAGACAACTCTTTTAAAATCTAGTCGCTCTGTGAAACATTTGAGGTTCTGTTCGCTTTGCATAGTTACGTTTGAGAAAAGATAGTTCAAAATTGAAACCATTAACAATGAATATGTCGAAAACGGTCAACTCTACAACAAAAACGAATATGACGAACTGCGTGTTTTCACGAGGTCTGCATTCTTTGTGTAGTAAGATTTCTCTATCCCTTAAAGTTTAACTCATATGCAAAATCCCGCAAAGCTCATCCAAATTAAGAGCACTTCAGAAGCTATTCTCAGAAATTCAAAATATACTTTTAATTTGTAATGTGAATATCTTTAATATATAGTATTTTAATTAAAATCCAAGTTGTTCTTGAGAAAAACAAAATTTCAAAAGGTTTACCATATAAAGACTAATTTTGTGGAGGAGGGATTTTCTTGAAAATCTTCGCGTCGTATTCTTGACACATACTAAACTTAAATATCAAGTTTGACATTTAACCCTAAGGTTTACCAGTTACGTAAGTTTAAGTAAAATTCATACAGAATAAATAGGTCTCAGAAGCTATTCCTAGTAAATTCAAAGTATATATTTTATTTGCAATATAAATATATTTAATTATGATATTTTAAACAGAATCGTTAGAGGTACTTTAGAGAAAAACAGAATGTTCATAAATGTGTCATTTAAACGGTACTTTGAGGTAGGGAAATTTTGTTGAAAATCTCTGTGTCTTATCCTTGATAGATACTAAATTTAATACCAAGTTTGGTATTTTACGTCTTATCCACTATGTACATACACGGGCCAGAGAAAGTAAAAATCTGATATGTTGCATTCACATGACTTTCTCTACAACTCTGCAATAAATTATTGTTAAAAAGCTTATGCTTCTATTTACTTAGACTTATTCCTTGCTTCCTTGTAAGTAGAAGCGAAGTAAGGGAGTATCATAGGCTAAAGTGATAGTCAAAAGCTGGTTGGTATGTGACTGAAGTTCCTTTGTTTGTATGGACACGAGTTCACAAAGTCCTGTATGAGAAAAGTATGTTTTATAGTTGAAACCAAAAGCAAGGAGTACCTAAAAAAAACAATAAACTCCACGTAAAAAATGTATATAACATAAATTGTGTGTTTTAAAGCGCTCTACATTTGTTATGTGGTAAGGTTTTGTCCATTTCTTACAGTTTAGCAAGTATGCAATATTCCGGTAAATTGACCTAGATTATATTAGTCTTCAGAGGCTATTACCAGAAAATTCAAAATATACATATTATTTTCAGGTATATATCTTTAATATACGATATTTTAAGCAAAATCGTTAAAGCCATTTTTTATAAAATCAAAATTTTCGAAAAAAGTTCCCCCAATTTTCTCAAAATCTTCATGTCGCATCCCTGGAAGATACTGAACTTAAATACCTAGTTTGATATTTTACAGACTTTTCGTTTTTGAGTTATCGTATTCACAGACACACGGATACGGACCTTTTTCTGAGAATACCTTTTTTTGGATACAGGGGATCCTAAAACATATATTTACGGTGAAATCTCGGTATCAAATTTGTTGGTGGAGTGCAATTCCTTCTCTATACACTATGCACATAGAACGTGTAGAGAAAGTAAAAATTAAGCAATAGTACAGGAATTACTCATGTATGATGTAAATGAAAGAATTGTAAACTTTTGAAATAAGTGATTGCAACACATACAAGGCATGCCAGAAGAAAGATATTCAAAGAGAGCTTTAAGGTGCAAACCGAGAGGACGGAGAAACATACGAAGACCATACAAGAGATGGACGGACAAATTTGTAGGCGCAACAGGTTAATAAACTTAATGCATGCAGTAGAAAAAGAGAAAAAGAACATTTTTTTCTGTAAGGAGCGGCAGTTTGAAATGACGGGAGGGGTTTCTTGAAAATGTTTGTGTCGTATCCTTGTAAGACACAGAACGTAAATACCAAGAGCGGTTTGTTAGTAACATGTTATTATTTTCTCTATGTATATAGTGTATAGAGAAGCTATTGTATTCCACTCAAATATTCAATACCGAAATTTCACCGGAAATATATGTTTTAGGTTCCCTGTAACCAAAAAAAAAGCATTTTCAGAAAAAGGTCCGCGTCAGTCTGTGTGTCCGTGAACACATAACTCAAAGACGAAAAGTCGGTAAAATACCAAACCTGGTATTTTAGTTTAGTATCTTCAAGGGATGTGACGCGAAGATTTTGTTCAAAATCTCCGCACCCCAACCAAGGGTAGAACATGGAACTTTTTTGGAAATTTTTTATTTTCTTAAAAATGGCTCTAATAATTTTGTTAAAATACTACATATTAAAGCCATTTCTATCACAAATAAAATGTATGTCTTGAATTTTCCGGGAATAGCCTCTGAAGACTACTTTATTCTGAATGAATTTTACGGAATTTTGCATAACTACTAAAACTAAAAGATGGACAAACACTTACCACAGAGATAATGTAGAGCACATTAAAACACACAGTTTATGTTATATGCATTTTTTTCGTGGAGTTGATCGTTTTTAAGAATTCCTAGTTTTTAATCTCAGCTTTGAAAAACATAATTTTCGCATACGGGAATTTGTCAACTCCTGTCCCTACAAAAAAAAAAGGAACTTCAATCACCTAGTAACCTGCTTTGACTATTACTTTAATCTATGATACTCCATTATTTCGTTTCTACTTACAAGGAAGCAAGTAAGACTATTTCTGCTAATTTTTTCTCCATTAGAATGAAGTAAATAGAAGCAAAAGCTTTTTAACAATAATTTTCTGCATAGATGTAAACAAAGTCATGTGAATGGAACAAATCAGATTTTTTTTGAGTTAGACTGTTTTCTAAAAATGCCTTTTTAATTTCTCTACAGATATTATGGATGTACGTAGTATACATAGTGTATAGTGAACGTACTTACTGTACTGCACCCAAAAATTTAATACCGGAAATATATGTTTAGAGAATTAAAAAAAAAAATTCGAAAAATATACGTGTGTGTCTGCGACTAGCATAGCTCAAAACGATTAAATATCAAACTTGTTATTCAGTATATTGCAATGATGCGACATTTTCAAGAAAATCCCCCCCACACCCAACTATCCTTTACATAGAGAAATTTTCGAAAATCTTGGTTTTCTCAAACATAGTTATAACGATTTTGACTAAAGTATCTTATATCAAAGATGTTTACATGGCAAATAAAATTTTTGTCTTATATGGGAATATCCTCTGAAGAAATGTTTATTGTGGATGAATTTTGCGGAATTTTGCATAACTGGCAAACCGTAAGAGACTAAAAACTTGCTTAACAAAAAATGCAGAGCTCGTTAAAATACAAAATGTATGTTATATACATGTTTTTCGTGGAGTTGACTGCTTCTGATATATTCTTTGTTAATGGTTTCGTTTTCAAAATTATTCAAACTTTTCTAAAACGGGAATTTGTCAACTCCTAGCCATACAGAAAAATAATTTCAATCACATGGCAACCAGCGTATAAAAGATTTGACTATTACTTTAGCCTATGTATTTTGTTTTACCTTTTTCTTACAAGGAAGCAAGTAATAAGAACATTTCTGCTAATTTTTTCTCGATAGCATGAAGTAAGTAGAAGAATAAGGTTTTTAACAATAATTTTTTCAGAGATATACAGAAAGACATATGAATGGAACAAATCAGATTTTTTTTAATTCAGGGAGCCATTAAATTTCAATGTTCCTTGAAATCTTGATAGAATCAAATCAATTCCCAAAAGCGTTACTAAATTCTGATAACTGTTTTTAATTTAGGAAGAACTGATTTTTAATGAAATCTCGATATTGGAATTATTGGGAGCTCATATATACATTCTATACTTTAGGTAAGATACAGAGAAATTAAAAGCACAATGCACAAAAAAGTATTTTCTGCTTGGGTTGAAATGCAAGTTACTGCAACGAAATTGTAAATGTTGTTCTAAATTTTCAGTTTCCCCTTTAAGCCAACATATCGTACAAATTTAGCCCTTGTATTTATGTCACAGTAAACCGAAAACCATCCTGCTGGAAATCTGAGCAGTCGGCATGCTGAATAAATAAAAACAAATAGGAAGTAAACAAAACACGCGCGAGTGGCCTGACCGACCACGTGTAACTTCCGCCGCACAGTGTTCGTAACCTGTGGACCGCTAATGCGCTTTACTGCTCTTGCACAATCATCTTCATAAAGTACAGTCCAAGCAGAAATTCTTCACCCTTATATTTATGATTTGTTGAAAATATATAACAAATAGATATATAACGCAATAACAGAAATAAGAAATAACAGCATCCGCTACAATAATAACAGTAGGAATGATAATAACAATATATTGCTACTTTCATGTCTTCATTTAATGGCGTCGGAATCTAATTCTCCATTAATTTTAAAGTTTTACAAATTAGACAGAATATATACTCTATAAAGTATTAATTCAGAGCATTTAATACCATATTTTCAAAGATTTTTTTCGGTGGATTTACCTTAAAAAGTCTGGTGTATTACACTCATATGACTTTCTCTAGCTGATCTACAAACAAAATTCTTACAAAAGATTATTCTTCCTTCTACACAAAGCTAATTGAGATAAACATTAACAAAATATTCTTATTGCTTAGTTACTTATAAGTAGAAGGGAACTAAAGGAATGCGCTATGCTAAAGTGACAGTCAAATGTTTTAAAAGCTATCGTTGTGCGATTATCAATGCAAATCGCTTCTTTGGTTGGCCAGGAGTAGAACAAAAGAAAAACGGACCCTTCCTTCTGAGAAAAGTAAAACTACTTTACAATTGAAGCCAATAACAAGAATATCTCGGGTACAGTTACTTCCATAACAAAAACGTGAATGACACAAATCGTGTACTTTGGCCGAGATTTACCCTTTCTGTGTGGTAAGTTTTTGTATATCTCTTACGATTTAGTAGTTAAGCAAAATTCGGCAAAATTCATCCAGAATAAAGGGGTCTTCAGAGGCTATTCCAGAAATTTGAATATATACATTTTATTTTGGATGTTAATGGTTTTAATATGTGATATTTTAATCAAAATGGTTATAGCGAGGAATTTTTTTTTTTAAAATCTTCGTGTCGCATCCTTGGAAGATACTGAACCCAAATAAATCAAAATTGTCCCATGTGAAGGGTAGTTTGTGATGCGGGGATTTTTTGAAAGTCTTCGTGTCACATCCTTGGAAGATACTGAACCTAAATACCAAGTTTGACATTTAACAGTCTTTTCGTTTTTGAGCCATCCTATCCACAGACATATATACGCACAGGGACCTTTTTCTAAAAATACTTTTATCTGACTCGGGGGACTCCAAAGCATATATTTCCGGTGAAATCTTGACTTCAAATTTTGGGTGGAATGCAATACCTTCTCCATCCACTATGTACAAAAGGCACAGAAATAAATCAGCACTCTCTTATTCCGTACATCGCATTCCTTACCGTTTGTAGGGTACCCTATTACGTCATGTTTTTATTTTATTGGCTGATACTATTACCTTGTAGGTGTACATTACACATTGTGTTCTATATCGAACTAATAGAGTATATACCTATTGTGGGTTTGTCAACTCATTCGCTATTCCCTCAACTGGAAGCGAGATAAGGTAACCTGTGTCCTTTTAAAATGGTGGAGACCGATTTTTGGCGATCTTTTGCATGACTAATCGGCGCTACAGAGAAAATGCCTGTTTCGAAATTTTCAGGAATATAAGCAGGTTCTCGAGATGTTTAGAGTTTGCAATTGTTTTATGTCCGTCTGGCAGAACATTTTTCTTTCGGTATAATGCCTAAAGTTACGACGGGGATGGCATTTTATCTGATGCAGAATAGAACTTGAAGTAGGTGGTAATCAGTATTGTTCATGAACCTCCAAACCCAAAATCCCACACTTATGCAGCAACTTATTTTCTTGGCAACTACGTGTTCTGGAACCTAGCGAGTATTGACTGGTCGCCATAAATACATTCGCCATCAGAGAGAAAAACCTTTTTATCTGAGAAAATCATTAGCTGTCAATATCTCTCTGGTTTGACCAAGTAATCAAGTGCAAACCTCATTCGACTGTTGTGGTGCTGTTCAGTTAAGTATAATTTCTTTGCTGCCTTTCGATGATGGAGGCGGTTTCTCACCGCAGTAAGGGAACAGGATAGCTTCAGTTTGCGGTGCAATCTTGTAGACGGTTTAAGCGTTTCATCTCTGTTTATATTTATAATCTTAGCATCGACTTCCGCCGTTGTTTTTCTTGACTTTCCCGATTTTGGACGTTATTTAATCCATCTTCACCGCGCTCTTGGAAACGTTTAATCCAATACTGCATGACAGATCTACTCATTTGCATGGCATTACTGTGCGTCCTCCTTCCCACATGGCCACAATAACGCTGCGGATCACCTCGCTTGTGTAAGGACAAGTACACTAGTAAAAGTATGGAATTACAATTCACTACAACAGGCAAGCTACAACTCCTCCTCCTTTCCCAATTAGAGTTACTGAGGGGCAAGCGGATATCAGAAGCCACGCCCTATTAACCCCTACAGACAATCAGAAATTCGATGTCTATTACTATCTGTGCTCTGTGTACATCGTGCATGTGAGATAGAGAAAGTAACAAACCCTATTTGCATAGGTAGTCAGACAGTACATGTCTTGTGGAGTGATAAAACTAGACAGACAAGAGTAACGTAATAATAAAACATTGGGAAAAATTAATGAAATAAAACGAATTAAATAAATAAGAAAGAAAAATAATGCGAATAAACAGAGACAGTTTAAGAAAAGAAACAAAGTAATAAATAGACTACAATCACAATTAAAACAGAATCAAATCTACTTAAGCAATGCTAGCTATATTAAAAGGGAAAAGAAACACGAAATAAAATTGCCTGAAACACGAAAGATCGTGAGACCAGAAGGAAAGAAAAGTTAGCAAAGCTAGCGAACAAAAGGGTAAGGCAAGCTAGCTGATATGCAGAAACTCAGCTAAGAACAATGAAGGGAAAAACCCCAAACAAAATTCACTCTCCACCACACACAGAAACTGTAATCAGACGCGTTAACATATTAATAGCAGTAAGGACATATCGTGGGGTCTAAACTCATGAGACCCAATGAAAACGCTACAAAATATGAAAATGCAACACAGTTTCGACCAATAAAATCGGTGAAAATAAAGAAGATAGCAAAAATCTAGGCAAAACCTACAAAAGGGGCGGCGAATAGACACTCATAAGTGCAGTGAACCCACGTCGAGTGGTAGCTCATAGCGAAATAAGAAGTTGCTAGTCCGCGATGTGAAAAAGTTTGTTCACAGGGAAAGGGCATTAAGAGGGAGATTGGCGCGAAAGGAAGGTGAGACATCTACAACAATTTGTGATCGGTTTTGTTTTGGGGAGGCTAATGAGTTCTTGCACTTTGGACGGCCAGGGGAAAAGTGAAGCATTTCGTGCGGGAAAGTAAAAGGCAATTAGAATCCAGCACTAGTTTCTCCCGCACACCCTGAAATTATCACACAGTTCCTTAGCTAGCCGGCGATCCAACCCGTTACCTTATTCCCCTCCAAAGCAACGAAACAATAAAACCCGCCACACTTGTCACGAGGCAAAGAGTTATTCAGAAGGGAAATATAAATCTTAGCTAATAATATAAATTATACCAAGAAGAGGAAGGGAAGAAAGACTTCAAACACGTATAAGTAAAGAGCTGCTGGCACTAGATACCGTTAGGGTAGAGCGTTGACCCGAAATGAATGAAAGGACACTGTCCGGGGGAACAGAATGAGAGAGAAAGCAATGCTCGCTGTTCAGGCAACGCTGTTTGGGGCACTTGGCGAAGAACCTCCGTATAACCAAGATGTGGTATTTAGAGTCCGTGATGGAGCCGAACAGGCTACCTTTAGTTTTGAGAATAGTTGTTTTAATACTGACCAGGATACAAAAACATATCATTGCATTATACTAAGAAATAATAACAGTCGTGGGCGAGTCAAGTGCAATTTCATATAGAAAACTTAGAGGAATGCGAGTGTGTTCGATGGCGGAGAAAGGCCGAACTAAATTAGTAAAGCACGTGTGTCTCACTACGCCCTGAAAGAGTTTCCATGCTACTACAAAGCATGAGCTAGGGCGCCCACATATCCACACCATTCCAAATATCCATACTAACCCGCAACCCCTTACCGCCCCACTAGTCAGACTGAAAAATTCAATGCCATAGCTCGGATTTGAACAACGGATCTCCCGATCTCTAGCCGGTTGTTCTTCTACTGAGCTACCATGGCAACATGCCGTCATAGCACTGAATTTCTCAACTGACTCGCATGTTTCCCGGTAAACCACAAGATAATCTTAAATTATTATGAGATAATAACCCCAGAGCAACCGGCTAAACACGGATTGTGTGAAAAAACAATTATTCCAATACCAATTGACCGTAAAAGTTGTCTATACTATGAATCTTGGGTCTAAAGTACTTACAACATTGTAAGTCTCCATTGGCATTGTCATCTCAAAATAATTTGAGAACACCTTGTGGTTTACCGGGGAACATGCGAGTCAGTTGAGAAATTTAATGCTAAGCCGGCATGTTGCCTTGGTAGCTTAGTGGCAGAGTAACCGGCTAGAGATCGGGAGATCCGTGGTGCAAATTCCGACTATGGCAGTGAATTTTTCAGTCTGATTTTACCTAACAACATAATTGGTTTTACGACTTATTTTCTAAAAAGATGACGGGAATTGAGGGAATATACCTGTCTAAATCGACAGTCAAATCCTTTAAAAGCCGATTGATATGTGAAGAACACTGCATTTCTATAAAAACAAATGAGCGATAAAACTAAAGGATTTCTTGTTTGTGAAGATGCATAGTTTAAAATTGAACCCAATAAGGAATATCTCGGAAACGGTGAACTCTGCAATAAAAATGTAAGTTTTAACGAATTTTACATGTTTTGTGTATCTCTTTCGGTTTAAAAGTTATGCATTTACCCAAACTCATTCAGATTGAACAGATCTTCATCAGAAGTGTTGCCAGAAAGTTTCAGATATACATTTTTGTCATGTAAGTATCTTTAATATACGATATTTTAGTTAAATACCGTTGGAGCTGTTTTTAAGAAAATAAACATTTTAAAAAAAATTCAATTTAAAGATTTATTTGAGGTGAATCTTTGAAAATCTTCGTGTCACATCCCTGAAAGTTAGCAAAATTAAATACCAAGTTTGGCATTAAATGTTCTTTTAGTTTCTGAGCTATGCTATTCACAGACACACATGGACCTTTTTCTAAAATTCTTCTTTTGGACTCCGGAGACCTCAAAATACCTATTTCCGGTGACATCTTGGTATTGAGCTTTCGGGTGGAATAGAATACTTTGTGTATACAATATGTACATAATACGTGTAGAGAAGGTCAAAATAGTAACATTGGCACTTGAACAAACAGTAATACCTATATTTAGTTTTTATAAACTAGAGTTGGAATGTTCACCTCTTCCATTGAACGTGGCTTGTTTGTATGTAGTCATCAGACCGAAGGAAACATTTGACATGCGCGAATCCCTTCCTCGCGAGACAAAAGCACCTAATCCAAATTCCAGGCCTCCTTAGAAGCGAGTTATTAGCCTATGTCGATATTTCTTCCCTTTCGATATATCGACACCTTTGTCTCTCCCCCTCCCCCAATTAGGGTTATCCTGTCACAGGTCCCCACAAGTCGGGGGGCTTATCCCTTGGGGAACAGACTCTGGGGGAGGTTGTGCAGCAAATTACCTTACCTTTGTCAGGCGTCGCGTCACTAGACGCTACTCTGTCATCAATATACCACGCGACGCTTTGTAAATACAACACGATGGTGAGGTAGGTTTATACCTGCCTGGCCGGGGTAGAAAATGTTATCGTTGTGGGGAAATCGTCCAACAGCAAAGTGGAAATAAATAATAATAATACTAATGCTAATAATAGAACTAATACTAATAATAATACTAATACTACTAATCATAATCCTAATAATAATAATAATAATAATACTAATAATGCTAATAATGGCAATAATGATAACAATAATTATGATATTTATGATAATTATAACCATGATGACCATAATAGTATTAACCACAATAATAACAACAAGAATACTACTACTACTACTACTACTACTACTACTACTACTACTACTACTACTACTACTAATAATAATAATAATAATAATAATAATAATAACACCAACAATATGATTAACACTAACAATACGATTAATACTAACAATACAATTAAAACTAACTATACAAATATCAATAACAATAAGTACTGACAATAACTTAACTACAATAATTAATTACAGTAACAATAATAACAACAGTAATCGATAATAATAGGAATTACTACAACAACTACAACAAAGCTACAACAACGACTACAACTTCAACTACAACAACTACTACAACTACTACTACTACTACAACAACAACTACAACTACTACAACAACAACTACAACTGCAGCAACAGCTACAACTCCAACTACAACAACTACTACTACTACAACAACTACAACAACTACTACTACTACACCCACTACAACCACAACTACAACCACAACTACAACAACTACTACTACTACTTCTACTACAACAACTACTACAACAACTACAAACTACAACTACAACTACTACAACAACTACTACAACAACTACAACAACTCCAACTATATCAACTACTACCACAACAACTACTACATCAACTACTACATCAACTACTACATCAACTACTACATCAACTACTACAACAACCACAACTACAACTACAACTACAACAACTACTACTACAACAACTACAACAACTACTAAAACAACTACAACAACTACTACAACAACTACAACAACTACCACAACTACAACAACAACTACAACTACAACTACATCAACAACTACAACAACTACTACTACAACAACTACTACAACAACTACTACTACAACTACTACTACAACAACTACTACTACAACAACTACAACAACTGCTACAACTACTACTACAACTACAACAACTACAACTACAACAACTACAACAACAACTACAACAACAACTACAACAACTACAACAACAACTACAACAACAACAACTACAACAACTACAACAACTACTACTACAACAACTACTACATCTACTACTACAACTACCACATCAACTACCACAACAACTACTACAACTACTACAACAACTACTACAACTACTACTACATCAACTACCACAACAACTACTACAACTACTACAATAACTACTACAACTACTACAACAACTACTACAACTACAACAACAACTACTACAACTACTACTACATCAACTACCACAACAACTACTACAACTACTACAACAACTACTACAACTACTACAACAACTACTACAACTACTACTACATCAACTACCACAACAACTACTACAACTACTACAATAACTACTACAACTACTACAACAACTACTACAACTACTACTACATCAACTACCACAACAACTACTACAACTACTACAACAACTACTACAACTACTACAACAACTACTACAACTACTACTACATCAACTACCACAACAACTACTACAACTACTACAATAACTACTACAACTACTACAACAACTACTACAACTACAACAACAACTACTACAACTACTACTACATCAACTACCACAACAACTACTACAACTACTACAACAACAAGTACTACAACAACTACAACTACTACAACAACTACAACAACTACTACAACTACAACTACTACAACTACAACT
Organism: Hymenopus coronatus; assembly: GCA_030762935.1. NCBI lineage: Eukaryota > Metazoa > Arthropoda > Insecta > Mantodea > Hymenopodidae > Hymenopus > Hymenopus coronatus. Next base: position 45,230,161 of record CM060883.1, read on the forward strand.
ACTACAACTACAACAAAAGCTACTACAACTACAACAAAAGCTACTACAACTACAACAACAAATACAACAACTACAACAACAACTACTACAACAACTACAACAACAATAGCAACTACAACAGCAACTACAACAACTATTACAACAACAACAACTAAAACAATATCTACAACAACTGTAACAATAACTATAACAATAATAATAATAATAATAATCTGATGTATTCCAATTAAATGGCTCTCTCAACCTGTTCCACAAACATAATTTTCTTATAAAAGGTTATTCTATTATCTATGTCACCATAACCAAAATAAACATTACGGGAATTGGAGTATTACTTGAATCTTTGTAATCCGAAGGGAAATAAGGGAATACCGGCGTAATTTTGGTATCAAAATTTTGGATGGAATGCAATACCTTCCCTATACACTGTACATAGTACGCGTAGCGAAAGTAAAAATGTACCTTCGAAACGAAAAATAGTTAATGACTGACATCCGTACAGCGATTCTGGTAGCCACGAAAATGTACCAGATACCGCAAAAGCATAGGCCGAATGAGGCGATCCACTGTATCAGTGCTGCCAACCTGCATTCAATTTGACGTTAAAGCAACAGAGTAAAGTGATAATATTTTTAAAGCGTTTTTATTTTGGTGCTATAAACACGTACCTGCGCGCGCAGCGACCGCAAAAGCACTTTGCGGACCTCGTATATTAATAATGTGGCTAATAGCAGATCGGCCATTTGCAATGCCGGAGACGAACGTTTCCGGTGACAGCGGCACACCCTTTGATTTATGTGTACGTCCACACAAACAAAAGAAGAGCATCCGGCGCGCGTCCATCTGTACCAGACGTTCCAACATCATTATTCGAACTGATATATTATTGTTGCAGGGAGGGGGGATTTGGGAGGTGGCCAGCATTCCTGCCAACATTGCAATTCAAAAATAACTAGCACCACTATCGTTGTTTCATTTGTTAATAGCCAAAAACCTCTATTACACACATTTCTGATAATAAAAACGGAATTTTGTGATTTTTTTTTGTATACTATCTCCCTAGGGAATTCAACCAGAACAACAGATTTAATTAAGGAGAGAATGTCAAATAGACATAAATTACCTTTACTCTGTACTAAAATGAAAGTATACTCAAAGAACAATAAGATGTGTTCCACTCACATGCCTTTCTCTACATCTCTGTAATAAATCATTGTTAAAAAGCTTATGCTTCTATTTACTTCATGCTAATCGAGAAAAACTTAGCAGAAATTATCTTATTACTTGCTTCCTTGTAAGTAGAAGCGAAATAAGGTAGTACCATAGGTTAAAGTAATAGACAAAAGCTGGTTGCTATGTGACTGAAGTTCCTTTGTTAGTACGGACAGGAGTTGACAAATTCCTTTATGAGAAATGTGTCAGTTTTTCAAAGCTGAAACTAAAAACAAGGGAAATCTTAAAACGATAAACTCCTAGAAAAAAATGTATATAACATAAATTGTGTGATTTGATGTGCTCTACATTTTCACTGGGTAGGTTTTTGTCCATCTCTTGATGTTTAGCAGTTATGCAAAATTATGTAAAATTCATCCAGAATAAAGTAGTCTTTAGAGGGCATTTCCAGAAAATTCAAGATATACATTTTATTTGTCAGGTAAATATCTTCAATATACGATATTTTAATCACAATCGTTAGAGCCATTTTTGAGCAAATCAAAATTTTCGAAAAATGTTTCACGTAAAGGGTAGTCAGGAGTGGGGGGTTTTTCTCAAAATATCCGTGTTCGGTATTTTACCGACTTTTCGTTTTTGAGTTATCGTGTTCACAGTCTAACGGACACACACACACAAACAAACGGACGTTTTTCCGAAAATGCTTTTTTTGGATACAGGGGACCCTAAAACGCATATTTCCGGTGAAATCTCGTATCGAATTTTTGGGTGGAGTGCAATGCTTTCTCTATATACTATGCACATAGTACGTGTAGAGAAAGCAAAAATGAGTGGAAATGATGTTGGTGCTGGCTAGTTCTGGTCAAACTCCCATACATTATTAGGAAATGTTTTTAAAACAAAGTAGAAACGATAATCGATCTGGCAACTAATCAGCACGTTTCCATGGCAACAAACGATACTCTGTAGGCAGACATTTACAAACACGCAAATTAATGTACGTGGCATTTTAAAACAGCACCCAGAGACCTCTAACGGAGGTTTATGGGACTCCCGTCAAGCTGGAAAGTTGCGAATTCAACAGTGACGCCCTCATCCTCCAAACGGCCTCGCTAGGGACGTTAAATAGACGTTTAAAGCGCACCGTTAACGATAAAGTGAAAAAATACTGCTGCACAAGTGACAAGAAAAACGAGATTTTTCGCTCGGAATTAGCGGAATATACAATAAAATAAACGGTAATGCGAAAGTGGTTACCATGGTAATGGCGTCGTCTCCATAACAACGCAATCTGCAGTTCAGTAACTTAAGGTTCCATGACAACCTGTAGCGAGTTAAAAATTCAAAAGGGCACCTCGCCCGCCCCCCAAGCTTCCCCGTAGTTAATTCATCTTTTGGCTTTAATAAAAAAAAAACCTCGGGGACACACACTCTATAACAAAGGGTTCCTTTTCTTTTCCACCCACATCATTATTTCATCCAGTGCCTTAAGTCGCTAGCCAGGAAGCCGTTTTCATTATTCATTGAAATCCGTCGTTAAGAAGAATTAAACGCCGAGATCTGACCTCGCACAGGCTAATTAAGGTCATGGGTTCGTGTCGGTGTTTCTTTAAACTCGGCCCATGCCTTAGAGACGTTCAATGAAGAGTATTCAAAACGTTTTCTCACTTAAAAGGACAAATGTATTTCTAAACTGCACATAAAACAAATCTTATATGTTCCATTCACATGATGTTCTCTACATCTGTGTAACAAATTATTGTTAAAAACCTTATTCTCGTATCTACTTCATGCTAATCGAATTAAATATTAGCAGAAAGTGTCTTATTATTTGCTTCCTTGTAATTACATAGAAGGGAAATAAGGGAATATCACAGCCTAAAGCGACTGTTAAATATCTTTAAAGCTGATTGCTAAGTGATTGTAAATGATCAGGAGTTGACAAATAAGTATTTTTAAAGTTAAACCAAATAACAGGGAATATGTCAAAAATAGTCAACCCCACGAAAAAATGTGTATAAAATAAATTGTGTGTTTTAACCTGCTCTATATTTTTTGTGGCAAGTTTTTGTCCATCGCTTATGGTTTAGAAGTTATGCAAAATTCCCTAAAATTCATCCAGAATAAAGTAGTCTTCAGAGGAAATTCCCAGAAAATTCAAGATATACATTTTATTTGTCAGGTAAATATCTTTAATATAAGATATTTTAATCAAAATCGTTAAAGTCATTTTTGAGAAAATCAAAATTTTCGAAAAAAGTTCCCTGTATAGTTGGGAGTAGGGGATTATCTTGAAAATCTTCGTTTCGCATTCTTGGAAGATACTGAACTTAAATACCAAGTTTGGTGTTTTACCGACTTTTCGTTTTTGAGTTATCGTGTTCACAGACACACACGGACCTTTTTTTTTTTTTTTGGTTAAAGAGGAGCCTAAAACATATATTTCCGGTGAAATCTCGGTATGGAATTTTTGGGTGAAGTGCAATACTATCTCTATACACTATGTACATAATACGTGTAGAGAAAGTAAAAATAGGACAAGTGAGCGAGCTGTCGCCCTGTTTTCTAACCTTTTACTCCAGAAACTGCTCTGAAATTTTGGAACTTAATATAAAAAACATCACAACTGGTAATAATTGAAATTATTAATTTCTCTACACGTAAAATATACATTGTATAAGGTATTGTGATCCACCCAAAATTGGATACCGAAATTTCATCGGAAATACATGTTTTCGGAATCCTAATATAAAAAAAACAATTTTTAGAAAAAGGTCCATGTGTCTGTATATTCCTTTGTCTAAACGTACTATGTACTAAGTGTATAGAGCAAGTATTGCATTCCACCCAGAAATTTGATACCAGGATTTCCCTGAGATTATATGTTTTGATAGCCCCTGAATCCAAAAAAACAAAAACAAAAACAGAAAAACATTTTTAGAAAAAATGTATGTCTGTGGGCAGCATAGTTCAAAACGAAAATTCGTTTAAATACCAAACTTGGTATTTAAGTTGAGTGCCTTCCAGGATGCTACACGGAAATTTCTCCCCGCCGCCAACTACCCTTCACACAGAACATTTTTGGAAATTTAGATTGTCTCAAAAATATTTCTAACTATATTGATTAAAATACCTTCTGTATAAGATATTTTTATGGAAAACTCACTAAAAAAACTTTTTAACTCACTTCACTTCACCTCTACTGGCACTTTTCAGCCCCCAATATAGCCCATGGCCGGTCTTCGAAGATTCCACTCTCAGAATTACGAGAAAATTGGTTTTGGCCATTTCGAAAGGGATTACTTAGGTAGAAGAATATTCTGGGCTTAGGAATAAAGAAGGCCCGAGAAGTGCTGTAAGGAAAAACACAAAGACGTTTGTTTGCCCGGTTATTGTGTCCGTTCGCTCTATTGTTAGACCGAGCGAGGCAGCCATCACTTCAGCGATCGCTCAGGCATACGCGCCGCCGTTATAGTATATGTTTAGTTATACTGTTCATAGACAGGCGCACACACACACACATACATAGATATTCACACTTAAACATATGGATACAGCCGGACCTTTTAATAAACTACGTTTTACTTACTCTTCACGTTCTATGTACATAGAGGAGGTATTGCACTCCACCAAAAAATTCGATACTGAGATTTCACCGGAAATATATGTTTTAGGCTCCCCTGTATCCAAAGAAACGTATTTTTAGAAAAAGGTTCGTGTGTGTATGTGTGTGAGTGTGTGTCCGTGTTTCCGTGTGTCTGAACCCTTTAACTCAAAAACGAAAAGTCAGTAAAATACTAAACTTGGTATTTAAGCTTAGTATCTTCCAGGGATGCAACACGAAGATTTTGTGAAAAATCTTCCCATACAAACTACCCTTTACATGGAACATTTTTCGAAAATGTTGATTTTCTAAAAAATGGCTCTAACGATTTTGATTAAAATACCTAGCAAATAAAGGGTATATCTTGAATATTCTGGGAATAGCCTCTGAAGCCTACTTTATTCTGAGTGAATTTTACGAAATTATGCACAGCTGCTAAACCGTAAGAAATGGATAACTTACCACACAAAAATTATGGAGCACATTAAAACACCCAGTTTGTGTTGTATACATTTTTTTCATGGAGCTGATCGTTTTTGAGATATTCCTTGTTTTTGGTTTCATCTTTGAAAAACTTAACTTTTTTCATACAGCAATTTGTCAACTCCTGTCCATATAAACAAAGGAACTTCATTCATATAGCAACCAGCTTATGACTATCATTTTAACCTATGGTACACCCTCATTTCGCTTCCACTTACAAGGAAGTAAGTAATAAGACTATTTCTGCTAATTTTTTCTGGATTAGCATAAAGTAAATAGAAGTATATGCTTTTTAACAATACTTAGTTGCAGAGTTATGTGAATGGAAGGCATCAGATTTTTATTAATAAGACACCAAAACCTGTATTTCCAGTGAATTCTCGGCAGATAATTTTTGGGTGGAATACAAAACGTCCTCTACTTACTATACATAGTAGAGAAAATAAAAAGCTAAAAATAGGACAAGTACCAAACTTCTCATTCGATTTTACAAAACTTCAAAATTACGAGTCAAATTTTTCAGGAAAATGCTCCACCGCAAAGTGCTCTTTCCTTATTTTTGATTTTATCAAAATGAATAGTGATTTAATGTGATACCATATATAGACAAAATATATGTCTAGACAAATAACATTTATAATTTAAAACAGCCTGTGAAGTTCTCTCATTCAAATATCGTTTTACATAATTTTGTATAAGTATCCACCATCAGTGATTAACAAAATATGCAGATCTGTTTAAACCACAATTTACTTCAAATAAAGCATATTGTGATAGAAGAAATTTCTGAATTTAAATTTGAAAGCCAGCATATAGCAACCCACTTTTAAATATCTGGCCAACACTTGGCTTGTCTATCCTAAATGTTCCTAAAACAAACGTTTAGTGTTTGATTAACATGTAAACAGATAAAAATAATTCTTCATATAAATAGTTTACAAAACTTATAAAAGCGAAATAACTAGAGAACATAATATGCACATACACGGCATTCTTACTTTCTGTTGCATGGAAATAGTGGATAGAGAAGGTATTACATGTTTTGAGATCTCATAAGTAAAGAAACATTTTTTTGCAAAAAGTCTATGTATGTGTTTCTGCAACTTCATAAATTAAAAAATCTGATGTGTTACACTCACATGAATTTCTCTAGCCGTTCTACAAACTTCTTACATAATATTATCTTCTTTCTGCGCCTTGTTAATCGAGGTATTCAGCACAATGTTCTTATTACTCAGTTCCTTAAAAGTAGGAAGAATAAAAAAGGGAATACACTAGGCTAAATCGATAGTCAAATTATTTAGAAGCTGTCATTATGCGATTGTCATTACAAATCGCTTCTTTTCTTGACCAGGAGTAGAACAAAAGAAAAACGGACACTCCCGTCTGAGAAAAGTATAAGTATTTCACAACTAAAACTAATAACAATGAATTCCTCGAAAACGGTAAGCGGCACAAAAACATGTATAAGACGTAAATTGTGTATTTTAACAAGGCCCACATTTTTTGTATAGTAAGTTTTTGCCTATCTCTTACGGTTTATTAGTTATGCCAAATTAAGCAAAATTCATCCAGAATAAACAGGTCTTTAGAAGCTATTCCCAGAAAATTCAAGATATACATTTTATTTGTCAGGTAAATATCTTTAATATACGATATTTTAATCAAAATCGTTAGAGCCATTTTTAAGAAAATCAAAATCTTCGAAAAAATTTACATGTAATGGTAGTTTGGGGTACGGGGATTTTACTCAAAATCTTCGTGTCGCATCCCTGGAAGATACTGAACTTAAATACCAAGTTTGGTATTTTAGTTACTTTTCGTTTTTGAGTTATCGTGTTCACAGACACACGACACACGGACACGGACACACACACGGACCTTTTTGTGGAAATGCTTTTTTTGGATTCAGGGGGTCCTAAAACATGTATTTCCGGTGAAATCTCGACATCGAATTTTTGGGTGGAATGCAATACTTCTCTATCCCTATGTACATTGTACATACGGGGCTAGAGAAAGTAAAAAACAAAATATAAACCAACAACTTGGTATTTAAGCTCAGAACCTTCCAAAGATATGACACGAAGATTTTCAAGTATATACCTCACCCCAATTAACTTTTACATAGAAGATTTTTCGAAAGTTTTGTTTTATGAAACGTGGTTCAGATGGTTTTCGTTTAAAGATACTTATATGACAAACAAAAGTGATCTTGAATTTTCTAGAATTAGCTACGAGTAAGTACTCCCTTCATTGAGGAGCAATTTTATGTAATCACGTATAAGTGGCATATTTTAAGTGATAGACGAAAATATAGGTATGAAACATGATACACAATTTATTTCAAATAAGTTTTGTGGCATTCTTAAAGATTCGATTTATTCAATACTTGACAATCCGAAAGTTCTGTCAGATTTAGTTATTTCTGGCGATTGATAGAAATAGTATGAATTTTAAGGCGAAGATATAGAATCCAGTTCTAAACATTTGACAGTCGCTGTCTCTTTATATTAAGAGACGTGTAGTGTCGCTATTTCTGCAAAGTTTTATCTGGTTTAAAATTAAATAGATAGTAACAACAGTTTTATACCCGCTTATAAACGATAATAGAGGGTAGAGAAAGTAATGTGAAAGTAACACAAAACTTTTCTTTAACCAAAATAATTATTTGCTGTTTGTTGTTGTTTTTTTATACTCCTACTACGATTTACAGCAAGAACAACACCAAAAAATTCAATACCCGAGCCACAAAAAAGCATTTTTAAAGAATGATCTCAGCGTGTGTGTATGTGGGTCTATGAATAGTGTAATTAAAAAAACGAAGAATCGATTAAATATCACTAAAATGTCATAAAGATTTGCAAGATATACCCCCACCCTAAATCATCCGTATATATATATATAACTCTGTCCTAATTTTTAATTTCTCAAAATATCTATTAGAATTTTACTAAAATATTATACTTAAGATGTAGTATACATAACAATTAAAGGATTTCATTAAATAAAGTATGAACTACATATGAATACCTTTTCATATAGAATGAATTGTGTATGATTCTGGTAAATTGTAAACAAATTAGATAAAGTGAACCTTGTTATAAGTATGTCAAAACAGTTCTATTTTTGATTTCTTTAGATTTTGTTTGAAGTTCTACGTACTTAAACTTGGTAGGTAAAATGAATCGATGAATAAATGGAATGTGAGCAATATTTCTCAAACGAGCCCAGGATTCTCAGAGTTTAAAGTTACCACACATTAGTTTTCTCAACAAATGGAAAAAGAAACAGAAAAGCCTCTAACCAAGATTCAATCTTGGAACTTTTTGAATGCAGAGAAGAAACTCTATACTTCAGAAATGGGTCTTAATTTTTTTTTATTACTTTACAATATAACCACACGCTATTAAATTCGTTATTGATTTGAGTTTTGCAATAATTTATAATGTTTTAAAATTTTAAATCACCATTGCTTTGTATTTTTACTTCTTCTACACATATTATGTACATATCTAGAAAAGAGAAGGCATTGCGTTCCACCCAAAAATTCTATACCAAGATTTCACCGGAAATAGACGTTTTAGGCTCCTCAAAAATTTATTTGTAGAAAAAGGTCCGTGTGTGTGGTGTGTCAGGGTGACTGTCAACGGGATAACTCAAAAACTAGAAGGCGGTAAAATTCCAAACTTAGTATATAAGTTTAGTACCTTCCAAGGATGCTATGCGAAGATTTTTAAGAAAATCCCGCACCCCAAACTACACTTTACATGGAAAAATTTTCGATAATGTTGATTTTCTCAAAAATTGTCCTACGATTTTGATTTCAATCCCTATATTAAAGAAAAGTACATCCCAAATAAAATGAATATATTGAATTTTCTGGGAATATCCTCTGAAGACCTCTTTATTCTGGATGAATTTTGCCGAATTTTGCTTAACTGCTAAACCGTAAGAGATAGACAACAACTTAAAACATAAAAAATGTAGATTTCGCAAAAACACACAATTTATGTCCTTGCTATTTTCTTGTGGAGGTACCCGCTTCCAAGACATTCCTTGTTATTGGTTATAACTGTAAAGTACTTTTACTTTTCTCAGACGGGAAGTGTCCGTTTCTCTTTTGTTCTACCCCTGGCCAAGCAAAGAAGCGATTTGCAATGACAATCGCATAACGACAGCTTAAAACATTTGATTATCAGTTTAGCCTAGCGCATTCTCTGAGTTTCCTTGCACTTATAAGGAACTAAGTAATAAGAACATGCTGATAATATTTAGCTCGATTAACAGGGTGTAGAAAGAAGAGTAATCTTTTTTAAGAAGTTTGTAGAGCAGCTAGAGAAAGTTATGTGAGTGTAACATACCAGAGTTTTACTTTGTCTATAAGTACTATGTACATAATGTATAGAGAAGGTATTGCACTCCACCCAAAAATTCGATACCAAGATTTCACCGGAAATATATGTTTTAGGGCTCCCTGTATTCAAAATAAGTATTTTCAGAAAAAGGTCAGTGTGTGTGTGTCCGTGAACACGATAAATCAAAAACGAAAAGTCGCTTGAATACCAAACTTAAGTTTAGTATATTCCAGGAATGCAACACGAAGATTCTGAGAAAAATCCACCCACGCCCAACTACCCTTTACTCGGAAAAAATTTCGATAATTTTGATTTTCTTAAAAATGACTCTAAAGATTTTGATTAAAACCTCGTATATTTAAGATATTTACTTGACAAATAAAATGTAAATCTTGATTTTTTTTGGGAATAGCCTCTGAAGACTAATGTATTCTAGATGAATTTCAGGGATTTTTGCATAACTGCTAGCCCGTAAAGGATGGACAAAAACTTAACACACAGAAAATGTAGGGCACATTAAAACACAAAATTTATGTTATAAACATTTTTTTTTTGGTGGAGTTGATCGTTTTTGAGATAGTCCTCGTTTTTGGTTTCAGCTTTGTAAAACTTATACTTTTCTTATACAGGAATTGGTCAATTCGTCTCCATACAAACAAAGGAACTTCAGTCACATAGCAACCAGCTTTTGACTATCACTTTAACCTATGGTACTCCCATATTTCGCTTTTACTTTCAAGGAAGCATGCTATTTTTTTCTCGATTAGCATGAAGTAAATAGAAGCATAAGTGTTTTAACAATATTTTGTTGCAGGGCTGTAGAGAAAGTCATGTGAATGGAACACATAAGATTTTTCAGAATGTTATGCAATGATTCTTAGTTTTACCTACATTAAAATTGATAAAATAATGTGACATAGATAACGTAAAAATGGCGGCAATGCATTTTGAAGTAAAGCTAAGAATTAATTACGTTAAAACTTATTTAAGCAAATTTCTGTAGCCAAGGCGGAGAAAATAAATTAAGGAGCAGAATAGGCCGCGAACAACTGGTTGCACATCCCAACTTAGAAGGTCACAAATAAAGAGCATGTTGAATGAAATTGGACACCAAACCTTCCTCGACAAACTAGCCAATTTTTCAGCCCTGTTAAAAGCAAATTAAAGTCTTCGCTCTTTGTAACGTCTCCGTTTGGTCTCAAGAAACGCGGTTGGCACACTGTGGAACTTGCCTCTCCTGTAGCTCGCAAACTTCTAACATAAGTTAAGCTGAACAACCTCAGTGTCTGATGTGTTCCATTCACGTAACGTTCTCTACATCTCTGTAACAAATTATTGTACAAAATCACATCTACTTTATGATAATCGAAACAAACATTAGCAGAATTTGTGTTAATTACTGGTTTCCTGGTAAGCAGAAAGAAAATAAATGAATGTGCTAGCCTAATCTCAAATCTCTTACCAGCTGGTTACCATGTGGTTGAAATCCGTTTCTATACAGGGCCAGGAGTTTACAACGTTCCGTGTAAGAAAAGTTTATGTATTTCAAACCTGAAACAAACAACAAGGAATACTTCAGAAATGGTCAATGCCACGAAAAAAATTATATGTTGTATGTCTTAAAAGTGATTTTTTTTTTGTGTAGTAAGTGTTTGTCTATCTCTTACGGTTTACCATTAGGGCAAAATTCAACAAAATTCAGAATAAAGACGCCTTTAGAGACTCTTCACAGAATAATGAAGATATACAATTTATTTGCCATATAAACATCTTTAAGTTACGGTATTTTAATTAAAATCGTTAAAGCCATTTTTGAGAAATTTAAAGTAAAATTCAATGTAAATGGCAGTTTGTGGTGGGGAGGATTCTTCTCAAAATCTTCGAGTCGCATCCAGGAAAACAGTCAACTTAAATACCAATTTTTCGTTTTTGTTAAAATACATAATTTAGTTCATATACATTTTTCTTGTAGATTTGGCCGTTTTCGAGGTTTCCCTGTTTATTGGTTTCAGCTTTAAACTAACACTTCTCAAACGTGACCGTGTAATGGGAACCGAACCTTAATTGTTTCACACAGCGATCAGCCTTAAAGAGAGTAGATTATCGCGTTAGCTTAGAATGATGTAGAAAAACTCTGATGTGTTCCATTCACATGGCTTTCTCTATATCTCTGCAACAAAATATTGTTAAAAAGCTTATGCTTCTATTTACTTCATGCCAATTGAGAAAAAGTTAGCAGAAATATTCTTATTAGTTGCTTCCTTGTAAGTTGAAGCAAAATAAAGGAATACTATATGTTAAAGTGATAGTCAAAAGCTGGTTACTATGTGACTGAACTTTCTTTGTTTGTATGGAGAGGAGTTGACAAATACCTGTGCGAGAAACGTATAAGTTTTTAAAGGTGAAATAAAAAACAAGTAATAACTCAAAACCGATCAACTCCACGAGAAAAATGTAAATAACACAAGTTGTTTGTTTTAACGTGCCCTACATTTTTTGTTTTTTAAGTTTCTGCCCATCTCTTAAGGTTTAGGTGATATGCAAAATCCCGTAAAATTCATCCAGAATAAAGTGGTCTTCAGAGCTATTACCAGAAAGTTCAAGATATACATTTTTTGTCTGGTAAATATCTTTAATATACGACATTTTAATCAAAATTGCTAGACAAACTTTTTAAAAAATCAAGCTTAAATAAGCTTCGTATTTTACCGACTTTTCGTTTTTGAGTTATAGTGTTCACAGCCACACACATACACAGACACACACACACCTTTTTCTGAAAATGCTTTTTTGGATTCAGGGGATCCTAAAACATATATTTCCGGTAAAATCTCGGTATAGAATTTTTGAGTGTATGTAGTATAATACCTTCTCTATACACTATGTACATAGTACGTATAGAGAAAGTGAAAAGAATAATCTTTTGTAAGAATAGTTTGAATTTATATCGCCTATAGAACGTTATGTGAATAGTACAAATCTGATTTTTTTAGTTCGAATTCTGATTTTCATAAATAAATGATAGTGAAAATTTCGCCTGGTTAGCGTGAAAACATTGTGATTCTAGTTTGTGTGAACGGCACAAAAACTGTTTCACGCCAGCATTAGCAATTAAGAGGATTATCGCCGCTAATGTGTTCAACGGCACAGAGCTAATGACGTCATACCCAATGCTATTATTCTATTTTTGTTATTAAGCGTGAATAATACATGAGGATTCCTAATGCACTTCGAATTTAGCAAAATACGCTCAGTACCGCGTCGCACTTTTACTAAAATTACGCGATAAGTTCTGAAGTTAAGCAGCAGAGTGTTTAGCTATTATTTCGATGGGTAGCTAATAATACATACACGCTAATATGCCCAGAGATACAATTATTTTGTTTTTTTGTTTATTACCTTAGTGAGAAATATTTAACAGAAGCATTTGCATCGAATATCAAACAAAAGTATAGAAAAAATTGACGCGTTTTATTCCATAGGTTTCGCTACGCATTATCGTTTATTTTCCTTTAATTCTATAAACTATTTTACGTAAACTTGTAATTTCTCTCTCACGTATGTATAATGTACGTAGTAGATACACAAGGTATTGCATTTCATAAAAAATTCGATATTGAATTTTCATCATAAATATACGTTATGAAGTTGCCTGAATTAAACAAAATCTGATGTGTTCCATTCACATGACTTTCTCTACATCTCTGTAACAAATATTCTATTTACTTCATCTAATCGAGAAAATATTAGCAGAAACAGTATTGTTACTTGCTTCCTTGTTAGTATAACCGAAATATGGGAATACCATAGGTTAAGATTTTCAAAGCTGAAACCCAAAAATAAGAATGTCTTAAAAAGGATGAATTCGAAGAAAAAATGTATATAACATAAATTGTGTGTTTTAACGTCCTCTACATTTTTGTGTAGTAAGCTTTTGTCCATCTCTTACGGTTTAGCAGTTATTTAAAGGTCCGTAAAGTTCAGCCAGAATAAAGCACTCTTCAGAGGCTATTCCCAGAAAATTCAAGATATACATTTTATTTGTATGGTAAATGTCTTTAATATATATTTTAATCAAAATCGTTAGAGTTTTTTTGAGAAAATAGAAATGTTCGAAAAAAGTTCCATGTAAAGAGTAGTTTGGGGTGGGGGGAGTTTTCTCAAAATCTTCGTGTCGCATCCCTGGAAGATGCTAAACTTAAATACCAAGTTTGGTATTTTACCGACTTTTCGTTTTTGGCTTATCATGTTCACAGACACACGGACACACGGACCTTTTTGTGAAAATGTTTTTTTGGATATAGGAGACCCTAAAACATATATATCCAGTGAAATCTCAGTATCAAATCTTTGGGTGGAGTGCAATACCTTCTCTATACACTATGTACATAGTAAGTGTAGAGAAAGTAAAATTTATTCCATAGCTTTTGCTACTCATTATCGTTTACTTTCTTTTAATTCTACAAACTATTTTATGTGAACTTTTACTTTCTCTTTCACATATATACAATATACACAGCAGATAGTGAAAGTATTCTATTTCAGTAAAAATTCGATGTTGAAATTGCGTCAGAAGTATAAGCTTTGAAATCGCCTGAAACCAAAAAGCATTTTTAGAAAATGTAGGTATGTGTGTATATGTGGTGTGTATGTAAGTGTGTGTGTGTGTGTGTGGACAGCATAACTTAAAAGCAATAAGTCTGTAAATGCCAAACTTGGTATTTAAGTTATCTTCCACGGATTTCACAAGGAAACATGTTAGAAATTTTTGATTTCCTCAAAAATAAAAAAGTATTTTAATTAAAATACCGTATATCAAATATATTTACATGAAAAATAAAATATATGTGTGAATTTCCTGAGCATACTCTCTGAAGTCTTCTACCTTTTGAACGACTTTTACATAACTGGTAAACTGCAAGAGTTAGACAAAAACCTACTACACATAAATCTGACCATGCCTCATCCAATGGATAGATAACGAAAGTTTGTTTTACGTTTTTATACAAAACTAGTGTGTATTTTACATAAAACAGTTCTTCCTGTAAGACGAGAAAGTGTGTTTGTGTATAGGAAAACAATTAGCGTGTGTAACCTCGTATTAAGCTATTGAGCGATCGCACAAAGTGGACCTAGTAAGGATCTTGCAGCTCATGATGGTATTCCTATCAAATATTATGTTTGCGCCATAGCAAAACTTACTTAAACAACTAATATACGGTTCGCATCACGAATCTCAAATAACAGTGTATGCATGTACCTCTCTAACAAACGAATAGCGGAAGAAATAGCAGCAAACCATCCCCAGACTACTATCAATGATGCTGTACTAGATCTGCGACCCCTATTGACTAAACACAAGAGAGGCATACTGTCAAACGTCTGTCCAGTCATTCCCAATAATTCACTAAGAAATTACCTGGCATCCCAATTTAATCGTTAGGGCCTAAATGATTGCTCATTTCTGCAAAATACAAAAAAAAAATTCTGATGTGTACCATTCACATGACCTTCTCTATATCCCCGCAACAATTTATTCTTAAAAAGCTTATATTTCTATTTTTTTTCAATTTTCTTACTACTTGCTTCCTTGTAAGCAGAAGCGAAATAAGGGACTACCATAGGTTAAAGTGATAGTCAAAAGCTGGTTACTAAGTGACTGAAGTTCCTTTGTTTGTATGCGCAGGAGTTGGCAAATTCACGTATGAGAAGATTATAAGTTTTTCAAAGCAGAAACCAAAAACAAAGAATGTATAAAAAAGGATGGACTCCACGAAAAAAAATGTATATAAGATAAATTGTATGTTTTAACGTGCTCTACATTTTCATGTAGTACGTTTTTGTCCATCTCTTACGGAATAGCAGTTATACAAAATTCCGGAAAAATTTACTCAGAATAAAATAGTCTTCAGAGGCTATTCCTAAAATTCAAAATATACATTTTATTTGGCAGGTAAATATCTTTAATATACGATATTTTAATCAAAATCGTTAGACCCATTATTGAAAAAATCAAAATTTTCGAAAAAATTTCCATGTAAAGGGTAGTTGGGGTGGGGGGATTTTTCTCAAAATCTTCGTGTCGCATCCCTGGAAGATACTAAACTTAAATACCAAGTTTGGAATTTTACCGACTTTTCGTTTTTGAGTTATCGTGTTTACAGGCACACTGACACACGCACACATGGACACACACACGTACCTTTTTCTGAAAATGCATTTTTTGGATACAGGGGACCCTATAACATGTATATTGTCGGTGAAATCTCGGTATCGAATTTCTTGATGGAGTGCAATACCTTCTCTATACAGTATGTACATAGTGCGTATAGAGAAAGTAAAAATCTGATGTGTTACCATTCACATGACTTTCTCTATATCTCTGCAACAAATTATTCTTAAAAAGCTTATGCTTCCATTTACTTCACGCCAATCTAGAAAAATTAGCAGAAATAGTCTTATTACTTTCTTCCTTGTAAGTAGAAAAGAAATAAGGGAGTAGCATAGGTTAAAGTGATAGTCAAAAACTGTTTGCTACGTGACTGAAGTTCCTTTGTTTGTATGGACATGGGTTGACAAATTCGTGTATGAGAAACGTTAAAAAACAAAAACAAGGAGTATTTCAAAAACGATCAACTCCAAAAAAAAAAAAGTATACGAATTAAATTGTGAGATTTAATGTGCTCTAAATTTTTGTGTGGTAAGATTTATTCTATCTCTTACGGTTTAGCAGTTATACAAAATTCCGGAAAATTCACTCAGAATAAAGTAGTATTCAGAGGCTATTCCCAGAAAATTCAAAATATACATTTTATTTTTCGGGTAAATAGCTTTAATATAGGATATTTTAATCAAAATCGTTAGAGCCATTTTTTAGAAAATCAATATTTTCGATAAAAGTTCCATGTAAAGGGTAGTTGGGGGTGGGGGATTTTTCTCAAAATCTTCGTGTCGCATCCCTGGAAGATTCTAAACTTGAACACCAAGTTTGGTGCACGGACACACTCACACGGACCCTTTTCTGAAAATACTCTTTTTAGATAAAGGAGACCCTAAAACATATATTTCCTTGAAATTTCGGTATCGAATTTTTTGTTGGAGTACAATACCTTCTCTATACACTATGTACATAGTTTGTATAGAGAAAGTAAAAAAACAAAATCATCAACGGCAACACAACCTCTACGTGAACTACTGCTACCGCTTCAAAGCCACATGGAAGCTAACCCGGACGACTACCTTTTGCATTTTACACAACTTGTTAGTTTCTATGAAAATTCAATAGCGTCCTCTGATGTCGCCCACTAGGCCACATCATCCATTCACAGGTTTTTCTCTACATCTTTGCAACAAATTAGTTTTAAATATCTCATACTTCTATTTACTTCATGCTAATCGACAAAAAATTTGCAGAAATAGTCTTATTACTTGCTTTCTTGTAAGTAGAAGGGAAATAAGGGAGTACCATAGCTTAAAGCGATAGTCAAAAACTGGTTACTGTGTCAGTGAAGTTCCTTTGTGTGTATCGACATGAGGTGACAAATTCCTGTATGAGAAAACTTAGGATTATCGACCCTGAAAAAAAAAAAACAAGGAATATTTCAAAAACAATAAACTCCACTAAAAAAAATGTATATAACATAAATTGTGAGTTTTAAACTGTTCTACATTTGTTGTGTGATAAGTTTTTGTATATCTCTTACATTTTAGCAGTTATGCAACATTTCGTAAATATCATCCGGAATAAAGTAGTCTTCAGAGGCTATTCCCAGAAATTTCAAGATATACATTTTATTTGTCAGGTAAATATCTTTAATATAACATACTTTAATCAAAATCATTAGAGCCATTTTTAAGAAAATCAAAAATAACGAAAATAGTTCCATGTAAAGGGTAGTTAGGGGTGGGGGACTTTCTTAAAAATCTTCGTGTCGCATCCTTGGAGGATACTAAACCTAAATACCAAGAATGGATTTTAACAGACTTTTTGTTTTTGAGCTATGCTGCGCACAGACACACACACACACATACATACACACAGACAGACATGTTTCTAAAATTTTTTTTTTTTTTTTTTGGATTCAGCAGGTCTTAAAACCTGTATTTCCGGTGACATCTCGGTATCAAATTTTTGGGTGCATTACAATACCTTCTCTATAGGAAAGTAATAGAACCACGCGGCTTGAATAGAAATTAATGTCGGGCACTACTAAACCAGAGAACAACTTGGGCACCGTCTCCACAGATGTTTCTGGAGATGGAGCTCATGACTGTTAGCCATGAACTCTGATACGTTGCTACTACAATGGAACATCAATATTTACAGATCACAACTGGGGTACTTGCAAAAACCTCTATCTACTCATAGTCCCGCTATTATTTGCCTACAGGAAAGTAATTTTCATACTGACTACATAGCACCAATACAACAGTATACTGGATACCATAAAAATCGTCGCAGCCCTCACCATGCTAGTGGCAGTGTTGCAACATACGTGCTTGAGAAGATTCCACAGAAAAAGTGTCCTTCAAACCTGTCTGTAAGCTGTGGCTATCGCTATTTTTACTTCCTCCATACGTACTATGTACATAGTGTATAGGGAAGGTATTGCACTCCACCAAAAAAGTCGATACCGAGATTTCACCGGTAATATATGTTTTAGGGTCCACTGTATCCAAAAAAAAGTATTTTCAGAAAAAGGTCCGTGTGTGTGTCCATGTGTCAGTGTGTCCGTGAGTCTGTGAACACGATGACTCAAAAACGAAAAGTCGGTAAAATACCAAACTTGGTATTTAAGTTTAGTATCTTCCAGGGATGCGACAAGAAGATTTTAATTTTCTAAAAAATGGCTTTAACGATTTTGTTTAAAATATCGTATATTAAAGATATTTACCTCAGAAATAAAATGTATATTTTGAATTTTCTGGGAATGGCCTCTGAAGACTACTTTATTCTGCGTCAATTTTACGGAATTTTACATAACTGCTAAACCGTAAGAGATGGACAAAAACTTACCACACAACAAATGTAGAGACTTGAAAACACACAATTTATGTTTCAAACATTTTTTTCGTGGAGCTGATTTCTGAGACATTCCTTGCTTTTGGTTTCAGCTATGAAAATCTTATACTTTTCTCATACAGGACTTTGTGAACTCGTGTCCATACAATCAAAGGAACTTCAGTGACATAGCAACCATCTTTTGAATACCACTTTAACCTGTGGTACTCCATTATTCACTTATACTTACAAGGAAGCAAGTAATAAGACTATTTCTGCTAATTTTTTCTCGATTAGCAGGATGTAAATAGAAGTACAAGCTTTTTAAAAATAATTTGTTACAGAGATGTAGAGAAAGTCATGTGAATGGATCACATAAGATGTTTCTCACAATTGCGATATGCATTTGCAACCTCTAGCTACCAAACGGTGCCATCAATGACTTACAAATGCTCACAGGTCTTACCCAACATTTACCCGCACCTTTCATTTTTTTTTTTTTAGACTTTAATAATCATAATATTCTGTGGGGAAGCCAGCGAACTGATACACGAATATTTTTCTAAAAATTAATTTTTGATGCAGCAGATCTTAAAAATATATATTTCCGGTGAAGTCTCGACAAAGAAATTTTATAGTACATTATGGTACATTTTACATGGTAGAGAAACTAAAATTGACAAAATGTTGTAAAAGTTAAGCAATAATACTATATTTCTGGTAAATGGCAGACTCTATTGAATTTTGGTGTGTTTTTGTTATTAGCTTTTTGATTTATACAAAACTATAAGAAGATTACTCTACAAAAAAGGGGATTTCCTAAGGTGTTTACCAAAAATTCAGCATATACATTTTGTTTTCAAGTGAATATCTTGAGCATGCGGTAGACATTTAGACAAATCTTTTATAAAATATAAATAATGAAACATGTTATAATAAAGTGCAGTTTGGGATGTGAAGGTGTTCTTGAACATATTCGAGTTGCATCCTTAGAACATATTAACTTGAATAACAAATTTTGTATTCAATGGACAGATTTTACTTTCTCTGCAAGTACTATGTGCAGGTGTATAGAGAACACATGGTATTGCACGCAAAATCCGATACTGATATTTCACCGGAATATATGTTTTGAGATCCCCTGAGAATTTGGACAAAGCAGCATTTTTAGAAAAAAAACTCCATGTGTGTGTCTGTGGGGAGCATACCCAGTTGAATACCAAACTTTGTACTTAATTTGAGTATCTCCTAAGGATCCCACGCGAATATCCCCTCACTCCAACTAACCTTTGGAGTATTTTTCGAAAACTTGGATTTCCTCAAAAATGACTAACGATTTTGATAAAAATACCTTATAATCAAATATTTCTTAGACAAACGAAATGTATATCATGAATTATCTATTAGTAGCCTCTGAAGACCTCTTCATTCTTGATTACTTTTATATAACTGACAAACCAAAACTTATACACAAAAAATGTAGATCTCGTTATAAACACAATTTATTCCAGATACATTTTTTTGTAGATTTAACCGTTTTCGAGATATTCCGGATTGTTAAAATTTTCTCAAACGGAAAGACACCTTTTTTCTTGTTTGTCGTTTGTTTATTCCTGGCATGCAAAGAGAATGGAATTTCAACTGTTTCACTTAGGCTGTCAATTTTCTTATTTCCTTTCTACTTACAAGGAAGCAAGCACAAAGGCTAACTCTGCTTAACGTTATCTTTACTAGGATGGTATAGATAAACCAATAGTCTTTTCAATAAAAGGTTTGTTTGCCGAACAGATAGAGGACATCGTGTGAATGGAACACATTAGACTTTTTTCCCTTCTTCTTACAAGGAACCAGATAATAAGGGCTATTTCTGCTATTATTTATCTCAATTAGCATGCGTTAGATGGAAGACTAAACTTTTTAACAATAATTTAATTTGTTACAGAGATGTCTATGTGAATGGAACCCATCAGATTTTTTTTTAATTTATATTGTTTACAACCATATGACTCAGACAAAAATGTTTTTTTTTTCTAAAATATTGTTTTATCAGTGTTCGTTTCAGAGGGAGCATTTCCAATGAATTCAACATATCAAAATATTGAGTAGAATACGATATATTCTTAAAGTTTATGTTACGTGCAGACAATTCTCCACCTGAATGTGTGACGTAATATGTATATATACTTTCAGTAAGTAGTGGTAATATAATAGTGGTGGTGGTTGCAGTAAAGATTGATGTCCTCGGCGTCCGAAAGAAAGATCATCAAAAATTGAAAAATAAAGTCGGTTGCATATCGCCCACGTATAATCTGGAGTGCCAGTAGCATGTTATGTTGTTTACAGATATACCTCTCTCACCAATTAAAATATCGATTAAAAGCTAATTATAAAGTATACTCAACATTGTACTACACCAAAAGCATTAAAATAATCAACATTTCCAGAAGTGCCGAGCCATTTCTCGTAATTGTCTCAGGTGTCGGCCCTTAGTAAGGCGTGAGCATCACGAGGTGGATATGTAATGTTGGTGTAATTGATAATTGGAAATGTGATGATGTAGCAATTGGTGAAATGAATGGCGGGGAAAACCGGAAAACCCGCCCAGACGCCGTTTTTTTCCAACACAAATCCCATATGTGGGCGCTCGAACCCGGGGCGCCTAAATAGGATGCGAGCGGTCTTACCATTTCAATCCCGGCGCTGCCAACCTCTTGTTACGGTGTCGTAAACAATTTGGGCCGCGCAGTGCCGAGTGGTTAGACCGGGGTTCGATCCCAA
This sequence comes from Hymenopus coronatus, assembly GCA_030762935.1. Classification (NCBI taxonomy): domain Eukaryota; kingdom Metazoa; phylum Arthropoda; class Insecta; order Mantodea; family Hymenopodidae; genus Hymenopus; species Hymenopus coronatus. The sequence goes on from CM060883.1 coordinate 45,251,555, forward strand.
GCGACCGCATGTGAGATTTGTGGTGGACAAAACGGCGCTGGGGCGGGTTTTCTCCGGGTACTCCGGGTACTCCGGTTTCCCCCGCCATCGCATTCCATCGGTGCTACATCATCATTCATGTATCATCAGTGTCACCGCCTGCGGTGCCATTAGTAGTTAAAGTGGGCGTTAAACACTACCAAAAAGAAATAAGAGTATTTCTGCTAATTTATGCCGATCCCGGTGGCCGCGCTCGCTAAAGTGACTCGCTTTGGCGCTTCGTGGTGCACAGGATCGTGGGTTCGAGTCCCGCCTTGGGCATGGGTGTTTCTGTGTTTGTAAATATGTCTGTTTGTGTATGTATATGTAAAAGGAAAACGTTAAGAATAATAAGGTCTACTAAGGAAATATAGGAAACTGGAAAAAATGGAGAAAAAAGAAATACAGCGCCGGAGTCCTGACAAGCCTCCGGAACTGGATATTTTTTCTTTAATTTAAAAAAAAAATACAAGGTTCTGCGACGTGGGGGGATAGCTATATGAGGGTGGTGAAAGGAAAGCAGATGGTAGAGCAATAGTAACAACGGGACTTAGATTAAGCTAATATATTGAGAAATATTAAATATTTTCTTGGTTGCGAGTGTTTGGTTTACAAAGATAGGGGTTGCAATATATTCCATTAATCCTGGCCATCATCATTCTGACTACGGGGTTACTAATACAAAGCCTTACCTTAATAAATATGTCATGGTGTGTCTAGGCGAGGTGAGAACTGAAGTGGTAGAGCGGTTGAACCCGGAGCGACGCCCCACGACGCACGAACGAAGCAGAGGTTCCCTGGTGGTCCGGTCCACAGTCCCTTAAATAGAATCCCGGAAAGGCATTCCAACATGGTGGCCTTACTCCTAATACGGAGAACCAACACCCTGATAGTGGGTAGTTTTAGCCAATCAACATCGAATGTTTAAATGTTCTAGAATATCCGGTGTGACGTCAAAGTACGAATGTGCACGTAGCCCAACGGAAGTTGATATCGAAAAGACCACTAGGAGTGCCGTCGGAAGAGGCTAGTCACTTCCATCGTGTTACTTAACCAGCTTATAGCAAAGCTTGTGTTTTCCCAAGAATATGTAAGAATCCACTCCCAATAAATCCAGATTAATTAATTCGTAATTATTAAAATATTACTAAAACAATATAAGTTGAACTCTCGTCAGTGACACAAAATCAAATAGTCGGTAGGAATCATGATGTATTCTTTTTCAGCTGTCGAGTTTGATAATATACTTATAAATCAGAACTTTTTAAGCGTGTTTGCTAAATTAGTGAGTAATTTACATAGGTAATTGTTGCACTCATTACATCACTTCTCTACATTTTACTAATTATTTTACAAATACGCTATTTCTAATTGCCATAAAATCTTAAAACTCACTGAATAGGAGAGTCAGACCGCTAAATTCAGTGCCATAGCAGAGATTTGAACCTCAGATCTCGGTCTCTAGACGGTTGCTGTAACCATTGAGCGGGCCGCACCGTGGCCGAGTGGTCAGACCATTAGACTCTCACCTAGACGACCCGGGTTCGATCCCAAGCGACCACATGTGAGATTTGTGGTGGACAAAGCGGCGCAAAGGCGGGTTTTCCCCGCCATCTCATTCCACCGGGGCTCCATCTTCATGTATCATCAGTGTCATCGCCTGCGGTGCCTGAGCAGCAAAAGCGGGCGTTAAACACTACCAAAAGAAATAACTACTGAGCTACAAAAGTAACTTACGGGCATGGAATTTATGTTCATAAAATGTGTAGCTTTCTGCAGTATCTGTGATTGTACTATTTTCAATAATTTTGAATGACCAATTACTGTGACGTCACTGCCGTGAGCGTCAGTTTATAGTATGTAATTTTTGTAACATTTATTTGTAAAAGGTTTAGTGAATATTCTTTTATAATATTGTTGGCTATGTTATTCAATTTTAAACGTGCGGAGCGCTTGGAAGATATCCGTATGTACACAATTTACATATCTAGAAACACGTCCAACTTTGGGCACGCATCTCACTGTAAATGTGGCTTAACTCTCCTAGCCCAAAGCTATGAATAAAATCAACAGTTTATTTAAAAGTTACCATTGAAAAATATGATTGAGGACCGTTGGTATAGAAAGCGAAAATTGAAACTAATAAATAATTTCATATTTTAAATTATATATCCAAAATGATAGTTCTTGTAGAAAAAAGTAACAATGTACATTGTGTATAGAGAATTTATTGTATTCCACCCAAAAATTCGATACCAGAAATACGCATTTCAGGATCCCATGTATCCAAAAAAAAACAAAAAAAACAACAGATTTTTAAAAAATGTTTCGCGTGTGTCCGTGTGCCAGTGAATACAATAACTCGAAAACAAAAAGTCTGTAAAATATCAAACTTAGTATTTAAGTTACGTATCTTCCAAGGATACGACACTATGATTTTGAGGGAAATTCCTCCACCGCAAACTACCCTTTAAATTGTTTAAAAAAATTAGATTTTCTCAAAAATGACACAGGATTTTGCTTAAAATACTGTATATTAAAGCCATTTTCATATCAACTACAATGTATATGTTGAGTTTTCTGGGAATAGCCTAAGAAGACCTCTTTATTTTGGATGAATTTTGCTAGATTTTGCAGAACTAGTAAACAGTAAGAGATAGACAAAAACTTACTACAAAAATCTGTAGTAACATGACTTTCTCCATATCCCTGCAACAAATTATTCTTAAAAAGCTTATACTTCTATTTACTTTATGCTAATTGAGAAACTTTAGCAGAAATAGTCTTATTACTTGCTTCCTTGTAAGTAGAAGCGAAATAAGGGACTACCGTAGGTTAAAGTGATAGTTAAAAGCTGGTTGCTATGTCAATGAAGTTCCTTTGTTTATATGGATCGGAGTTGACAAGTTCCTGTATAAGAAAAATATAAGTTTTTCATAGCAGAAACCAAAAATAAGGAATGTCTCAAAAACGACGAACTCCACGAAAAAAATATATATATAACATAAATTGTGTGTTTTAACGTGCTCTACATTTTTTGTGCAGTAAGTTTTTGTCCATCTCTTACGGTTTAGCAGTTATTCAAAATTCCTAAAATTCATCCAGAATAAAATACTCTTCAGAGGCTATTCCTAGAAAATTCAAGATATAATTTTATTTGTCAGGTAAATGTCTTTAATATATGAAAATGTAATCAAAATCGTTAGTCATTTTTGAAAAAATCCAAATTTTCGAAAAAAGTTCCATGTAAAGGGTAGTTGGGGGTTGGGGGATTTATCTCAAAATCTTCATGTCGGATCCCTGGAAGATACTAAACTTAAATACCAAGTTTGGTATTTCAACTACTTTTCGTTTTTGAGTTATCGTGTTCACAGACACACGGACACACGGACACACACACACATACCGACCTTTTTGTGAAAATGCTTTTTTTTTTTTTTTGGATATTGTAGACCCTAAAACATATATTTCTGGTGAAATCTCGGTATCGAATTTTTTGGTGGAGTGCAATACCTTCTCTATACACTATGTACATAGTGCGTATAGAGAAAGTAAAAACATATAGGTCTCGCTAAAGCACACAATTTAAGTTATAAACGCCTTTTTTCGTGGAGTTCACCATTGGTTTCAGTTTTAAAATACTTAAATTTTTGTTAGAAGAGAGCTTGTTAAGTCCAGGTCTCACAAAATAACAGAATTCAATCCCATAGCAACGAGATTTTAAAACATTTGACTTTCGGTGCAGCCAAGTGTATTCCCTTATTTCCGTTCTACTTATAAGGAACTAAGTAAAAAGACCGTTTCTGCTAACACTTATCTCGATTAGTAAGAAGTAGATAGAAGAATAACCTTTTTACTTTCTCTAGCCCCATATGTACAATGTAGAGAAGGTATTGCAATGCATCCAAAAATTCGATACCGAGATTTCAACGGAAATATATGTTTTGGGGTCCCCTGAGTACGAAAAAAGCATTTTAAAAAAAGGTCCGTGTGTGTGACTGTGGACAGCATAGTCCCAAAACAAAATAGAACCCGTTAAATACCAAACTTGGATGCGACACGAAGATTTAAAAAAAAAAAAATCCCCCACCACAAACTAATGGCTCTAACGATTTTGATTAAAATTCCGTATATTAAAGCTATATAAAATGTCAAAAATAAAATCTATATCTCGAATTTTTTGGGAATAGCCTCTGAAGACCTCTTTATTCTGGATGAATTTTGCCAAATTTTGCTTAACTGCTTAACCGTAAGAGATAGACAAAAAAGCTCACTGTACAAAAAATATACATCACGACAAAACGCACAATTTATGTCCTTTACGTTTTTGTTATGGAGGTGACCGTTTGCGAGATATTCCTTGTTATTGGTTTCAATTGTGAAGTACTTAAACTTTTCTCAGAGAGAAAGTGTCCGTTTTTCTTTTGTTCTACTCCTGGCCAAGCAAAGAAGTGATTTGCAATGACAATCGCATAGCGATTATTTTAAAACATTTGACAATAACTTTAGCATAGCGCATTCCCTCATTCCCTTCTACTTATAAGGAACTAAGTAATAAGAACATTCTGTTAACGTTTATCTCGATTAGCATTGTTTACAAAGAAGAATAATCTTTTGTAGGAGGTTTGTAGAGCAGATAGAGAAAGTCATGTGAGTGTAACACATCAGATTGTTAACAATTGTTTGTTACAGCGATGTAGAGAAAGTCATGTGAATGGAGCACATGAGATCTATTAGTTAAGCTTGCTTTATAAAATTTAAAGATGCATGTTATCGAAGACTATTTACAATTGCTATCCTTGAATTAACTTTTAAACCTTTCCAGCCCGATTTTTTTCAATTGCAATTGCTTTTTGAAAACTGGTCTTACCTAAACTTTTATTGGTAACACGTTGTCTAAACTTCTAAAGCACTCATGATTTCCATTCCACAGATTAAGCTAGGCTGGAATCCTCGCTACAATGCCACTGTGACAAAGGAAGGGATGGGCCCAGATAAAATAAACGCTGATTGAACATATTTAACTGTGGCGTTTTATTTATGGACGCTCTTTAACTGCTGTGGTTCTCAGCGTGCCATTCTATACTAGGCGTGAAAGAAAGTAACTGTGGATTGGATCGCAGTACCATTGTAGAGGAATAAATTTGTGCATCTTGAAGGGCGTTATTTTCGCTTTTGTTTGTTTTAAGTCGTATGTGTATCAGGTAATTAAAGGAAAATACTAAAACTTACACATTAAAGGTAGAGACTTATTGAAATTTAACCTTTATCCACCTCTAACAAACAAAAGAAGATAATGGTGCCATATGGCACTATTGGGCTGGAAAGGGTTAAATTTAAGCATATATAATGTTAATTCACATACATTGCAACTCTACATACGCGTAGTACGTGTTAAAAGTATTTTAACTCTTCGCCGTGGAAAAGAATATGATTTATGTCAGAAAATATTGTGCTTTTAAAGCGATTCGAATCCGAATTAATAAGTTAACAAATTAAGTATAATACATAGACAAGTTTTGGCTTTTATCACATAGCATTTTCTGAGGTCTTTGTATATCATCCTCTTATCTGCTGAACGAAAATCGAATGAATTTGTTTCTAATTTAAAAAGATAAAAAATATCTATCAGAAAAGAAAAATTATGTACAAAGTTTTGCCACCGTAATAAAAGGTATGTTGCGTTAATTATTAATAAATTATATATAGGAAATATATTTCATTGTAATACTACGTTTTAAACTTTAATGACGATTTAATTAATTTCATTTATATTCGCCGTTATTTGTGAAATTATTGTATAGGGTCGTTAAATTAAATAGCGTGTTATTTATGGATGCTCTTTAACCGCTGTGGTTCTCAGCGTCCCATTCTATATTGGGCGTGAAAGACTGCTTAATTTTGCTCAGAGGCCTCTCTATCAGGCTTGAGGTTCTTTTACGTGCCGTAAATCTACGACACGGGACCAACGGCTTTACTTCCCTTCCGAAGGAAGCTATGCTAAGGATGTTTACGCCCGAAAAAATCCATCATCCTCCGCCGGGTTTGAACACGCGACCTTGAGCATGGTAACCATTACACCACGGAGGGCGACGATAGGGTCGTTAAACGAGCCAGGTGTTTTCATCTGTAACTGGCATTGGGGAGGTCCGGGCTCGCTTCTCGTCGACTTCGCACTATGACCCTGGAGTTTTCCGTTGTTTTCCTGGGACCGCTTAGGGGAATATTGGGTTCCGTATATCTACCCCGGTACCTTTCCCTTCTGCATCTTTCTGGTCGGCGACAGGTTTGCTCGAGGCTTTGCAGCCAGATGGCACGATCTTTTCTTTTTTTTTTTACTTTCTCTATACGTACTATGTACATAGTGTATAGAGAAGGTATTGCACTCCACCAAAATGCGATACCGAGATTTCACCGGAAATATATATTTTAGGATCCCCTGTATCCAAAAAAAGTATTTTAAGGAAAAGGTCCATGTGTGTTTCTGTGTCCGTGTGACAGTGTGACCGTGTGTCAGTGTGTCTGTGAACACGATAACTCAAAAACGAAAGGTCGGTAAAATACCAAACTTAGTATTTAAGTTTAGTATATTCCAGGGATGCGACACGAAGATTTTGAGAAAAATCCCCCACCCCAAACTACCCTTTACATGGAACTTTTTTCGAAATGTTTGATTTTCTAAAAAATGGCTAACGATTTTGATTAAAATATCATATATTAAAGATATTTACCGGACAAATAAAATGTATATTTTGAATTTTCTGGGAATAGCCTCTGAAGAGTACTTTATTCCGGATGAATTTTACATAACTACTAAACCGTAAGAGATGGACAAAAACTTAACGCACAAAAACTGTAGAATACGTTAAAACACACAATTTATGTCATATACATTTTTTTCGTGGAGTTGATCGTTTTTGAGATATTCCTTTTTCTTAGTGTCAGCTTTGAAAAACTTAATACTTTTCTCATACAGTAATTTGTCAACTCCTGTCCATACAAAGGAACACCAGTCACATAGCAACCAGTTTTTGGCTTTCACTTTAACCTATGGTACTCCCTTATTTCGCTTCTACTTACAATAAAGCAAGAAATAAGACTATTTCTGCTAGTTTTTCTCTATCAGCATGAAATAAATAAAAGATAAGCTTATTAACAATAATTTGTAACAGAGATGTAGTGAAAGTCATGGGAATGGAACACATAAGATTTTTTAAGTTTAACGTCCTTTAACCTGGTTGGTCATATCGGACGATGAATGAAATTGGTGAAATGATGTTCAAATGATCTCGGGGTCCATGGAGTTTAAAATTACTTGACATTCGTCTTCTCAGGATAACGGAAAACCCCGAAAAAACCTTATCCGGATAACTCACCCTAAGCGAGATACGAGCTCACGACCTTTGGAATGTGAAGCAGATATGCTACCACCACACTACCCAGGCTGGCTAGGCACGATCTCCTGCTCCGAGTAAAACTCTCCTACCCTGGTTGCGCTGGTTGAGGCAAAGACGGGTCAGCCGTGTAATCTGTTACGTAAATATCACGAACGTCGGTATAAGGAATAACAGTCATCCTAAAAACGTCGTGAAATTTTCCTTACTACCATAACTTTAGAAAATAGCGAAAAAAATGCAAACGTTACATCATAACATCGTCCTTAACGCTAATTCAAATGTTTGTACATATTCACCTCTCTCCTATATGTGTGTATATATAACAATTTATACCATTGAAACCATTATAATAACTAGAGATAGCATTTTGGGAAGCGATAGCGGGACAGAATCGAAGTTAGCGCAGCATGGTATATAGTTGTGATGGGTTGTCGATGCAGCGTGTACATAATGGTACCAATAGAAGGAAAATGGGACAGTGGTTGCATGGTAGACTGTCATGCTTACACTAGCAGTGGAAGGCTATTGAGTTTGATGGAAACTAAATTTTAATATACACGTACATTCAATTTCTGTTGCGCAACAAGTCATCAGCATCATTAACCGTTTTATTTTCTCTCAAGATACATAGATTACAATGCACAACATACATTCGTAACGTCTAAAAATGTGAATCGTCTCCAATTGGCATGCAAACAGCCTTTATATTGTGAAAAACTTCGCTCCACATCACAAGGTGTGATTGGAGCAAAACGGAAATAGGACACATGATCGACTATTGGGCAAGATACTCCATCAGCAATTATTTCCATAGCAACACCTCGTATCACATTTCGTATCTCATGCATTATTGAAAATCCGACATTTTGTGCAAACATTCCACTATTTCTTTTTCACACGGTCTAAAACAGCTCTCAGGGCTTGAGGAATTTTAATGTTCGATGTTTCCAAACATAGCGATATCTCCAAAATTCTTCTGTATGAATTGCAAATCTTCATTCAAACCATTTGAAGCAAGAGATTTTAAAATCTTGATTGAAGAACATGCACTGTCATCAAAGGCATTAATGACCTGTAAAATTGTATTGCAATATACAACATAATATACTGCTGCGTCGAGCCACGTTCCCCAATGCGTTACTGCAGGTTGTTTACATGCGGCGCGTGCAGTCGCCGATGCAGGTCGGTCTTTACTTGGTAGGCATGCAGCTGGTATACGCATGTGTCCCTCTATCGGCATCCAAGATGCTATCCGTAATAATAACCACTGATATTTTTATTTTACATGCATAAACTATGGCATAGCTATTTTATATTTCATGGATATCTCAAAAAAAACCAAACATATCCTGTTATAACATAGTGTTAGTATAGCTGACTCAGTCAGTTAGACGTTGGCCTTGTGTTCCCAAGGTCGCGGGTTCAAACCAGACCCAGATCGATGATTTTTAAATATGCTTAAAGGGACAGCCTCATCATAAGAAGTTAAAATAACTTCTGCGGTACGAAATTCCGGCTCACCAATGGCGTTGATATTATCCTGGTAATCGACTTCGTTGTCGAACAAAAGAATTGTTTGTTTAAAATCCAGTGTGTTCGTATTTAAGTATAGAGCCTTAGAAAATCCTTTCCAATCTTTTTAATAAGAAGAATTTTATTAATAGTATTTTCTGATATAGATTCTCTTCATTTACTAACGAATGTTCTATTTAAAGCACTATTATTTATGTGTGGGTGTAATGAAAAACTTATATTTGAAGGAATATTAATTTTAACGTTAATATTAAATCATAATCATCTACTTAATTTTTTATGATAATTTACAACATGAAATTTGAAAGTACTCTATGTACTCATGTCCGGTAGAACAAATTGGAATTTTCAGTGGTGAAATAGTTATCAATACCTGTTGAGCGTTATTGAGGTTATCTCCACACAAAAAGCAGACACATACACCAGACAGACGCGCACACGCACGCACATACATAAACATACACACAAACACAAACGTTCAACCTTCAAAATAGATGTAAATAACACGTAAGTTTACATTTTTTTGCAAGCTATGGTCAAATTCCATGGAAGAATTCGACTAATACAAGCAAAAAATAGTTTCTGCTTCGACCATAGTCAATGTTGTTAAGAGACTGCCTCCGTGGTCAAGTGCTCAGTGAGCTGACTTCTCACCCGGAGGTCCCGGGTTCGATTCCCGGCTGGGGCGGGGAATTTTTCTTTAACCGGAATTATCCCCCATAGAATCTGAGAGTGTATGTGCGCGTGTTTAGTAATATAAAGTTTAACCTAATGTTCTGAACCTACAGTTTCACAAGTGAAAACCCCCGATATGACCATTGATGTTAAAGGGGGCTGTACAAATGAAGCAATTAAAAAAAAAGAAAAAAAAAAAAGAATGTTGTAAAGAAGTTTTAGACTCTAAACATGAAAATATAAGTTATTAGACAAAACACTGTTATAGTATTTTGGCGTTACAATAGCTTATGGTAAGCTCTCCTGGGAAGTGTGGTGGTAGTGTGTCTGCCTCTCATTCAATGGGTCACGAGTTCGAATCTCGCTTAGGGTGGGTTACTCGGATCAGTCTTTTTTCTCGGGGTTTTTCCTTTTCTGAGAAGACGTATGTCGAGTAACTTTCAGCTCCATGGGCCCCTAGAACATTTAGCTTCATTTCATAAATTTCATTCACCGTCCGATGTGTCCAACAAAGTTAAAAGACAAACTCTGCTGTGTTCCATTCACATGACTTTCTCTATATCTCTGGAATAAATTATTGTTAAAAAGCTTATTCTCCGATTTTCTACATGTTAATCCAGAAAAAAAATTAGTAGAAATGGTTTTATTACTTGCTTCTTTATAAGTAGAAGAGAAATAAGGGTGTACAATAGGTTAAAGTTATAGTCAAGAACTGGTTGCTATGTGACTGAAGTTCCTTTGCTTGTGTGGCTAGAAGTTGACAAATTCCAGTATGAGAAAAGCGCAAGTATTTTAAATCGGAAACTAATAACAAGAAATATCTCAAAAACGGTCAACTCTGCGAAAAAAGTATATACTATAAATTATGTGTTTTAACGAGCTCTATATTTTTACTTTCTCCATACGCACTATGTACATAGTGTATAGAGAAAGTATTGCACTCCACCCAAAAATTCGATACCGAGATTTCACCGGAAATATATGTTTTAGGGTCCCCAATATCCAAAAAAAGCATTTTCACAAAAAGGTCCGTGTGTGTGTGTGTGTGTGTGTGTGTCCGTGTGTCCTTGTGTCCGTGTGCCTGTGAACACGATAACTCAAAAACGAAAAGTCGGTAAAATACCAAATTTGGTATTTAAGTTTAGTATCCTCCAGGGATGCGACACGAAGATTTTGAGAAAAATCCCCCAACCCCAACTACCCTTTACATGGAACTTTTTTCGAAAATTTTGATTTTCTCAAAAATGGCTCTAACGATTTTGATTAAAATTTCGTATATTAAAGATACTTACCTGAAAAATAAAATGTATATCTTGAATTTTCTGGGAATAGTCTCTGAAGAGTAGTTTATTCTGGATGAATTTTACTAAATTTTGAATAACTGCTAAACCGTAAGAGATGGACAAAAGCTTACAACACAAAAATGTAGACCACATTAAAACACACAATTTAGGTTATATACATTTTTTTCGTGAAGTTCGTCGTTTTTGAGACATTCCTTATTTTTGGTTTCTGCTATGAAAAACGTATACTTTTCTCATACAGGAACTTGTCAACTCTTATCCATATAAACAAAGAAACTTCATTGACATGGTAACCAGCTTTTGACTATCACTTTAATCTACGGTTGTCCCTTATTTCGCTTCTATTTACAAGGAAGCGAGTAATTAGACTATTTCTGCTATTTTTTTTTTCTGATTAGCATAAAGTAAATAGAAGTATAAACTTTTTAATAATTATTTGCTGCAGGGATATGGAGAAAGTCATGTGAATGGTACACATCAGATTTTTATTAAGTAAGTTTTTCTTCTATCTCCTACGGTGAAAACTCCGCAAAATTCATCCAGAATAAAGATATCTTCAGAGACTATTTCCAGAAGATTCAAGATATACATTTTATTTTACATTTTATTTGTCTAGTAAATAGCCTTAATCAATCCATTTTTGAGAAACACAAAATTTTACAAAAAAATCCATGTAAAGGGTACTTGGGGTAGGGGGATTGTCTTGCAAACCTTTGTGTTGCATCCTTGGAAGATACTGAATCTAAATACCAAGTTTGGTGTTTAATGGACTTTTCGTTTTTGAGCTATGCTACACAACACTTTCCATTCAGTCGTCACTTTTTGACTTTCTCTATACTCACTATGTACATAGTGAATAGAGAATGTATTGCACTCCACCAAAAAATTCGATACCGAGATTTCACCGCAAATATATGTTTTAGGGTCCCCTGTAGCCAAAAAAAGCATTTTCACAAAAAGGTCCGTGTGTGTGTGTGTGTGTGTGTGTGTGTGTGTGTGTGTGTGTGTCCGTGTGTCTGTGAACACGATAACTCAAAAACGAAAAGCCGCTAAAATACCAAACTTGGTATTTTAGTTTAGTATCTTCCAGGGATGCGACACGAAGATTTTGAGAAAAATTCCCCCACCCCCAACTACCCTTTACATGGAACTTTTTTCGAAAATTTTGATTTTCTCAAAAATGACTCTTATGATTTTGATTAAAATTTCGTATATTAAAGATATTTATCTGGAAAATGAAATGTATATCTTGAATTTTCTGGGAATAGCCTCTGAAAAGTACTTTATTCTGGATGAATTTTTCATAACTACTAAACCGTAAGAGATAAACAAAAACTTAGCACACCCAAAATGTAGAGCACGTTAAAACACACAATTTATGTTATATACATCTTTTTCGTAGAGTTGATCGTTTTTGAGATATCCTTTTTATTGGTTTCAGTTTTGAAAAACTTATACTTTCTCATACAGGAATTTGTCAGCTCCTGTCCATACAAAGAAAGGAACCAACTTTTGACTTTCACTTTAACCTGTGGTACTCCCTTATTTCGCTTCTACTTACAAGGAGGCAAGTAATAAAACTATTTCTGCTAATCTCTTCTGATTTGCATAAAGTAAATAGAAGTATAAGCTTTTTAAGAAGCATTTGTTGCAGGGATATAGAGAAAGTTATGTGAATGGTACACATCAGATTTTTCTCGATATAATAAACAGGAACGTTTATTTCCGTCACTCTCTTGTTTCTACCTCTCGACAAACAAATGCCTGGAGAAGGAAACCTTGCCTCACTTTATAAACACACTCCGTTACTTCCACGGAACTCATCTGCTAAGTACAATAAAATTCAAAATAATATATTTTCTGCCGCCCCCGTTAGAATGGTTATTGCCCATCCAAGCGCCGCGCTTGGGGCGATCAAAACTAATAAAAGAAAAGAGCCCAAGTTTGTTCCTCGCTAGCAAGTTTGTGGTTGCAGTGAAGAGATATACGAGTCCTCTCCAAGGCCGCCTGAAATTCGTCTGTTGGGAATCAACCCGCGCTTACCGTCGCCTAGATGCCATAAATCTTTAGTGTTTACTGAATAATGCACAAAAATATTATAATGTTCCTTCAAATGTAAAACTTTGCTGTTAATAATGACAAAATCTATAGCATAAAGTAAAAGAGGTTATTTACTGCAGTAATAAAGCTATTAATAGCGGTTTACATTTAAATGATGAAAACTGTTAAAGTTACATATTCAGTTAATTATAATTTTGTCTATTATTTGATTTACATTTTAAATCTGCATGCACAATAATTACATTTCAAAGGTATTTTAATTTGAAGGTATGCAACAAGAAGATTTTCAAGAAAATTGCTTCCTCAAAAAGACCATCAACACCATATGCTTAAGATTTTGTCGCTAAAAATCAAATTTACATCTTAAATTTTCTAGGAATACCCTCTGACATTTGTATAAATACTAAACCGTAAAAAAATCTATGCTTCTATTTACTTCATGCTAATCGAGGAAAATAGCAGAAATATTCTTATTACTTATTTCCTTGTATGTAAAAGCGAAATAAGGGAGTACCACAGGTTAAAGTGGAGTCAAAAGCTGGTTGCTATGTGACTGATATTTCTTTGTTTGTAAGGACAGGAGTTGACAAATTGCTGTATGAGAAAAGTATATATTTCAAAGCTGATACCAAAAACAAGGAATATATAAAAAAACGATAACTCCACGAAAAAATGTATATGACAAATTGTGTGTTATGTGCTCTACATTTTTTGTGCGGTAAGTGTTTTTTTCTCCATCTCTTACGGTTTAGCATTTATGCAAAATTCCATATAATTCATCCAGAATAAAGTAGTCTTCAGAGGCTATTCCCAGAAAATTTAAGATATACATTTTATTTGTCAGGTAAATATCTTTAATGTAGGATATTTTAATCAAAATCGTAAGGCATTTTTGAGAAAAGCAAACTTTTTTAAAACATTTCCATGTAAAGGGTAGTTGGGGGTGGGGATTTTCTTGAAAATCTTTGTGTATCATCCTTGGAATATACCAAACTAAAATACCAAGTTTGATGTTTAACGGTCCTCTAGTTTTTGAGCTATGCAACACACCCATGAACCTTTTTCTAAAAATGTTTTTTTTATTCAGGGGGACCCAAAACATGTATTTCCGGTAAAATCTCGGTATCGAATTTTCGGGTGGAATACAATACTTTCTCTATACACTATGTACATAGTATGTATGGAGAAAGTAAAAATGCAAAATCTTACCTCACAAAAACGAGTAAACGATTTCCGAGGTATTCCTTATTATTGGTTTGATTTTCCAAAAACAATACGAAGTAGCTTTCTGGGGATGGTAAGTACAAAAGATTAATTTTGAATTAAGGTGCGAGGTATTCCCTTGGTTCCCTTTCCAAACTCATTCCATCTGGCCAACTGCCCCGATGATATCCCTTCGTGCGTCAAAAGTTGCAGAACACAACGGGTCTATTTCAAGTTAAAGCCGGCAAGTGGAGATCTGGCGAGTGTGACCTCCGTCTTACCCCTCTCAATTAGCGCGACCCGCATCTCTGTTTTAACCCTCTGGCTTATTAACAAAGACAGTTCTTAACTTTAAAATCGAAACAGCCCCGTTGGGTTCTGCAACTCTTTTAACGCACAAAGGAATATATACACAGTAAAATATGCGGCAGTTGGGTCACCTGGTTTAGCAGGTAACTTACGAACCTATTCATACATTCCCTGATATATCCTGTGACGTAAAATGACATATTTTTAAAATATATAAGCATCTTGATATCTTTATGGCTGTTTACTAGATATTTATAGCAGAAGCAGAACATTACTGAAACTATAAATGCAATGACCTAAGGGTAATTTTGGTTTTAATCTAGGAATTTTTTTATTTTACTTTTCTACTTTTGTTTTAACTATTTATGTTTTAACAGGCTGATTTTGCACCTTTTTACGAAAAATGGGATATATTTGTACATCATTGGTGCTTAAGCTTTTCTTCCCTAACCCTTACTTCTGAGTGAAAGAGGGGCTATTCAACCCAAATATATACATTTATGTTTAAGAAAATATTAATAATTTTGGATTTCATGCTGTGTATGTATGTGTGTGTCTGTGAACAGAAAAGTTCAGAACTTGGTGTTTATTTTCAGCATTTTCTAATGAGGAGGATATTAAGATTTATTTGTTTTTTAATTTTTGTCTTATTTTAGAATTTTGGGAAGGATGATTTAATTGGTAAATATTTAATTCATACTACATAGGTTAAATGGTATATAAATATAAAGAATTAGGTAAATATTTTGCTTGCAAAAGGATTATAAGGATATGCCTTCCCCATCTATCATTTATATGGAAAATGCCATTCTAAAAATTGACTGAAAAGTTTTGCTTAAAAGAATAAAAAATGTAACTAGTAATTTAAATGACAGATAAAACAATTATCTAGCATGGTCCAAGAAATGAAGTGTTCGTTATTGTAAATTAATTTTATGTTTCTATAAATACTTTACCATAACAGACGTAAAAATACGAATTATTTGGAAATCGTAGATATGTGTAAAGTTACACACTACAAAAAAAAAAAAAGCTATCACCAGTAACCGAGTTCGTTAAGGCATGGACTTGTAAAGAGGAAGTACACTTTTCAAATTCTGCCTGGGTGGCCCTCCGTGTTAGTCATTTTTCCAGGATTTTTCTTAGGCATCATGACTGGTAAATTCCGGAGGGATTCCACAAACATAGAACTGGATTAGAGTTGGAGTGCATATTATTGAGGTGCTTTAAGGCTAGAAGAAGAGCAGAAGGGCAACAATGTGCCCAAGTTTGAATGGGGTCCCTAACGATTCCAGATTGAACGCATACAAGCCAAGCCTTCAGCTCTGCCCACAAGCCCAAACTCATCCTTAGAGGCCAGGGATATCGCTTTAGGAAGCAGTTCCGTTAGTAGTCCAGCGGACGCCAGGAAAAATCCTACGTGAATACATCGTCCAAAACCTAGCCCTTCAATTCTGAAAGAGATTATAGGCAAAGCTGGGACAGGAAATGTTGAATAGGCAATTCGTTTTAGAACAACCACCCATTCGCTTACCGAAGTAAACCATGGGCTTCGATTCCGCGACCTACTGAGCACTATCCCCTCGAGTTTCCCACGGAGCTATCTACTTTCCTTTCTCAATTATCTTTTCGCTTCTGACATTTATAACTAGTGTCATCACCTGTGGTACCGTATTGACATTAAACAATATTTAAAATTTCCCCCAAAATTGCTGAAGCATTAAATATTTCCGAGATATTCGTTGTTATTTTTAAAATGCTAAACCACCTTACATTTGTATCTTGGTGTCATACAAAGAGAGGAATTAAAAATATTCAAGTGACATACTTTTAAGCATTTGACCATTGTTTAAGCTCCTATATCCATTTTGTAGCTATCTACAAACAAAATGTAGTAGATGGTAAGAATAAACAGAGCTTAACTGCATATTTTACATTTTATTTTGCCTGACAACAAAAGCAGATGAGGTGTTTCTATATTCCAAGAGTGTACAAATGCATTTCATTGAAGTAGGCTACAAAAGTCGATCGCATTTCGACCGGAAGACACTTCAAGCTAATGTTACGGTTAAAACAGATGACTTACGATAACATTTGCACACGTCACGCGGCATAACGGCGCTGTCTGCACAACAATAAATACATGATGACTCAATTTCAGGCCTAGCCCAAACAATAAAAACAAACGAATATTGCCCTTTGTGCTCCCTCTTCCCATTCCCCCGTTTATTATTACGTCAATGTCAGAGGTCGAGCTACAAAAATTACACCAAATGTGGTACATGGCAGATCACTCTCCAATAAATATCTACCTTTTCCATTCCACTACAGGACACACTTCTCAGGTAGATTATCTCAGCGTAGATGTAATAAACAATAACTAACTGTCGGTAAACCGGAATCAAAATCATAATACTTAGTTACTAAGTGCAAAAATAAAATTTAGATATTTTCTACATAAAGTTACCGAGCGGGATGGATCCGGCTGTTTCGGGAGGTTGCGAGCTCAATTTCCTATGCCGGTCTACCACGCCCTTGAGTTTTTCGGGGGTATCCCGGGTCGGCGGATAAGTACTGGGTAGGTTTCTTTCATTTAACAAATCTCCATTGCAGCCATGTTGTTACCATTGTCATTTCATTTTAATAAACCGGCCAAGGCCAGTGCAGTCCTGCAGTGAGAGCGGAGAGCAGGCGCACTAACGGATGACGCAATACGACTTCGTAAGGCATTTCATTCGTCATGAAATGCCTTACAGTCTGCTTTACTTCACTAGCACGCCGCAAAGAGTAGTCAGAAAATGGTTATTATGAATGCCACTGAACTTGTTTTCGCTTCTATCGGTAAGAATAAGGAGGGCCGGCTTGAAGAAGGTGGGACGAGAAAAACTATATCACTTAACAAGATTGATAAACCTCTTGCAAACAAAGTTGTTTTGGACGATATGGATGGGTATGTCACTAGAAGAAAATATCAGCAGCATTCGAGGTTAGGAAGAAAACCCTACGCTAAGAACATTATTAAACTTTTGTAAGAAGAGAATAATGTCTTTGGGTGTACAGAAACGCTTAGGAAAATAGTGACATTTAAAAAGTGTAAGGATAAACAGAGTTTCCTGAGAGAAATCTCTGATGCAGTGGCTAAAGATCATAATTTCTTAGAATGCTATTGAGTCAATAACAGCAAAATACTGCCAACTCGGGTCAGAAGGTAAAATATATTCAAGAAACATATTGAAATAGAGATGCAACAGTGCAAAAAGAAATGAAAGGGATAATAATTAGTCCAGGATTCGAATCGGCAGAAGAAACGGCCACTGGATCGGAGACAGACAGGCAAGTAAGAAACACATCAACAAATAAGAGAGAGGGAGAGAGTGAAACAGGTGTAAAACATGTATTTTACTGCAATGAATTTGAGATTATATATTTGATTTCCTATGATAGAAATATACACATATAATACGATTTTAACATCGTTAGAGCCTTTTTTGAGAAAATCGATGGAGTTAAAGTGATAGTCAAAACCTGCTTGCTATGTGACTGAAGTTCCTGTGTCTGTATGGACAGGAGTTGACAAATTCCTGTTTGAGAGAAGTATAAGCCTTTTAAAACTTAAACCAATAACAAGGAATATTCTAAATGGTACCAAAAATTTTTTCAGGTATTCATTCAAAGAGCAAAAAATGTCAAACTCACCACATAGAGATATGCTTTTAAAGAATGTGATTATCATTTTAATCTACCCTAGCTTTTTGTTTTATCCTACAACAAAATCTGTGTTGTGTAGTGAAAAATGATATCTAACAAAAAGTATATAATAGAATGGGACTGGCTCCGTGGCTCAGTCGGTAGACATCGGGTCTACTGTATGTGGGATCCTGGGAATGAATCCCGGCTGAGGAGTGGGATTTTTTTTTTCTTCTCAAAAATTTTCCCTCCTAGAGTCGGAAATATGAATATGTGTGTGATCTAATTCCATTCACATTAATTTTTATTACTTTCTCTATACGCACTATGTGTATAGTGTATAGAGAAGGTATTGCACTCCACCAAAAAATTCGATACCGAGATTTCACCAGAAATATATGTTTTAGGGTCCCCTGTACCCAAAAAAGGTATTTTCAGAAAAAAGGTCGTGTGTCCGTGTGTCTGTGAACACGATAACTCAAAAACGAAAAGTCGGTAAAATACCAAACTTGGTATTTAAGATTAGTATCTTCCTGGGGTACGACAGGAAGATTTTGAGAAAAATCCCCTCACTCCAAACTACACTTTATATGGATTTTTTCGAAAATTTTGATTTTCTAAAAAATAGCTCCAAAGATTTTGATTAAAATATCATATATTAAAGATATTTACCTGATAAATAAAATGTATATTTTGAATTTTCTGGGAATAGCCTCTGAAGACTACTTTATTCTGAGTGAATTTTACGGAATTTTGCGTAAGTGCTAAACCGTAAGTGAGGGACAAAAACTTACCACACAAAAAATGTAGAGCACATTTATACACACAATTTATGTCGTATACACTTTTTTCGTGGAGTTGATTGTTTTTGAGATATTCCTTGTTTTTGGTTTAAGCTATAAAAACTTATATTTTTCTCATACAGGACTTTGTGAACTCGTGTCCATACAAACAAAGGAACTTCAGTGGCATAGCAACCAGCTTTTGACTATTACTTTAACCTATGGTACTCCCTTATTTCGCTTCTACTTACAAGGAAGCAAGAAATAAGACTATTTCTGCTAATTTTTTCTCGATTAGCAGGAAGTAAATAGAGGCATACGCTTTTTAAAATAATTTATTGCAGAGATATAGAGAAAGTCATATGAATGGAACACATCAGATTTTTTGGTTAATTATTCAACAATTTTTTCTTACAAAAGCTTGTTCTTCCATACACTTATACCAATCAAGATACGCAATACGGAAATGGTCTTAGTACTTGTTTCATTGCAATCACAAGGGAAATAAGGTAATTCATTAGGCTAAGGGAGTCAATCTTTTAAAAGCTGGTCGTAATGTGGTACAATAGCAATTCGGTTTTCTTTGCATGGCCAGGAGTAAAAAGAAATAAAAGAAATATGTAAGGAATGTCGACTTTCTGTTTGATAAAGGCTTTTAAGTATTCTAAAACTGAAAGCAATAACAAGCTATATCTGGAAAAATATTAACCTTACAAAAATGTACATGCCATAAATGTTGTATTTTAACGAGATCTATGTTTTTGTGTAGTAAGTTTTTGTCTATTTCTTACGGTTCACATGAAAAGATGTTAAACATGTGGTAATTTAATTAAAATTGCTAGAGCAATTATTAAGAAAATATTTTCAATAAAAACTATAGTTTGGAATGGTAGGGTTTTCAACATACCCTTTATGTCGCATTTCTGAATATACTAAACCTAAATACCAAGTTTGCATTTATCGGATTTTTCGTTTTTGAGCCATGCTGTTCACAGACACACATCTTTTCCTAAAAGTACTTTTCTTGGATTCAGGGGATTTCAGTGAAATGTCGACGTCAAATTTTTGGGTGGAACACAAAACCTTCTCTACCTACTATGCATAGTGCGTGTGGAGAAAGCAAAAATAAAAATCCAAAGAAAACTGTACGTGTGTTTCAGGGGTAAGAACCACCAATACAAGCATGCAGTTAAAGTCAAGGTATTAAAGAAACAAAAATATAAAAACAAAACAAAAAAACTGATGTGTGCCAGATAACTTTATCTAGCTACTCCATATATAAACTATTCGTACAATGGATTATGATTTCATCTTCATCAAGGTAATCGAGAAAAACTTTTAACAGAAAAGGTTCTTTTTACTTTCCCTATACGCACTATGTATATAGTGTATAGATATTTCGTTGGAAATATATGTTTCGATACCTACTGAAGCAAAAAAAGCATTTTTAGAAAAACGTCCGTGTGTGTCTGTATGAGAGTATGTGTGTTTGTGTGTGTGTGCGCGCGCGCGCAGCATAGCTCAAAAACGAAAAGAGCATTAGAACCAAACTTGGAATTTAAGTTTGGTATCTTTCAAGGATGCGACACGAAGATTTTCAAGAAACTCCCCCCATCCCAAACTACCTTTTATATGGAAAATACTTCGAAAATGTTGACTGTCTTAAAAAATACTCTAACGATTTTGATTAAATGCTCTTATGTTTAAGATATTTACTTGCCAAATAAAATGTATATCTTGAATTTTCTGGGAATAGCCTCCGAAGACTAATTTATTCTGGATGAATTGTACGGAATTTTGCATAACTGAAAACCCGTAAGAGATTGACAAAAACTTACCATACAAAAATGTAGAGCATATTAAAACACACAATTTATATTCGATACTTTTTTTCGTGGAGTTCATTGTTTTTGGGATATTCCTTGTTTTTAGTTTCAGCATTGAAAAACCTATTATTTTCTCTTACAGGAATTTGTCAGCTTTTGTCCATACAAACAAAGGAACTCCAGTCACATAGCAACCAGCTTTTGACCATCACTTTAACCTATAATACTCCATTATTTCGCTTCTACTTACACGGAAGCAAGTAATAAGACTATTTCTGCTAATTGTTTCTGGATTAGCATGAAGTAAATACAGCATAAGCTTTTTATAAATAATTTGTTGCAGAGATGCAGAGAAAGTCATGTGAATGGAACATCCGATTTTTCTTTTTTCTTTTTTTTTAGCTTTAATCTGGTTGATCATATCGGACGATGAATGAAATTGGAGAAATTATGCCCAAGTGAACTTGGGATCCATGGAGCTTAAAGTTACTCGACATTCGTCTTCTAAGGATAAGGGAACCCCCCGAAAAAAACATTCGGGTAAGTCACCTTAAGCGAGATTCAAACTCTCAATCTGTTGAATGTGAGGCACGCGCTCCCACCAAGCTACCCAGTTGGATAGCATTGGTCTTATTTCTTATTTAATTTTAATTAGAAGGGAAATAAGGGAATACACTAGGATAAACTGATAGTCAAATCGTTTAAAAGCTGTCACTATGTGAAACAATTATGGTTCGGTTTGCTTATAATGGTCCCTTTTTGAGTAAATTAAAATTGAAGCCAATAACAAGGCATATCTTGGAGATGATCACTCTACAAGAAAAACGTATATGACATAAATTATGTGTTATAAGGATATCTACACTTTTGTACTGCAACATTTTTTGCTATATTTTACGCTTTAAACGTTATACAAAATTCTACAAAACTCAACTGGAATAGAGAGGTCTTCAGAAGGTATTCCCAGAAAATTTTAAGTAAGCATTTTATTTGTGATATAAATGTCTTTAATATATAGCATTTTAATGAAAATCTAGTGTCATTTTTGAGAAAACGAAATTTAAAAAAAGAAAACGCATGTAAAGGGTAGTTTATGGTGGGGAGGATTATTTTTGAAAAATCTTCGCGTCTGATCTTTGAAGATACTAAACATAAATACCATGTTTGGTATTTAATGGTCTTTCATTTTTGAGCTTTAACTTGTGTTCACAGTCACATACAAACACACATTGACCTTTTTCTAGAATACCTTTTTTGGATTCAAGGTTCTCAAAACATGTATTTGCTGTAAAATCTCGTTATCGAAATTTTTGGTGGAATAAAATACCTTATCTGTACACTATGCACATACATAGTACGTGTAGAGAAAGTGAAAAGAAGTTTTTGTAAGAATATTTTGTGGAATTAAAATAAAATGGAGTTTTATGTATAGACGCTGTTTAACTGCTGTGGTTCTGTGTCTAATTCTATGTTGGGCGTGAAACACCGCTTAAATTTGCTCAGAGATCTATTTATCAGGCTTGAGGATCTTTTACGTGCCTTAAATCTACGACAGGTCGTCTCCTTAGTGCGGTGGTAGCGCAGCTATTACCAAGCGGGAGACCTGGGTTCGATTCCCAGTACCGGCGTGGGGATTTTTCCCCCGCAGGGAGACCTGGTCCGGGGTGCACTCAGCCTCGCAAGGTCCCTGGGGGGCCAATTGAGGAGCTACTTGATGGAGAAGTAGCGGCTCCAGGTCTTGAGGACCGCATTAACTGACCGGGAGGACTCGAGGCGCTGACCACGTCTCACCCTCCAATACTGCACCCCATCCATGACGTCTGTAGTGGTCCGAGATGGTAGCCGCAGCGGCCGGGCGGTAGGCCAAGGTTCCCCGTGAGCTGTCGTGCCATGAAATTATAAATCTACGACACGGGACCAGCGCCTGTACCTCCCTTCTGAAGAAAGCCATCGTCCTCCGCCGGATTTGAACCCGCGATCTTTAGTACATAAGGCTAGGATGGTAACCACTACACTACGGAGGACGTCCGTTTAAAGAAAGGTACGGAAGGTCACATAAATGCTAAACCTCAGATTTTTAAGATAAATAACAGGTTTCATAGTCCTCTTGAAGTGCAAGGTTATTTTTATTATTTAAATCAGTAATTACTATAATGGGTACATTCTCTTCCCTCTTATCTTTAGAGTCGTGCACGCAAGTGCGTATTCAAGCCACTTTTCTCGTAATAAGCGAGCACTTCGGCTAATGGCCCCAATATTAACCGCCCAAATTAAAATAAAAATAAAGGAAGTCCCTAATTTATTTCTGAGAGAGGCAAGTTTTAGTGCCGCAGTTATATGGAGCAATAACTCCTGCTAACGACCAAACGAAAAACCAATTGTCGCTAGTTATTTTACCATTTGTTTTAAACGGGAACCATCAAGCGACGTTTGCAGGTGCCCACGTTAAAACTTGTGTTCATTAGGAAACGGAAGAATGTCGATTTTATTTTGTTTCAAGTAGTAACTTAATAATAGCACCTCTAGCGCTCAGCAAATGTGCTGATAGGTTTTCATTTCGTAGAAGAATAAGTACGGTAGACAGTTCTTTTTACACAGTTACAGTATAACGTTAATGGTTACATATCGACGTTTAGTTTATGAGTTAGTAGGTACTGCTAACATTGACATATACTGTACCTGTGCTAGGTAAGAAATTGCATAATAGAGGTGATCATAAAAATTATCTATAAATATTGTAATTGATAACTAAAATAGTTACAAGATAGGCATTTTATCACTTGCTTTGGGAGGGTAGGAGTTCCGGCACCGAGTGGTATCACTTATTTGGAGAGAATGAGTTTCTCTAAACTTATTGAGCCGCCCGGAACTCCTATCGGGACGCGGGTAGAAATCTAAAAATTACTTCCCACAAAAAACGCTGCTTGGGAAAACAAAATGGCTCTGAGTTCTACTGTTCTTGTAGGGTGCACCAAAGTAAGTGAGAAATTTCGAGTTTGACCGCATAGCGAGCGACAAGAGCTACATATGCAACTGAAAAATGACGTTACGTAAAAGAAATCTAAATAATGACTAGTAAAAAACAGACTAAGTTACATGATATAAAATAGAGCTTTTGTATGTATAACGTAATCTCGGAAACCACATAACCTACTTTACTTTCTCCATACGCACTATGTACATAGTGTATAGAGAAAGTATTGCACTCACCAAAAATTCGATACCGAAATTTCACCGGAAATATATGTTTTAGGATCCCCAATATCCAAAAAAAGCATTTTCACAAAAACGTCTCTGTGTGTGTGTGTGTGTGTGTGTGTGTGTGTGTCCGTGAACACGATAACTCAAAAACGAAAAGTCGGTAAAATACCAAACTTGGTATTTAAGTTTAGTATCTTCCAGGGATGCGACACGAAGATTTTGAGAAAAATTCTCCCACCCCCAACTACCGTTTACATGGAACTTTTTTCTAAAATTTTGATTTTCTCAAAAATGGCTCTAACGTTTTTGATTAAAATTTCGTATATTAAACATATTTACCTGACAAATAAAATGTATATCTTGAATTTTCTGGGAATAGCCTCTGAAGAGTAGTTTATTCTGGATGAATTTTACTAAATTTTGAATAACTGCTAAACCGTAAGAGATGGACAAACATTTACTGCACAAAAAATGTAGAGCACATCAAAACACACAATTTATGTCATATACATTTTTTCGTGGAGTTATTTGTTGCAGGGATATGGAGAAAGTCATGTGAATGGTACACATCAGATTTTTTTATAAATCATCCACCGCTGAAAAACACTGTTCTTCACGAAGGACAAATGTTATAAGACACTTGCTAATTTAAATTTCTAAATTTATCCATGGAAGTTTCCCAGTGTAAAGGAATGTTGCAATGCGAGACTGCTGTCTGTGAATTTACAATATCTGACCGGCATGTAGCTTTTAAGACCCATCTAATAATTAAGAGTCCAGTGTGTACACGGTTTCTTGATATTCTTACTTATTGTAAGCGTATCTGCAAAACCAAGACTTTTAAGGTTCCATTTAAATATGGCGGTACGCTTTTCTTTAAATATAATATTCCGTAATTTGGAGAATCTTCAAACTGGGGTACACTTTTCTTCAAACCTACCGGACCTATTTTAATGAATATTTTACTTTAGCTGGTAAAGTATATATTCTAAAAAGAAACCTATTATTATGATTATTATTTTATTATTATTGTTAGTAAAAAGATCCCAAACCCAAAATTTAAAAAAAGTATAAAAGCACAAATATTTTTCTCTTGGATATAGACAAAACCATTCAACTAAATTTTGGACTTAATAATATATATTGCTTACTGCCCTAAACTTTTCAGGCAATGTGTTTGATTTTTGTACATTAAAACAATATAGTTTCAATTATGATCTTTTTGCGGTAATATTAAAGTATTATACAGGTGTTGTTTATACCACTGAAATCATAATGAATTACTGTACATTAATGCTACATTTCATTATATTCTGAGCAGTATAAGTCTAGAAAAATTCAACTAAAGCTATGAATTTAAATACTGAAGTGTATAGAATCAGTTCCCAGTTTCTTTAAGACACATCTAAGGAATACTTATGTCCTAGTGTGTACACGAATATTCCGATATGATACTATTGCTATAGTTGAGCTGGAGTGAACAGCTATTAATTGATACACCAAAATGTTGTTCCAGGGTAGACAGCTATTAGACCACATACCAGGATTACTTAAACCCCGTGTTTGTGCGTGCTTGCTCACATGAGAGGGTATTGTTATCTATACGTGTAAACTAACAATCTGATCCGAAGTGATTATTCCTTAAGATGCATCTAGGGATTACTTATATCTCCGTGTATACCGGAATGTGCGACCACTGCTGCTTCTGAGTGTAAACTAAACAACGGCCTGGGTTGGATAGTTATTTTGATACCTACATCCGAGCATCATTTATGTCCTAATGTGTACACGAACTTCTCATGTGACACTATTGCTCTCCGTTAGTGCAGACCGAACTTCTGACTCGAGGTGGACAGCTACTAAAACAGATCCCAGGATTACTCCCCGATGAACGTATTGTTTTCTGTGAAAATACAGTTGAGTACATGGAATCATACCGACATAATGCGCAATGATTTATGCTGGTCAGGAGATACTAAACTGGCCTTCTACCTAGTTCAAACACTCCATTTAATATTTACTTTACTTCTTTCTGTTCCTTTGCTCCTGAGACTGAAATTATGTTCATAGTTAATGTTTGAATGACGTCCTTTAAAATCAAACTAATACGAGATGGGCTAATTCAGGGGCTAATGTGGACTGTCGTTGTGAAGCATACCTAAAAGCCGCTGAGATAACCTTTCGCCGCTCACCTAGGACTAACCTTGGTTAATAGTTGATGCGTGTACATCGGACTTGAATTAAAACTAGTAAGAGATTGCCTCAACGACGCTAGTGTAAACATAGATGATAAGAAATTCTCCCGACATTAAATAATGAACAGCACAATAGAAATCCAATAATATTGGCACGTTTCCGTGCATTCGATTTACGTTATCTGACACAGGAGGGACAATTCTTAAGACACTGTCGGGGAAAATAGAAATGGAGCTTTATTTATGGACGCTCTTTAACTGCTGTAGTTCTCAGCGTCCCATTCTATACTAGGTGTGAAAGACTACTTAATTTTGCTCAGAGGCCTCTTTACCAGGCTTGAGGTTTTTTACGTACCATAAATGAACGATATGGAACCAGCTTCCGGGAATATTTATGCCTAGTGTGTATACGAAAGTTCTGAAATGAGACTACTGTTGTTTGTGTGTATGTATGTGTGTGTGTGTATATATAGTAGAATTCAGACCAGACGTGTACAGCTGTTAAGACTTTGCCGGTCCCCATGGCCACGCTCGCTAAGGCGTCTAGTTTTGGTGCTTCGTGGGCAGTGGATCGTGGGTTCGAGTCCCGCTTTGGGCATGGGTGTTATATGTTTGCGCAATGTGTATATGTTTGTAAAAAGTAACAGTCAAACCGGTAATCATACAGGGGGGAATGTAAATAGGGGACACAGCGCCGGAGTCCTGATCAGACTCAGGTACTGTTAAAAAAAAAAAAAAAAAGGCAAACCCCAGAAATACCTATGTCCCCATTTGTACATGTAGTTTCGATGTGAGACCATTGCTGTTCTGAAAGTGTGCACTAAAATTATGACCAGAGTTGCACAGGCATCAAGACAAATCCAAGAATGACTTATGTCCCCATGTGTACATAAATGCTCCGATATGAGACTGTTGCTGTCTACGAGTGTACAGTAAAGTTCTGGTCTGGGCTGTACAGGTGCTGCGGCACATCACGCTTGTTAAAGTATTTATCACAGGGCTGTTTGCTCTGTCATAACATTATCGTTATCCTAACTTAATTGGGATTACTTTCGGCTCATCGACATGCAATAAACCAGTTTATGTGGAATTACTCGCTTTATATAGACTTGTCAAAATTAGCCAAACTCATCCCACTCCCCAAACCATGAGGAGTGTGGGGGGTATAGCGCGGTGAGTAGTGACGAATCTGGTTGCAGCTTTTTGTATCATGTACCAATTTGCATTATGTTTAATAGATCGGAATGAATCGAGTACAAAACCGGATGTTTCCGAATTATATTGCCAATTGGGAATCGAACACGCGACATGTTAATTGTGTGTTTAAATTGCAGCAGAAAAGCCTGTCGGTGTCAAACTATAGCAAAAAGGTGACACAGTTGCATTACAATGGCTATTGTCATACGTGCACATAAAACGCGTTCAGTTTGGGTCCGCATATTATAAAAAGAGATTTTAGCAACGGTTGCCGATAATGTAAATATATTTTATGTTTAACAGCCACAGGGAGTTTAGGAAGCAGTGTTCGCTGTATACTAGTCATGATTTTCATACACCATCCCCATCATTATTTTCATTTCAACCCTACCTACATAATACATTTGGTTTTATATAATTTAAAAGCTGTTAATTATATTTACTTATTTAATGAATCTATTTACCTAACCTGGTCTTCTCTTCCACTTAATCACGCAATACATTAAATGCAATACAACAGTGATACAACGAATAAAAATACAATTCAAAGTAATTTAATAAAAGCTATAAAAATCTGATGTGTTCCATTCACATGACTTTTTCTACATCTCTGCTACAAATTATTGTCAAAATGTTTATGCGTCTTTTTACTTCACGCAAATCGAGAAAAAAATTGGCAGAAATATCTTATTATTTGCCTCCATGTAAGTAGAGGGCGAATAAAATAGTAGCATAGGCTAAAGTATTTGTCAAAAACTGGTTGCTATGTGACTTAAGTTCCTTTATTTGTATGGACAGGAGTTAAAAAATCCCATATCAGAGAAGTATAAGTTTTTTAAAGCTGAAACCAATAACAAGGAATATCTCAAAAATGATCCACTCCACGAAAAAATGTATATAATATAAATTATCTGTTTTAACGAGCTCTATATTTTCTGTTAAGTAAGTTTCTGTCTATCTTTTACGGTTTTCCAGCTATACAAAAGTTCGTAAAATTCATCCAGAATAAATTAGTCTTCACAGCCTATTCCCAGAAAATTCAAGATATAGTTTTTATTTGCCATGTAAATATCTTTAACATACGGCATTTTAATCAACATCGTTGAAGCCATTTATGATAAAATCAAAATTTTCTAAAATTTGTCCATGTAAAGAGTAGTTGTGGGAGGTTGGATTTTCTTGAAAATTTTCGTGTCGCATCTTTGAAAGATTCTGAACTTAAATACTAAGTTTGGCATTTAACGGACTTTTCGTTTTTGAGTTATGCTGTCCAAAGGCACACATACACACACGTAACTTTTCTCAAAAAATGCTCTTTTTTTGGTTTCACTGGGATCCAAAACGTATATGTTCAGTGAAATGTCGGTATCGAATTTTTGAAGAAAGTAAAAAGATGCAACAAGTGTATTGAAACAAAAAGAAAAAAAAAACTAAACAAAATTATTTTAAGTGAAATATTCATGCAAGTTGAAACACAGATTAGTCATATTTACAATTGAAATGTATATTACTTGCCAGCACATTAAATTATTAATAACAATAAATGACTATAGTGATGTATTTATCATATTAATACAGCAATAGATAATCTTTTGTTATAAATGTATGCCCTAATTTTCTTTTTGAACAGTATAGCGCATCTGTAAAAATAAAACAGAACAAACTAATGACAGTATTAATATATATAAATTTTAGTCTTATGAAACACTGGAAATCTTTTATTTTAAAATCATGCAGATTTTACATCCATATAATATTTCAAAACGGACATACAGGGTTCTAAATGTCTGCTTGCAAGTCTAAATTTCTATAATATTGCTTAGATAAGCCATTCAAACGTGGTTTAAGGAATCTCTTAAAATACTAAATTGGTTTCAGAGGAACAGAGAAACATAAAGGAACTGCCTCTGAAGTAGAGTGGTTAGCGTTCTGACCTCAATCCAGAGGTCCAGGACTCGATTCCCAGCTGGGGTGGGGAATTTATTTTTTTTTTCCTAAAGTCATTCCTTATGCCCACAGAATCTGGAAGTATGAATACCGGTGTGAATGTGTGTGTGCTCAATAGTAAAACAATTGAAAATATAAACAGTAAGAAACCCTATCTTTCACCGAGAAAAACACGAGTAGTTAAAGCCTCAATGTTTTGTGTACCTCCATGCTAGTAGCCAAATAATAGATAAAACTTTGTTAAAATACTTAGCTGTGATATTATTAAACAATAATGTTGATATTGTTTATTTTTTTAAACAAAAAAAAAATCTGAGGCTCTCCATTCACATGACTTTCTCTACTCTGTGTAACAAATTAATATTAAAAGCTTATTCTTTTATCTATACAATGCTAATGGAGATAAAATTACCAGATATGGTCTAATTACTTGTTTCTTTATGAGCACAAGGCAAATAAGTGAATACAGTAGGCTAAAGCGATAGTCAACTCCTTTATAAGCTGGTTACTATGTGGTTGAAATCAGTTTCTTTGCATTTCTGTATATAAATATTTTCAAACATTTTAAAATACGAAACCAGTAACAAGGAATGCCTCGAAAGTGACAAACTTTACGAAAAAAATGCATATGATATAATCGAGATTTGCATTTTTGTGTGGTAAATTTTTGTCATTCTCTTATGCTTTCCCAGTTATGCAAAATTCATCTAGAGTCAAGGGGTATATAGAGGATATTCCATAAAATTTAAGATATATATTTTATTTGTCATATAAATATCTTTAATACACGGTATATTAATGAAAATCGTTAAAGCTATTTTTGGGAAAATCAGTTTTCAAAAATTTTCCATGTAAAGGGTGGTTTGGGGGGAATTTTTCTTAAAATTTTTCTTGTGGCAGCCCTGAAAGAAGCTAAACTTAAAGATCATGCGCGCTAGTTTACCGCTTTTCGTTTTTGAGTTCTGTTCACAGATACACGAACACACAAACGGGAACCTTTTTATAATGTTTTTTATATAGAGGAGACCAAAACGTTTATTTCCGGTGAAATATCGGTATAAACCTTTTGGACGGAATGCAATACCTTCTATTTACTCTATTTACATAGTACGTGTAGAGAAGGTAAAAAGGTTCACTTCTCATATTGAAAAATCTTATGTCTTGCATTCAAAATACTTTCTATACTTATTCTGTAACAAGCCATTTTTATAATAGTTTAGTCTTGTTCTAATTCATGGTATTCGAGATGAACATTAGCAGAAAGTATTGTTTTATTGCTTGTTTAATTATAATTATAAGGCAAATAAGGGAATGCACTGGGCTAAAGTAATACTCAAATCATTTAAAACCCGGTTGCTATGTGATATAAATGAAATTCGTTTTTTTTTTTGTGTGTGGCCAGTAGTAAAATAGAAGATATATGAAAAGAATTATACCTTTGCGTTTGAGAAATGTTTGCGTATTTTAAAATTGAAAAAAATAATAAGCAATACCTCGGAAGTGGTTAACTCTACAAAACAATGTATATTACAAAAAGCTGATGTGTACCATTCACATGACTTTCTCTACATCTCTCCAACAAATTATTCTTAAAAAGCTTATACTTCTATTTACTTCATGCTAATCAGAAAAAAATTAGTAGAAATAGTCTTATTGCTTGCTTCCTTGTAAGTAGAAGGGAAATAAAGGAGTGCCACAGGTTAAAGTAATAGTCAAAAGCTGGTTGCTATGTCACTGAAGTTCCTTTGTTTGTATGGACAGCATTTGAAAAAATCCTGTATGAAAAAGTCTGATGTGTACCATTCACATGACTTTCTCTATATCCCTGCACCAAATTATTCTTAAAGAGCTTATACTTCTATTAACGTCATGCTAATCAGTAAAAAATTAGCAGAAATAGCCATATTACTTGCTTCCTTGTAAGTAGAGGTGAAATAAGGGAGTACCATAGGTTAAAGTAATAGTCAAAAGCTGGTTGCATGTCACTGAAGTTCCTTTGTTTGTATGGACAGCAGTTGACAAATTCCTGTATGCGAAAAGCATACGTTTTTCATAGAAGAAACCAAAAACAAGGAATGTCTCAAAAACGATAAACACCAGGAAAAAAATGTGTATAAGATAAATTGTTTTAACGTGCTCTGCACTATTGTGTAGTAAGTCTTTGTCCATTTCTTACGGTTTAGCAGTAATTCAATTCCGTAAAATTCATCCAGAATAAAGTACTCTTCAGAGGCTATTCCCAGAAAATTCAAAATATACATTTTATTTGTCAGGTAAATATCTTTAATATGCGATATGTTTATCAAAATCGTTAGAGCCATTTTTTAGAAAATCAAAATTTTCGAAAAAAGTTCCATGTAAAGGGTAGTTTGGGGTGGGGGATATTTCTCAAAATCTTCGTGTCGTATCCCTGGAAAATACTAAACTTAAATACCAAGTTTGGTATTTTACCGACTTTTCGTTTTTGAGTTATCGTGTTCACAGACACACGGACACACACAGGGACGTTTTTCTGAATATACTTTTTTTGGATACAGGGGACCCTAAAACATATATTTCCGGTGAAATCTCGGTATCGAATTTTTGGTGGAATGCAATACCTTCTCTATACAGTTCGTACGTATAGAGAAAGTAAAAATTGTGTGGTTTAACGGGGTATACTTTATATCGATTTACGCCAAAATATTATTTCTATAAACATTAATTTCCATCAGCATGCAGTGTATAGAAGAATACATTTTTCTAAGAATAGAGAAGCGTTTTGGAATTAAGTTATAGTTAGTAGAGAAAATAGTGTTGGAGTAACACGGCTAGTTTTGTTAGAGTATGCATTTTATGAAATGCCTTATTTGGTCTACGGACAAAGGTATCGTTGCTCTCAACCCCTATTAGGTTAAATGAATAATAAACAAATAAAACTCGCATTTAACATACATAGCTAGCTATTTTTGTCCAATTAATTTCTTTTGAAAACGCCAATACATATAGACATATAAATTTGTACAGAACAAAAGTATCTAGCACATAGTCGTGAACACCTATAATTGGAAAAGCCAGAACAATCAGTATGTCGTGTAACCGTGCCATTGTTGTCAGGCTTCCATATTGTTCCTCATTTAATTTGATATTGTGCCAAGAGCGGGTATTGGCTTGCTTTTTGTTTTATCTCCACGTAAAATAATCCAGAGGGCGATGAGTTATTGCATGTCGTTTGATTTGGAGCCAAGCGACGACACCGCACAATGATAGGCTTTTGTTTCGGGAAGAAGACATCTGCCCGATACCACTTATCGAGGTTACCATGGTAACTAATACGGTATTTTAACATTGCGTATGCATGTATTGCGTTCACATGACTTCTTTTCTTATTCTAAGCCATTCTTATACCAAAATATCGTTCCGTTTATTTCTTGTTAAAGGCATAAACTTTCTTCACGTCATTTCGTTAGACTGGGTATAAAGGAACACAGTACATTCAAGCAATAATCATCCAAAAATCCAATACCGAAATTTCACCACAAATACATATTTTGACACCCTCTAGATCCAAAAAAAATCTGATAAGCTCCATTCATATGACTTTCTCTATCACTGCAACAAATCATTCTATTTACTTCATCTAATGGAGCAAAAATTAGAAGAAATAGTCTTATTACTTGCTTCCTTGTTAGTAGAAGCGAAATAAGGGGGTACCATAGATTAAAGTGATAGTCAAAAGCTGGTTGTTCTGCGATTGAAGTTCCTTTGTTTGTATGGAAGATTATTAGGTTTTGATCTATAAATTGAATAGCAATTCATTTTGGAGAAAAAACCTAAGAATGGTGGTAATCCACCTAGAGATAATATTGAAATAAGTAATGTAAATTTGATGATTTTATTATGATTTAGTGAACACAAGTTAACAAAGTCATGTATGAGAAAAGTAAGCTTTTATAGCTGAAACCAAAAACAAGGAATATCTCAAAAACAATCAACTCCACGAAAAAAATGTCTATAACATAAATTGTGTGTTTTAAGATGCTCTAGATTTGTTGTGTGGCGAGTTTTTGTCCATTTCTTACGGTTTAGCAGTTATTCAAAATTCCGTAAAATTGACCCAGAATAAAGTAGTCTTCAGAGGCTATTCCCAGAAAATTCAAAATATACATTTTATTTGCAGGTAAATGTCTTTAATATACGATATTTTAATCAAAATCATTAGAGCCATTTTTGAGAAAATCAAAATTTTCGAAAAAAGTTCCATGTAAAGGGTAGTTGGGGGCGGGGGGATTTTTCTCAAAATCTTCGTGTCGCATCCCTTGAAGATTCTAAACTTAAATACCAAGTTTGGTATTTTACCGACTTTTCGTTTTTGAGTTATCGTGTTCACGGACACACTGACACACGGACACACACACACAAACACACACACACGGACCTTTTTCTGAAAACACTTTTTGTATACAGGGGATCATAAAACATATATTTCCGGTGAAATCTCGGTATCTAATTTTTTGGTTGAGTGCAATACCTTCTCTATACACTATGTACATAGCACGTATAGAGAAAGTAAAAAAGAACAGCTTTAGAAAAACTATTCGTGTGTGTGGTGTGCCTTGAGTAGTATAGCTCAAAAACGAGACCTCCGTTAAACACCGAACTTTGTATTTAAGTTCAGTATCTCCCAAGGATGCAACAAGAAGATTTTCAATAAAAAAACCCACCACCAACTTCCCTTTACATGGAACATTTTTCGGAAATTTTGATTTTCTCAAAAATAGCTCTAAAGATTTTTATTACAGTGCCGTGCTTAAGATATTTTCACGATAAACGAAATGTATATCTTGAATTTTCTGGGAATAGCGTCTGAAGACTTATTTAGTTGGATGACTTTTGTGTAAATTTTGTATAACTGGTAAACGTAGAGAGAGACAGAAACTTACCGCACAAAAATGTAGATCTCGTTAAAGCACATAATGTATGTCTACTTTATCTTTTACTTTTTTAGTTAAGCGTTTTCGAGATATTTCGAGGTTTTTGTTTCAGTTTTCAGCTACTTAAACATTTCTCAAACGGGAAGAAATTTTTCTTTTCGTCTCGCTTTTGTTTTATCCTAGTAAGTAAACTGAACCCAATTTCAAGTGTTTCACTTACCGAACGGCTTTTTAAAGATTTGACTATCGCTTTGGGTATAGTGTATTCCTTATTTCCCTTCTATTTACAAAGAAGTAAGCAATAAGGCAGTATCTGGTAATGTTCATATCGATTAGCATGATATAATCAAAAGAATAACTTATTTTTAAGAAAAGTTAGTTTGTAAAACAACTAGAGAAAGTCAAGTGAATGGAATACATCAGATTATTTTTAGATTCAGGGGGTCTTAAAATATATTTCCAGGAAATCTCGAGATCGAATTATTGGGTGGAATATAATACTTCTCTATCTAGTGTGTACAAGTTTTATATTTAACGGACTTTTCTTTTTTGAGCTATGCTGCCCCCTTACACACACACACACGCACACGGACAGTTTTCTAAAAATCCCTTTTAGGGATTCAGGGGTTCTCAAAACATATTTCCCGTGAAATCTAGGTATCGAATTTTTGGATACAATGCAATATCTTCTCTATACACTATGTACATAATACGTGTAGATAAAACAAAAAGACTAAATAGCTTTAGGCTAGTACACTCCCATTTCCTTTCTATTTATAAGGAACAGGACGTCTCCTAGTGCGGTGGTAGCGTTGCTGCTTGGCAAGCGGGAGACCTGGGTTCGATTCCCAGTACCGGTGTGGGGATTTTTCCCCCGCTGGGAGACCTGAACCGGGGTGCACTCAGCCTCGTGAGGTCCCTGGGGGCCAATTGTGGAGCTACTTGATGGAGAAGTAGAGGCTCCAGGTCGTGAAGACCGCATTAACTGGCCGGGGGGAATCGAAGCGTTGACCTGTCTCATCCCCTAATATTGCACCCCATCCATGATAGCTGTGAAGAACCGAGATGGGGGACGCAGCGGCCGGGCGGTAAACAAAGGCTCTTAGGAGCTGTACCACGGAATTACATATAAGAAATATTCTTATAACCATAAGACCATTTTGCTAATGTTTATCTCGATTAGCATAACGTAGATAAAAAATCTGATGTGTTCCATTCACATGACTTTTCTACTTCTATGTAACAAATTATTGTTAGTAAGCTTGTTCTTCTATTTATTTCCTGCTAATCGAGAAAACATTAGCAGAAATAGCCTTATTACTTACTTCCTTGTAAGTAGAACCGAAATATGGGAGTATCATAGGTTAAAGTGAAGTGAAAAGCTGGTTACTAGGTGACTGATGTTCTTTTGTTTGTATGTGTGGATACAAGTTGACAAATTCCTGTGTGAGAAAAGTACAAGTTTTTCAAAGCTGAAACCAAAAACAAGGAAAATGTAAAAAACGATCAACTCCTCGAAAAAAATGTACATAACATAAATTGTGTGTTTTAATGTGCTCTACATTTTTGTGTGGTTTAGCAATTATGCAAAATTCATCCAGAATAAAGTAGTCTTCAGAGGCTATTCCCAGAAAATTCAAGATAAACATATTATTTGTCAGGTAAATATCTTTAATATACGATATTTTAATCAAAATCGTTAGAGCCATTTTTGAGAAAATCAACATTTTCGAGAAAAAAAATCCATGTAAAGGGTAGTTGGGGATGGGGGATTTTCATGAAAATCTTTGTGTCGCATCCTTGGAAGATACCAAACTTAAATACCAAGATTGGTATTTTAGCGACTTTTCGTTTTTGAAAATGCCTTTTTTTGGATACAGGGGACACTAAAACATATATTTCCGGTGAAATCTCGGTTTCGAATTTTTGGGTGGAGTGCAATATCTTGTCTATACACTATGTACAGAATATGTATAGAGAAAGTAAAAATAAACTTTTGTAAGAAAAACAAATGTTAATAAGAATGAGGTTGTTTTAGAGGCATTTTAAAACATTTAAATTGTTAAAAGTTTCAACAATCCCCCACCATGTATACTAGCCCGTATAACATAAAATAGGCGGTTGTCACGAGGACGAAGAATAGAAGGCACCGTATGTACAACATATGCTGCGTCAAGAATTTGCAGTACACACTAACGGAATTTGGGGCAGACGGGCACGTGGCTTGGCCAAGTGCCCGGAGCACAGTTTCCCTCGGGAACATGGATTTATGGGATATCACCTGATTACATCGGAGAGAAGGTTTTTTAAATGTTCCTTCCTTCTTGTTCATTAGCTGCGTGGTCAGTTGAAAATACCAGATATTTTCCGTCCAACGTATTCATTAAATTGCAGCCCATTATTTCACTATCTTAATCACGACCACTCCTGAATACCGCTTAAAAATTCTGATATATTGCACTAACATGAATTTCTCCTCTGCACTCTTCTACATACTATTCTTATTCTTCTTATTCCTTTCTGTAATGTTTTACTTTCTCTACACGTACAATGTATGTAGTGTATAGAGAAGGTATTGTATTGCACCATAAATTAGATACCGAGATTTTACCTGAAGTAAACTTTTTGAGAACACTCGAGTCCAAAAAATAATTTTTAGAAAAACCTCTGTCTGTGTTGATGTATATGTATGTGGAAACATAGTTAAAAACTGTTAAACTCCAAACTTGGTAGTTAAGTTGATTATTTTCCAAGGGTAAGACACGAAAATAAAAAAATACCCCAAACTTCCCTTAACATGTTCAACTTTTTCTCAAAAACGGATCTAGCAATTTTGATAAAAATACAGTCTATTATAGATATTTGTATAGCTACTATAATGTATATCTTGAGCTTTTTAGGAATAGCCTCTAATGAGTTCTTCATTTTGGAAGAATTATGCTGAATTTTGAAAAACTGGTAAACCGTAAAAGACAACACCGTATTACACAAAAAGTATATATATATATATTATAAAAAACAAGATTCGATGTCGAAATTTCACCAGAAATATTTGTTTGGAGATTCCCCGGGCCCGATAAAACCAGTTTTAGAAAAAGGTCCATGAGTGTCTGTGGATAGCATAGCTCAAAAGCAAAAAGACCGTTAAATATCAAACTTGGTATTAATCTTCAGTATCTTCGAAGGTTGCGACACGAAGCTTTTCAAGAAACTGTTCCTATACATGGAAAAAAGATTTTTACATCACAAATAAAATGTAAATTTTGAATTTTCTGGGAATAGCCGTTGAAGGCCAGTTTTACTCTGGATGAATTTTGCATAACAGTTAAACCGTAACAGGTAGACAAAAACTTACTAAACAAAAAATGTAGATGTCGTTAAAACATATAGTTTATGTCAATTTTTTATGTAGAGCCGACTGTTTTCGAGGTATTTCTTGTTGCTAATTTCAATTTTAAACTACTTCACCTTTTCTCAAACGTGAAATCTTCTTCCGTTTCCTAACTCTTTTGTTTTACTTCTGAACAAACAAACAGAACCAAATTTCAATTGTTTCACATATCGACCACCTTTTAAAGGATTTGTCCTTATTTTCTACTTACAAGCAAGCAAGTAATAAGACTATTTCTACTAATGTTTATTTCTATTAGCACGATGTAGATAAAGGAACAATATTTTGTAAGATATTGTTTACAAAGAAGGTAGAGAAAATCATGTGAATGGAACACATCCTATTTTTAAGTAAGCAAGGGTAACCAAGTATTTTCAATTAGAAAGATTTAAGTGTGCCTGATGGTATAGACACTTGTTATGCCTTCCTGTGATAGGTTTGGTTCACAACTTGCACATGAATTAAATAAAATTGTTAATTAAAACAATCAGTTTTCCCTTCGACTGTTTTGATCGATCATGACTAGCTTTCTTAAATAATAAGATACTAAACTTAAATACCAAGTTTGGTATTTTACCGACTTTTCGTATTTGAGTTATTGTGTCTACAACACACGGACACACACATACATACACACACTCACACCAACCTTTTTCTGAAAATGCTTCTTTTGGATACAGGGAACCTAAAACATATATTTCCGGTGAAATCTCGGTATCACATTTTTGGGTGGTGTGCAATAGCTTCTCTATACACTACGTACATAGTACGTATAGAGAAAGTAATAAGCTTATGTAAGAATAGTTTGTAGAAAGGTGTTTGAAGATTATGTGAACGTAGTGTATGAGATTTTTGTCTAGATACTAGGGGATATTAATTAAGCAACTCTAGTGTGATATGTTTGTGCTAGATATTTTGTTAGATAGGCTCCAAATGCAAAGTTTCCCCAGGGGGGATGTCCGTGGTCATGAATAATCATTAGAGAAGGTTGGTATGCCTGATATTGAAAACTACAAATCGCACACTGTCAAGATTTGCCTAAGGTGTTATTATGAAGGGTGTGGCTACTTCTGATGCTAATTTACACCAAGTCCGCTTACGGTTGGCTGCACTGCATCGACCTCTTCCTTGATGTTTGGTAATCTTGCACATTAATACGTGAGACAATTGGAAAACTGTTCAAACATTGAAGATAGACCAAAGCAGACGTAACCAGAAGGGTCTTTTTACACAAGAGTTAAGAAGATATGTTTCTTCACTTCAAAAGATCTATAGCCAAATTAAGACAATGCATACAATGTAGTAATGTTTTTATTATAATGATAATGTTCCTCTATTTTATATATATTGAAAGATACACTGGGGTAAAGATATAAATGGGGTTTTATTTATTGACGCTCTTTAACTGCTAAGGTTCTCAGCGTCCCATTCTAAATTAGGTGTGAAAGACCGCTTAATTTTGCTCAGAGGCCTCTCAATCAGGCTCGAGGTTATTTTACGTGCCGTAAATCTAAGACACGGGACCAACGGCTTTACTTCCCTTCCGAAGGAAGTCATACTAAGAATTTTTACACCCGAAAAAATCCATTGTCCTCCGCCGGGTTTGAGCCCACGACCTTGGGTGTATGAAGTTAGCATGGTAACAATTACACCACGGAGGGCGACTACGCAGGAGTAAAGGTATATTAGAACCAGTTGAAAAATCCAATGCCACAGCCGGGATTTGAATACGGTTCTCCCGCTCTCCGTGCAGTTGCTTTGACTATTGAGCTAGTGTGACAATTTGCCGGTATGCCATTCAAACTTCCAACTGATTATATGTTTTACCCGGTTCAACCAATCGGATTGTCTCACTTCAGAGGGCTACCTTAATGGCGACTTCCCCTCTTGCCATCCGGGCAAGAACAACCGCAAGGAGAGCGGGAGACGTGACACGAAGATTTAAAAAAGAATCCCCCCTCCCCAAACTACACTTTACATGGAACTTTTTTCGAAAATTTTTATTTTCTCAAAAATTTCTAACGATTTTTATTAAAATATCGTATTTTAAAGAGACTTACCTGACAAATATAATGTATATCTTGAATTTTCTAAGCATAATCCCTAAAGACTACTTTATTCTCGATGAATTTTATAGAATTTTGCATAACTACGGAACTGTAAGAGACGGACAAAAACTTACCACAGAAAAAAATGTAGAGCATGTTAAAACCCACAATTTATGTTTTTTTTCGTGGAGTTAATCGTTTTTCAAACACTGCTTGTCTTTGGTTCCAGCTTTAAAAAACACAGTTTCTCATACAGGAATTTGTCAACTCCTGTCCATACAAACAAAGGAACTTCAGTCACATAGCAACCAGTTTTTGACTGTCACTTTAACCTATGGTACTCCCTTATTTCGTTTCTACTTACAAGGAGGTAAGTAATAAGACTATTTCTGCTATTTTTTTCTCAATTAACATGAAGTAATATAAGCATATGCTTTTTAACAATAATTTGTTGCAGAGATTTAGAGAAGGTCATGTTAATGGAAAACGTCAGATTTTTTAAATATTTATTTTATTTTAAAGCTTCAAATGTATGCTTCAAATGGTTCTTCATGTAAGTAAAATATGGCATTGAACTTTAAACTGCAATTTACTCAGTTGATCTTTTGCAGAACATTTCACTTTCCAAAACGCTCTACGAGGATGGTTTCTAAGTTATTAGTTTGAAACCTTCTTGAGAGCTTAAGGAATTGTGGATTAAAAATGTCTGTACACTAGCCAAAATATTAAATTCTTCTATTAAAAGTATTGAAAAAAATTGAATTATTTCAAAGCTAGCGAAGAAGTCTCTTAAAAAAAATAAAATTTGAGAAATTCGAGCCGTGCCCAAGAATAAGCAAACAAACTGATATGTTGTAATTAAAAATGTTATGTACTAATTGTGAACCAATTTTGGCTTAGGTAGGCATAAAAAGTGTTAGATTTATATAATACCATCAGGTACGGGTAAATTTGAACTTTGTTTAATATATTTATCTCGGAATATAGTCCAGCTTTATAATTTAAAATCCTTGGTTACCTTTGTTTATTAAAAATCTGATGTGTTGTGTTCACATGCCCTTCTCTACATGTTCTGCAAACAATATTCTTAGCTCATGCTAATCGAAATAAGTTTTAGTAGAAATCGTCTTATTACTTGCTTCCTTGTAAGTAGATGGGAAATAAGGACATATCTTAAAAACTGTTCGTCATGTTAAACAATTGCAATTCGGTTCTCTTTGTGTGGTCAAGAGTAAAACAAAATAAATATTAAACAAAAGATGACTTCACGTTTGAGAATGGTTTAAGCTGTTTGAAACTGAAACCAGTGAGAAGGAATACTTTATAAATGGTTAATTGTGCAACAAAATATATAACATAAATTGTGTATTTTTAAATTAGATGTTTTATTTGTTGTTTAATTAATAACGATTTGTCTTTTAAACAAATCATTCAGACTGCCTCCGTGGTCGAGTGGTCAGCGAACTGACTTTTCACCCGGGCGTCCCGGGTGCGATTCCCGGCTGGGACGGGGAATCTTTCTTTAGCCAGAACTATTCCCTATCCCCCACAGAGTCTGGAAGTTTGCATGTGAGTGTGAATGTGTGTGTGTTTGAGTAAAACAAAATTATTTAAACCAACGTAAAAAGTACCTATAGAAAACGAGTTGTTTCAAGTGAAAAAAAAAAAAAATTAGTCATTCAGCTGACTTCTCAGTCGATTGTAGTGGGGAATTTTTCTTTAGTCAGAATTATTCCCTATCCCCCACAGAGTCTGGAGGTATGTCTGTGGAAGTGATTTATTTCAAGTGCAAAGCCCCCGTTATGATCTTAGATGTTAAAGGGGGCTGTATAAATGGAACAATAAAAAAATACTCATTTAGAATGAAGAACGCGTCAGAGACTATTAATAGAAAATTCAAGATAAAATTTTTGTTTGTCATGAGCATATCTTAAAGATATGTTATTTTAATAAAAATCGTTTGAGAAAATAAAGGTTCCGGAAAATGTCCCTTGCAAAGAATAGTTGAGGTGGTGTGATTTTCTTGAACATTTTTGTGTTCTTGCTTAGAAGATATTGAACTTAATACCAAGTTTGATATTTAACGGATTTTTTGTTTTTGAGATATTTTACATACATACACACACCAAACTTACGCATAGAAATATTTCTAAAATGTTTTTCAGTATACCCAAATGATGTGTTTCCAGCGAAAGCTGGTATCGACTTATTGACTGGAATACAATACTTCTCTGCCTACTATATGCATACTACAGTGTAGAGAAATTAAACATGTTTTCTTGAAATTCGGGTGTCCTCAAAACATAAATTTCCGCTTAAATCGCGGTACCAAAACTTTAGTTGGAATAAAATACTCTCTCTACCTACTATTTAAGTTGTTCATACGTTCTAGAGAAAGTAAAGGGGTTATATGCCAATATTGCAGTTACAATTTAATGCTTAGTGTAATGCATGTCTAATACCAGTGAAACAGTTAATACTCTTACCTAAGCTCATTGTCTATATTGTGGTTACCTATTAAGGGGCTTAAAACCCACAAGAGAGGAATACGAGCATCCATATTATCGACTAAAAACATAAATGCCACGATTACTTCATAAAATAGTGATAAGGTGCTTGATTTGTAGATTAAATTACATATCAAAATTTATAAACATCTAATGTGTTTCATTTACATGCCTATTACTAAAAATCTGATATGTACCATTCACATGACTTTCTTTACATATCTGCAACAAATTATTGTTAAAAAGCTTACACTTCTATTTACTTCATGCTAATCAGAAAAAAATAGCAGAAATATTCTTATTACTTACTTTCTTGTAAGTAGAAGCGAAATAAGAGAGTACCATATGTTAAAGTGATAGTCAAAAGCTGGTTGCTAAGCACCTAAAGATCCTTTTTTTGTATGGACAGCAGTTGACAAATTCCTGTATGAGAAAGGTATAAGTTTTTCATAGCAGAAATCAAAAACAAGGAATGTCTAAGAAACGATGAGCTCCACGAAAAAAATGTATATAACATAAAATGTGTGTTTTAAAGTGCTCTACACTTTTTGTGTAGTAAGTTTTTGTCAATCTCTTACGGTTTAGCAGTTATGCAAAATTCCGTAAAATCCATCCAGAATAAACAACTCTTCAGAGGCTATTCCCAGAAAATTCTAGATATACATTTTGTTTTTATGTTTAATTACGATATTTTAATCAAAACCTTTATGGGCATTTTTGAGAAAATCGACATTTTCGAAAAAAGCTCCATGTAAAGTGTAGTTTGTGTGGAGGGATTTTTCTCAAATCTTCGTGTCGCATCCCTGGAAGCTACTAAACTTAAATAACAAGTTTGGTATTTTACAGACTTTTCGTTTTTGAGTTATCGTGTTCACAGACACACGGACACACTGACACAAGGACACAAGGACACAAGGACACAAGGACACACGGACACACACACAACTTTTTGTGAAAATGTTTTTTGGATATTGGGGACCCTAAAACATATAATTCTGGTGAAATCTCGGTATCGAATTTTTGGGTGTAGCGCAATACCTTCTCTATACACTATGTACTTAGTAAGTGTAGAGAAAATAAAAAGCTTATTTTTCTGTCTACTTCATACTAATCAAGATATACATTAGCAGAAATGCTTTCTTGTAAGTAGAAGGTAAATAATGAAACACATTCGGTTAAAACGATAGTCAAATATTTTAAAAGATGGTTGCTTTGTGGATGAAATCCATTTCTTTGCATTGCCAGGAGTTGAATTAATACCCTCTGTGAAAATTAAGTATTTTAAAACTGAGACCAGTAACAAGGAATATATAAAAACGATCAACTCCAAGAAAAAAATTATATAATATAAAATGTGTGTTTTAACAAGTTCTACATTTTCTATACAATAATTTTTTGTCTATTTCTTACGGTTTACTAGTTATACATAATTCAGCAAAATTGATCCAGAATAAAGAGATCTTCAGGGGTATTTCCAGAAAATTCAAGATATACATTTTATTTGTCGTGTAAATATCTTTAATATATGGTATTTTAATCAAAATCCTTAGAGAAATTTTTGAGATAAATATAGAATACACAGGTTAAAGCGATAGTGAAATATTTTAAAAGACGGCCGCCATTTGAAGCAACTGAAATTTGTTCTTTGAGCTTGCTAGGGGTTAACAAAAGAGAGTTAAAGATAATAACCGTTTGAGAAAAGTCTAAAGTACCTTATAATTGAAACCAATAATTATTTCGAAAACAACTCTACAAAAATTAATAAGTATGAATTGTGTGTTCTAAAGAGATCTACATGTTTGCCTTCCCTAGATGAACTATGTAAGTAGTGTACAGAGAAGGGATGGTATTACACCCCAAAATTTGATACAGAGATTTCACTGGAGATACACGTCTTGGATCCCCCTGAATAAAAAAAAAACAGAAGCGTTTTGGAAAAAGGACCGTATGCGCGCGCGCGTGCGTGTGTGTGTGGACACCATATCTCAAAAACGAAAAGACTTAAATACTAAACTTGGTATTTAAGTTTGGTATTTTCCAAGGATGCAACACAAAGATTTTCAAGAAAATCCACCCACCTCAAACTATACTTGGAAAAAAATTTGAAAATTTTGATTTTCTCAAAAATGTCTTTAACGATTTTGATTAAAATACCATATATTAAGCTATTTATATGTTAAATAAAATGTGTATTTTGAATTCTCTGCGAATAGTCTCTAAACACCTTTATTCTGAATACATTTTGCTTAATTTTGCGTAACTGGTAAACTGTAAGAGATAGACAAAAACGTACTACAGAAAAAATGTAGATTACATTAAAACGTACAATTTATGTCATATACGTTTTTTCGTGGAATTGACCATTTCTGAGATATTAATTGGTAC
The DNA here is from genome assembly GCA_030762935.1 of Hymenopus coronatus. Classification (NCBI taxonomy): domain Eukaryota; kingdom Metazoa; phylum Arthropoda; class Insecta; order Mantodea; family Hymenopodidae; genus Hymenopus; species Hymenopus coronatus. The sequence continues at coordinate 45,296,134 of CM060883.1, forward strand.
TTGTTTCGTATTTAAAATACTTAAACTGCACTCACATGGAAAATTATAAATTCGAGGCCGTGCAGGATGTAGTTAAACGCAGCATTGGATTTGTACTCAAAAAGCATTGAACTGTCAGTGTTCCTTATTTAGTTGAAATTGAGTAAGAAGCAAATTAATTGTAACCCGTTTCAACCCAATGGATTTCATCCACATGACTAATAGCCTTTAAAAGATTTGACTATCGTTTTAGCCCTGTGGATTTGCTTATTTCTTTCTCTATACGAACTATGTACATAGTGTATAGAGAAGGTATTGCACTCCACCCAAAAATTCGATACCGAGATTTCACCGGAAATATATGTTTTAGATCCCCTGTATCCAAAAAAAAGTATTTTCAGAAAAAGGTCAGCGTGTGTGTGTGTGTGTGTGTGTCCGTGTGTCTGTGATCACGATAACTCAAAAACGAAAAATTCGGTAAAATACTAAACTTGGTATTTAAGTTTAGTATCTCCCAGGGATGCGACACGAAGATTTTGAGAAAAATCACCCCACCTCCAACTAACCTTTACATAGAACTTTTTCGAAACTTTTGACTTTCTAAAAAATGGCTCTAACGATTATGATTAAAATATCATATATTAAAGATATTTACCTGACAAATAAAATGTATATCTTTAATTTTCTGGGAATAGCCTCTGAAGACTACTAAATTCTGGGCCAATTTTACGGAATTTTACATAACTGCTAAACCGTAAGAAATGGACAAAAACTTACCACACAACAAATGTAGAGCACCTTAAAACACACAATTTATGTTACATACATTTTTTCGTGGAGTTGATTGTTTTTGGGATATTCCTTGTTTTTGGTTTCAGCTATAAAAACTTATATTTTTCTCATACAGGACTTTGTGAACTCGTGTCCATGCAAACAAAGCAAGTTCAGCCACATAGCAACCAGCTTTTGACTATCACCTTAACCTATGGTACTCCCTTATTTCACTTACTTACAAGGAAGCAAGAAATAAGACTATTTCTGCTGATTTTTTCTCGATTAGCAGGAAGTAAATAGAAGCATAAGCTTCATATGAATGGAACGCATCAGATTTTTTAGTTATGCAGACCGAGACACACACTCACACTGACCTTGTTTTAAATATGCTATTCTGGAATTAGCGGGTGTCAAAATATATATCTATGTTGAAATCTCGGTATCGAAAATTTGGATGGAATACATTACTTTGTTCTGCCCGCCTGTGTGCCTCACATTCAAAAGGTCGTAAGTTACCTGGATAAGGTTATTTTGGGTTTTTCCTTATCCTTAGAAGACGAATGTCGAGTAACTTTAAACTCCATGGACCCCGAAATTATTTGAGCATCATTTCAGCGATGTCCGACACTACCGACTGGGTTACAGGACATTAAACTACAACACAAAAACAAAGAACACTTTCTTCTACGTTGTTCATATGCGCTAAGGAAAGTAAAAATGTTTTTGATATAGATAAAAGTTTCCAACCTCACTACTGAAATGAATTACTTCCAATTTATCGCGATGTTTGCATTTATTAGAAATATAGCAACATTTTTTAAAAATTAAATCCCTATGTACGTTACTTAGCAACGAGGTAGACCCAAGGGAGATCACGTGGTTAAATAAAATAAATATGCAGCTGGTAGTAATGTGATATCCCCGGAGGAAATTATTTACGACAAATGACATTTTAAAAAATTCAAGTTTTTCTCCGAGTGGTTATTGCGAAACTTTGGAATAGTTATTGGCAAAGGCAGTCACTGCTGCACTGTTGCCAACATTATAGCAATAACGACATCTTCATTAAGGTCAATTGCCGAGACATACTACACTTTTTGGACGGTTTTCATAATGTATTGGCCAGCGGTAACGTTATTGGTCGTAAGTTGGTGGTTAATGTGACGCTCTGCATGTGATGACGTCAATGTTCGCCTCCTTTAATGTTCTCAAACACTTGGTGTTGCATATATGGGCTTTAAAATACCGAGTCATACTTATCGTTTCTCTATACTTCACCTATAGTAAACAGATAAAAGTACAGTACTGGATAAAAAGTTCTATGTTTCAAAGAAAATACCCATTTTGATGAACTCTGGATCGAATTTATTTTTTAAAACTTCAGATGTGTTCCATTCAGAAGCCTTTCTGTACATCTCTGCAACAAATTAATTTTAGAAATGTTATACCCCCATTAACTTCATGCTAATCGAAAAGAAATAGCAGCAATAGTCTTATTACTTGCTTCCTTGCAAGTAGAAGCGAAATAAGGGAGTACCACAGATTAAAGTGATAGTCAAAAACTTATTGCTATGTGACTGAAGCTCCTTTGTTCGTATGGACAGGAGATGACAATTCCCTGTATGAGAAAAGCATAATTTTTAAAGCTGAAACCAACGTTGACTTCCACGAAAAAATGTATATAACATAAATTGTGTGTTTTAAGGTGCACTACAATTTTGTGTTGTAAGTTTTTGTCCACCTCTTAAGGTTTACCAGTAATGCAAAATTCCGTAAAATTCATCCAGAGTAAAGCACTCTTCAAAGGCTATTTCTAGAAAATTAAAGATATACGTTTTATCTGTCAGGAAAATACATTTAATATACGATATTTTAATGTTATGCAAAATTCCGTAAACTTCATCCAGAGTAAAGTAGTCTTCAGAGGCTATTCCCAGAAAATTCAAAATATGCATTTTATCTGCCAGGAAAATACCTTTAATATATGATATTTTAATAAAAATCGTTAGAGCCATGTTTGAGAAACTCAAAATTTTCGAAATTTTTCCATGTAAATGGTAGTTTGGGTTGGGGGGATGTTCTTGAAAATCTTTGTGTCCCATCCTTGGAAGATAGCAAACTTAAATACCAAGTTTTGTATTTAACCGTCTTTTCGTTTTTGAGCTCTGCTGTCCACAGACAGACACACGTACAAACGGACCTGTTTCTGAAAACGTTTTTTATCATTCAGGGGATCCTAAAACATGTATTTCCGGTGAAATTTCTACATCGAATTTTTGGGTGGAATACAATACTGCTCTATCCCTATGTACATTGTACACACGGGGCTAGAGAAAGTAAAGAGCTGATGTGTTAAATTTACATGAGCTGCTCTAGATCTATAACAAATAATAGTTTAAAAAGCTTATTCTCCCATCTGCTTCATGCTAATCGAGATATGCAATGGTAGAAATGCTTTCTTATATTAGAAAGGAAATAACTAGGCTGAAACGTATGTCAAATCTTCTAAAAGCTGGTTGCCATATGGATGAAATCCAATTATATGCATTGCTAGGAGTTGACAAATTCCCGTATTTGAAAAGTTCAAGTATTTTAAATCTGAAGCATATAACAAGGAATATTTAAAAAACGGTCAACTTCAAGAAAAAAACCTATATGATAATTGTGTGTTTTAACGAGATCCACATATTTTGTGCAGTACATTTTTGTCTATCTCTTAAAGTTTAATAATTATGCAAAAGCCAGCAATATTCATCCAGAATAAAAAGGTCTTTAGAGGCTATTCCCAGAAAATTCAAGATATGCATTTATATGCCATATAAATATTTTTAATATAAGATATTTTAATCAAAATCATTAAAACCATGTTCGAGAGTATCAAATTTACGAAAAAGGTTCCATGTGAAGGGTAGTTGGGGGTGTGGGGTGATTTTCTTCAAAATCTTCGTGTCACATCCTTGAAAGATACCAAATTGAAATAAATATGCAACAATATATTACTATATACTGTTTATTATATTTTATTAGTTTAATTAATGATTTACACAGCTTTAATAAAAATATATTTGCTTCAGTTGCTAAGACTAAGCAGATAACACAACACAAAAAATTAGGGTGAGAAGTTGCCATTGTATACGCAAAGGTTAATTTTCTTTGTTAATACTACAACATAAAGGCTTTGTAAGAGGAATATGTTTAGCGCATTAGAGACAAAAGGAACACGGTATTTTTAGAGAAATGTCTCTTCCCTAAAAGTTAGGAGCTCAGGACTTTTCCATTATTAAGTACAGTCACCCGAGTCTAATACAAAGAACTTCCAAAATTAATTACGTGACAACGTTATTTTCGCGCTTATTTTCAACCAATCAGCAATGAACTTCAAGGCTGGATATTTTAGGTATATAAGCGATGCGCTTACAAGAATTAGGCTACTTCTTTTTCTTCGTATTGGGCTGTTTGTTGCACTTGTGATACTGTACACGGTAGGCTTTAGGTTGTATGTACGTGAATGCGGCATTGTTAGTGCTCGAAGATGTGATATTATTACGTGAACATTGCAGTTATCGCTTAAGTTGATATCTTGTGTAATAGGGAAGTACGCAGTAATTGCCGATGACCTTCGAAACAAGAACTTAGTAAGCAGAAGAAAATAGTTATTAATATCTCTGCGTCTTCAAGAATTACTATGTCGGGAGTCGCTAGTAGGATAAGTACCTCAACGAGTAACAAAGGTGAATAAAAGCATTAATTCAGTGGAATCTAAAGTGAAATACTTCTATTTTTGAGTCTACCCCGTATCACATACCCCAGTCATTCTTTCTCACCCTCAGCGAGAGTCACTCTTGTGTTGTACGTGGATGAGCAGAGCCGGCGCATCAAAGTACATTCAAGAGGTATGTACATGCCTGTTTATAAAGTATTTCACTGGCGCTAATTCAGACCGACTCGAAGGACACCAACAAAAAGAAATGGAAATGGCGTGTTATTTATGGACGCTCTTTAACTGCTGTGGTTCTCAGCGTCCCATTCTAAATTGGCCGTGAAAGACCGCCTAATTTTGCCCAGAGGCCTCTCTTATCAGGCTTGAGGTTCTTTTAAGGAGTTTTACACTCGAATTCAGGGGGACCCAAAACATGTACTTCCGGTGAAATCTCGGATTGTACATAGTACTTGTAGAGAAAGTAATATATTACAGCTTTCAAAACTGTTGTATATAATTATACAACAAGGATGTCTTCAATGGTGAGGATTTTTCCTGCCCAAATTCAAACAAACTGTGAAGAGCATGAGATGAGTCAGTTGCCTGCACTCTACAGATTATAACTATAACTCCATGGCACGACGGCTCACGGGGAACCTTGGCCTACCGCCCGGCCGCTGCGTCCCCCATCTCGGTCCACTACAGACGTCATGGATGGGGTGCAGTATTGGAGGGTGAGACGTGGTCAGCGCCTCGAGCCCCTCCCGGCCGGTTAATGCGGTCCTCACGACCTGGAGCCGCTACTTCTCCATCAAGTAGCTCCTCAATTGGCCCCCCAGGGACCTCACGAGGCTGAGTGCACCCCGGTCCAGGTCTCCCAGCGGGGGAAAAATCCCCACGCCGGTACTGGAAATCGAACCCAGGTCTCCCGCTTGGTAGGCAGCTGCGCTACCACCGCGCTAAGGAGACGACCACTCTACAGATTACTCCCTCAAAATCAAATCAGAAGCCAGGGTCTTCCGGTGCGATAACTTGCTTCACACCGAACTAGAAGCGAGGACTTCCAAGCCTTTCCCCATGGGACAATCATCCTCCATCAGAGCTACAGCTAACTGCAGAGAAGAGTAATTGGAGAGGAAAACAGTCTCAAATACTAAAATTTTGGAAAGGAACAGGCATCCAAAAAGCAGGATTACAAATAACGGAACAGCCTAAGGAAGAAGTGCCCAAAGGCAAAGCTGATATCTCATGTCTACGTTGCGACCACGCATGTCTAAACCTATCCTCCAGAAGCTGACTGGTTAAATGTGATCTGTGCAATAATTTACTGGTGGCATGAACACTGTTTATTTCATTGATTGTTTGTTTGAGATGACTGTAACTGAAAATCTAATGTGATGCATTCACATGACTTTCTCTACACTTTTGCAACTATTTATTGTTAAAAGTATTATATTTCTATTTACTTCATGCAAATCGAGCAAAAATTAACAGAAATGTTCTTATCACTTGTTTCCTTGTAAGTATAAGAAAAATAAGGGAGTAGCATAGTGATACTCAAAAACTGGCTGCTATGTACCTGAAGTTCCTTTGTTTGTATAGACAAGAGTTGACAAATTTCTGTATCAGAAATGTATAAGTTTTATAAAGCTGAAACCAAAAACAAGGGATATCACAGAAACGATCAACTCCACGAAAATAACGTATATAACATAAATTGTGTATTTTAAGGTGCTGTACATTTTTGAATGGTAAGTTTTTGTCCCTCTTTTACGGTTTAACAGTTATGCAAAATTCCGTAAAATTCATCCAGAATAAAGTACGTACTCTTCAGAGGATATTTCCAGAAAATTCAAGATATACATTTTATTTGTTACGTAAATATCTCTAATATACGATATTTTAATCAAAATCGTTATAGCCATTTATAACAAAATCAACATTTTCGAAAAAAGTTCTATGTAAAGGGTAGTTTGGTGTGGGTTAATTTTTCTCAAAATCTTCGTGTCGCTTCCCTGGAAGATACTAAACTTAAATACCAAGTTTGGTATTTTACGGACCTTTCCTTTTTGAGTTGTGTTCACAGACACATGGACACACACACGAACTTTTTTCTGAAAATGCTTTTTTTTGGTTATAGGGGACTCTAAAACATATTTCCAGTGGAATCTCAGTATAGAATTTTGGGTGGAGTGCAATACCTTCTCTATACACTATGTACATAGTACGTGTAGAGAAAGTAGCAAGCAATAAGGCAATTCTTCTAATGCTTATCATGATGTAAATAAAACAATATTCTTTTGAAAGAAAAGTTTGTTTCGGAACAGCTAGAAAAAGTCATGTGACTGGAACGCATTTTTTTAAATAGACACGCGAAGTTCGTTTTGGAGTTATTCCGTTCACATACTCATGGCCGAGTGGCTAGACCACTCGCATTTCACCTTACGGCCAGGTTCATCCCAAGCGACCGCATGTGAGATTTGTGGTGTACAAAGCTGTGCAGGGGTGTATTTTCTCCGGGTTCCCCAGTTTCCCCCGCCATCGCATTCCACCGGTGATCCATGTATCACATATATCATCGCCTGCGGTGCCATGATAGAAAAGCGGGCGTTAAACATTATCAATCAGTCACACAAATACACTCGCATACATGTACCTTTTTATATAAGAACCTTTATGCAGGGACTTCAAGAAGTATGTTGCCAGTGAAATGTCGATATTGAATTTTTTTAATTTATTCATAGTCGCTTTAATTGCAAGGTTATATCACGACTTGTCTTTAGGGCAACAAAGTAGAAAACATTCACGGTGCAAATTTAAAAACATATACAAAAAATTAATAAAACAAATGAGAAACTCAATACAATACTATACAAGTATATTTTATGATTTGTTGTGAACAATGGTGTGTATTAACATTTAAATAGAACCGTATTTTGCATTTAGTTTAACATTTTGTGAGGAGTTAAAATACATTATTTTAAAGGAAATTATAGATAAAACAGCAATGAACGTCTACACGAGAATAGAACCCAGTACCTATTGCCTACTAATCAAATCACCCTGCATTTAATGTCTTGCAGTTTCAAAGTCGCCGCATGACGTCATCCCCAATTTTAATTACAGTGGAAAGATGGCAACTGTTTACAACGTTACTACTCGACAATATCTTGGTGCGAGGGCCCCCTCGTCTCCAGTTTAAATTAACTTGTGAACGAAATCCCAGGGCGGCCATGTGCATAATGCTGTCGCCGTGAGGGGCATAGTTCATCACATGAGTACGTGAGCACGCTTTGTTCAGCACGGGAAAGAAATACAAAGTTGGTTGCCATGGCAACGGGCGAGTTTCGATACCGGGTAGCTGTGTAAATAATACACACATTCTCATCTTCATTTGTTTGTGGCTTGGTTAGCGCTTCGGCCAGGGAGACCACTCAAATGTTTCCAAGTCAGGGAACTGACAATAAGTTCCAATCGTCAGATATTTGTAGCTTTATTACCATGGTAACGGGTCGAGATGGCTCAGGCGGTAGCGTTTATGGCCCTATTTGGGAAACCCTGGGTTCAAATCCCATGGATCGACCAATCTTGCTCAGGATTTTTCTTTCTTTCCCTTAAACATTGAGATACATACAGGATTGCATTATTTAATACGTCTCAAAGTCTCACCTTCAGTCGAAAATAATAGCAAAACTGAAAATAATTGTCATTGCAACTGCGCCGCCATCTATGGCTCGCTTAACTCATGGACTTAAAGCGGAGCAACACTAGTGCAAACTTAGATTTAAAAAAAAAAGTTTCAAACAGGGTGAGATTTTCCAATGCTTCGGTGCAGGGTACAAAATACGACTTGGCTAGGTTGACGATAGTGCAAACTCCAACTCCCCGATCTGTAGCAATAGCGTTGCCTCGCTACTTCCATACGCTTTTCGCACTAGCTTCACCTGGCTTTCTCTTCCTCACCCTCACACCATTATTGAGTATGATGTAAGGAGATTATACCTTAAAAGGCTAGTTATACTTTGCCATCTGACTACAGATTGTAGAATAGCTAGACTGGACGGTCCTTTAACAACATCTGTTGGACGTGAAGGCTTAGGGGATGAAACCTTAAAAAGGTTAATGTCCACCATAAGCTATCAACGAGTGTCCTACTAAACAGTTCCATTGCGATATGACCTAGTTATCAAAGTAAGGTAAAATAAAACTTATTTTAAAAAAATCTGATGTGTTACATTCACATGACTTTCTCTATCTCTGCAATAAATTGTCACAATGCTTAGGCTTCTATTAACTTCTTGCTAATCGAGAAAAAATTAGCAGAAATACTCTTATTACTTGCTTCCTTGTAAGTAGAAGCGAAATAAGGGAGTACCATAGGTTAAAGTGACAGTCAAAAGCTGGTTGCTATGCGACTCAAGTTCCTTTGTTTGTTTGGACACGAGTTCATAAAGTCCTGTATGAGAAAAGTATGTTTTTTATAGCTGCAACCAAAAACAAGGAATATCTCAAAAACAATCAACTCCACGAAAAAAATGTATATAACATAAATTGTGTATTTTAAAGTGTTCTACATTTATTGTTGTGTGGTAAGTTTTTGTCCATCTCTTACGGTTTAGCAGTTATGCAAAATTCCGTAAAATTGGCCTAGAATAAAGTGGTCTTCAGAGGCTACTCCCAGAAAATTCAGAATATACATTTTATTTGTCAGGTAAATATCTTTAATATACGATATTTTAATCAAAATCGTTAAAAGCCATTTTTTAGAAAATCAAAAGTGTCAAAAAAGTTCCATGTAAAGGGTAGTTTGGGGTGGGGGAATTTTCTCAAAATCTTCGTGTCGCATCCCTGGAAGATACTAAACTTAAATACCAAGTTTGGTATTTTACAGACTTTTCGTTTTTGAGTTATCATGTTCACAGACACACGGACACTCGGACACACACACGGACATTTTCATAAAATAGTTTTTTTGGATACATGGGACCCTAAAACATATATTTCCGGTGAAATCTCGGTATCTAATTTTTTGGTGGAGTGCAACACCTTCTCTATACACTATGTACATAGTGCGTATAGAGAAAGTAAAAAAAGTTTCAAATAAGACGAGATTTTCTGATGCTTCGATGCCGGGAAACTATGTAAGTAATATACACACATTCCGGTATTTGTAGTTTGGTTAGTATGGAAACGGTTTGGGTAGGGAGATATTTTCAAATGCTTCGAAGTTGGGTAGCTGCCAATTTCCATTCGTCAGGTATTTGTAGCTTTGTTACCATAGTAACGATTCAGGAACGCTAGCTGGCTCAGGCGGTAACACATATGGCTCACATTGGGAGTTCTTGGGTTCTAAACTCAAGGATCGACCAATCTGACTAGGTTTGTTCGTGGTTTCTGTTAGCCATTACGGTAAATACCATATTGATTTAATACCAAGATCGAAAGTTTCACCTTCAGGCTAAAACTACATCAAAACTTAAAAATAGTGGTAATTGCAATTGCGGTTACATCTAGTCACAGAATGGATAATTCACTTGCCCCAAGTGCTTGTCGAGGAGCAAAGTTGCAAGTCAATATGGTGTGAGTTTTATTTATGGACGCTCTTTAACTTCTATGGTTCTCAGAGTCCCGTTCTATACTGGACGTGAAAGACCACTTAATTTTGCTCAGAGGCCTATTATCGGCTTGAGGTTGTTTTACGTGCCGTAAATCTATGGTATGAGACCAGTGGCTTTACTTTCCTTTCCTTGCGAAGGATTTTACGTCCGAAAATATCCGTCGTCCTCCGTAGGGTTTGAACCTGCAACTTTGGGTACATGAAGTTAGGATGATAATTATTACACCACGGAGGGTCACGTAAATATGGTGTGAAGAGATGATACCTTAGACTAGCTGTACTCCGCCATCTGACTACAGATTGTAGAATATCTAGACTGGACGGCCCTTTAACAACATGTGCTTGGCGCGAAGAGTAGATGTTATGGTACGGAGATGAGACTTTAGTGTTTAACGCCCGCTTTAACTACTTTTAGCACCGCAGGCGGTGACACTGATACATGAATGATGATGGAGCACCGGTGGAATGCGATGGCGGGGCAAACCGGAGAAAACCTGCCCCAGCGCCGCTTTGTCCACCACAAATCTCACATGCGGTCGCTTGGGATCGAACCCCGCCCGTCTAGGTGAGAGGCACGTGGTCTAACCACTCGGCCACGCGCGGCCCGATGAGACCTTAGGCCGTCAATGAGGTATCTCACTAAACAACTCCTACGCGATATGATCTAGTTATTAAAGTAACATAATGGGTGAGATTCTCAAATGCTTTAATGCCAGGAAACTGCATAAGTAACACATACCATTCCGATCGTCAGATGTTTGTAACTTTGTTACTACAACACGGTTCAGATAGGGCAAGTTTCTCTGATGAAGGGCCTGTTAGGGATAATGCACCGGTTTATTCCATTACCGGTGTAGATCAAAATACGAATTGTCTAGGTTGACGACAGTGCAAACTCCAACTCCCCGATTTGTAGCAATAGCCTCACTACTTCCATACGAGTTTCACACTAGTTCCACCTGGTTTCCTCTTCCTCACTCCAGTCGTTCTTCCGCACTACGAACTGTCTTGAGCTCAGCCGAGGGGAACCGATGCAAGGTGCACAGAATATTTAATTCTTGGTTTGCACGGGTGCGATTTTAGACGTTTCAGAGGTCCTTTCTAATGTTTCGATAAGGCGTTGTAGTATGGGTGATATATACATCTGGACACTTCTTTTGCTAAATTAACCTTTAAAATTTAATATTACATTCAACTCTCATTCAGGATGATTATTATTGATAAATTAAACTAAGAAATGTTACCATAAAACAGTATTGAACCTCTTACTATAAACTGGAGTTAATATGACCTTTAATTTGTTACTTTGACCCAACCATATATATATAAAATGTAATATTGTATCCAATTTAAAAATTTTAATTATTGCTTTCATATTACATAGAGGAACTCAACATTTTAAGAACTTATAAATTTTGGGATTATGACAGTTCAATACCAACATCATAGTCTTAAAAATACCATATTTTCCCAATTTTGCTTTCTCTATTATGTGGTAGAAAATTATATTTCATATTAGATACAATATAAAATAAAAGGTATTATCTCCAAATATACTTTTCATTTCATTGTACATTCAATATGTAATTTGATACATTAATCCTCTTATAGAGAAAACTTGGCAAATATTTATATGAAAATAAAGTGCAGAAAATCACTTTCCATTCTTCGCGAGACAAATACATTTAACCCTTGAAGATATAACTCTTAAAATAATGTACGAACCAAAAATCAGCTGTACACGTCTGAATATACGAGTTTAGCTTCACATAAAATGTTAAGGTAATAGGGACACAGATGCTGGAAATATGAGCAGCAGGTTTTAATTGAAAATTACAAACAACTTCTTTCGTTACATTATCAGCTTACTATCAGAGATGTTATAGCAATTGCTTATGGTACATTCAGAACAGTAATTACCCATTGATAGTAAACCAAATATTGTAACTCAAAGAAAACGTAGAGTAAGTTTCTGTATAGAAATAACTTTCTGCCCAGTGGAACAATGCAAATCACATAACCTGCTGAGGTAAAATTATAAACAATTCAAATCTAACATAGCAAAAATTATTTTGATAAATATAACAAGGAAACCGTTTTATTTTCTATGTTCATTACAATAAAATAACTTATCTTTCAACTAATACCTTCCTCAGGGGAACATAAACCACAAACACTACACCAACTTCTGACTGATTTTCAGCATAATGATTTCCGTTACAAACGGAACAAATAAAAGAGAGTTTGGAATTTGCTGCGCTTCTTGTGTTTTTCATTTTTCTACTAAACCTCCCAAACTACCTCTCGAGTTAACTTTGGTCTTTGGCGAATCCACACTTTCTTCACTTGTCAATTCTCTTGCAAAGTTCTTCTTTCTCTCGAGATTGCTGATAGTGGTTTGTCAGTTTTGGAATTGAACTCAATTTCTTAAAAATCTGATGCGTTACACTCACATGACTTTCTCTGTCTCTGAAACAAATTATTGTTAAAAATCTTATGCTTCCATTTTACTTTATGTTAATTGAGAACAAAATTAGCAGAAATAATCTTATTACTTGCTTCCTTGTAAGTAGAAGGGAAGAAAAGGAGTACCATCGGTTAAAGTGATAGTCAAAATCTGGTTGTTATGTGACTGAAGTTCCTTTGTTTGTATGGACAGGAGTTGACAAATTCCTGTATGAGAAAAGTATGTTTTTAAAGGTGAAATAAAAAATCAGCAATAACTCAAAAACGATCAACTCTACGAGAAAATTCTGTATAACAAATTGTGTGTTTAACGTGCTCAACATATTTTGTGTGATAAGGTTTTTGTCAATCTCTTACGGTTTAGCAGTTATGCAAAATTTCGTAAAAGTCATTCAGAATGAAGTAGTCTTCAGAGGCTAATCCCAGAAAATTCAACATATACATTTTGTGTGTCAGGTAAATATCTTTAATATAGAATATTTTAATCAAAATCATATACGCATACATATATGCTTGATACCTTCATATACTCATACATATATACATAAAACATACCTTCATATATGCATACACATATACATAAATTCATACTTTCATATATTCATACACATATACATAAATATATACCTTCATATACGCATACACATATGCATAAATATATACCTTCACATACGCATACACATAATAATACATAAGTACATACTTTCATATATGCATACATTTATACATAAATACATGCATGTATTCGTAGCATACATTTATAAATACATACATATATTCATACATATATACATACGTAATTACATTCATATACACATACATATAAACATACATACAAATATACAGGCACATTACAGGATTCAGGGAGGCGTGAAAACCGTATTTGTATTTAAAACTGGATACGGAGTTTGTGTGGAATACAGCACTGTCTCTACTGTGTGGTTTAAAATGTGGAATGAAAGGTTTTAAGGTTGGCATTTTCAAGCAGAAAGTTAAAAGTCTCAACTCGACCGAAACGAGGTTTAGGGAAGTGCTGAATTCTTATGGCTATGCCATTGAGTGGAACGATCTTTCGTCTACGGTGTGGTGCGGTTTGCATAACGCTCTAGGCGCAGGTGTATCCCACATAATGAAGTCACCAAAATGCGGCGCACGGTGCAGTATTACCAACCCCAGCAGAAAAGAACTACGATCCAAATCAATCGCCCAGCAAACTATTTTGAGGGGGAGTGGGTTCTTCCTGAACTTCGCAAATCCGCCGCCGCAGTGAAAAAGATGCCGCAACCCGCACAGACAAAAACTTCCTTCTCTCACTGGATTATCCGGACAGTCTTTCAAATTTTGTTTATTTTATTCTCTTTGTAGGGGAAAAGTGTACACTAAACACCCTCAATCCCTTTGACTAGCCTGTCTAAAGGAAACGTACATTTTCACTGTCAGCCTTTTTTATTTTAAAGTTTTTAGGTCAACTGCAAGAGACTTTATTCTAGTATAAGAAAAATCTGATGTGTTTCGTTCACATGACTTTCTCTACATCTCTGCAAAAATTATTGTTAAAAAGCTTATGCTTCTATTTACTTAATGCTAATCGAGAATGAGTTAGCAGAAATAGTCTTATTACTTGCTTCCTTGTAAGTAGAAGCGAAATAAGGGAGCACCATAGGTTATATCTGGTGAAATCTCGGTATCTCTATACACTATGTACATAGCACGTGTAGAGAAAGTAATAAGCTGTTAAAAAGATGTAGAGGAAGTCATGTGAATGGAACACATCAGATTTTTGCCTCGGGATTGTAATTTTATTTGCACGTGAGGGCGTGATTGCCAAATGTCAGGAAATGAGGAATATTTGTGTTTAGTCTTTGAGCAGTATCGGTATATCTTACGGGCAGTTGTTACCATGGTTACAGAACGCCCGGTAAGGTCCGCGTGTCACAATGAAGTTAGTTTTAATTATACGACCCTCACATGCGTAACAACTTTAAACTAGCGCGTCAAGCGAGGGATGGGGGCGCATTTTATCGCATTTGGTGTATCACCCCAACCTTTCGCATCCTCCCAGCTTACAAAAAATTGCTGTTTCTATTTACTCTAGAGCATCCAAACATCCAACACGAAATTTTCACAAAATATAATTTAGTTTTTCTAAAAGTAAATAAACACAATAATTAAAAAAAAAAAAGTCTTATGTATTCCATTCACATGAATTCCATCCCATTCTCTACTTCGCTGCAACAAATTATTACTAATAAGCATATTCGTCTATATACTTTATGATATCTTGATAAACATAAGCAGAAACTGTTTTAATTACTTGCTTCCTTGTAAGGAGAAGCAAAATAAAGGAACATACTAGGCCAAAATAATGTCAAATATCTTAAAACTGGTTGCCATGAGGTTAAAATCCGGTTTGAGGTTCTATGCAGGGCCAGGAGTTAACTTTCCGTGTGAGAAAAGTTTAAGTATTTTAAATCTGAAAATAACAAGCAATATCTAAAAATAATCAAATTCCACGAAGAAAACGTGTATCATAAACTGTGTGTTTTAACGTGATCTACAATTTTTTAGAGTTAAGTTTCTGTCCATTTCTTACGGTTTACCAGTTGCGCAAAATTCAGCAAAATTCATTCAGAATAAAGAGGTCTTTAGAGGCTGTTCCCAGAAAATTCAATACATACATTTTATTTACCATATAAATATACTTCATATATGGTAGTTTAATCAAAATCGGTATAGTCATTTTTGCGATGATTTTTACCATGTAAAGGGAGTTTTGGGTAGGGGGGGATTTTTCTCAAAATCTCCGATTCGCATCCCTAGAAGATACTAAACTTAAATACCAAGTTTGATATTGTACCGACATTTCGTTTTGAAGATATCGTGTTCACAGACACACAAGAACTTTTCCTGAAAACGTTTTTTGTTTTTGTATACAGGGGACACTAAAAGGTGTACTTCCGGTGAAATCTAAGTATCGATTTTTGGGAGGAATGCAATACCTTCTGTATGCATTATATACATAGTGCGTGTAGAGACAGTAAAATTTGATGTGGTACTTTCATATGATCTCCACTATTTTTTAGCAAATTTATCATAAAAAATCTGGCATGTTCCACTCGCATGACTTTCTCTACATTGTTGTAACAAATAATTATTAAAAATCTTGTTCTTCTATCAGCGTCATTCGAGATAAACATCAGGAGAAATGGCTTTATTACCTGCTTCCTTGTACGTAGAAGGGAAATAAGGGCATACACTAGGCTAAAGGATACTCCAATGCTTTAAAACGGTGGTTGCTGTGCGGTTAAAATCTGCTTCTTTGCATGGTCAGGAGTTACCAAGTTTCCGTATGAGAAATGTTTAAGATTTTAAAACTAAATGGAATATCTCGAAAACGGCCAGCTTCATAAAAGGGTTATGTATGGTGTAAATTGTGTATTTTACCGAGATATTTATTTTTGACCAGTAAAATTTTATCTATTTTTTACGGTTTACAAGCTATACAAAAGGCATCCGGAATGAAATGCTCTTCAGAGGCTGTTCCCAGGAACATTTGCAGATTTGGAACAGGAGATGCCCATATTTTTTCCTCTGTTGCAGAGTATGGAGGTAGTCCTTCGATCACCAAGTCCACCAAAGTTGATCTATTGAAGGTGTTGCCATCTTGATAGCGTTGAGATCAGTTTACAATGGGATCAGGAAACAAAACATTAGAGGTGCTACTAAAAGGAAGCATTCATATGTCATTTGGATCATCGCTATTATCGGTGAGAAATTTCCTTGTGATTGACATTCTGCTGACACGTGACCATCTCGGTACGCTGTTGCCCTATTTACTCGCTGTCCGTCTGCAGCGACACGTGTTCCACTGCTTCCTCTCCATGCATACCTCTCGTATGTTGAACTATTTTTCCACATTTCTCACTAGTTACCTCATCTATTCCTTTCCACATTGGGTCCCGTACTTCACTAAACGCAATTTTTACTTTCTCTAGCCCCATATGTACAATGTACATAGGGATAGAAAAGTATTGTATTCCACCCCAAAATTCGATACCGAGATTTCACCGGACATACACGTTTTAGGACCCCCTGTATCAAAAAAAAAAAGCATTTCCAGAAAAAGGTCCGTGTGTACGTGTGTCCGTGTGTTTGTGAACACGATAACTCAAAAACGAAAACTAGCTAAAATACCAAACTTGGTATTTAAGTTTAGTATCTTCCAGGGATGCAACACGAAGATTATGAGAAAAATCCCTTCAGTCCAAACTACCCTTTACATGACACTAACATGGCTCTAACGATTTTGATTAAAATATCATATATTAAAGATATTTACCTAACAAATAAAATGTTTATCTTGAATTTTCTGAGAATAGCTTCTGAAGACCTGTTTATTCTGGATGAATTTTGCTTAATTTGGCATAGCTAGTAAACCGTAAGAGATAGAAAAAAACGTACTATACAAAAAATTTAGGTCTTGTTAAAATACACAAGTTATGTCATATACATGTTTCTCGTGGAGCTTGCTATTTTCGTGGTATTCATTGTTATTAGTTTCAGTTGTGAAGTACTTATACTTTTCTCAAACGGGAGTGTCCGTTTTTCTTTTGTTCTACTCCTGGCGAAGAAAAGAAGCGATTTGTGATGACATTTTGACTATTGGTTTAGCCTGGTGTATTCACTTATTTTCTTCCTACTTCTACGGAACTAAATAATAAGAACATTATGCTAATGAGTACCACGATTAGCAAGGTGCAGAAAGAAGAAGAATCTTATGTATGAAGTTTGTAGAACAGATAGAGAAAGTCATGTGAGTGTAACACATCAGACTTTTTTTTTTATTATTTCGGTTAAAGTTACCTGAACTTACTTATCACGGATGTAACACATTTTCAAAACACAGTGTCACTTATGGTATTTCTAGGATGAGAAGTACAGCAATGGCCGTGATATAAACTGTAAATCCTTACGGAATCGCTGTCTATAGCATTACCGAACTTTTCACAGAATTAAAAAAAAATCAGATTGCAAGCAATTGATCAGCCATGCATGAGAACGTGCGCGTAAATTTCCACTGAACAACGTAGGTGTTGCAACGCCGATGACGTCAGGTCTCTGGCGGTTATGTATTCTTACACTATGATTGGTCAGGAGCCTGACGAGCCCCTGCCAGCAGACAAGCGTCAATCACAAGGAAATTTCTCACCGATAATAAGTCTCTCCACAACCGTGATTTGAAGCATCCTTCAATCTGCTTCAAAATAATGACAAGCTCTTCATAGAACATTATAGACTGGTTCAGCACTCTACCAGATGGTGCTTCATTGCCGTAACACCTTGAAGGTTTTCGCATTGGATCACTGTTGAGATTAAGATTGGAATCAGGAGACCAAATCACTGGAGCTGCTACGAGGAAATGGTCAGATATCAGGACAGAAGAGTCATTAGAATCATTAGGATTTGGGGCATGTTCCACCTGCGCCGAAAGAGCGACAAGATCTTCATAGGTCAATGCTTCTTTGCCTTAACACCTGACTACAGGAGTTCACCGAAATGTGGGCAGCGAAGGAATAAAATTCCCCTCGAAGCTTGCTACAGCAGTACTGCATTGAATGTCATGTTGAAATTTGTCCTGTTTGAATACATGTTCCATTTTCTACATCAAATCACTGATGAGAATGGTAAGAGAATCTGCCCCATTTACGAGGAGGAAGAGTCGTGGACCTAAATCTTGACAAGATATAGCGATAAGGGGGAATGGAAGGAAGGGTATATACCGCGATCCTTTACCACCGCAAATGTAGAGTTAGAGGCATGTAGGACGCTACTGGCAGGTACGGAAAACGCGACGGGCTAGGTAAAGTTTTACTTAAACCTTTGTTGCCTGTTGGTACCTTAAGTTCCGCTTGTTTTAAGCGTAACTATACGAATAGGTTTGTACTCTAGGATTAATTTCATGTTATACTAACCTTAAACCATAAACTACAAGCAATCAAGACATTGTAAAAATATATACACTTTTTTCCCCAAAATTGCAGTGATTATTTTAATAAATAAAAGAGTAAAACCCACATAACTACAGTCAAATGTAACCCGATTAGCTTCCAAGCACCACACCGATTATTTTACTAGGACTCTCCCCGTCCTTTACCACAATCACTGTGATTTGAACTTGCAACATTGGGCTTTGAATGGATGGCGAGTCCATTACCTATCACCTTAACACTCATGGCCATTTGAACCACTTTTTGGTGGTGCTTTTGGCAGGATTATGAAAACTGGTTTAGAGGAATTTAAAATTATAATTGGGAAGAAAAAGATTAATAAGGGATCTACATAGATTTCATTTCTATTATGTTTTCTATTATTTCATATAATAATGTTATAGGTTTATTTCCATATATCTTTACTATAACTTACTTTTAAACTTTAATTAAAAGAAAAACGGTATACGTAGTATACTAATCAGGCATCTAAGGGTTAAGGCAAGACAGCTGAGATCTGAGAAGGCTGATATTAGTGGGCGATAAGAAGACTTATAAGTTAAACTTTTGTGCCATTGACTTGTTGTCAAGTTTGTTTGGCTGCTATAGTATATTGAACGTGGTTTATTGTGTGGTATATATTTTAGATGCTCAACTTGAATATCTTTGTCCTTTTATTTTCGTGTTTACTCTTTTTTTTTAACGTTGCTTATTATTTTGTGTATTGCAAAAGTGCGTACGGTCTGTGGACTCGTGCGTTTGATGAAGCTCAATGTATGCATACTGTTATTTTAATAAATAAACTTATTCGTTCATTTATTTTCTATATATCTTGTTTGCTCCTATGAGTAATAATTGAACACAAATATGAAGCAATCTTACACAGCCATAAGAAACCAACAATCTTGTAAAGTGATGCTGTGGTGGAATAATTAACTGCTGAAGGTATGAATCTGAAAGTCTTCCTTCAATACGAATTACTCACCCTTTACCTAGTGGGGATGAACTCTATAAGGCTCTATGTGCTTTATAGAAGCATTACAAACAAAAAAGTCTAATAGAATTTTGTTCTTTGATCAACCGATTTCGTAAACAAATAGTTTTTGTTCCAAATTGGATGCATAATTCTCACAGTGTACGAAGATAATAGTTTGTTACTTGCAAGATGCGTCGCGTAGCGTATTTCTAACATTAGTTTCGGTAAGAATTATGAGGTTGGTCAAGGAAGTTAACCGGCTTCTAGATGTAAACACGTCGGTCGCTTGCAAAGACGACGTATGATGAGGGATAACAAGTGCAACTGGAATTCTGATTAGCCAATACTCGCACAATAAAACGGGAGGAATGCATTTAACGTCCTAGTGAGGCGTGTTTATGTACTGACCAAGAGCAAGTAACACAAGTAATAGTTTTTCGAAAAAAACTAAATTATCTCGGTAGGAAATGGTCAGAGACAAAAACGTAGGATACAAAATTGTGTTCCAAATACCGAGATCTATTACTGGTGTAAATTAATGTAATGTCTTCCCTTCCACCCGGTACGTGCTAGGAAAAGTTAAAAGCTCTGAAGATGTACATTGCAGTCACAAACATAACATCAAATGGTAATACATAAATAGCCTTGAGAAATACTTTCTATGCATTTACGCTAATCTCGTGACTTTTATTATTAAAACCGTCACTAGCATGTACGTTTTACGTATGTTTCACGTTTAAACTCCCGCAGACTCAGTGTGAAGATTTTTTTTACCCTCACAGCAGAACAAGTGGATGGTGTAGACTTTTTTTTTAAAAAAAATATATATAACGCATTGTTTAGAATACATGCAGGTTGAGGGAGTACAAACTTCTCAGCAATAAACAGCATTTCATGCAACGTCAGTACAGACCCACGGGCAGGTATATACTCGCTGGGTATTTATAAATATGTATTATATATATTTTTTGTCTCTTGCAGGAGTCCACTGTAACATATTAGGATGGAAATAATTAATGGGCATACGCCGGTGTTGCCGCGCGGTATTGCTATGGGCCGTGGGCTGGGGAGGGGGACACAGTTGTAATGAAAATGAAGTGCGAAATAGGAACACAGAGAGGTATAGTACGTGTGTTTGCCGCTAGTCTGTGTTACAAAATTTCTGGTGCATGTTTCTGGAAATTCCAGGGTATGTTCTTTGTAATTTCGTTAACAAAGGGTTAAATTTAAATTTAGTAAAGTAAATACATCTTGAAGTACAATACTTAAATACTTTTAAACTAAGTGTGCTGAGAGTAGATGCTCAAAATAATGTTGAGCATTGAACAACGAAAGAAAATTAACGTTTCGTAACATAACGGAGCAGCAAATTTTAAATGCATTTGTTATTATGAATAGCCGCAACATCATACTTTAAATCTATATACCACATTGAAAAAGTTCCCGAAATGTGTAAATAACAAAACAACTGAGATAATTTATACAAAATTTCCTTCAAAATATTTCCCTTCCGCGGATCCCATCTACCACCGCAAGTAAAGAGACTGAAAACACGTCTGGAGGCCATTTTCAGATACCTGCCGTAGTGCCCTTATCGCATGTACATTCATTTTTTCAGCGTTCGAAAATCTTGACTGAAACGTTTATGCCATTCATACACCTGATATTTCTTCATCGCTGCTTCACATAAGCTTCTTCCATCATTTTCAATGTCTCTGAGCGAGATTTGTTTAACAACATTTTGTGTTCGAAGGTGCTCCGTTGCCGACATATGAAATGCAATAAAGGAAAATGCATCTACAACAACAAAAATTCTGATGTGTACCATTCACATGACTTTCTCTATATCCTTGCAACAAATTATTCTTAAAAAGCTTATGCTTCTATTTACTTCATGCTAATCTAGAAACATTAGCAGAAATAGTCTTATTACCTTCTTCCTTGTAAGTAGAAAGGAAATAAGGGAGTAGCATAGCTTAAAGCGATAGTCAAAAACTGGTTACTAGGTGATTGAAGTTCCTTTATTTGTATGGACATGAGTTGACAAATTCCTGTATGAGAAAAGTTAAGATTTTCGACCCTGAAAACAAAAACAAGGAATATCTCAAAAACGATCAACTCCAAGAAAAAAAGAGTACACAACATAAATTGTGTGTTTTAATGTCCTCTACATTTTTTGTGTGATAAGATTTTGTCTATCTCTTACGGTTTAGCAGCAATACAAAATTCCGGAAAATGCATTTAGAATATAGTAATCCTCAGAGGCTATTCCCAGAAAATTCAAAATATACATTTTATTTGTCGGATAAATATCTTTAATATACGATATTTTAATCAAAATCATTAGAGCCATTTTTTAGAAAATCAAAATTTTCAAAAAAAGTTCCATGTAAAGGGTAGTTTGGGGTGAAGGGATTTTTCTCAAAATCTTCGTGTCGCATCCCTGGAAGATTCTAAACTTAAATACCAAGTTTGGTATTTTACCGACTTTTCGTTTTTGAGTTATCGTGTTCACAGACGCATGGACACACACGGACCTTTTTCTAAAAATCCTTTTTTCAGATAAAGGGGACCCTAAAACATATATTTCCGGTAAAATCTGGGTATCAAATTTTTTGGTGGAGTGCAATACCTTCTCTATACACTATATACATAGTACGTATAGAGAAAGTAACTAGTTTCCAAACAGACATCAATCATCAGTATTAAAATTGGAAGGAAATGTCGTCATGGACATTACAAGTACATAAAAATAAAACAGTCTTTACTTTCGTATATGCTAAATAGACAATAAACAATTCCGATTGAATGTAGGACTCCGCTTACTAGGCCTAAGTGGCCCAGCAGACCCATATTTGACGTGTTTAGACATTCCTTCATGTGTTTAAAATAGTTGCAGAATTCAACGGGGCTATTTAAAGTTAAAACCCGCTAGTAGGGAACTAGCGAGAAATACACCATCGTTATACCCCTCTCTCTACTTACCTCACCGTCTCCGCGATAAGCAAGAGGGGTAAAGGAAGGTCTCGCAGCCAGTTATCCATTAACCGGTTTTATCTTGAAATAGCCCCGTTGAGTTCTGCAACTCCTTCAACTCACATTAAAAAATCTCACACTCCAAATACGGAGTTGTTGGGCTACCTAGTATTAATAAGCGAGAGTCCTATTCTTTTTAATAGTCTAAAAAAAACACTCAATTTCAATTCATCAATTACTGAAAGTCTAAAACGGATTTAGATGTCTATGCAGTTGAATACAAAGATACATTATGCTATACATTATACATTCAAAAATTCCCGGAATAAGTAAATAACACAGAAATAAGTTCCTATAAGGCAATTTGCACAACATTTCCTTCAAAATAGTTCCCTTCCGCAGTGACCCACTTCTGCCATACTATGTAAAGAGACTGGAAGCCATTTTCGGATATCTGTCGTAGTGCCCTTGAGGCATGTACAGTAATTTCTTTGGCAATGGAAAATCTGTACTGAAACGTTTATGCCATTCATACACCTGAGTTTTCTTCATTGCTGCTTTATCATAAGCCTCTTTAATTATTATAAATGCCTCTGAGGGAGTTTTTTTTAACAAAACACAAACTTTTATGTTCGAAAGTGCTCAGCTTCGACATTATGAAATGCAATAAACGAACATGCATGCACAAGAAAAACTACACAATAATAATTATTGGCATTAAAAGGGGAATGAAATGTAATTAAATATTCTTTACTTTCGTTAACATTAATGAGAAAATAAACGATTCCGGGGACTTTTTGAATCTAGGGTTATTCTTACTAATATCAAGTGGATAAAAGAGTTGCAAAACTCAACGGGGCTATTTCAAGTTAAAACCTGCCCCTGAGGAGCTAGCGAGGGATAACTTCGTTTTACCCCTCTCAAAGAACACGACCACCTCGGCGACTCCGCAGTAAGCAACAGGGGTAAACGAATTCGGGCAGCCAGTTCAGTATTTACCGGTAACAAATACACAAAAATGTACACCTCGGTGAAACACACTACTTATATCACACACACACACACACACACACACACACACACATATATATATATATATATATATATATATATATATATATTGTAGAGTTGATCATTTCCGAGATTTTGTTGCTGGCTATAGTTTGAATATACTTAAACTTTTATCATAAGGGAATCTGCCAACTCTTGGGCATGCAAAGAAACCAATTTCAATCACATATCAACCAGCTTTTGAAGGAATTGACTATCGCTTTAGCCTAGTATATTCCTTATTTCCCTTCTACTTACAAGGAACCAAGTAAGACAATTTCTGCTAATGTTTAACTCGGTTAGTGTGAAGTCGATAGAAGAATGAGCTTTTTAACAACAATTTGGTACAGAGATGTAGAGAATGTTATGTGAATGAAACACATCAAATGGTTTATAACCGTTGAAGTTATTTAGATAAAATATTTAAAACTGAGGTTTGCAAAAGTATAAATTTAAATGTTAAACTTATATGCCTTTATATCCCCTAAGAGACCCGTTACTATGGTAACCGGTAAGTTCTTGGCACTTCATCTCCATGGTAACAGTCAGGGTGACATTGCCATGGTAACAAGTTGTTGCATTAGACACTGTGGGGAGCAATTTAGTGCCATGCTAGTTTTACAGATTAATGACTCCGTTTTAGATAAGACACTCTTATCCGTAAGGAAATTGATTTATGCGCTGGCAGATTTAATGAAGAAGAAAAAGAAAATAAGATGCTACTTCCTCGAATGACTAACAAGCCCGGGTTCAAGTGGCTGGCTTTCTCGGTTGCACGGCGCCAATAAACTGCAGGAAAATACAGTGTAAAATTGTGTAAAAACTCAGAGCAATAATTATTATTATTATTATAATATTATCAGCATTATAATAATATTATGATCATTATTATAATACTATCATCATTATGATAATAATAATATTATTATTATCATTATTATAATACTTATCATTATTATAATACTATCATCAGTATTATAATAATATTGTCATCATCATTATTATAACAATAATATTATCATTATTATTATTATATTATTATTATTATTATTATTGTCGGAAGTATTTTTAGCTTCAAACAGACGAAGGACAGCATTCTGGGATTGGATTCTAAACAACCAAAACTGGCCAAGCCTGGACACATTCTTAATGGAAGTTGGTGCACTAAGAGATAAAATATTTGTGTAAATATTGTATAGACTTATTTGGTGTTTGAGTAATCTATATAAATAAATACGTGGTGTAGTTGTGAGTGTGTTATCAGTGTTCTTTCTTTTATTGTTCTGTGGTTCTGTTGTTGCGCACGAGCGTGTGTATGTGTCTGTGTGAGTGTGTATTTCCAATGTTGTTAAGAGATATAAAATATATATGTAGGTAATACTCTTAACTCAAGTATTTTTCGACGGCATGTACGGTCTCTCGACCCATGTGACAGTGTGACACAAATATATTATTGTAAACTAAACAAAATATTATTATTATTACTTTTTTTTTCTCTTACTCTCTTCTTAATCCTCCCTGCCTCTTCCACATTCTCTTGCCTTGCCCGCCAGGGTAATGTGGTGGTAGCGTGTGTGCCTACATTCAACAGGTCGTGAGTTCGAATCTCTTAGGGTATGTTACCCAGATTTCTTTTTTCGGGGCTTTCCCTTATCCCAAGAAGGCTAATATCGAGAAACCTTAAGCTGTACGGACCGTGAGATCTTTTGAGCATAATTTCGTCAATTTTATTCATCCATCGTTAAAAAGAAAAGAAGAAAAACAAAATATATTTATCTGTTATTAATGGTTCAAATTCTTTAAAAACTTGCTTTAAACTCATTTTAACATTAAATCATTAATTACGACTGCATGTAAATAGAAAAATAAATTTAGCGTCTACTTATATCGATATTGTCCTGTTATCAAACAATTGGCTGTTTCTATTCCTTCATATCTGTAAGAAAATGAGTAATGTAGCAAGCTTTATTGAATTAAAATTAAATAAATTGAAAAATAAATAATTTTAAGAATAGTTGTATATATGCTAATGAATGACGAAGGCAGAGAAAAAACTAACGTGTATATATACTTATTTATTTATTTTCTCTAGCATGGAAGTGCAATGTACACCAGAAGTAGATGTTTCGAGACTCCAACAGAAAAATATATATTTTTGGAAAAGTCCATGGGCGTGTGTGGATGTGCGCATAGCTCAAAAGCAAAAGTATGTTAGAAGATGTTTTGAATTGTGAATTTTTTCAAAAATAGCTCTAAAGATTTTGACTAAAATACTGTATATTAATGACATTTTGACTAGAAATAAAATGTATACTTTGAATTTCCTAGAAAAATCCCCTGAAATTCTCTTCATACTGAATGACCTTTGAAAAAATCTGATGTGTTCCATTCACATGATTTTCTCTACATCTCTGCAAAAAATTATTGTTAAAAAGCTTATGCCCCTATTTACTTTATGCTAATTGAGAAAAAATTAGCAGAAATATTCTTATTACTTGCTTCCATGTAAGTAGAAGCGAAATAAGGGAGTACCACAGGTTAAAGTGATAGTCAAAAGCTGGTTGCTATGTGACTGTAGCTCCTTTGTTTGTATGGACAGGAGTTGACAAATTCCTATATGTGAAAAGTAAGTTTTTTATAGCTGAAACCAAAAAACAAGGAATATCTCAAAAACGATCAACTCCACGAAAAGAATGAATATAGCATAAATTGTATTCTAACATGCTCCACATTTCTTGTGCAGTATGTTTTTTAATCTGAGTCTTACGGTTTAGCAGTTACGCAAAATTCCGTAAAATTCATGCAGAATAAAGTAGTTTTCAGAGGCTATTCCCAGAAAATTCAAGATATACATTTTGTTTGTCAGGTAAATACCTTTAATATATGATATTTTAATCAAAATCATAAGAGCCATTTTTGCGAAAATCAAAAATTTCGAAAAAAGTTCCATGTAAAGGGTAGTTTGGTGTGGGAGTATTTTTCTCAAAATCTTCCGTGTCGTATCCCTGGAAGATACTAAACTTAAATACCAAGTTTGGTATTTTACCGACTTTTCGTTTTTGAGTTATCGTGTTCACAGACACACGGACACACAGACACATGGGCACACACACGGACATTTTTGTGAAAATGCTTTTTTTTTGGTTATAGGGGACCCTAAAACATATATTTCAGGTAAAATCTCGGTATCGAAGTTTTGGGTGAAGTGCAATACACTATGTACATAGTAAGTGTAGAGAAAGTAAAAATGTTAAACAGCAAAATATAGACAAAAACTTAATAAACAAAGTATATTTCGTCAAGGACAATATACAGGGTGTTTCAAAACGACTCTAAACGAAGCTGTGACCTTGTTGGTCATACCGTACGTGATACGTGAATATAATTTTCAGCTCTAAATTCGGCACATACAAAAACTGCCATAAAATCACCATGGATTAGGCAGTCGTACATAACCAAATGGATGTGCCTGGCCCACTCCAAGAGAGATGCCGGTTGGTAGCGAAGGTGCCAGTCACCTGGTTTAGGTGTGGTTTGATAGACACACCGGTGTGGGACAGGTCACCTTAGCAATGGAAAACGTAGCATGTGGGTGTGGCGTATGACAACCGTTGTTCCTTCGCTGCCTAATCCCAAATGTGTGCGATCTTTAAACACACATAAAACTTTAAATAGAAGAGTTTGAAAGTTGTGACATCAAGTTTCGGACAAGTCAAAGTATAAGCTAATTGACTGCTATCTTTTGGTGCCGTTTTGAAACGGCCTATATACTCTTTGCATTTCTGTTGTGGAGCTAAGCATTTTTGAGATATTTCTTTTTATTTATTTCAATTTTAACATTTTTTCTCGAACAGAAGTAATCCGCTACGCAACTGAACGCAGTTTTAATGAAAACCACATAGATTGAAGATATTTGTCTATCGCTTTAGCCTGGTAATGAACAAAGTAATAAACCATTCTGGTAATGTTTATGTGCATTAGTATGAAGTAGATAGCGGAATACTCTTTTGTAATAATTTGGTTTATAAAATAGATAAACTCACGTGAATGGAATATAAAGGATTTTATTTTATTCAGGGAAGCTCAGAAAGATATTTGTGGGGAAATACGATAATCGTAACATAATGAAATTTTTGGTAGTATGCAAATTTTCCTTTATATACAACCCTAGCAATAATAATTTGTGTAAATAACTTTTCTTGAAGCTATTAACAGTACTGTATGTAAAATTCTTTGTACCATCAGATCCTTCATTTAGGAACACTTTAAAGCCGTATCCAGTTACCATATATACTTAATTTTACCACAATTTCTGATGCGTAGATTGATGTGAATTAGGTCAAAAGTCTGCATTACAGATCTTAATTAAGCCATCTGTCACAGATGGCTCTGATGTGGAGAGTGTTAACAAACAAACAAAGGACCAGATCCATCCTCTTCAATTTCCGGACGGAATTACCAACTTGAGCACATACATCCTATTAATGCCCGCAGGGTAGCCAACTTATATTCCAGAGGTCCAAGGTGAATGTTAGTATTAGACGGGGCAAGGATTAGAATAGGCTTAGTGTGCACGATGAGTGGCCCAGGGGCTAACCCCTCACCCCCATCCCCCTGCTCAAACTGTCTGCTTCACACATTTCAACACATGAGGCTTCTTAGGGGCTGTTTGGCATTGGAAAATATTGTATCTTGCTGACAGAAATAAACAACCAATGATGGTTTAGCAGAGTATATTAGTATTCCAGTTTTATGAACAGCTTAGATTATAAAAATTATAAAAGTCTTCGTGCATTACGGGAACTTTTATAACGGTGTCACTTGATAAATATTTGAATGCGTGAACAGCATAACTCAAAAACTAAAAATTGAGTAAAAAAAATCTGATGTGTACCAGTCACATGACTTTCTCTATATCCCTGCAACGAAGTATTCTTAAAAAGCTTATACTTCTATTTACTTTATGCTAATCAAAAAAAAAAAAAAAAAAAAAATAGCAGAAATAGTCTTATTACTTGCTTCCTTGTAAGTAGAAGCGCAATAAGGGAGTACCATAGGTTAAAGTGATAATCAAAAGCTGCTTGCTATGTCACTGAAGTTCCTTTGTTTGTATGGACAGCAGTTGACAAATTCCTGTATGAGAAAAGTATACGTTTTTCATAGCAGAAACCAAAAATAAGGAATGTCTCAAAAACCACGAACTCCACAAAAAATGTATATAACATAAATTGTGTGTTTTAATGTGCTATACATTTTTGTGTAGTAAGTTTTTCTCCACCTCTTACGGTTAAGCAGTTATTCAAAATTCAGAAAAATTCATCCAGAATAAACTACTCTTCAGAAGCTATTCCCAGAAAATTCAAGATATACATTTTGTGAGGTATAGGAAATTTCCTTAATATAGGACATTTTTATCAAAATCGTTAGAGCCATTTTGAGAAAGTCAAAATTTTCGAAAAAAGTTCCATGTAAAGGATAATTGGGGGTGGGGGGAATTTTTCTCAAAATTTTTGTGTACCATCCCTGGAAGATACTAAACTTAAATACCAAGTTTGGTATTTTACAGACTTTTCGTTTTTGAGTTATCGTGTTCACAGACACACGGTCACACTGACACGGAGACACACACGGACCTTTTTCTGAAAATACTTTTTTTGGATACAGGGGACCCTAAAACATATATTTCCGGTGAAATCTCGGTATCGAATTGTTTGGTGGAGTGCAATACTTTCTCTATACACCATGTACATAGTGCGTATAGAGAAAGTAAGAACGCTTGTAAGTTAAGCTCAGGATCTTTGAAATATATGAAAAGAATATTTTTTTTAACAAAATGTATCAATCCAATGAGAATACTTTCTAGCACGTACGCACATACAATGTAAATAATAACTAGAGATGGTAGTCTATTACACCCAAAAGTTAAATTCTGATATTTCACAGGAAAGGTATGTTTTAAAGACCCCTAAATCCAATAAAATAATTTTAGAAAAAGTTCAGTGTATATGTGTGGTGTTCGTGTGTTTCTATGTCTGTGTGGACAGGAGACCTCAAGAACTAAAATCTGAGTAGATACCAAATTGACAGAGGAATGTTTTTTAAGAAAATTCATTCACACAAAACGTAGAAGGTATTGCATTTCATTCAAAAAGTCCCCTGACCCCCAATAAGTTTTTTTTAGAAAAAGGTCAGTGCCTGTGTGTGGGGGGGGGGGCAGCACAGCTCAAAAATGAAAAGAACTTTAAACACCAAACTTGATATTTATGTTTAGTATATTCCTAGGATGCGACACGAAGATTTTCAAGACAATCTCCTCACCCCAAACTACACTTTACATGGAAACATAGTTGTTTTTTTTTCACATAAATGACTTCAAATGTTTGATTAAAATACCACATGTTAAACGAATTTACGCGAGAAATAAAATGTATATCTTAAATTTGTTTGGAATAGCGTCTGAAGACATTTATTCTGCATGAATTCTGCACAACTGGTAAATCATAAGAGATAGAAAAAAACTTATTGCACAAAATGTAGATTTCGTTAATACACATATTCGATGTCATATACATTTATTTCAGAGATGTTTTTAAAATCTTTGTATTGCATCCTTGTAGGTTATTAAACTTAAATAGTAAGTTTGGTATTTATATTTTTTTTCGTTTTTGAGCTGTGCTGTTGACACACACACACACACACACACACACACACACACACATCCATCCTCATGGGTAGCTTGTCTGCCTCACATTAAACAGGTCGTGAGTTCGAATCTCGCTTAGGGTGAGTTACACGGGCAAGGCTTTTTTCGGGGTTTTTCCTTATCCTGAAAAGATGAATGTCGAGTAACTTTAAGTTCCAAGGACCTCGAAATCATTCGAACATCATTTCATCGTTTTCATTCATCGTCCGATTTGATCATCAGAATAAAGGACGTTAAACTAAAAAAGAAACAAACAAATAACACACACACGCTGTTAGTTTTCTAGAAATGCTTTATTTTTATTTTATTATTTTTATTCAGGGAAGCATAAATTATATATTTCCAATGAAATCTGGACATTGAATGTTTTCCTTCTCAATCCGCTATATGCATTATACATGTAGAGAAAATAAAAATACGAGATTTTAATTTGTGACATTACGTGTTTTTTATTTTTTGCGCAGAATGACCTTCCTTTCGTCCATCATATATACATGAGTCTTTTTTTTTTCAACCTCCGATGGGCTGTAAATAAAAGACAAGTTCATATAAAACAATTATTTTATTACTAAAAGTTTTGTACACTTATGGTTACTTTGCAACATAATCACTGAAAAGATTGAGACATTTATCATACCTGTGCACAAGCTGCAATATCCGCTTCAAAAAATGTTGCCGCCAATGATTTCAAATGAGTATTGACGTTGTTTTGAAGATCTTCGTTGGTTTGAAAGTACTGCCCTCCTATCCACGTCTTCAGTTCAGGGAAAAAGTGAAAGTCGCTGGGTGCCAGGTCAGGACTGTACGGCGGATGATCGAAAATGTTCCATTGAAATTTTCCAAGAAGTCGATGGGTTGTGCCAGCAGTGTGTGGACGAGCGTAGTCATGGCCCAACACAATTCCTGAAGTCAGCATTCCTCGTAGTTTGTTTTGAATGGCTCTCCACAAACGTCGTGAAGTACAAAGGTCTTCAAAACAACGTCAATGCTCATTTGAAATCATTGGCGGCAGCATTTTTGAAGCGGGTATTGCAAAGCTTGTGCTCAGGTACGATAAATGTCTCAATCTTTTCGGTGATTATGTTGAAAAGTAACCATAAGAGTATAAAAGTTTTACTAATATAATAATTGAAAAAAAGAACGACCCTCGTTTTTCTTCTTCAGTTTTACTTATCTCCTGTGCAAATATCTCACTGGAAGACAAAGTTCGTGCCGTATAATTAAATTATGATAATCGTGGAAACGTTAAACCACCCGATTTCGAACTGTATACATTTGCCTTTAGCTTTCATTGTTTTCGTACCTCCGCCTAAGACATAATACCTTCTAGAATATGACAGGAAGGCAACTGTTGCATGGACAAAGTTGGCTCTGTTTAAAGGCAGGGGAATCCCCGGGGATTTTCCTCCTGCATTTCATTAGTTGTGCCCAATCCTAATGGATTTATTCCCTGGAAACTTCCATTTTTACCCTCTCGCATACATGTAAGAGAAACCAAGAATTAATTAATAGCGATGGGGTACATCACCCTGCTCCCCGTGACGCTGTAATCCCCTAGCACATCAAACATGTACCCTGCTCCGTAAACGTGCGCGTGACGATCTAATTGTTGTTTATTGCTTTAAGGGTACCCCATAGGTGAACTTTCTAAATATTGCTGTTTTCAACTAATGTATAAAACATTTTATCACGTGCTGCTTTTCCACACTTATTATTTTCTGTTAAAAATCATGCAAAGTGGTGCCATGGTAGAGTGTTTATATCCCTCGTCTCTCAAATAATGAAAATAATATATATTTATATATTGCAAATAATAATAATAATGGAATATATACCATAAACTAAGATAAATTTCTTATATTTATGGTATAAAAATCATAATTTTTACTTTCTCTACACATACTATGCACGTAGTGTACAGAGAAGGTATTGCATTCCACCCAAAAATTCGATACCGAGATTTCAACGGAAATACACGTTTTGGTGTATGATTTTCTCTACATCTCTGCAACAAATTATAGTTAAAAAGCTTACACTTCTATTTACTTCATGCTAAGTGAGAAAAATTAGCAGATATAGTCTTATTACTTGTTCCCTTGTAGGTAGAAGCGAAATCAGGAAGTATCATAGATTAAAGAGATAGTCAAAAGCTGGTTGCTATGTGACTGAAGTGTGGTTGCTTGTGTGGTATTTAATAACAGTAATATCCAATCTTTAATATTCTTAGAAATACATAGACTTTTCTCGCAGATGGGGTGTTCTTAAGAAAAAAATCTTACGTGTACCATTCACATGACTTTCTCTACAGCTCTGCAACAAATTATTATTTAAAAGCTTATACTTCTATTTACTTCATTCTAGTCAGAAAAAACAGCAGAAATAACCTTATTACTTGCTTCCTTGTAAGTACAAGTGAAATAAGAGAGAACCATAAGTTAAAGTGAAAGTCAAAAGTTGGTTGCTATGTGGCTGATGTTCCTTTGTTTGTTTGGACAGCAGTTGACAAATTCCTGTATCAAAAAAGTGTATTTTTCAAGGCAGAAAACAAAACAAGGAATGTCTCAAAAACGATGAACTCCAAGAAAAAAATGTATATAACATAAATTGTGTGCCTTAACGTGCTCTACATTTTTTGTGTAGTAAGTTTTTGTTCATCTCTTATGGTTTAGCAGCTATTAAAAATTTTGTAAAATTCATTCAGAATAAACTACCCTTCAGAGGCTATTTCCAGAAAATTCAAGATATACATTTTATTTGTCAGGTAAATTTCTTTAATATGTGATATTTTAATCAAAATCGTTAGAGCCACTTTTTTTTAGAAAATCGAAATTTTCGAAAAAAAGTTCCATGTAAAGGGTACCTTGGGGTGGGGGGATTTTTCTCAAAACCTTCGTGTCGTATCCCTGGAAGATACTAAACTTAAATACCAAGATTGGTATTTTAGCTTCTTTTCGTTTTTGAGTTATCATGTTCACAGACACACGGACACACACACACACGGACCTTTTTCTGAAAATGCTTTTTATGGATAGAGGGGGTCCTAAAACGTGTATTTCCGGTGAAATCTCGGTATGGAATTTTTTGGTGGAGTACAATACATTCACTATACACTATGTACATAGTGCCTATAGAGAAAGTAAAAATGCTTATTTACGAATAAGATGCAAGAACAGCATTAAAACGTTTACAGGAAGCAAGCAGGCATAAATTTAGAAGTTGTAGGCATGGAGAAATAACTCTCTTCCATTGTCATGGTAACAAGCTCTTGCGAGAGAAGAATAAAGAAGAATCGGAAACTTTCAAGTATCTTCCATCAGATGGCGCATTTATATATGGAAAGAAATTTATTTTACTTGAATTGTGTATTTTAATGACCTCTACATTTCATTTGGGGGTAAGCTTTTGTGTATACCTTATAGTCCCCTAGCAATAGAATTATAAAAAACTCAATCAGAAGATCAGGACTTTACAATCCGTTCAGAGAAAACTTAAAAGTATACATTTTATCTGCGCGAGGTTATATCGAACATGGAATATCTTGAGTAAAATAATGTGTTCCAGTTCCCTTGCCAGATGTGCATACAATGTATTACATTCCAACCACCAATTCGATACCGAGATTTCAAAAAATACATATTTTGAGCACCCCCGAGTCCAATTTTATTTTAGAAAAAGGTCCGTGTGTGTTTGTGGACAGCAAAGCTCAAAAACCAAAAGACCGTAAAATGCCAAACTTGGTATTTAAGTTAAGCATCTTCCAAGGATACGCCACACAAATTTTCAGTAAAATCCCCCATGCCAAACTACCCTTTACATGGAAAAATTTTTGAATTCTTTTTTTTGTCAAAAATGGCTCGAACGTTTTTGATTAAAATACCGTATATTATCCTCAAAGCGCTGATCATGTGTCACTCTCAAACACTGCACCCTATTCATGGCACCTTCGGGCCGGGATGGGAGATGCAGCGGCCGGGCGGTAGGCCAAGGCCCCTTGTGGATCTTCGTGGCATGGAGTTATGTTACCTATATTATGGATATTTACATTACATATGAAATCCATAGCTTGAATTTTCTGGGATTAGTGTCTGAAATTCTATTTAGTTTTGATGAATTTTGCTTAAAGTTGTGTAACTGGTGAACCATAAATAAATATACAAAAACTTATTGCACAAAAATATACAGTTCGTTGTAATACACAATTTATATCATATAATTTTTTGTTTCAGAGTTGACGGTTTCCGATATTCCGTGTTATTGGTTTCAATTTTAAGCTATTGAAACTTTTCTCCAACAGTAGGTTATCTTTCTTTCGTCTCTCTTCTGTTTATCTATTCCAGGTAAGTAAAGAGAACGGAACTTAACATTTTACTTAGGGACCGGCTTTTAAAGGAATTGACTATCACTTTAGCTTAACGTATTTCCATAATTCTCTTCTGCTTACAAAGAATGTAGAATTAACACTAAATTTTGATTAGCATGGTGTAGATAAAAGAAAATCTTGGGTAAGAAAAGTTTATTCAGCTAGAAAAAGTCATGTAAATAGAAACACGTAACATTTTTAAGAACATAAAGAACCGAATTAAATCCTGTTTGTGAAATTCTGAACCCATTGTTTGTTTTTACTTTCTCTACACGTACTATGTACATAGTGTATAGAGAAGGTATTGTAATGCACCCAAAATTCAATACCGAAATGTCATTGGAAATACATTTTTAGGACACCCTGAATACAAAAAAAGCATTTTTAGAAAAATGTCCGTCTGTGTATATGTGTGTGTCTGTGGGCACCATAGCCCAAAAACGGAAACTCCATTAAAAAAACTTGGTATTTAGGTATTTAGTTTCTTCCAAGGATACGACACGAAGATTTTCAAGAAAATCCCCCACCCCCAACTACCCCTTACATGGAACTTTTTTCGAAATTATTTATTTTATCAAAAATGTCTGTAATGATTTTGATTAAAATATAGTATATTAAAGATATTTACCTGACAAAATGTATATCTTGAATTTTCTGGGAATAGTCTCTAAAGACTACTTTATTCTGGATGAATTTTACGGAATTTCGCTTGACTGCTAAACCGTAAGAGATGGACAAAAACGTACCACACAAAAAATATAGGGACATCAAATCACACAATTTATGTTATATACTTTTTTTTCGTGGAGTTGATCGTTTTCTCATGCAGGAATTTGTCAACTCGTGACAATACAAATAAAGGAACTTCAGTCACTAAGCAACCAGATTTTTACTATCACTTTAACCTATAATACTACTTTATTTTGCTTCTATTTATAAGAAAGAAAGTAATAAGACCATTTCTGCTAATTTGTTCTCGATTAGCATGAAGTAAATGGAAGCATTAGCTTTTAACAACTTTTTGCAGAGAGGTAGAGAAAGTCATGTGAATGAAACACATCAGATTTTTTTGTTTATTATGAATAGTTTCGATTTGTTTAAATCATTCGCTTTTCTTTTTCCATTTCTTACCTGTGGTAAGTAATACCAATGGCCCAATAAGGCTGTTTTTCACGTGTGTAGATAACCCTTCGTTCCCTTAAGAAGTTGCGGAGCTTAACGGAGCAAACCCAAATAAATACGCTCAGGGGTGGTGTTAGCGGAGGGAGCTGCGTTCGACTGTTCTTGCATAACAACGGAAACAGTGAAGGAGTTGCTCATTGAGAGGAATTCGGTAAAATCTTGGTATCAAATTTTTGGGTCGAATGCAACACTTTCTGTATACACTATGTACATAGCACGTGTAGAGGAAACAAAAATCAAGCATGTAGTATCTAATTACTATTATTATTGTTATTATTTAATTATTATTATCATTATTATTATTATTTTGATTATTTTTTTTATTATTAACCGCATAAACAGAGTAAATCAAAATATAGAAGCGTCGTAACCAAAAATATATAAATGCGAAAGCACTTAGTGTATCACTGTAATATTATGATAATATTAATAACAATCATAATAATTATAATTATGAAAATCTTTATCTTAATAATACAGTGAAATGCTACGTGTCTTTGTGTTTGCATTTTTTCTAATGAAGCATTCGCGTTTTAATTTACTACGCTTATACGCACATTCTAATAATAATAATAATAATAATAATAATAATGATAATAATAAGCATAATGATGATAATAATAAGCATAATGATAATAATAATAATCATAATGATAATCATAATAATAATAATAATCATAATAATAATAATAATAAGCATAATGATAATAATAATAAGCATAATGATAATAATGATAATAATGATAATAATAATGATAATAATAATAAAAATGATAATAATAATAAAAATGATAATAATAAAAATGATGATAATAATAATAATGATGATAATAATAATAATGATAATAATAATGATGATAATAATAAGAATAATAACAATAACAATAACAATAATAATAATAATAATAATAATAATAATAATAATAATAATAATAATAATAATAATGTGAAATGCTATGTGACCTCTTTCATTATGGCTATCACGTTCAGGTTACTCTGCCTATGCGTAGAGCTATGATAATGACATTCGCAGTGTCTTATTAATTTTAATAATTATAATAGCAAGAATAATAATACAGTGTAATTGTTTAAGCTCTATCGTATTTGCGCATTTTCTTTACAATACATTCATATTTTTGTTTACTCTACTAAAGCGTTTAAAGCTGATAATAATGCAGTGAAATCTACATATGTTCATTTTTTTTCGGTACGGCGATTTCTTGTTTCGACGTACTCTGTTTACGTAGTAATTGTACTCTAGTTATGTAATCATGTAATGTAATAACGCCCTCTTCTGCATGTGTGTGTCATGATGCCTTAATGATTTGATTTAATACTACAGTGGGTTTAGTCTCTAGAGTTCACGATTACATAATATTATTAATCGAAGAAATAAATACTTTTTAATTAATTATCAAACTGAAATGTATGTGCTTTATGCAATTAAAAATAAAAGCTCTGCAAGTGAATTGAGAACCTGTTAACTTTGTCGACTTGTTTGCACTGTTCCTATATATCATCCCGTACTATACCACAAACTCGAGAACTCCCCTCAATGAGCACGATTACCTAGAGTAGTGCTGCATTCACAATGAAACGTAAGCTCAGACGCAACGTTAGCGCAAGAGTTTGGACTCATATTTTCTAAAGTAAGCATTCACATAGAAACACGCAAGACGCGACGCGACGCAATGCAATGCAATGCAAGAGTTTGCAAACTCCAAACTTTATCCTTGCGTTGCATGCAAAGAGGAGGAATTCTGCTTCTTTTCTCTAAGCATTGCCTATGAATTCAACGACAAACGATCGCACTGCAAGATTTTCCAGGGCCTGCTGTACATGCACGCTCTTCTATTTGACCGAGCAGTGCCGCGCCATCTCTAATTCCCCTCAAGAGTTTGTGACAGTCTCCTAGCGAATCCTCTTTTTTTTTTTTTTTTTTTTTTTATTTAATGGATGTAATCGTCATCTGCGTCTAGATTTCTTGGTTCTCATAAATCGTCGAAGACGCAGAGAGATAATTCTCAGTTCATTTAATACGTAGCCTTATTACTTTCTAAAGTCGCTATGCTTGTACTATTTCAATCATTTTGAATGAACAATTACTGTGACGTCACTGCCGCAAGCTTCAGTTGTTGATATGTAATTTTATAACATATTTATATTTTGTAAACGATTGAATGAATTTTCTTATGTGGTATTGCTGGTTATTCAGTTTGTAACTTGCGGAGCGCTTGGAAGATATTCGCATGTCACTTGCGGATCTAGAAACATGTGCCAACTTCTTGGCGTTGCGCTTACGATTGTGTTGTGAATGGTGTCTCCTAGCGTCTGCGCTTATGCTACGTTACATCTGCGCTTGCATCTCATTGTGAATTTAGCAAACACAAGCTGCCAACTGACCGGTGTTGCTTGAACTTGCCTATTTGAGCTCTGCAACTCCTTAAACGCGTTAATGGATTATCTGTACACGTGTTGAACCACCTGAAATAAACTCGGGGAGATCCATAGAGATCCCTGACAGCCAGCGCAGTCTCAGCTGATTTGAGGTGTAACTGCCTCCCTGCCAATAGATTCATACTACGTAAGCAATTATGTCTTCCTTGTAAGATGTAACATATGTTCTTAATGCAGTTTCAGTTGGCGCGAATATCCGCTTGTACTGCGTAATTTTGCTTTGCTACACAATTTTACTTTCTCTACACGTACTATGTAAATAGAGTAAGAGAAGTTATTGTATTGTACCCAAAATTTGACACAGATTTCACATGAAATACACGTTTTGGGATTCCCTGAAACATTTTTTGAAAAAATGTCCATGTCTCTCTCTCTCTCTCTCTCTCTCTCTGTCTCTGTCTATATGTATGTGCGTGTCTGTGGACAGCATAGCTCATAAACGAAAAGTCCGTTAAACTACCCATTACATGTAACATTGTCGAAATTTTGATCTTTTCAAAAATGGCTCTAACGATTTTGATTAAAATCTCCTACATTTAAGATATATAAATGACAAATAAAATATATATCATGATCTTTCTGGGAATAGCCGTTGAAGACATCTTTATTCTGTATTATTTTTATTGAATTTTGTATAACTGGTAAACCGTAAGAGCTAGTCAAAGGATTACTATACAAACAATGTAGATCTCAATGAAACACACAATTTATGTCGTATACATTCTTTTCTATAGTTGGTGTTATTGATTTCAGTCTTAAAATACTTAAAGATTTCTCATATGGGACCTTGTCAACGCTTGGCCGCTCAAAGAAAAGGATTTCAATGCTATAGGAACCACATCTTAAAACTTTTGAATGCTGGTTTATCCTAGTGTATTCCCTTATTTCCCTTCTACTTATAAAACCGTTTCTGCTAATATTTTAGAATGAAATAGAAAAATAGGCTTATTAACAATTTGTTAGAGATGTAGAGAAAGTCGTGCAGACGTGGACGGGACGAAGTGGCAACAATGTGACGGAACGGCTGCGAGATAACGCAGCTGTCAGGGATCACTATGGATCCCTCCGACTTTAGTAATGTAATTCACCATTGACAGTCTGCTTTGTAGGAACATAATGCATTACGACGACACCATAAAAGTCGTACACTAACAGCACAATAACTTTCATATTGCTGAGTGAGCTCTAATATTCCTAGTATTACTGTTCATGTTTGGAACAAAACATTCTTTGAGAAAGAACCGGCTGGACTTTCTGAAGAGTCTATCCATCATTTTGCACGACATGACTGGCCGCATACGCTATGGTTAGTTTGTTAGGTTGATGGGGCTGGGAAGTACTGCACCATCCACCATACTCTCCGTACTTGAGTCCATGTGATTTTGACTTGATACCGAAGATGAAGCAACCACCTCTGACACTTGCTTCAGAACTACTCCAGAGATTCATCAGGCAGTAGATCGCTTCATGGCACTATTAACACAACAGGCGTTGCTATAGATATCCTAAAACTTCCACATCGCCGGCAAAAGGCATTCACAGCGCTGGTGAGTAATTTGAAGAGTAGTAAAATTTGACAAAAAACATCCATTTTCGAAAGCGTTCTAAGTTTACTGTTCCGTGGAATTATTCAGTTCAGTAAAGCCGCACGTATTTGCCCCACTGTTAACCTCGCAAGCTTAAACCAAGGCGTAATCAGGTTTAAGCGGCCTCCATTGCTTTCTTAAGCTTTGTTTAAGATTGAACTGTGAAAGCGGCACTAAGTACCTTACATCTTCATCCGTTTTCTGGTAACCAAGAACCAGTTTTGGGCGGATTTTTTTCTAAAAAAGTTGTGTCCATCTATGGAAGATGTGGAGATTAAATTATATCAGTTTCGTTCTTGTACTGTTTTTTTGGTTTCAGAGAGATTGGAACCTGTACCTATTTCATTGTTTTGGTGCACTTCCAACATCCATTTTTTCCTACTCACTGATATTTTATAGGTTAGAGAGAGAGTGTGTGTGTGTGTGGTGTGTCAGAGGGAGGGAGAGAGTGATTCCGGAGAAAATTACCAAGACCGGACGACGGAGGAAGAGCTGCCGTGGAGGCTCCCTAACATATTCTAAGCATTCAAAATCTTCTCGGGCTTCTAGCCAGGTAATAACTTGGCTTGACACCAACGTTTCGAAGAAGTGCATCTTCCTCGTCTTCAGGGTGAACTGATGGTTTGAGCTTGCGGAGACTGGTATTTATAAGAGCTGGGATGAAGCTAACATCTGATTGGTTCGCGAGATATTATGGCTTTTTTTTTTTTTTTTTTTTTTTTTTTTAAGGGGAGACAGAGAGAGAGTTGGAGGGTTGAAAGAATGGCTTATCTCGCCATTGGGTGAAGATTAGAAGGGAAAATTCGGGTGAGATAGGAAAGGAACAGTGAATGGGGAATGATGGAGTTCCGCGATAGCACCTCCGTGATTATTGGTAAAGTTGATGTTGCTGCAGCATATGGGGCTGCAACAAGGAATGGCTTATCTAGTCTGTAAACATGACCCGAGGGCCCTGAGTACAGCGCTAGGGAGTCTTGGGTGTGCTTTAGTACTGATGTCTGGTGGAACGGGTGTGTGTGAGAGGGCATGAAGTTTTGGTGGTAAGGTCCTGAAGAATCCGTTGGTGACTACTTGCAATTTCCTCGGCTACATTGTTGACTGTTAGTTCTTGGCTGTCAAGAACTGCAGTATAGCACTTATTGACGTCCTTTCGGGTTCCTTTGAGTAGGTCATCCAGAAAGGTGAGGCGTAATGGTAATTTTGCAGTTTGAACATAGAGGTCCTGGTTGGCCTCCAAGATCCTGGCGTTGACGTCGTGGATTTCCTGTAGTAGGGTGTAGAGGACGTCCAGCTCCAAGAGAAACTCAGACGTGACCTTTTTCTGGGCTATGGCATCTGTGTCTTGACGGTTGGCTGTAGAAGTGGTGTGGGCGTCTGAGATGGCTGCGGTCATGGTAGTGAGGGCTTCTTCCAGCGTGTTCAATCGGCCGCTAATGGGCAGGACCTCTGAGTGCAGGTCCTGCACGGCGTCTTTAACGGCGCTGTCGGATGGCGCTGCTGCCTGTGGAGTGTTAGTGGCGGCAGGCAGGTGATGGGTGATGGAGTCTTCCGTCTGCGTCGAGGTGGTGGTTGTTGAAGTCCTCGCCTTTTTGTCTATGGGTGTGGCGGCAGAGGCTGGTGTCAGGTGGCGGCGGCTGCGTGGGTAATAAGGGCACTGCGCCTGTCCTGTGAAATGACCAGGGCCATCACAGGTGGCGCAGTACCGGCGTCGAAATCTGAGATCATGAGCTGCGCATTCAGCTGTCAATCTGGGCGCCCCACAGTAGTGGCACCGTGGGGGCTCAGCGCAGGTGTCGGCGGTGTGGCCGAATGCGCAGCAGCGGCGACATGGAAGCTGGCGACTACCTCTGCTGGCCTCAACTGTGTGACGGCGCCCACAGATGAGCAGACCGTCAGTCAAGGCTGCAGTGTAGTCGGTTGCGTCGGAGAATTCGAGGCGCACCAATGGTGTTGGACCCCTCGAACTAGTGATACGGGAAGCCCGTATCACTGAGGGCCACTGGTGGCGAGCTGCTGCGGTGAAGAGGCGGTGGGGGAGGTCCAGCGGAACTCCCCGGATCACCGCGCTGTGCCTCACAGGAAGCACAGGTTGGTTGGGCTGCGGCGGCTACGTTGTACATGCCTCGGTCACAGCGGCGGTGGATGATTTGCTGGCCGGCAGGTGCGGCTGCAACTGCCGGCATTCTGCGGCGGCTGGAGGCGGAAGGGTGGCACTGCTCTCAGCCGAGAGGGCCGGTTGGTGCTCGGCTGTGGCTGCGGCGGCTGGAGGCGGAAGAGTGGCACTGCTCTCAGCCGAGAAGGCCGGTTGGCACTCGGCTGTGGCTTCGGCGGTGTATGAGGCGGTTTGGTTTCGTCGTTTCTGCTTGGACGGAAGTGAAGGCGGCGCTGAGGCCGGCAACTGCTGCCGCAGTTGCCGGGAGCTTCCGGCAGCGGCGACCGGCGATTGCGTTGGCGGTTGCCCGGCAAGAGCGGGAGCTAAAGCCGGAGAAACCGTCCAAAACGCGCTGCCATTCCTAGGTGAATGCGGCGGCGACTCACCCGGTTCAGGTGACGGTGAGGTTGCGGCGGTACTCCTCTTCTTTCGGCGACCTTTCTTCGTCATCTCTGCGCCTCTCCACCACCTCTACCAGATATTATGGCTTTTTTTTTTTTTTTTTTTTTTAATTTCAAGTGGAGGGGAAAAATCCACCTTAAGGACTAACCCGGGCTGGCATGCCCGGAGTGTCGGGGTCTCCCAGGATGGGCCTACCGACTAAAAAACCCCTCCACCGGTATTGGAAGGTAAGGATACTGCGGTACCGCTGTTGCACCCGCGCAGTAAAAGGTAAAGGTGAACTGGCCCGCTGTGCGGCCGCCAGGGGTGAGGGTTGTGCTAGTAGACCGGCTTGACCGAGGCCCAGCCGGCCCCTGTAGCGAATTATAGGTGAGGAGTTGAGGAAATTATGGGTGGTTGGGAGTTGTTGGTGAACATGGGATTGGAAGTGTAGGGAGAGCTGCCACTCTCTCCCTGTGGTGATGATGACGGCACTGGATATTGATGGAGAAGTTGGTGCTGCAGCTCTCAGACACCCACGACCGAAGCCTCAAGAGACCCCAGCCGCGGGCACTGGTCGTGTAAGTGATGGGTAGTTATTGGTGATGTCTGCCAAGTTTAAGATGACTCTTCCGGGTGTACCCTTGCTCTGATTGGAATTCTCTGAGCAATTGCTGCGGAGTCTTAGGCTGCTGAGGGAATGTTCCTTCAGCTACCTGCTGTTGATACTTTTGGGCGCTGGCTATCCGGTTGGACAGCTCAGCGGTGGAGGCCTGTAGAGTGGAGATGGCGGCGGTGTTGGCAGCTTGTAGGGCGTCGATCCTGGTGGACAGGTCGGCGGCTGTAGTCTGCTGGCTGGTGGCTGCTGCGTCGTTAGAAGCTTGTAATTCCTGTAGCTTCTGTGTGAGGAGACTGCATGTCTCTTCCAGGGCAGCTAGTCGAGCGCCGACGTTCAGGATCTCCGCGTGGAGGTCCTGAATGGCTTCTCGCGTCGCTGCGTCTGTTGAGAGTGCAGGTGGTGAGGCCTCAGTGGTGGTTGTCTGCGGTGGAGTGGTTCGGCGGGCAGAAGTTGGTGATGAAGTGCTGCTCCTTGGGTAG
Organism: Hymenopus coronatus; assembly: GCA_030762935.1. Classification (NCBI taxonomy): domain Eukaryota; kingdom Metazoa; phylum Arthropoda; class Insecta; order Mantodea; family Hymenopodidae; genus Hymenopus; species Hymenopus coronatus. The sequence continues at coordinate 45,339,578 of CM060883.1, forward strand.
AGAGGGCACTGGGCTTGCCCTGTGTAGTGTCCTGTGCCACGACAGGTGGCACAGAATCGGCGGCGTCGGCGGAGATCATGCCCAGTGCACTCGGTGGTGGTGGAGTTGGTACCGCAGTAGTGGCACCTCGGAGTCGAAGAGCAGTCTTCAGCTGTGTGGCCGTAGGCACAGCAGCGTCGGCAGGGCCGATGGCGTTCCTGTCGGCTAGCCTCGACGACCAGAAGTCGCCCTAATAAGGGCAACCCTGACGCCAAGGCAGCTTCCAGGTCAGCCTGGTCCTGCATCTCCAGACGGACGAGCGGCGTTGGTCCCCGGTCGCAGTAAATGCGGGTGGCCCTCAAGCATGAAGGCCACCGCGACTGCACGGCGGTGAGCAGATGCCGGGTGGTAAGGTCCCTAGGGACCCCCGTACCACGGCACTGAACCGGGGCGGCGTCGTAGAGCTGGGTGGAGGCGTCGGTGGCGGCGGTGTTGGCGGCAACTGCGGCTGCAGTTGCGGCGAGACTGCGGTGGCGGCCGGCGAAGCAGGGCTTGCCGGGACCGGTATCAACGGAGAAGCTGCCTCCTCGGCGGCTGCCGAGGAAGAGGCGACGGGTGCTGCCTTAGCAGCGGCGAGTCTGCGCAGTCTCTTCTTGGCCATCTTCAATATTATGGCCTGGTAATTTAAGATGACTGAGACATGGGCATGGACTTCGTAGAAAACTATTTATAGCAGTTATTCGGCTAATGTTTTGTGTTTGAGCACGCACCTGCTAGAAAATAAGTCTTGGAAGACTGCAGGTACAGGATTAGGTGTTAAGGCTCTTTATCATCGGTGTCCATGCTGAACTTAATTGTAGGCCAGAATCGCGATTTAGATTATTTGTTTCAGATGAGATGGCTAAGGCTTCTTTTACTCTCCTTTCCCAGTAGTTCGAACACTTTGCCACTATCTTGGTGTTAGTAAAGTTAGCTCTGTGGAAAGCCCTGCTTCGCCGCCGGCCGCCACCACACCCTCGCCGCAACTGCTGCTGCAGTTGCCGCCATCACCACCACCGCCTCCGCCCAGCTCCACGCCGGCGCCGCCCCGGTTCAGTGCCGTGGTACGGGGGGTCCCTAGGGACCTTTCCACCCGGCACCTCCTCGCCGCAGCAAAATCTAAGTGGCCTTCTTGTTTGAGGGCCACAAGAATAATTTCCAACCGGGGACCTACACCACTTGTGAGGCTGGAAATTCAGGATCGTTCGGACCTTGACGCTGCCTTGGCGACAGGGCTGCCCTTGTTAGGGCAACTCCTGGTCGTCGAGGCCAGCAAGATGGAACGTTACCGGCCCTGCCGTCGCTGTTGTGCCTTCGGGCATACAGCAGACTCCTGCTCCTCGACGCCGCGGTGCCACTACTGTGGCTCCGCCAACACCACCGCTGAGTGCACTGAGCACAATCTTCGCCGTCGCCGCCGGTTCTGTGCCACCTGCCGTGGCACAGGACACTTTACTGGCCAGGCCCAGTGTCCCCTTTACCCGAGGGACGGGCGCACCACTCCGCAGCCAGTTCAATTACCGCAGACCCAACACACAGACGCCACACCACCTCCAGCTTCTATTGACACAGCGACGCGGGATGCCATTCAGGACCTTCATGCGGAGATCCTGAATATCGGCGCTCGCTTAGCTGCGTTAGAAGAGACCTTCACCAGCGTCATCTCCAGGAAGCTACTGGACCTGCAAGCTGCCACCACCGCCGCCATCTCCACTCTGCAGTCCTCCACCGCTGAGCTGTCCAACCGGATAGCCAGTGTCCAAGTGCAGCTACAGCAGGACCACCCAAATCAGCAACACCATTCCGCCGACCTGTTTCCATACAACAACCCGCTATACAAAACTCCAATATCAGCAAGCGGTTTATACAGGTCCCAGCAAGCACGACAACTCCGAAAACACCAGCAGATCCACTCAGAACACTGAGTAAACTCACCGTAAATCACCATTCATCTTCACCAACCACTTCTCCAGAGGGGCACTCAGGGCGCAAGTCATGTGTGTCCACTGGCTAAATTCACTATCACTCGCTGTTACTGCCACTGGCAGGCAGCAATCACAATCACCAGAAATGCGCAGGTGCTTAATGCGGTACTGCACCAGAGAGGCATGGGCCTCCTACTTCCGGTGGGGGTTTTTTGTGAGTAGTGCCACCCTGGTTCGAGTCCAGGGTGGGGAGTCTCACACTCCCAGGCTTGCCTGGGGTTAGGGCGTTAGCTGCCTTTTCCCCCATCATCAATAAAAAAAAAAAAAAAAAGCTACAGGGCAATCTGGCTAGCATGGTCACAAACCAGAAACATCTGAACAATTTCCAATCCGCTACTACAACACTTGGCCACGGTGTATAAGGTGGCACTAGCCCATGTAGCGACCATGACTTCCCTTTTAAAATGAGGCTTCTTCTTCGACTCGTCAAGATGACCAAGAAGAGACTGCGCAGACTCGCCGCTGCTAAGGCAGCACCCGTCGCCTCTTCCGCCGAGGAGGCAGCTTCTCCGTCACTACCGGTCCCGGCAAGCCCTGCCTCGCCGCCGGCCGCCACCACAGTCTCGCCGCAACTGCAGCCGCAGTTGCCGCCAACACCGCCGCCACCGACACCTCCACCCAGCTCTACGACGCCGCCCCGGTTCAGTGCCGTGGTACGGGGGGTCCCTAGGGACCTTACCACCCGGCATCTGCTCACCGCCGTGCAGTCGCGGTGGCCTTCATGCTTGAGGGCCACCCGCATTTACTGCGACCGGGGACCAACGCCGCTCGTCCGTCTGGAGATGCAGGACCAGGCTGACCTGGAAGCTGCCTTGGCGTCAGGGTTGCCCTTATTAGGGCGACTTCTGGTCGTCGAGGCTAGCCGACAGGAACGCCATCGGCCCTGCCGACGCTGCTGTGCCTACGGCCACACAGCTGAAGACTGCTCTTCGACACCGAGGTGCCACTACTGCGGTACCAACTCCACCACCACCGAGTGCACTGGGCATGATCTCCGCCGACGCCGCCGATTCTGTGCCACCTGTCGTGGCACAGGACACTACACAGGGCAAGCCCAGTGCCCTCTCTACCCAAGGAGCAGCACTTCATCACCAACTTCTGCCCGCCGTACCACTCCACCGCAGACAACCACCACTGAGGCCTCACCACCTGCACTCTCAACAGACGCAGCGACGCGAGAAGCCATTCAGGACCTCCACGCGGAGATCCTGAACGTCGGCGCTCGACTAGCTGCCCTGGAAGAGACATGCAGTCTCCTCACACAGAAGCTACAGGAATTACAAGCTTCTAACGACGCAGCAGCCACCAGCCAGCAGACTACAGCCGCCGACCTGTCCACCAGGATCGACGCCCTACAAGCTGCCAACACCGCCGCCATCTCCACTCTACAGGCCTCCACCGCTGAGCTGTCCAACCGGATAGCCAGCGCCCAAAATTATCAACAGCAGGTAGCTGAAGGAACATTCCCTCAGCAGCCTAAGACTCCGCAGCAATTGCTCAGAGAATTCCAATCAGAGCAAGGGTACACCCGGAAGAGTCACCTTAAACTTGGCAGACACCACCACTAACTCCCATCACTTACACGACCAGTGCCCGCGGCTGGGGTCTCTTGAGGCTTCGGTCGTGGGTGTCCGAGAGCTGCAGCACCAACTTCACCATCAATATCCAGTGCCGTCATCATCACCACAGGGAGAGAGTGGCAGCTCTCCCTACACTTCCAATCCCATGTTCACCAACAACTCCCAACCACCCATAATTTCCTCACCTATAATTCGCTACAGGGGCCGGCTGGGCCTCGGTCAAGCCGGTCTACTAGCACAACCCTCACCCCTGGCGGCCGCACAGCGGGCCAGTTTACCTTCACCTTTTACTGCGCGGGTGCAACAGCGGTACCGCAGTATCCTTATCTTCCAATACCGGTGGAGGGGTTTTTTAGTCGGTAGGCCCATCCTGGGAGACCCCGACACTCCGGGCATGCCAGCTCGGGTTAGTCCTTAAGGTGGATTTTTCCCCTCCACTTGAAACTAAAAAAAAAAAAAAAAAAAGCCATAATATCTCGCGAACCAATCAGATGTTAGCTTCATCCCAGCTCTTATAAATACCAGTCTCCGCAAGCTCAAACCATCAGTTCACCCTGAAGACGAGGAAGATGCACTTCTTCGAAACGTTGGTGTCAAGCCAAGTTATTACCTGGCTAGAAGCCCGAGAAGATTTTGAATTAACACGTCGCCAGGAAAGCTATAGTTCTTATTTTATATTCTAAGCAGTTCAGCATGACGCGGGGAGTACTAGAAGCCCTTGTCCCAGGCCTGACCGAACTCTCTGGGGCTACAGACGAATACCAATGCCATTCCGCCGCCAAGAGTTGTATTTCTGAAGCTCAGTCACCACCACGGAAGGACACCACACTCGCCGACACTTACAACACTAAATAAAATGGGTGAATGAAATGGAGATGAAATGAAGGGACAGAAATTTCGGGGGATGAAGAAACTTCACCAGCATTTACCTAATGACCCAGGAAAACACACGAAAAAACCCAAGGGTCAGAGAGGTTGGCAGCGGGAATTGATCCCATGACCTCCTGAATGCCAGTCTCAGACAAACCACCTAAGACATCTGGTTCGGTGTAGGTTAGAATGTTCCAAGAGAAGGAACTCACATTAAAAATAAAGACGTTTTGGGCTCAATTTTTAATGTTGAAACTTTTCTCCTTTTGTTCATCTCTTCAATATTTTATAAATAACACTGCTGAAAAATATTACTACGCTTATTGTGTAACAATTTTATGAAAAATAATATTTGTTCTTGGAGATAACCGATATTGAAGATATTTCCATTTATACGTCGGGAGCTGAGTAAAAGAAATATGATTGCATAACAGCTACAGTGCTCCAGATCCGATCCCGGGGCTAATTTGGCAAGTACCCCTCCGATATCGACAACATTAGTGGCAGCCGGTGACCCGAAACGGGGAGCAGAAATCGATACCTGCTTGAAGAATTACACGTTCCTCTCCGCTGCCGCGATGTGTCTTTGTTTGTAATGGGGAAACAATTGACTAGCGTTTATATCAAACAGCTGGCCAATTGTTGCTTCATTTGGGTTTCCCCGTTAGGTAATGGATCACAGAAATTAATTGTATTGAGTTGCATTCACAGGACTTCCTCCATTGTTCTTCTATAAACTATTTTTGTAAACGCTTACTTGTCTGTTTACCTCTTGTTAATCGATGATGATGAAGGGTGCTCAACTGCTAGGCTATCAGCGCCCTTAACACTAAACTGGGGGGTTAAAACAGCTGAGATAAAATTATGCTAAAAAGAACCTCAATCAAAGGAGCTAAAACAAGAGATAAAAATCAACGTAAAAAACTAAAATAACTATCCAGTCTGAAACCAAAGCTGGAGATAAAACCATGGAACTGAAAGGGCTAAAACAAGAGAAAACAAAGACACGTGTTACAATTAAAAGTTAAATATTCGAAATCTGACTTTCTCTACATCTCTGCAACAAATTATTATAAGAAAGCTTATGCTTGTATTTACTTCGTGCTACTCGAGAAAAAAAGTAGCAGAAATAGTCTTATTACTTGCTTCCTTGTAAGTAGAAGCGTAATAAGGGAGTACCACAGGTTAAAGTGATGGTCAAAAGCTGGTTGCTATGTGACTGAAGTTCCTTTGTTTGTATGGACAACAGTTGATAAATTCCTGTTTAAGAAAAAGTATAAGTTTTTTAAATGTGAAATCAAAAACTAGAATAACGAAAAGACAATCAACTCAACAAAAAATATGTATATACCATTAATTTTGTCTTTTAACGTGCTCTACTTTTTTGTGTAGCAAGTTTTTGTCCATCTCTTATGGTTTAGCAGTTATGCAAAATTCCGTAAAATCCATGCAGAATAAAGTAGTCTACAGAGGCTATTCCCAGAAAATTCAAGATATACATTTTATTTGTGATAGAAATGACTTTAATATGTGGTATTTTAATAAAATTCGTTAGAGCCATTTTTAAGCATTTAAGTATTATTCATTCAGAGAATGAGATAGTATTTAGGCGAGAAAAAAGACACTGATTAAAATAGTGATTAGGTCGCTGAGAAAATGGCTGAATATGTAGGACAGAGGATGAGATAGCGAGTGAGGCAGTTTTGGTGAAATATATAGTGAGTGGGTGAATGAGTGGGTGGGTGGGTGAGTGAGGGAGTGAGTGAGTGGATGGTTGAGTGGGTGAGTGAGGGAGTGAGTGGGTGAGTGAGTGGGTGGGTGAGTGAGTGGGTGGGCGAGTGAGTGAGTGAGTGAGTGAGTGAGTGGGAGAGAGGGTGAGTTGGTGAGTGAGTGAGTGAGTTGGAGAGTGAGTGGGTGAGTTGGTGAGTGGGTGAGTGAGTGAGTGAGTGAGTGAGTGAGTGAGTGAGTGAGTGAGTGAGTGAGTGAGTGGGAGAGAGGGTGAGTTGGTGAGTGAGTGAGTGAGTTGGTGAGTGAGTGGGTGAGTTGGTGAGTGGGTGAGTGAGTGAGTGGGTGGGTGAGTTGGTGAGTGAGTGGGTGAGTGGGTGGGTGGGTGAGTGGGTGGATGGGTGAGTGAGTGGGTGAGTGGGTGAGTTGGTGAGTGGGTGAGTGAGTGAGTGGGTGAGTTGGTGAGTGGGTGGGTGAGTGGGTGAGTTGGTGAGTGAGTGGGTGAGTGGGTGAGTGGGTGAGTTGGTGAGTGGGTGAGTGAGTGAGTGGGTGGGTGAGTTGGTGAGTGAGTGGGTGAGTGGGTGGGTGGGTGAGTGGGTGGATGGGTGAGTGAGTGGGTGAGTGGGTGAGTGAGTGAGTGGGTGAGTTGGTGAGTGAGTGGGTGAGTGAGTGAGTGGGTGAGTTGGTGAGTGAGTTGGTGATTGGGTGAGTGAGTGAGTGGGCGAGTGGGTGAGTTAGTGAGTGAGTGAGTGAGTGGGTGAGTGGGTGAGTGAGTGACACTTTGAGTGAAAGAAATTTTGAATGAGATAGTGACCGAGTGATTTAGATAATAGGAAAATTATAGAGTAAGAGCGATAGTGACAATGAAATATAGGACGAGTGAGGAAAAAGCAGATGAATGATATAGTGATTCAGATTTTGAGTGAGTGAAAGGGGAATAACTAAAATAGATATTGAGTGTGTATGTGTGTATAGTTTGTGTGTGTGTGTGTGTTTGATAGAGATAGAGACATAGTGAGTGAGTGAGGTACTGAGTTGTGCTTGATGCACCATAAAGTGCTGATTAATGCTTTCTCTGAGTGAATTGTAACCACCTTCATGATGTACAGTAGTGCTGCTACTGCGAGAGATTAGTGAAAGCCTATGTTTGACGTCCTAGTGAGTTAAGCGGAAGGACGAATAAACTGTTTAGCTCTCATTGTGAGGGGGTTTAAAATGAAGTGATAGAGAAAAAGAACTAAATCACAAAAGTGAAGTGTCAGTGAAAACTCAACTCAGTAACTTTAGCTAAGCGTGTGTATGATCCGAAAAAGACACAATATTTTACTCTTCCAAATTTGGATTCCACGCATTGTAATAAAGGCCCTTAACATTTATACAAGAATATGTTTCAGTCACCTTAAATTGCATATCAAATATGAAAAGGGTATAGAACACGCAGATTTGTTTATCACATGTATAAAAGCGTGTATTTATTTTACGGATTTGGAGTTTCGCGCTGTTTGCAAAATATCATGAGAAACAATGAATACATCAAAAATGACTTTATTAAAATATTAGAAAATTCAAATTATACGCAGGTAATGTACCTGAAGTTGTTAATGCTACATTTTATTAATCATTGTACTTTGTTATGTGATCATCAGATACATTCATACACATTTACACTCCGGGTTTGTTTCAGGAGACTATAAAACGTGTATTTCCTACAACATTATTCTCTGGACAATTTGGGTATAATTCAGTACTTCCTCTAACTCAGGCAAACGGTCAGTAATTAAAAAAAATGTATTCCATTCACATGACTTTCTCTACATCTCTATAACAAATTCTAGTTAAAAAGCTTATGCTTCTATTTACTTCATTCTAGTTAGCAGAAATAGTCTTATTACTTGCTTCCTTGTAAGTAGAAGCGAAATGAGGGAGTATCATAGGCTAAAGCGATAGCCAAAAGCTGGTCGCTATGTAACTGAACTTCCTTTGTTTGTATGGACAGGAGTTAAGAAATTCCTGTATGAGAAAAGTATACATTTTTCAAAGCAAAAACGAAAAACCAGGAATATTTTAAAAATAATCAACTCCACGAAAAAAATGTATGTGACATAAATTGAGTGTTTTATCGTGAGCTGCATTTTCTGTGCAGTAAGTTTTCCCCCATCTTTTACGGTTTAGCAGTTATGCACAATTCCGTAAAATTCGTCCAGAATAAAGTAGTCTTCAGGGGCTATTCCCAGAAAGTTCAAGACATACATTTTATTTGTCAGGTAAGTATCTTTTATATACGATGTTTTAATCAAAATCGTTAGAGTTATTTTTAAGAAAAACAAAATTTTCAAAATGTTGCCCATATAAAGGGTAGTTCGGGGTGGGGAGATTTTCTTGGAAATGTTCGTGTCGCATCCTTGGAAGATACTGAATTTAAATACAAAGTTTGGGCTTTAAAGGTCTCTTCGTTTTTGAGCTATGCTGTCCACAGGCACACGCACGGAAATTTTTCGAAAGATGCCTTTTTTATATTCAGGGAGTCTCAAAACATGTATTTCCGGTGAAATCTCGGTATGGAATTTTTGGGAGCAATGCAATACCTTCTCTATACACTATGTACATAGTTCGTATGGAGAAAGTAATAGCTATAACCTTGATCAAATATTTGCCCAATGATGTTGTGACTAGAATTTGAAATATCTGGGGTTGTGCAGCTCCAGGTGATTATCTCCCAGTACCCAGAAGTCTCGAGGGGTCTGTATCCAACATTCATTCTCCCCAGACGCCGTCCGATACAGCCCTTAAGGGTCTAATGCAAGAGAGAACACTGTCACATTTACTGTATTACTGTTGCTATGGCCACCGTACTGGTGCAAGTTAAACTTGCAAATGCAAGACTGGTTGCATAGCAACCGCGTGCATGTCGCTGCTCAGCTGTCTTTATACGGTTCAACAAGGGAAAATCCTATTATCATTATTTAATTTAAAATCGTCCACTGTTTAGAAACAATATGTTATGCCAAAAAGGAAGTTAATGTTTTCAAATTATAATTACTTTGAAACATTTCCTGCGAGTTTTGAGAGAAGTCCTGGGTTCGACTCCCAGCTGGGAGGCGGAGCTCTTTCTCTACCAAAGATTATTTATTTCTAATACTGTCCAGAATCTGACACCTTTAGACGATTTAACAACATGACCGGTAGACAATGTCTACCAAAAATAAGGCCAGATATAAATGGAGCAATAAAAAATATCTGATGTGTTCCATTCACACGTCTTTGTCTAACTGTTCTATAGGCAAACCTATCTCAACATAAATCCTTTTATCTACAGCATGCTAATATTGTACTTAAAAATTCGTTGTTCAAGTGTAAATTCTGTTGGCATTTCTGTAGACTAATAACAAGGCAAAATAGCAAAAATAATAACAATATTCTTAAAAAGCTACACACAGAAGCATTGAATAAAGACTTTGGTGCATAAACCCTTTATAACATAAAGAGAATTCTTTGATAGTGTTTAACGCCCGCTGTTACTACATATGACACCGCAGAGATGACACTGATGATATATAGAATGAAGATGGAGCTCCGGTGGAATGCGATGTCGGGGGAAACCGGAGAACCCGGAAAAAAACAGCTCCTGCGCTGCTTTGCACACCAATCCCACTTGCGGTCACCTGGAAACGAACCCGGGCCGCCTATGCGAGAGGCGAATGGTCTAAACACAGAGAAGATAGCAACGAGTGGAACTCAGCTGATAAGCATAGCCTTGAGTGGGTTATTTACCATTAGTGCGCAGTGGAAAAATCCCGCAGCCAGAGCAGTAAAAGCAAACTACGCATATAGACGATCTGTGGCCCCAACATAAAACGAATGCATGGCGTTCTGTAATATTTTATGACATTGAATTAGAAACTGTTTTATAGCTTCATATCCGGCAGAAAGAATAGGGCGTTTGAATAGTGAAATAATTCTGATCGTTTGAGTGGTTATCGAGGTTACTCTACACACACACACACACACACACACACACACACACACACACTAAAAGCTTCTCTCCTTTTAAAATTAGTAATATTAGATGTTTTTTAACATTTTTTGTTTTCAGCTCATCCTGACTAAAGACAAACACGTACGTATAATATATACACATTTAAATTCTATGTATTCATTTTTTCTGTGAGCTTCAAACTATATTCATGCAATGAGATTTCGTCATCAAATTTGTATTTCTCTACACGTACTATGTACATGGTGTATAGAGAGGGTATTGAAATGCACGCAAAAATTCGATATGAAGATTTCAAATATATATTTTGAGAACCTCTGATTAAAAAAAAAAAACATTTATAGAAAAATGCTCCGTGTGTGTGTCTGTGGGCAGCATAGCTCAAAAACGAAAAGACCGTTAAAAACCAAACTTGGTATTCAAGGGTGGGACACGAAGATTTTTAAGAAAATCCCCCCCAGCCCTCAACCACCCTCTACATGGAAAAAATTTCGAAAAGTTTGATTTTCTTAAAAATAACTCTAATAATTTTGAATTTTCTGGGAATAGCCTCTAAAGACCTCTTTATTCTTGATTATTTTTATTGAATTTTGTATAATTGGTAAAACGTAAGAGGTAGACAAAAACTCGCTACATAAATAATGTAGACCAGTATAAAACACACAATTTATGTCATTTACATCTTTTTCGTGAAGTTGATCGTTTTTGGAATACTCCGGTTTTTTGATTTCAGCTTTGAAAAAACGTAAAATTTTCTCATACAGGAGTTTGTCAACTCATGTCCGTACAAACAAAGAAACTTCATTCACATAGCAACCAGCTTTTGACCTATGGTACTCTCTTATTTCGTTTTAACTTTCAAGGAAGCAAGTAATAAGACTATTTGTGCTAATTTTTCTCGATTAGCATGAAGTAAATAGAAGCATAAGCTTTTTAAAAATAATTTGTTGCAGAGATGTAGAGAAAGCCAGGTGAATGGAACACAGATTTTTTTATGGAATCCAGTACTACCACTACGTTTATATTCATGGTATACAAACTAAAAGAGGACATGTTTAAATGATTTTCCAAGAATGTGACTTTTACACAAATATTCTGCGGCTGTTACGACGGATAATCTCTCGATTCATCATCAAACATTCACACACACGCATTCGAGTTGCTATGACAACAGATAGGTCAGAAACAAAAGAGGGTCAACTGGCAAATGTTTCATTTGCAGCTCACCTGTCCAAAAAGGGGGAAAACAGGCAATTAAAATTTATGGAGCTTCAGAGGGACTAGAACATGGAACTGTAATTGTCCAAGTGAATAAAGTTCACCCTCCCAGTCCGAATGGATTAGCCTTTTTGTCGGCCCTCTTTTGGAAGAAAACTGTACTACCTCTGCTTGGAGAATGTAGAGTTTCTTTTGTTTTATAGTCTTCTTTCACACAGTATAACATAACGGAGCGAAGTACCCGATCTGTCGGTTATACTGTCTAACTCCCTTTATATCTCTCCAACTATATTTCTCTCTTTTCTTCCTCTATTACCCTCATTTTCGGAAAAAGGTCCGTGTGACTGTGAACACGATGACTCAAAAACGAAACGTCCGTAAAATACCAAACTTGATACTTAAGTTTAGTATCTTCCAGGGATGCGACATGAAGATTTTGAGAAAAAATCCCCCACCCCAACTACCCTTTACATGGAACTTGTTTCGAAAATTTTGATTTTCTCAAAAATAGCTCTACCGATTTAGATTAAAAGTTAGAATATTAAATATATTTTCCTGACAAATAAAATGTATATCTTGAATTTTCTGGGAATACCTTCTGAAGAGTACTTTATCCTAGATGCATTTTACGGAATTTTGAATTACTGCTTAACCGTAAGAGATGCACAAAAACTTACTACACAAAAAATGTAGAGCACCTTAAAACTCGCAATTTATGTTATATACATTTTTTTACTTGGAGTTCATCGTTTTAAGACATTCCTTGTTTTTAGTTTCTGCTTTGAAAAACTTTTAATTTTCTCATACAGGAATTTGTCAACTGCTGTCCATACAAACAAAGGAACTTCAGTGACCTAGCAACCAGCTTTTGACTGTCAGTTGAACCTATGGTACTGCCTTATTTCACTTCTACTTACAAGGAAGTAAGTAATAAGACTATTTCTGCTAATTTTTTTCTGATTAGCATGAAGTAAATAGAAGTATAAGCTTTTTAAGAATAATTTGTTGCAGAGATGTAGAGAAAGTCATGTGAAAGATACAAATCAGATTTTCTTGAATACCAATTAGAATTTGGAATAATTTATTTCTTCGCTCACTATTCTTAATGACCTTTTGATGTTCTTCTGATAGAAAAAAATATATTCACAAGTAAAGAAAGAGGGAAGAGTGGATAGCATGGACACGAACACAAATATAGAAGTTTAAAGGTCAGATAGAACAATCCATTTTATGGAGGAAAAGAGTCATTAAAACTTGATTCTATGAGTAGATACATTATTTTAGCCGTTGGTGCTCTGGCATGCACCACAAACACAAACCATTATAACTAAGATTTATAACAATTAAAATTTAAATATTAATTTGAAAAGTTTTCAATTTAAAATTCCCAAGATTGTGTTTGGTATTTTTAAAACCAATCTTGGGAATTTGTAATTGGATACTTTTTAAATTAATATTTTAAATTTAAATTTTATAGTTTTTAGTTATGATTTGTGTTTGTGATGTGGTATTTTTAAAGCCAATCTTGGGAATTTTTAAATGGAAACCACTTAAATTAATATTTTAAATTTAAGTTGTTATAGATCATAAATTAATGATTTGTGTTTGTGGTGTGGTATTTTCAAAATAATTTATCAAAATATTAATTTAAAGAAGATTTCAATTAAGAATACCGAAGATTGTTTTAAAAATACCACACCAGAAACACAAACCATTCAACTGATATATAAGAATTAAAATTTAAATATTAATTTATAAAATGTTCAATTGATTATTCCCACAGTTGCTTATAAACATTTTGAAGCTGTGCTTCAGCCATGTTTGTATTTTTAGGACTTTTAGGATGAATAGTCAATGACATAATTCTACATGACCGTATTAATAATTCACTAATAGTTATTATATCTATGTCACTAAGCAAAACACAGTATTTTTCCTTCACATAGTGGCCAGTGCATGACGGCTCCCATACCGACCGCTGCTACACGGACTACCGCCAAAACAAGTTACTGAACGAGGTAGATCAGGTGTTTCGTCTGTGACTGGATTGATTCCCGTGGTCGATATCTCTGACCCAAGGGGTTTTCGGAAGCTTTGCCGGGTCATTAGGTTCCATCATTTCATCTCTATTTCGACCAACCAATTTTACTTAGGAGTGTGTTAGCTAGGTTTGCGATGGGGCGCCCTCCATGGTAGTGACAGCTCTTGACGGCGGAATGGCGTTGGTAGTCGTCTGTAAACTCAGGTAGTTCGGTCAGATCTGGGACGCGAGCTTCTAGCGCTCTCCGCATCAAGGTGAACTAGTTGTAAAATGTTAGGGATCCTCCCTGCTATCATCCTGGGGCTAACGTACAATAAGCCTTTGGGTGCAGTGCGGAATACCCTCCGACATTACCCACACACACACACCTCTAAAACAGTTATGATTCCCAACGATTGACATCTCACAACTATACTTAGAAGTATGGCAACTAGTACATTTCTTATAATAAGAGATGCTACAAATGTTCTCTATTCGTATACTTCTGTCATCTTCTCAAAAAATCTGATGTGTTCCATTCACATGACTTTCTCTACTTTTGTGTAACAAATTATTGTTAACAAGCTTATTCTTCTATTTACTTCAAGCTAATCGAGAAAAAATAACAGAAATAGTCTTATTACTTGCTTCCTTGTAAGTAGAAGTGAAATAAGGGAGTATCATAGGTTAAAGTGAAGTCAAGGGCTGGTTACTAGGTGACTGAAGTTTCTTTGTTTGTATGGACACGAGTTGACAAATTCCTGTGTGAGAAAGGTACGAGTTTTCAAAGCTAAACCAAAAACAAGGAATATCTAAAAAATGATCAACTCTGAGAAAAACCATGCATATAATAAAAATGTGTGTTTTAAAGTGCTGTACATTTTCTGTGAGATAGTTTTTTTCCATCTCTTACGGTTTAGCAGTTATGCAAAATTCCGTAAAACTCATCCAGAATAAAGTAGTCTTCAGAGGCTATTCCCAAAAAATTAAAGACATACATTATATTTATCAGATAAGCATCTTTAAAATACGATATTTTAAGCAAAATCGTTGCAGCTTTTCTTGAGAACAAACATTTTCGAAATTGTTTCCATGTAAAGGGTAGTTTGGTGTGGAGGGATTTTTCTCAAAATCCCTTTGTCGGATCCCTGAAAGATGCTAAACAAATATTTTACCGACTTTTCGTTTTTGAGTTATCGTGTTCACAGACACACGGACACATTTACACATGGATACACATACCTTTTTGTAAAAATGCCTCTTTTTGGATTTAGGGGACTCTAAAAGGCGTATTTCCGGTGAAATCTCGGTGTCGAGCATCTTGGGTGCACTACAATAACTTCTTTACACGCTATGTAAATAGTAATACTGCAGAAAAAGTAAAAATGAGCTATATATGAGGTGAATGAACCACAGAAGAGTATAGGTGAGCAGAGAAACGCGATTCCAAGACCTGACCAGACTAGAGCAGTTGGCAGGCTGAGGGCAGCTCAAGGTGTGTTAGACGTGTCCCTGTTCTCGGAGAGAACTTAACCACGTTCTGACGGGATTGTGGGGTTTGCAGGATGGCGGGTGAGAGTTGGGTTTTTGATAGGAGGAGGCAAGTATTTCTCCTCACGGTTGCCAATTATGGTGCAACGGCCCTTGTGCACCGCTGGTGAAATAAATGTTCCAAAAATATTTACTTTCGGGGTCTTAAATGTTGATACCCAAGCAACTCTTGAAGGATTGTAAGGAGCCGTAGCAACTGCTGGAGGTGCTCCTTGTTACCGGGGATGCCCGCAAGCCATGCGGGGAAGCCGGTATCACCTGAAGCGGCGGTTTGTGGGATTGTAATCCCCAAGAGACCTAACGAGGGTGCTCCGATGGAATGGTAACCCTTCGTTGAATTTTTTTGCTTGATGCCTTAATCTCGTCCTCCAGGTATGGTAGACCAAAGGCTTCGTGCAGGAGTCTCGTAGGAAAGCCACGAGGCTCAGAATAGATAGCCCGAAGGCATCTGTTCTGTACCCGCTGAAACAACAGCAGACTAGAGTCTGCCACCATGCCCCAGATCTCACAGCTTGGTCATTATATAGAAATATTTCTTCTGGCGGAACCAGGTAGAACTATAGCCAACTAAGGGGGTTCAGAGAAGGCTGTCATCTAGCAATCCAAGAATAACTTTCCAACAAGTAGCATCTGCGGCATCTGTCTGACACCGAGTGATTACTAAATGGAATCTGTGTAGTATGAAATAGTCCTAGAATTATTGTTAAGCAAACCAATGTTTTGAAATACACTTAAAAGCCAATCTTGGGCAAAATAAGATATGTTGGAAGGGTATATCTTTCTTCTTTTTTACTTAACACACGTACCGATCCAAAACTGCCAACACTTCGGAAACATGAAAGGGAATTATAGGAAATAATGGAGAGAAATATATGGTATAAAAGAAACTACCCACCGTTCTCCTTTTCAACCCCCCTAGCCCCAAAAAAAATTCTAAACAGCTGATACAAGGAATCAAATCCAATACCTTCTGAACGTGAGCTTTGCGCATTACCACACAGCGATTGGGTCAATATTAATGTGAAAATAAACAAAACTGCAGTGTAAAGAGGGAGAAATTGAATTTAATTGCGGGTAATAATATTTCATTATTACATTTGCATCAATTGTGGTTGTATACTGAATGGGTGGTTGGGGCCAAATTTCAGAAAACAAACTAATCATAATATATAGTTATTTGTTAGCACTAATAAATAAATAGATAAACCAGAATTACTTTCTCTAACACGAAACAAGTACGTCAAGTAACTATCACATTCGACCCAATACTTCAACAAGAGTTCAGCGGGAATGTATGTTTTGAGACGTCCTGAATCAAAAAAAAAAAAGTATTTTTAGAAAAATGTCCGTGTGTGTATGTGCGTGTGTGCGTTTTGTGTGTGTGTCTGTGGACAGCATAGCTCAAAACCGAAAAGACCGTTGAATACCAAACTTGGTATTTAAGTTTGGTATCTTCCAAGGATGCGACACGAAGATCTTCAAGAAAATGCCCCCACCCACAACTACCCTTTACATGGAACTTTTTTTCGAAAAGTTTGATATTCTCGCGATTTTAATTAAAATATCGTATATTAAAGATATTTACCTGACAAACAAAATGCATATCCTGAATTTTCTGGGAATAGCCTCTGAAGACTACTTTATTCTGGATCAGTTTTACGGAATTTTGTGTAACTGCTAAACCGTAAGAGGGGGACAAAGACTTACCAAACAACAAATGTACAGCACGTTAAAACACACAATTTATGTAGTATACATTTTTTCGTGGAGTTGATCCTTTTTTAGATGCTTCTTATTTTTCGTTTCAGCTTTGAAAACATTTTTTTTTCTCATACAGGAATCTGTTAACTCCTGTCCATACAGAAAAAGAAACTTCATTACATTTTTTTTTGCAGAGATGTAGAGAAAGTTTGAGGACCTTAAACTAAAACACTTTTAGAAAAAAGTGCGAGTTTGTGTTTAACTTTAACCGAATATCGAACTTGATATTTAAATGTTGCTTCTTTAAAAATTGCTACTCAAACATTTTCAAGAAAACTAGTTACCCTTATGGGAAAAAGTTTCTAATTTTATTTTCTTACAGATCCAGTGGAACAGTTCCATTAAAACTACAGATATTTAAATTATAAGTACATTGTAAATGTTGCATTTCCGCTAAATTTTCCATGGAAGATCTTTGGATAAATGGTAAAACGTAAAAAATAGAAAAAGTCTTACGGTACAGAAAATATAGATCTCCTTTGGTTACATAAATTATATATGTTAAGTTAATTGTTTTAATTAATTTCTCTTGTGCTGTGATATTATCCAATTATCGTCACTTTAACACTCTTCGCAATATAATATACGCAAAGTTGCCTTTTCTTCTGTGGTCTTCAATCGCTGGGGAGTCTAATACAATACCCCTCTATTTCTCACAGTAACAGTATTCACTCCACAGTACATCATTAGTTACAATTACGGCCGGAGAACATTTGCCCATCAGAAACACGCTCACTATTTCACTCACTACTTATTCGCGAGACAGAGCTCACTTTTGTTTTCGCTGGAAAGTTTCACAGAGTTCTAGAATGTCCTCGGGAGGAGAGGAGAAAGATATTCCGCAATAACTATGTTGTTTGATAGTGCTTCTGGTGTTTGTGGTGTGCGAGAGTGCTACTATGTCTACTTATATTTATTACCTCTTCAACTGTCCTATTTTTCGGCGCCAAACCCCGATAAACTGCTTACAAACAGTATGTAGAAAACATAATATTCAAAGGGATTTCCTTGAAAATATACGTTTTGAGGTTCCAGATTCATAAACTATTTGAAAGAAGTACGTGTTTGTATCTGTGTATATCAGAACTCATAAACGTTAAGTTGGTTATATATTAAAGTTGGCGGTTTAGTTCAGCGTGTTCCGTGGATGTGACACGAAGGTGTTTAACAACATTTTATAAATAAATGGGTTGAAACATGCCCATTATTTGATTTTTTTTAAAAGTGGCTCAAATTTGTATTAAAGCACCACACGTTTAAGATGCTTGGCATATAAGATGTATGTCTTGAATTTTCTGGAATAGCCACTGTAGTCCTCATCATTCTGAATGCCTTTCGTACAACTGCAAATGTAAAACAAGTTGATGCACAGGAAATATGAATCTTATAAAATACATAGTTGTGTTTGCGAGATATTACTTGTCATTGGTGAGAATGTCCAAATAAGCTCTCTACTACTTACCAAAAGTAAAGCATTGTATTGTATGCTCAAGTTATATATCCAGACTTCATCGATTATACACGAACCTGTATTATATAAAATCTCATGTGTTCCATTCACGTACTTTCTCTATTGCTCTGCAACAAATTATTGTTAAAAAGCTAATACTTCTATTTACTTCATGCTCATCGAGAAAAAATTAGCAGAACTAGTCTTACTACTTGCGTCCCTGTAAGTAGAAGCGAAATAAGGGATTACCATAGATTAAAGTGATAGTCAAAAGCTGGTTGCTCTGTGACTGAAGTTCCTTTGTATGGACACGAGTTGACAAAATTCCTGTATGATAAAAGTATACATTTTTCAAAGCTGAAGCCAACAACAAGGAATATTTAAAAAACGATCAACTCCATGATAAAATATATATATATATATAACTTAAATTGTGTGTTTTAACGTGATCTACATTTTTGTGTGGTAAGTTTTTGTCCATCTATTACGGTTTAGCAGTTACGCAAAATTCCTTAGAATTCATTCAGAGTAAAATAAATCTTCAGAGGCTATTCCCAGAAACTTCAAGATATACATTTTATTTGTCACGGAAATATTTTTAATATACGACATTTTAATCAAAATCGTTAGAGCCATTTTTGGAAAAATCAAAATTTTCGAAAAAAAGTTCCATTTAAGTGATAGAAGAGGGTGGGGGGATTTTCTCGGATATCTTCGTGTCGCATTCTTAGAAGATATCATACCTAAATACCAAGTTTGGTTTTTAACGGACTTTTCGTTTTTGAGCTATGCTGCCTCAGACACACACACACACACACACACACACAAACACACACACGGACATTTTTCTAAAAATGCTTTTTTTGTGTTCAAGAAGTCTCAATACATATATTTCCGCTGAAATTTCGGTATCGAATTTTTGGGTGCTTTACAATACCTTCTCTATAAACTATATACACAGTACGAGTAGAGAAAGTAAAAATAAGAATAGTAGCAGCTATATAAAAATCTGATGTACTACATACGCATGACTTGTTTCTACCTACATCTTAAAGGTTTATTTTTCTATCTGCTTCATACTAAAAGACATTAGCAAAATCAAGCATTAGCAGAAATTACATGTTTTCTTGCAAGGTAATTCTACTCAAAAACTATTACTCTGACAATTAAGTGGTGGGCAAAATCAAATGAAAGCTACCCAAATATTCATTCGGTTTTAAACTTCTATAATACTGGGTAGATAGAGTAGACTGTAAATTACAATGCCATAGTCGGAATTTTAAACACGGATCTCCCGGTATCTAACCATTTGCTCTTACCACTGAGCTACCTTAACGACATGCCAGCACAACATTAAATTCCTCAGCTGGCTCGTATATTTCCTGGTAAACCACAAGCTGATCTGAAATTATTTTGAGATGACGTACCCCAATGACAACTTACGTCTTAGGTATTTTAAGTCCTGGGCCTCATAGGTTAACCTATTAGATTAGTGCTGCGCTGGCATTTTGCCATGGTAGCTCAGTTGTTAGAGCAAAGACTAGAGATCCTTGGTTCAAATCCCGGCTATGGAATTACAATTTACAGTCTGACTCCACTTATCCAACTTGTGTCCTACACATGGCTTATGTGAAACGTTAATTGATTAATGTTATAATAGCTAATATTGGTTGCTTGGGAGTTGACAGTGTCCAATCAATTATCAAGTCGCTTTCAGCGAAGAACCATAAGAATTTGATTCCAAAACATTCCAGAGAGGATAAAGCATCTAGTATTTTATCCTCTTTTGGCAATCGATCATAAACATA
Source organism: Hymenopus coronatus (assembly GCA_030762935.1). NCBI lineage: Eukaryota > Metazoa > Arthropoda > Insecta > Mantodea > Hymenopodidae > Hymenopus > Hymenopus coronatus. Next base: position 45,359,558 of record CM060883.1, read on the forward strand.
ACAATAAAAAATCTTATGTGTTCCATTCACATGGCTTTCTCTACTTCGCTGCAACAAATAATTGTTAAAAAACTTATGCTTCTATTTACTTCACGCTAATCAGTAAAACATTAGCAGAAATAACCATATTACTTGCTTCCTTGTAAGTAGAGGTGAAATTAGGGAGAACCATAGGTTAAAGTGATAATCAAAAGCAGGTTGCTATCACTGAAGTTCCTTTGTTTGTATGGACAGCAGTTGACAAATTCCTGTATGAAAAATGTATAATTTTTAATAGCAGAAACCAAAAATAAGGAATGTCTCAAAAATCGACGAACTTACGAAAAAAATTTATATAACATAAATTGCGTGTTTTAATGTGCTCTACATTTTTGGTGCGGTAAGCTTTTGTCCATCTCTTACGGTTTAGCAGTTATTCAAAATACAGTAAAATTCATCCAGAGTAAACTACTCTTCAGAGGCTATTCCCAGAAAATTCAAGATATACATTTTATTTGTTAGGTAAATATATTTCATATACGAAATTTTAATCAAAATCGTTAGAGCCATTTTTTAGAAAATAAAAATTTTCGAAAAAAGTTCCATGTAAAGGGTAGTTGGGGGTGGGGGATTTTTCTCAAAATCTTCGTGTCGCATCCCTGGAAGATACTAAACTTAAATACCAAGTTTGGTATTTTACCTACTTTTCGTTTTTGAGTTATCGTGTTCACAGACACACACATACGAACCTTTTTCCGAAAAAGCTTTTTTTAGATAAAGGGAACCTTTAAACATATATTTCAGGTGAAATCTCGGTATCGAATTTTTTGGTGGAGTGCAATACGTACTCTATACACTATGTATAGAGTACGTATAGAGAAAGTAAAAATCTGATGTGTTCCATTCACATGACTTCCTCTACATGCAAGAAATAATTGTTAAAAAGCTTATGCTTCTATTTACTTCACGCTAATCGAGAAAAAAATCAACAGAAATGGTGTTATTACTTGCTTCCTTGTAAGTAGAAGAGCAATACATTCTTTTTTGAGGATTTGAACAAGATATTTCAGTTTTCTCATATGCTTGAATATTGAACGCGCCGAAAAATAAAAGATATTGATAAAACTTAAGCTAAAAGGTAAAATAGCTTCCGAAACAAGTAAAAGTTTTGGCTGCGATGGAAACAACAGCGCTAAAACAAAACACTTACGTTCGAGTAGCTGGCTATAACAGTTTCCCCGCTGGCAGGAAAAGTTGTTAAAAAGGCGTAATTTTTACGAGTTCTTAAAGGTGCTTCGCTTACGACTTGGCCGAACTTCTCAAGCATTAACTCTTCGCATAAAATTACGTGTTTAAAGCGTGATTTTGGTTCCTTACGCTCTAAAAGAAGTTTTTTACGTTAAGTCGAACCAAACTTTTGATGTTTTTGTTCCGAATTGCCGATACCTTCGTCCTTCATCTACCACAGTGCTGCTTCTCTTCCTACCGCGTGTCTCTGGTAGGTAGAGGGAGTGTTGCATTTCATCGAAATGATACACATCGACATTAGAAAAATAAAGTTAACCGTGCAAACGCCAAAAAGATGTGTTTTACGTATAAAAACCTCCTCTACCCAATCTTCCATAATGCATTACTTAAAAATCATGTTTCTACCCTGTCTACACGTCCTACTTCGTACATAGTGTATAAAGAAGGTATTATAATGCACCCAAAAATTTGATACGAGATTTCATTGGAAATATATATTTTGGGACCTCCTGAATCCGAAAAATGCATTTCTTGAAAAAGGTCCGAGGCTGTGTGTTTATGTGTGTGTGAGAGAGAGAGAGAGAGAGAGAGAGAGAGAGAGAGAGAGAGAGAGAAAGACTGTGGATAGCATAGCTCGAAAACGAAAAGTCTGTTAAATACCAAACTTGGGTTTTAAGTTCACTATCTTCCAAGGATTCGAACGAAGATTTTTAAGAACTTCCCCACAGCCCAAATACACTTTACAAGGAACAATTTTCGAAATGTTTTTATTTTCTTAAAAATGGTTCTGATAATATTGATTAAAATATCGTAAATTAAAGACATTTGCATGACTAATAAAACGTATATTTTTAATTTTCTGGAAATAGCCTCTGAAGACACCTTTTTAAACAAAAATATATATACATATATAATTATAACTCGCTAAAGCACACAATTTATGTTATATGCTATTTTTTCCTGGAGTTGATCGTTTTTACGATATTTCTTGTTATGGAATTCAGTTTTAAAAAATGCTTTTCTCGTACTGGACCTAGTCAGCACCTGGCCACGCAAAGAAACGGATTTCCATTCCATAGCAACCACATTTTAAGGCATTTGACTCTCGATTTATTCCCTTATTTCGCTTCTACCTATAAGGAACTAAGTAATAAGACCATTTCTGCTAATGTTTATCTCGATTATCCTGAAGTAGATAGAATAAAAAGCCTATTAACAATAATTTGTTAGAGATGTAGCAAAAGTCATGTGAATGGAGCACATTAGATTTTTATTTTCTCAAACACATACGAAATTGATAGAGGAAGTATTTTATTTTATCAAAACGTTCTATGCTGAGAGGTCACTGCGTAGACTTTGGATGCACCGTATACATTGATACAGTTTTTTTACCTTCTCTAGCATGTACGAATAGGAAGTGAAAGTATTGTGTTCCACCCAAAATTTAGATACCGAAATTTCACCGAAAATATACCAGAAAATTGAGATCACCTGTGTCCATAAATAGAATTTTTAGAAAAATGGCCGCGCGTGTGTGTGGATAGCAGCAACTAAAAACTAAACTAAAAAGTTAGGTATTTAACGGTATTTTCCTTTAGAGCTATGCTGTTCACCGACAGACGCGGACCTTTTTCTAAAAATGATTTTTTCGCACACACAGGATCTAAAAGTCGCCCTCCGTGGAGTAATGGTTACCATGCTAACTTTATATACCGAAGGTCGCGGGTTCAAACCCGGCGGAGGACTATGGATTTTATCGGCGTAAAAATCCTTGACATGGCTGCCTTCGGAAGGGAAGTAAATCCGTTAGACCCGTGTATTAGATTTACGACAGCGTAAAATAGTCTTAAATCTGATAGAGAGACCTCTAAACAAAATTAAGCGGTCTTTAACGCCCAGCATAGAAAGAGAGTCCATAAATAAAAATCTGATGTGTACCATTCACATGACTTTCTCGATATCCCTGCAACAAATTATTCTTAAAAAGCTTATACTTCTATTTACTTCATGCTAATCAGAAAAAAATAACAGAAATAGTCTTATTACTCGCTTCCTTGTAAGTAGAAGCGAAATAAGGGACAACCATAGGTTAAAATGATAGTCAAAAGCTGATTGCTATGTCAATGAAGTTGTTTTATTTATATGGATAGGAGTTGACAAGTTCCTGTATGAGAAAAGTATAAGTTTTTCATAGCAGAAACCAGAAATAAGGAATGTCTCAAAAACGACAAACTCCACAAAAAAAATGTATATAACACAAATTGTGTGTTTTAACGTGCTCTACATTTTTTGTGGAGTAAGTATTTGACCATCTCTTACGGTTTAGCAGTCATTCAACATCCTGTAAAATTCAGCCAAAATAAAGTAGTCTTCAGAGGCTAATCCCAGAAAATTCAAGATATATATTTTGTCAGGTATGTCTTTAATACACGAAATTTTAATCAAAATCCTTAGAGCCATTTTTGAGAAAATCAAAATTTTCGAAAACAAGTTCCATGTAAAGGGTAGTTTGGGGTGGGGGGATTTTTCTCAAAATCTTCGTGTCGCATCCCTGGAGGATACTAAACTTAAATACGAAGTTTGGTATTTTAACTACTTTTCGTTTTTGAGTTATCGTGTTCACAGACACACGGACACACACGGACACACACACACATGGAACTTTTTATGAAAATGCTTTTTTTGGATACAGGGGACCCTAAAACATATTTTTCCTGTGAAATCTCGGTATCGACTTTTTTGGTGGAGTGCAATTACCTTCTCTATACACTATGTACATAGTGTGTATGCAGAAAGTAAAAGTAGGCATTTCAATATAGTTAGACCTAAATACCAACAGTTGAGGTCAATGAAAAAAGTGTGTATCTCTCGCTAATGAGTGTCGTGTTTCTACTAAGCTACTCTATTCACCTCAAACCTGTACGTCAGATGTAATGAGATATTTCTGTTTCAGTAAAACTAAAGGAAATGACGTTTTTCTCCATTTTCTTTGTCTTAGAGTATCTTTCTCGTGGCGTGTGTATTCCTTCGCCCCCTTGCTCGTGTTTCATCCCCTCTGTGACGGAGATATGTTGCTAGGTGATGAAGCGCTTGCCACTGCGCCCCCGTGACATGCGGTGGAAACTGTCCCCTAGAGTATACTCTACCCTTCCTACAGCACGTGGAGACCAAGTCCACAAAGATGCGATCTGCAAACGAGCAAGTGATCAGTTAAAATCCACACCACAAAAACTGACCCTCTTTTGTTTGACTTTGAAGGCAGGAGGGGATGGAAATATGTCACCAAGTTCCAAAGTTCTTTTTCTGGCACTTCTGCGACTGAATTACAAATATCCGAGCTGTAATAGACACAGATGGTTGTTAATGTAAACCTATAGTTTCGTTTTTCATCTCGTAAAATAAAAGATTTTAATTGAAATCTAGGTTTGTCTTAATTTTAACAAATACATTAAAAAAATCTGTTACCCTCACATGACTTTCTCTAGCCGTTCTACAAACTTCTTACCTAAGAATATCCTTCTTTCTGCACCTTGTTAATCGAGGTATTCAGCACAATGTTCTTATTACTTAGCTCCTTATAAATAGGAAGAAAATAAGGGAATACACTAGGCTAAACCGATAGTCAAATGTTTTAAAAGCTGTCGTTATGCGATTGTCATTACAAATCGCTTCTTTTCTTGGCCAGGAGTAGAACAAAAGAAAAACGGACACTCCCGTCTGAGAAATGTATAAGTACTTCACAACTGAAACATAACAATGAATATCTCGAAAACGGTAAGCTCCACGAAAAAAGTATATGACGTAATTTGTGTACTTTAACAAGGCCTATATTTTTAATACAGTAAATTTTTGTCTATCTCTTACGGTTTATTAGTTATGCCAAATTAAGCAAAGTTCATCCAGAATAAACACGTCTTTAGAAGCTATTCCCAGAAATTTCAAGATATACATTTTATTTGCCAGGTAAATATCTTTAATATACCATATTTTAATAAAAATTGTTAGGGCCACTTTTAAGAAAATCAAAATTTTCAAAATAACTTCAATGTAAAGCGTAGTTTGGGGTGGGGGATTTTTCTCAAAGTCTTCGTGTTACATCCCTGAAAGATACTGAACTTAAATACCAAGTTTGGTATTTTAGCTACTTTTCGTTTTTGAGTTATCGTGTTCATAGACACACGGACCTTTTTCTGGAAATGCTTTTTTGGATTCAGGGGGTCCTAAAACATGTATTTCCGGTGAAATCTCGACATCGAATTTTTGGGTGGAATGCAATACTTTTCTATCCCTATGTTTATTGTACATACGGGGCTAGAGAAAGTAAAAATAACAAGAGAAAATGTATCTTTTAAATAAAGAAAGAACATTACAACTTGCATACTACATTAGAAAGTTCCCGGAATGTGCAAATAACACAAAACAATTTACCATAAGGCAATTGATACATAATTTTCTTCAAAATGGTCCCCTTCGCATAAACCCACTTCTGCCAACGCGTGTTAAGAGACTGAAAGAACTACTAGAACTCTTTTTAAGATACCTCTCGGAGTGCCTTTGTTCAAAGTGCAAGGAATTCCTTCAATGTTCGAAAATCTTGACAGAAACGTTTATGTTATTCATACACCTGAGTTTTCTTCATTACTGCTTCACCATAAGCTCTGAGGGAGATATTGCCCAGCAAAGCCACAATGATTATTAGCATGAGAATGAAATGAAGTGCCGCCATGGACACCTAAAAATAAAATTATTTGGCCATTGCGTAGGCAATTTGTTCTAAAGGGTCGGCCATGGGTGCTTACACTCAGGTGGCTAACATCGGAGTGACCGTCAATTTTACCATGTGATCACAATATTTATGTTGCTACTTGAATTTATATTAATTCTGAATACACTTCTTCATGGGTATTAAAAGACAAATGATACAAAAACAAAGATGTAAATCTGGTTAAAACACAAAGTTTATGTCAGGGTATTTTTTTTTTTTTTTTTTTTGGCATCCCTATTTTCGAAATATCCCTCTAGATAATATTTTCCGACATTCTATACACGATTTGGTGCACTAGGTCACTATTTTTTTTTTGTTTCTGTTGATTTCATATGGTGAAATGTATGGCACTGGAAGTTGTTATGTAGCAACAAACTATCTACGGATTTCACTATCGCTCCAGAACCGTTATGCTTCTTACAAAAGTTGTAATTAAACTAATTCTCTAATTCTTTACTTCCTGCTAATCAAGAAAAAAATTAACAGAAATAGTCTTATTACTTGCCCCCTTGTAAGTAGAAGCGAAATAAGGGAGTACCGTAGGTTAAAGTAATAGTCAAAAGCTGGTTGCTATGTGACTGAATTTCCTTTGTTTCTATGGACAGCAGTTGGAAAATTCTTTATGAGAAATGTTTTTATAGCTGAAACCAAAAACAAGGAATACCTCAAAAACAATCAACTCAACGAAAAAAATGTATATAACATAAATTGTGTATTTTAAAGTGCTCTATATTTGTTGTGTGGTAACTTTTTGTCCATCTCTTACGGTTTAGAAGCTATGCAAAGTTTCGTAAAATTGACCCAGATAAAAGTAGTCTTCAGAGGCTATTCCTAGAAAATTCAAAATATACATTTCATTTGTCACGTAAATATCTTTAATATACGATATTTTAATTAAAATCGTTAGAGCCATTCTTTAGAAAATCAAAATTTTCGACAAAAGTTCTATGTAAAGGGTAGTATGAGGGGGAGGATTTCTTTCAAAATCTTCGTGACGCATCCCTGGGAGATACTAAACTTAAATACCAAGTTTGGTATTTTACCGACTTTTCGTTTTTGAGTTATCGTGTCCACAGACACACGGACACACACACGGACCTTTTTCTGAAAATACTTCCTTTGGATACAGGGAACCCTAAAAAACATATTTCTGGTGAAATCTTGGTATCGAATTTTTTGGTGGAGTGCAATACCTTCTCTATACACTATGTACATAGTAGATATATAGAAAGTAAAAATAAACGTTCATAATAAAGGTCTGTGGAAGACTGGGCAGAGAAGGATTTCAATACAATATATCAGACCTTTAAAGTAAAGACGAATACTTTTATATATCAGTTGTTTTTTTCTGTGTTCGTATAACATATTGTTTTATTAATGTTATGATTTTCTCAAATTAAACAATAAGTGCTTATATACAGCATTTGGAAACAGTATTCAAATGTTCTGTCATGGTGACGAGGACATTGTAGCGAAGAAAAGGTGATCCTTAATCTTTCAATAATGTTCTACAGATGAAATATTTGTGGAAATAATACTAAACTTTTTTTTTATATTTTGAATACAAAAGTTTGCTTAACTCTTAAGATTTCCCAGCTATGCCATGTGTGTAGGTATCCCTCGGTGCATTAAAAGAGTTGCAGAACTCATCAGGCTATTGGTCGAGACCGACCGTTGTTTTACCCCTCGAAATGAGCGCGACCCGCTCACCGTTCACGCTGATAGGCAAGAGGGAAAGCGAATTTCACCCTCGCCAGTTATCTACTGGCGGGTTTTAACTTTAAATAGCACCGTTGAGTTCTGCAACTCTTTAACACACGAAGGAATATCTGCACATGTCAAATACGGGGCAAATGGGCCAACGGCTACGCAATTATATAATATCTAATACGAATTATGAAGTACATTTGGGCCTTAATTATCGTGTAAAATGTCTGATGGACCGGGGGTTGAAGAGTTAAGGAGCAACTACTAAACAGAATAGCGCTAGCGTAAATATCAGTAGCACTATCAAGAGATAACAATATTCCTCTCTTAGCTTCTTTCTCTCCGGAGTCTTGTGAAAACTCAAAACGGCTATAAGCGAGTGCGATAGGTTGTGTGCCTTTATTCTTGAAGCGACATAAAATGTTTTTCCATGAGTGAGGTTGTGATGGCAGTTAAGACTTACAGCGACTGATTATACTGCGAGAGATTAGAGATGTATTGTGTTCGACGCCCCAGCGGGTTTAGCGAAAGAATGAAGAGGCTCCTCACTTGATTTCATTGCGCCGCTAAATGGCGAGGAAAAGAGTGGTGACAGTGAAAATTGATATGTATCCCACTACTGTAGTAGGAGAGAACTAAAATAAATTACTTATTTCGCTTTTAGGAAGCAAGTAATGACTATTCTTGTTAATTTTTTCTTAGAATAAAGTAAATAGAAGCATAAAGTTTTTAACAATAATTTGTTATAGAGATGTAGAGAAAATCATGTGAATCGATCAAATAAAATGTTTTTTCGTGTTCTGCTGCTTAATATTTTGAAGCCATAAACTAGATCCTACAAAGGAATGACACGGTGAAATCGTGGGTCCCACGTGTTGCATAAAAGGCAAAAAACGTCAAGTTGAGATGATGGCTTCAATAAAGGCAACCTATATGTCCAAGTGTAAAGTTCAGTGGAGCGGAGGGAATTTTGATATGAGAAACAGACACATTCTTGGATGCTCCTGTCCAGTTATTTTTGATCACATGAGAGGCGCCGCTGTTTCCATAGCAACAAAATGAAATGACGTTTTCCTGAAGAGCATACGTCGAGATGGGGGGTGTTGAATATTTTATCGCGAGGGTCTAGCCGGGGAGATTGGGGGCTGGCGGCGATTTGTCGCACTACCTGCACACCCGGGGGAGTGAGTGGTAGCGTGGTGGTTATCCATGTGCACAGTCACAATTTATTATACATACATACAAGGGGAAGTACAAACTTGGGACTTTGACCAGAAATACGTCGCCGTATAATCAACGTCACTTACCTGCAATGGATTTACAAATTTGAGGCATCAACGGATTCAATCACAATATTGAATAGCTGGCAATTTTTCGAAAATGTGACACAATGTGAAATTGCTAATTAGGTCTTTGTATTCCTGTGTGTTTAAATGGCAACACTGGTAAAGTAGTTTTAATGTGTTTTAAGAATGACATTAAATGCGATATTGGATCCAAGAAATGTGCTAAAATACCATCATCTATCACTTTCTCTACACGTACTATGTACATAGTGTATAGATAAGGTATTCCACTCCATCCAAAAATTCGATATCGAGATTTCACCGGAAATACAGGTTTTGGGTTTCCCTGAATATAAAACATTTTTGGAAAAAGGTTCGTGTGTGTGCGTGTGTCTGTGGATAGCATAGCTCAACGTTCAGTATCTTCCAAGGATCCAACACAAGATTTTCAAGAAAATCCTCCCACCCCCAATTATGCTTTACATGGAAAACATTTTCCAAATGTTTTATAAAAATATGATATACTCAATATATTAACCTGAAAAATAAAATGTATATCTTGAATTTTCTGGAAAGACTACTTTATTGTGGATGAATTTAACGTGATTTAGCATAACTGGCAAACCGCAAGAGCTAGAGAAAACTCGATTAACAGAAAATTTAGAGCTCGTTAAAGAACACTATTTATGCTATATATTTTTTTTCTTGGAGTGTAGTGGGTCATTTTTGAGATATTCCTTGTTATTGGTTTCAGCTTTAAAAAACTTTTACTTTTCTCATACAGGAATTTGTCAACACCTCTCCATACAAACAAAGGAACTTCATTCACATGGCAACCTGCTTTTGAATAATACTTTAGCCTATGCTACTTCTTTATGCCTTCTACTCACATAGAAGCAAGTAACAAGACTATATTTTCTGCTAATTTTTCTCGATTAGCATGAAGTAAAATGAAGCATAAGATTTTAACAATGTGTTGCAGAGATGTAGAGAAAGTCATGTCAATGGAACACGTCATTTTTTTTTTCATTCATTCTTTGCTTCTTTGTAGAGAACTCTATTGTACAGCTTTCACCAAATGCCCAATATCGCCAATTTTTCTCTGTAAAGGCAACCCTTAGTGCGTTAAGGAGTTGCAGGAGTCAACATGGCAATTCCAAACTCTGATCACTGACGTTATTAGCGTGAGCCACCTTCGTTCTACTCCTCTTGCACATCAGCTGAAACGCTGAATGATTCCATTCATTGAGAGGAAATTCTCAGGTTTGTACTAGAGTCTGTGATTCCCAAAGAGGATCAATATAGTCTCCAACTTTAATGACAACAGTACAAAATTACAAAACTACCTTTGAGCGGATACTGATACTTACTTCACTTATTTCCTCCTGTTGAAGGTCGTAGGGCTGTAACAAGGTTTTGCCATCTGATTCTGTTGCATGCTATGCGTTTCAACTTTCCGCATGAATATCCAAGTTGATGACTCTCTTCCTCCACTGATCTTCTCCATATCGTTCTAGGTCTTCCTCTTCTCCTATGGCCTTGAGAATTCCATTCTATGGCTTGTTTAGCAATTCTGTCATCAGAGCTATGCAGTGTATGCTTAATCCATTGCCACCTTCTTCTCTTGATCTACTGGTCAACTGGCAATTGATCTGTCCCTGCCCATAGTTCCTTATTTGACACCACGTCTGACCAGCATATCCCTAAGAGAATACTGATAAATGAAATAAAAATCTTTTAAATTCCTTGCCTATCTCAATGGTTCTGTAATTGAAGTGAAAAACATGTTAATCTTTTTGGTTGTTTACAATGTTCTTTATATCATAGTGTATTGTAGTACAAGCCTGGGAACTTGCCACTCGATGAGCCCTATTCCCTCACCGTTTCCGCTGATAGAACTAAGGTCGCTCATACTAACACTGCCACTAACATGTGTTTACTTGGAATTGTCCCGTTGAACTTTTGAGCTCCTTTTAATGCACGAAAGGCTATTTTGCACACGTGAAATACCATGTAGCTACTATGTAGAGAAAGTTCCCGGGCCTTCTTATTCCACGTCCAGACATTCACTCCATAACAAAGGTTTACAGATGAGGTATGGTTCACTCTGTCAGGCTACATCAACACACAAAACAGAAGAGAGTAGGATGCAGTAAACTACCATATCAGCCACGAAACACCAATGCATGATTAAAAGATGGGATTACGTTGCACGGTCTCAGCTTACAGGATAGTGGCCCCATTTTCTTTTATATGACTGTAGACACTGCAGTTTGTACGGGCATCTTCAATACATTTGTGGAGCAACTGGATCATATGAAAAAGGTTATTTCCAGCAAGATGGAGCAACCTCTCATACATCAAGGTCGTCTCCTTAGCGCTGTGGTAGCTCGGCTGTTTGATAAGCGGGAGACCTGGGTTCGATTCCCGCTGGGAGACCTGGTCCGGGGTGCACTCAGTCTCGTGAGGTTCCTGAGGAGCTACTTGATTGAGAAGTAACCGTATCAACTGGTCGGGAGGGTCTCGAGGCGTTGATAACGTATCACCCACCAGCACTGCACCCCATTCATGACCCTTCTGGCTGAGATGGCTGAGCGTTAGGCCCTTGTGGACTGTTGTGCCATGGAGCTACGCTTAAATCATACATCGAACTCCTCTAGTCAACTTGTAAGCACCTCAAATGATCTGTGGCCCCCAGATCACCTGATCTAACCTCGCTGTACTTTTTCTAATTAGAGTGTATAAGAATACACTTCGGAGAGCAGTTAAGCTCCGAGAATCCATTCGTAACTAAATAACCGATAATAGCGAGAATACTTTCTTCATGAAAAATCACAGAATGTGACAAGAGCGCAGATAGGTATGGATGCCGGTTAAGGACACTTCCAACGTTTGCACTGAGGAACAATAGACATTGTAATCAGCGAATGGTATATTTTATTCTCCCAAAATTTCATATGTATCCTATTATAGGTTCAAAAATTGACGTCCATTAAAACGGTTACGTTTTCCTGAATCATTATTATAAGCAACAGCAGAACAAAATGTTGTGGTATGCAGTACGATCCCATCAACTCTACTTCTGATCAATGTACTTGCATGACTAATTAATTACCGTATTTGTCTCTTATAGTTTTGATTTTTCATCGTTATAAATTTCTCTTTATTGTGTTTTACGTTTTATCGTGTCAACATGTCCCATTTTTCTCCTTGTTGCTATAATATTTTTATTTACAATACATTCTAAATTCTGTTGTAGTACTTTTAATGCACATCAACCCTTTATAACGTGATTTTAATTACACTTCCAAAATAAATGTTGTTTTTCTTGAAAATAATATAGAAGGTTAAATTTTAAACTCATAAATGTTACAAAATACCTAATACGTAAATCAAATTGCGAACTTTCTAGTTTTAATATTCCTAAAACCATTACCCTTGATTACTAAAGACATCATTTGCTAAGTGTGTGTTTTAATAACTTCTATATCATATATCTAATAAGGTATAAGGTCCAGGCAGCTATCATCTGGGTGGGATGCTGAGCTGTTTATTTACCCGCTTCCTCAAATTGTTCGCTAGATATGGTTATCAGTACTGACGTAAAGCATTTATGACAAAACTTTTCAAGCATCTCCATAGTGATGTATGTAAAGAGAGTCAGCCACAACATGGTGGGAAAAGCTCGTACTACTCATTCCTTCTGTTCTGCGGCGGGTCAACATGGGAGAAACCTTTGTCAATCTAGCTAGAAATTCGCCGTGGGGAAAATCGCCTTTAGAGTATAGCTGCCAAGGGAAGGCAAAAATGTGCTTTCTTGCAGCTTGGGCAACAGATAAGTGTATAGATGAAGAATAGTATACGCAAACAAATTCAGAAAAAGGTTCCCATTGCAAATATAAATTTCCAGATCAGCAAAATCAAAATTAGGAGTGGAGTAAATATCAAGGTTTGATTATGTATGTTTTTATAAGCTTTCAATTATACAACAAACTTTTTCCACAAAACCTTCTATTTCAATCTGGTCATTTTATGCCACATTTCTTAATCATTTCTCAAAAACACATTGAAGATTTTGATTAAAACGTCACAAGTTTGGAACATTGACTACACATTAAAAGTTATGAAATTAATTTTTCTAAAATCTCTTGCACACTTTTGCATTCACTACGACATCCATAAATTAAATATGGAAGATATTGTATACAACCCAAAAAATCTAGAACAGAATTGATCTGGAACTGTACTGAATATTTTTTTAGGAAAACTAGTGTATGTGTATGTGAATGTGTGTGTGTGTGAATAGCATAAGATTTCAGCGGCTTCCAAGAACGAGACTTGAGGAGTTTAAGTGTAATTATCCAACACCAGACTACACTTTACTTGGAAATAACTATTATCTGTTTACTCTATGGAAATTATCTGTTAAAATATCAGATTTTAAAGTAATTTAAAAGAAAAACTTCTACATATTGAATTTTATATGGATTTATGTAAACTTTTATTTATTCTTAACTCAAGGTAAGGTGTAAAAGATAAAAAATCTGTTGTTACATTCACATGACTTTCTCTATATCTCCACAACAAATTATTGTTAAAAAGCTTATTCTTCCATTTACTTAATGCTGTTCCAGAAAAACTAGCAGAAATGGTCTTATTACTTGCTTCCTTGTAAGTGGGAAGCGAAATAAGGGAGTACTATAGCTTAAATCCACAGTGAAATCTTTTAAAAGCTGGTTGTTATGTGATTGAAGTACCTTAGTTTATATGGAGAGGAGTTCACAAATTCCCATATGAGAAAAGTATAAGTACATTAAAGCTGAAACTAATAACAAGGAATATCTCAAAATCGGTCAACTCCACGAAAATAATGTATATAACATGAATTATGGGTTTTAACTAGATGTATATTCTCGTTAAGGAAGTTTTACTCATTCTCACTCTCACGCTCTCTCTCTCTCTCTCTCTCTCTCTCTTTCTGTTATGCAAAATTCCGCAAAATTCATCCAGAATAAAGATGTCTTCATAGGCTATTCCCAGAAGATTGAACATATACATTTTATTTGCCATATAAATATCTTATATTTAAGAGATTATAATCAAAATCGTTTGAACCGTTTTTGAGAAAATTAACATTTTCGAACTCTTTTCCATGTTGGAGTGGGTAAACTTTCTTGAAAATTTTAAGTCGGATCCTTGGAAGATACTGAACTTAATATTTAAGTTTGGTGTTTAATGAACTTTTGTTTTTGACCTTTTTTCTAAAACTGTTTTCTTATTAAGGGACTCCAAAACATGTATCTCTGGCGAAATCTCGGTATCAGATATTTGAGTGAAATATAATATCTTCTCTATACACTATGCAAACAATACTTGTAGAGAAAGTAAAAAGACTTACCACATAAACATTTTAATCTTGTTAGATCACGAAATTAATGTAAATAATAAATTTTGGTTCATAAGTATTTCAATATATTACTATTTATTATATGTAAATTTCAAAGGATTATTTAGGCTTCAAATGGAAATTCTGTTTTCCTCGCAATAAAGTAAATACAAGAGAATTTCAAAATCGTCACATATCGATCAAATTTTAAAGATTTGACTATTCCTTAAATACATTGTACTATGTTGCATCCTATTGTACTTACAAGAAAGTATGTAACTTAGATCGTTTAATAAAAATATATTTTTAATCAGGGCACCACAAAACGTAGGTATATTTCCAGTGAAATATTGCTTTCGAATTTTTGAATGGAATGCAGCACCTTCTCTGTGCACTACGCACAGACGATTTTGTAAAAAGTGATTTGTTACATTTTGACTCTTTCTTTACTGTCCATTGCTTATTTGTGGATAAGAAAATTGCTCTCATGGAAGGTTGTGTTCTATTACTTCATTTTATTCGCAAAAATCGTTCCCGGACGCATTATACACTTACATATAAAGGGAGTAGTGATAATCAAACATCTTTTTACGGGACACTATACTCTGGACCTCAAATTACATATTGTTTCTGCGCAACCACAAGAAACAAATGTAACCCGAAACATTTGAATGACTAAACATTTTTTTCCAACCGCTAATAACGAATATTCCTGAAATGCATATCCCACAAAAAATAAAGTTATTTGAAACAAGCCATACGTTTTCAAGAAATTTACATTTTTATGTTTACGTTTAAGTTTACTTCTTTACGTTTATCAGTTATAAAAATTATATGTATAAAATTCTTCCTAATGAAGATGATTTCTAAAAAATTCAAGATATGCATTTTAATAATCAAGAAAGTACAGTTAATACATGTTATTTTAATCCAAATGTTTAAATTCAATTTAAAATGTATATATTTTTTTCAAAATTGTTCTTTTTAAAGTAAACTTTTGGGTGTGGATTTTCTTAAAAATTGTACTGTTGTAGCTTTTGGAGGTATTTACTTAAACGCAAAGTTTGCAATTAATGGACCATTTTGTTTTTGAGTTCACAACAACGTGAAAACATGCACTCACAGATAAACACAGAGATAGACGTTACATTCAATGTTTGTTCTGGATTCCCTCCTATATGTTAGAATATCTTTTTCTGTCCATAATTATCCCACTCGAAAATGCTCTGATATTTATATTAACAAATGCGAATATAGTAAAACTCTTAGCACTTTCTCATGTATGTCAGTTAAAATTTTCAACACCTTACCTCAGAACATCACTTGCTTTGTTAAACTTTAAGTGGAAGATGAGAACAATCTTGAAGGCAAATCCTCTTTATAGCATTTCAGAAATTTATGACCTGAAATGGGATTAGTCTTATCCATTTTTAAATGTATTGTTGTAACATTATTGTATGTAGAATGTTTAATTCATTTTTATTCTCTCTTGACGCAGCCTATGTATATTTTATACTTAACGACTGAAAATAAACTATCCATTTATCTATATATCTATGGGAATTCCTTTTTTTATTTAACGACCTCTGAATATATATTTAGGGTTAAAATTCGAAATCTAATGTCTCTACCTCTGTGTATGTAGTAAAGAAAATAAAGGATAGATACAGAGAAAGTTGTGTGAACGTAATTTATAAGCGTTTTTTACTTTCTCTATACGCACCATTTACATAATGTATAGAGAAGGTATTGTGCACTCCACTCAAAAATTTAGTACCGAGATTTCACCGGAAATATATGTTTTAGGGTCCCCAATATCCAAAAAAAAACATTTTCACAAAAAGGTCCGTGTGTGTGTGTCCGTGTGTCAGTGAACACGATAACTCAAAAACGAAAAGTCAGTAAAATACCAAACTTGGTATTTAAGTTTAGTATCTTCCAGGGATGCGACACGAAGACTTTGAGAAAAATCCCCCCATCCCTAACTACTCTTTACATGGAACATTTTTAAAAAATGTTGATTTTCTCAAAAATGGCTCTAACGATTTTGATTAAAATGTTGTATACCAAAGATATTTACCTGACAAATGAAATGTATATCTTGAATTTTCTGAGAATAGCCTCTGAACAGTAGTTTATTTTGCTTGAATTTTACTGAATTTTGAATAACTGCTAAACTGTAAGAGATGGACAAAACCTTACTAACAAAAAATGTAGAGCACGTTAAAACACACAATTTATGTTATACACATTTTTTTGACGAGTTCGTCGTTTTTGAGACATTCCTTATTTTTGGTTTCTGCTATGAAAAACTTATAATTTTCTCATATAGCTACTAATCAAGTCCTATCCATATAAACAAAGGAACTTTATTGACATAGAAACCAGCTTTTAACTATCATTTTAACCTATTGTAGTCCCTTATTTCGCTTCTACTTACAAGGAAGCAAGTAATAAGACTATTTCTGCTAATTTTTTCTGATTAGCATAAAGTAAATAGAAGTATAAGCTTTTTAAGAATAATTTGTTGCAGGGATATAGAGAAAGTCATGTGAATGGTACACTACCGATTTTTAATGTTTGGTACGGGATCTCACAACATATTTTATTTACGATGAAGCATTCCATGTGATATTTTGGGTGGAACGCAATAATTCCTCTAGCAACCTTGGTAACTAATTGGGAAGAAAGAACAAAGGGTATATTAATGAAACAACCCCATATTAAAATTTAATAACTACCACTCTTTTGTTTGATTGGGCCTTAATCTAAAAACCAGGTCTGCTGAGAGAAGTGGTATTTTATGCTACAAACTTTCATTCGCCATTTTTCCTCAAATTAAACTGGCGCGGTAGGCAGAAGTACTGTTTCGCGCGGAGAGAGGAAAAAAACAGACAAGGCAGAAGCTGAAGAAAAATCGACACGATATATCACACAAGTTGTTCTAAGGAATCAAGTTTTCCCTAACTCTCCTGCTTCGTGTTCATCACCCTACCAAACAAACTTCCACACTTTTAAGAAAGAAAAGTCGAAAGTAGCAAAAAATTTAGACAGTATTTTCATATTACAAGCAATTTCTTGCCACATGGGAAACATATATGCAACGGGGATTATATTACACAACAGAAAATTTGTTCGGAATAAATTCATGGCCAAGGAAAGGTCCTATTAAATATGTGCATAGCCTACCTCCTGACCACAATATGGTTACACGATATGTGGGTACATCTGCTGCAGGTCTTTTGGCTTATTAAGTATTACTTTCTCCATCAGGTATGTACAAAATAAAATAAAATCTGCAATACAACATCCTGGCATCTGGTTCCCTATATCAGAACGTATATTGCAAGCTTTATAATTTACTAGGGCCTTTTTTTTTTTTTAAACTCCGCTAGGCTATAAATAAAAGACAAGTTCATAAAAAACAACTATTTCATTACTAAAAGTTTTGTACATCAATGCTTACTTTTCAACATAATCACCGAAAAGATTGAGACATTTATCGTACCTGTTCACAAGCTTTGCAATACCCAAATCAAAAATGTTGCCGCCAATGATTTTAAATGAGCATTGTTTTGAAGAGCTTCGTTGGTTTGAGAGTGCTGCCCTCCTAGCCACGCCTTCAGTTCAGGAAATGGCCTGTTATTTATGGACGCTCTTTAACTGCTTTGGTTCTCAGCGTCCCATTCTATATTGGGCGTGAAAGATCGCTTAATTTTGCTCAGAGGCCTCTCTTATCAAGCTTGAGGTGCTTTTACGTGCCGTAAATCTACGACACGGGACCCACAGCTTTACTTTCCTTCCGAAGGAAGCCATGCTAAGGATTTTTACGACCGAAAAAATCCATCGTCCTCCGCCGGGTTTGAACCCGCGACCTTGGGTGGGTTTGAACCCGCGACCTTGGTTATATGAAGCTAGCATGGTAACCATTACACCACGGAGGGCAACGCCTTTAGTTCAGGGAAAAGGTGAAAGTCGCTGGGTGCCAGGTCAGGACAGCACGGCGGATGTTCGAAAATGTCCCATTGAAATTGTTCAAGGAGCCGATGGGTTGAGCCTGCAATGTGTCTGTGAGCGTTGTCATGGATTAATACAATTCCTGAAGTCAGCATTCCTCTTCGTTTGTTTTGAATGGCTATCCGCAAAAGTCGAAAAGTACGAATATCTTCAAAACAACGCCAATGTTCATTTGAAATTATTGGTGGCAAAATTTTTTGAAGCGGGTATTGTTTTTCTATGAAATTGTCTTATATATAGCCCATTGGAGATTGAGAAAAAAATGGCTTTTAAATTCTTGCCATATAGCATTATTTTTACAGACATTATTTATATATAGTTTCGTTTCGCTTTGTATTCAGCTCACCCTCCCCATAAGTGTAGAATTGACATCCCCCTAGGACTTACAAGCCAATGCCTAGGGGTCAGAAGCCTCTCTGTGAGCCTACGGCACGAAACCACAGAATGGAGAACCTGTTACGAGGGGTCGGTCGGTAGCATGAACATGAAGTGGATGGTAAGAAATTAAGCGAAATTGATGGTTGGAAAGGTGATGATGGAGCAATTGTTAGAATGAGTGACGGGGTAAACCGACGGAGACTGAGAAAACTCGCCTAGAGACGCGAACCCGGGCCGCCTAGATGAGAGGCGAGCGTCCTAGCCACTCACCCACCTTACTTATACACTAATAACTAAAAATTAACAGAGAGTGAAACAAATTAACATTAAATAAAGTAAGTAAAGTAGATTCGAATTATAAAACAGTTTTCACTCACACTAAATCACCTATTAATTACTCGAATTCAGTAACACAGTCAACTGGTAGTCAGGTATTTGCCTATGAAACTGTGCTGTAAATTATTAACAAAACACATATATACAATGTATTAGTAGCTAGAGAAGATATTATATACCATCAAACATTTGGTACTGAAATTTCACCGGAAATACATGTTTTGAGACCCCAGTATAAAATATTTTAGGGTATTTGAGACTGAAATTGTATAAAAATTGCAAAAAAAATCGATTCCTTTATTTTAATTCCATAAGATAATTTAAAGATTCTTGAATAAAAAGGTATAAATGGCCACCAGGCACCATTTTTAAACAACTTAACTAGAGCTACAACAAAGCATTCAAGTGAAACTGTACTGGACTCCGAGGAATAACTTCACGTTAACGAAATCTCATTCACATCATGCAAAAATGAAGTTGTGCGGAAGAAAAGCAACAATGCAAGAAGAAAAGGACAAAAGGCAGCAGCTGAGAAGAGGAAAAGAAAAGCTGAGGTTCCAGCCTACATACCTGGTGGATTTTAATGTGAGCCACGCATTCAAATCTTTCTTTATTTTCTCGCTATTAATATTTTCAACCATTTTTCTTTTTGTAAAATTCTCCTTGCGGAGCATGTTTTCTGTTACACAAATAAAATTTCCTGTTCATGTCCATAGAGGAGCAATAAATAAGAATTTTCCTGGGTTTTACTTCCTGGTGCTATTTAATCATATATTTTCAATTATCAAACATAAAAATATATTTTTACGACAAAAAAGCACATTCATAACTACAATTATTTTAGAGCCTAAACCAAAGAAGATATATTTTAAGTCTAAGGTTAAAATATTGGACCAAAATTATATTTCTTTTTGTTGCAAGGAACCTTTTAGTGACCTAGCAAAAATAAACATAACCTCCAAACCATTAAAGCGAAATGGAGTAAATTTGCACTGTTAACGTACTTCATTATATTACATCTGTGGTATACATCTATTAGTTTGGAATTTTAAATTTCCAGAGATACATGTCCATATGTATCTTTGGACGGCATAATTAAAAAATCTGATGTATACCATTCGCATGACTTTCTCTATATCCCTGCAACAAATTATTCTTAAAAAGCTTATGCTTCTATTTATGTCATGCTAAGCTAGAAAAATTAGCAGAAATAGTCTTATTACTCTCTTCCTTGTAAGTAGAAAGGAAATAAGGGAGTAGCATAGGTTAAAGCGATAGTCAAAAGCTGGCTACTATCTGACTGAAGTTCCTTTGCTTGTATGGACATGAGTTGACAAATTCCTGTATGAGAAAAGTTAAGATTTTCGACCCTGAAAACAAAAACAAGGAATATCTCAAAAACAATCAACTCCAAGAAAAAATGTATGTGATATAAACTGTGTGTTTTAATGTGCTCTACATTTTTTGTGTGGTAAGTTTTTGTCTATCTCTTACGGTTTAGTAGTTGTACAAAATTCCGGAAAATTCACTCCGAATAAAGTAGTCTTCAGAGGTTATTCCCAAAAATTCAAAATATACATTTTATTTGTCGGGTAAATATCTTTAATATACAATCTTTTAATCAAAATCGTTAGAGCCATTTTTTAGAAATTCAAAATTTTCGAAAAAAAGTTCCATGTAAAGGGTAGCTTGGGGTGGGCGGATTTTTCTCAAAATCTTCGTGTCTCATCTCTGGAAGATTCTAAACTTAAAATACCAAGTTTGGTATTTTACCGACTTTCGTTTTGAGTTATCGTGTTCACAGACACACGGGCACATTGACACGCGGACACGCGGACACACGGACCTTTTTATGAATATACTTTGTTTAGATAAAGGGGACCCTAAAACATATATTTCCGGTGAAATCTCAGTATGGATTTTTTTGGTGGAGTGCAATACCTTCTCTACACACTATGTACATAGTTCGTATAGAGAAAGTAAAAATTAAAAGACCGTTAAATACCGAAATTGGTGTTCAAGTTTTATGTCTTTCAAAGATGCGACACGAAGATTTTCAAGAAAATCCGACAACCCTAAACCACCCTTTACATGGAACAATTTTTAAAATGTTTGATTTTCTCAAAAATGGCTAGCAATTTTGATTTAAATACAGTATATTAAGTCTATATATAGATGACGTCAGATGCTATTTTCATTTTAAATGATTTTTACATAGTGATAGACAAAACTTAACTTACTACATAAAAAGGTCGTTCTGGTCTTTCCAATTTTGTTCTGAAGCATAGCATTTCCGAGATATTCCTTATTATTGGTTTAAATTTTAAAATACTCTTACTTTTCTCAAACAGGAAGTCGTCTGTGTTTCTTTTCTTATACTCCTGGTCAGTAAAGTAGCGAATTTTAATGAAAATCTGTTAGCGTATTCCCTTAGCTCCCTTTTACTTTAACAAACTGCGTAAATAATACAACAATTCTGTCATACTAAATTTGATTTGCATGGAGCAGAAACAAGAATAAACTTTGTAATAAATTTGGTGAGGAACAGCTTGAGGAAGTCATGTGAATGGAACACACAACATTTTTTCTCCATTTATTTTACTTCGCTGTAAGAAAGCCTTAATACCGTGGCGGATCATTTAGTAGATACCTCGTGACCCAATGTGGCGGAAATATAACGTTCCAAGTCTCATCCCTACCATACCATGTTGCTTCGTCGCGTTATCAACAGAGAGAGGTCTTGGTGCTAGGCAATTATGCCTCTGTTTCTTCTATACCTGAGAGGCAGATGGCAGCTTCCGCATGCGTCCACAGAGACCTTAGTGCTAGGCAATTATACCTCTATTTCTATATCTGACAGGCATATGACAGCTGCGACATGTGTCCACAGAGACCTTAGTGCTAGGCAATTATACCTCTGTTTCTATACCTGACCGGCAGATGGCAGCTTCGACATGTGTCCACAGAGACCTTAGTGCTAGGCAATCATACCTCTGTTTCTATACCTGACCTGCAGATGGCAGCTTCGACATGTGTCCACAGAGACCTTAGTGCTAGGCAATTATACCTCCTGCCATATGTGAATGGAGAGGGTAGCAATACCGGTTCACAACTACTACAGTGCTATTTTCATGCCTGTGCACAAGCTTTGCAATACCCGCTTCAAAAAATGTTGCCGCCAATGATTTCAAATGAGCATTGATGTTGTTTTGAAGATCTTCGTACTTCACGACGTTTGCGGAGAGCCATTCAAAACAAACAACGAGGAATGCTGTCTTCAGGAATTGGGTTGATCCATGACAACGCTCGTCCACACACTGTTTGCACAACCCATCGGCTCCTTGAACAATTTCAATGGGACATTTTCGATCATGCGCCGTACGGTCTTGACCTGGCACCGAGTGACTTTCACCTTTTCCCTGAACTGAAGGCGTGGCTAGGAGGGCAGCATTTTCAAACCAACGAAGATCTTCAAAACAATGCCAATGCTCATTTGAAATCATTGGCGGCAACATTTTTTGAAGCGGGTATTGCAAAGCTTGTGCACAGGTACGATAAATGTGTCAATCTTTTCGGTGATTATGTTGAAAAGTAACCATAAGTGTACAAAACTTTTAGTAATAAAATAATTGTTTTCTATGTACTTGTCTTATTTATAGCCTGTCGGAAGTTGAAAAAAAAAAAAAACGGCCCTCGTATTTCGTGGTGAAATAGCTATCGGAAGGTCTGCGCCATGACAGAATGGACTAGAGCCTGATGCAATGGTTCTAAGCCACAAATGTCTACCTTTGAGGGTACGAGTTTTACATATGTTCCGAATATAAAATCGGTTGTAATGAATCAGAGCACCTGCGTTAGGTAGCCAATATTCAAGACCATTTTTATGGTGAACCCACTCGTTTACCCATTATTATTGTAATTTCGAATATATGCGACTATTACTACTAATAACGAATGAAAAACAAACGTATATTCATGCAAAAGTATGCGAAACATTGACGGAATCATACCAATTTCCTTAGTCTCCACACAATAAACTGAGACAAATATTTTCATAGCAAAATTCTTCACCCTGCCGCAACCCACCAACCGCCTTTGCCAGGTCCTATAACCCAGAATCAGATGAAAGGAAATGATAAGACACCTGCCAACATTTGCCTACCGAACCGAGGAAGCCACGAAAAAATATGAAAATGTGTGAAACCTAGCGACTAACCACAATAAAAACTTATTTCTCTTAAATCAATTATAAATACCTGTGATGTATTAAAAAATTAAACAAAAATAGAATCCAGTATTGGAAAGGAGTACCAAGGGCAATTGGAAAGA
This sequence comes from Hymenopus coronatus, assembly GCA_030762935.1. Classification (NCBI taxonomy): domain Eukaryota; kingdom Metazoa; phylum Arthropoda; class Insecta; order Mantodea; family Hymenopodidae; genus Hymenopus; species Hymenopus coronatus. The sequence goes on from CM060883.1 coordinate 45,382,989, forward strand.
CGCTAAGTGCATTAATGAATGTAAACATGTATGTTATTATCCTGGATTATTTCTATCACCACCTTAGGAGAACGTTGCAAGTTTTTCTCCAGTAGCTAACAAAATATTTGCACACTCATGTTTTCCTTCCGTAATTTTATATTAATTTTCTAGGAAATGCCGAAGGAGAGTGATGTTACGAGGAAAATTAAATATAGACGTCTTTCCAAGAATTCATTATACAAAGTATGGAAATATACAACGGATACAAGCAGCAGAGATAAAAAAAAAGTTTGACAAAGGTATTGAATGAACTAAAAAGGAGACAAAGCTTTTGCGTTACATTCACATGGCTTTCTCTTCCTGTTCAACACACAAACTATTCTTACAAAATATGATTCTTTTGCCTACATCATGCTGGTCTAAAAAAAACATTATTAAAGAACACAATGGTTGATTTGCTTCCTTGTAAGTGTAAGAAAAATAAAGAAACGCATTAGGCTTGAGCTTTAGTTAAATACATTAAAATCTGGTCGCTAAGTGATGAAAATATCCCAAAATGGTTAACTCAACAAAAAGAATGTAGAAGCATATGACAATTGAAATTCAATTCAGATATGAAACGAATAGGTAATCATTTGTTTGAGAAAAGTTTTAAGTGTTCTAAAATTGAAATCTAAAAACGTTCAATGCTGAGAAAATCAGCTAGTAATCATATAAAATAGAAAATTCTGTGCAGTGTAAGCTAAAGATAAATCTTAAAATCTGTCACTAGGTCCTCTTTGCATGACCAGGATGAAACAAGTGAACCTTCCAGTTAAATATTAAAGAAATAGAAGAGGTACGTTTTATATTAATATTATTTTTAAATGCAACTGCTTACCTAACTTACTATTTTTCTGGAAAATATTTTCAAATTGTTAATATTTTTATAAGCAAGTGTTGGATGACTATAAATTGGTTAGCATACTTGCCTGACAAATGCAATATAGGTATTCATTATTATTATTATTATTATTATTATTATTATTATTATTATTATTAATAATATAGTTATTTTCCTCAGTTGAGGGCTGCTGTGTAGACAAAGTATAGCTACACAATTAACATTTTTGAAATTAATTTGCAATGATAATTTTTTTTTTTAAGTTTAACCTGGTTGGTCATATCGGACGATGAATGAAATTGGTGAAACGATGCTCAAATAATTTCGGGGTCTAAGGAGCTAACATTTACTCGACATTCGTCTTCTAAGGATAAGGGAAACCCCCGAAAAAAAACCTTATCCGGGTAACTCACCCTTAATGAGATTCGAACTCACGAGCTTTTGAAATAGAGGCAGAAACGCTACCACCACACTACACTGATAACTAAGAATAGAAAGAATATCAAATTAGAAAGAATAAACTTAAAATCTAATACAAATAGCACATATATATGGTCGATTCAATAAATAGCTGGAAAAATTGTGTAAAAGAATACAAAACTTCGACAAAGCGTGAGCCTCTTGTTTATATTTTGGTGGTGTTCTACAGCTATTATCAGATGGCTCGACACCCCTGCCTTGCGAACGGAATGTAGGTATTCAGTGAAAACATGTTACAGGTTTGCACCAGCGTGGAACAGCGGAGTATCATTAGATTTTTGCGAGCAGAAGGGCTAAACCAAACGAAATTCACTGTCAAATACAGTGCAATATGTTTAAAGTGGTCTGAGTCGAACACAAATGTATGACTGGGCAGATAAGTTCAAACAAGTTCCAAAACCAAAGTTCGTGGAACTAATAGTGCTGGTAAGGTCATGTTGACTTTAAGGGAGTTTATTCATGAACATTATATGCCCAGAGGTCAAAATAGTGAGACGTACGAAAACCTTATGTGTCACAATTTGAAACCAAAATTTTTGAGGAAGCGGCATAGACTGATGTCCAGTGGCGTACTGTTACTGCATGACAATGCGAGGCCACACACTGCTAGAGTCACACTAGATGTCACCTGAAGTTCGTCTGCTTGCCCCCCCCCCAACGGTATTCGCAGGTCTGGCATCCCCATATTATCACATTTTTAACCAACTGAAAGAAGGTTCAAGTGCCTTAAGATTTGCAGAAGTTGAAGTCTAGGCGGCGGTGTTTAACTGGTTACATGCACACTCCCAAAAATGCTTTTCACGTGGAACTGAGGCTGGCATAAGTATATAGAACTTGAAAAATAATAACTATCGTATTCCATTCTCCCCATATTTTTTTTCTAAAAAAAAATCGGTTATTTATTGAATGACCCTGGTATATATATATATTATATATATATATATATTTATTATATATATTTATAATTATATATAATTCTTCTGTGCGTGTGTATGTGACTGAACTCCTCCTAAACTACTGGACCGATTTTAATGAAACTTTTTGTGTGTTCCAGTGGATTAGAGAATGGTTTAGATTCTCAGTTCGGTTCAATGGAAATTGTTTATTTAATTAATTTTTTATTTATAAATTGTTGTTGTTGATTTTGGAATTTTAGATTGGGTCCGCCAGACTGCGCTACAATCGCAGTATCAAATATTCAATAATATTTTATTCCAATTCCAGTTTTTCCCGACAGGAAATTCAGGAAAATATTTTATAACTTCGTATTATTATTTTGTTACAAAGGAATCTGTGCTAATTGAAATATTACAATAAGATTCATTTAATGTTTTAAGAGTTTTAAAGTGTGCATAAGAAACTATACATTTTGCAAATTCAGTGTGGAATTGATGTGAGTACTTTGTATAATTTTCTATAAAATGTAATTAACAGCCACCCTAACCTACAAAAAAGCTTTAAATTTTCGAATTAAAGACGTGACTAAAGGACAACGTCTGACGGGTCAGCTAGTGTATATGTACAGGTTTACTACAAAAGAAATAGACAACTTCAACTGCCTGTAAAACAAATACTATTAGAGATAGCAACCTAATTATTTTGGAGGTATGTTGAGAAACTCTCAAAGTTTCGTTTCTTACTATTGGTAACGCTGTAGTGTTTTGTTTGTTGTTGCAGAAGCTGAAATGCCGGAAAATCCTGTGGAAAAGGCATATTGCGTGTTGGAATTTGCTAGAACGCAATCAGCAACTGTTGTCCAACGACATTTTAGAACACGTTACCACAAAAATGAAATGATGCGCTCACAAAAATCAGCATCGTCTTTATCATGTCGCAACATGTCGATGACCTTATCTTCTTCCCTCAGAAACTGCAACATCTGTAATCTGTAAGGCATCATGTGCAGTCGCTTCCGCAAGATTTTCCATACAGTTTGTTGTGGAATTTGTAATTGCATGCTTGCCCTAGATGTCGATTTCTGTGGGCTTCTTATGTAGGCAGAACGAACACGTTCAACATTTTCTTCCGAAAATCTTGGTCTTCCCGAGCTCTTCCCTTTGCACAAACATCCCGTTGTCTCGAATTTTCTATACCAGTCGTAGATTGACTGTCTAGTCGGTGGCGTTTTGTGGTAACGTGTTCTAAAATGTCGTTGGACAACAGTTGCTGATTGCGTTCTAGCAAATTCCAACACGCAATATGCCTTTTCCACAGAATTTTCCACATTTCAGTTTCTGCAACAACAAACAAAGCACTACAGCGTTACCAATAGTAACAAACCAAATTTTGAGAGTTTCTCAACATACCTCCAAAACAATTAGGTTGCTATCTCTAATAGTTTTTGTTTTACAGGCAATTGAAGTTGTCTATTTCTTTTGTAGTAACCCTGTGTATATATATATATATATATATATATATAAATATATAGTTTTGCATTCGTTGGGAAAATATCTTAAAACTCGTAACATTTTAATCAATCTAGAATCATTTTAAGAATACCAACAACTTTGAAATATTTTTACGTAAGAAAAACTAGTTTAGGGCGGGGGATTTTCATGAAAAGCTTCCTATCGCATCCATGGAAAATGTTGCACTAAAAACAAATTTCGATTTTAACAGTATTTTCGTTTGGGAATTATGCTGTTCAAAGTCATAGACAGACGCACACACACACATAGAGATGCACCCACCAGACATAGTGCAAATATGGACGTTTTTCTAAAGATACATATTTTTGGGTTGAGCGGCTCTGTCTTGCAGATTTCGAAATGTTTTATATTCTACAATAATCTGAAGTTTTATCGGAATGGTAAAGAAAGTTTTAGATAATTACAATGAATAGGGTTTTAACATTTTGGAATCTATCTAGTACCTAGTTGTCTAATTTCATGAAAGCAACATTGGCCGCACGTTTAGACCACTCGCCTGTCACCTCGATGGCCCTGGTTCGATCCCAAGTAACCGCAGGAGAGATTTGTGGTGGACAAAGCGGCGCAGGGGCGGGTTTTCTCCGGGTTATCCAGTTTCCCCCACCATCGCATTCCACCGGTGCTCTACCTTCATTTCATGCATCACCAGTGTCACCGCCTGCGGTGCCGTAGTAGTAGAAGCGGGCATTAAATACTATAAAAAAAACACACAGTTTTTTCATAATATAGAGATCCTTACCATAATTTCCTATCCATCACTTCAGGTGCTTAAGATTTGTAGTACTAGGCGAGGGTGGTTGGTGCGTTGTGACAGGACGGTGATATTTGTGCTAGAGAAACAATTGTCCCTGGGCCCCTTTCTTCCCGGGAACTGTCTCGCTTAGACCCACGATTCTAGATTGCGGGTGGCTAGGGCATGAAAAGCCACATCAGCATTGGATACATTTTAACTTTCTCTACACGTACTATGGACATTGTGTATAGAGAAGGTATTGCACTCCTACCACGAATTCAATACCGATATCTCACCGGAAATGTATGTTTTAGGGTCCCCTGTAGCCAAAAAATTTGAGAAACATGTCCGTGTGTGTGTGTGTGTGTGTGTGTGAGTGTGAATACGATAACTCAAAAACTACAAGTCGGTAAAATACCAAACTTGGCATTTAAGTTCAGTGTCTTCCAGGTATGCGACACGAAGATTTTGAGAAAAATTCCCCCACCCAAAACTACCCTTTACATGGAACTTTTATCGAAAATTTTGATTTTCTCAAAAATGGTTCTAACAGTTTTGATTAAAATATCGTATATTAAAGACTACTTTATTCTGAATGAAATTTACGGAATTTTGCATAGATAACAATAAAACACACAATTTATGTCATATACATTTTTATCGTGGAGTTGATCATTTTTGAGATATACCTTGGTTTTGGTTTCAGCTTTAAAAAACTTTTCTTGTTAAGGAATGATGTCAACAAAGGAACTTAAGTCACATAGCAACCAGTTTTTGACTGTCACTTTTACCTATGGTACTCCCTTATTTCGCTTCTACTTTCTAGGAAGCAAGTAATTTCTGCCAATTTTTCTCAAAATAGAAGCATAATGTGATATGAATGGAACACATCAGATTTTTTAGCCTACATCTCCATTTTTTTTTTTTTTTTTTTTTTTTATTCAACAGATCTAGTCCCAAAGGTTTATTGGTACCCATCTTCAGTTTTATATCTTTTAATATCGCGATTTTGAAAACAATTATTAAGATATAAAAACATTCTATATTAGAATTGGATGAAATGAAGGAAACCAGTCAGTACCAGATTAATCTTATATACGACAAATAGCAAGAAATGTAACATTACCTTTCAAATAGAAATGGAGTAAGCAACATTGGAAATGGTGCCCATTTGACGGTAGGCCGTGAAGTAGGCTACACAAGGCGGTCCAGAAGGACACACACACTGGCGGTGATGTCCTGCGCAGATTTATGGGAGAATGCACTCTACACTATGCTTTAGAATAAGCAGGAGAAATGGCTCCCTACTGCTTTAAGACAAAAGACAGTCGAGAGGCGGACAGCAAAGTGGAAAATACAGGCCACCCGGGTCAAATTACCCATAAGGGGTGACCCTGCTGCCAGTTAATTGTTCACGCTCTCTAGGGATAGCATCGAACAGTCCACATTTCGAATCCTGATTATGTGCATATGAATACCGCAAACTTAAAAAACTCATTCTAAGCCTCTTTGGACGATTTTTATGAAAAAAAGTTTTTATGATATTCGAGTTTGTAGTTTATAAACAAGCAAAAATTAGCTTGCAAAACGGGCAACTTTATTCATGAACATAAAGAAAAACAATGCACTACTAATTAAGGGGCTCAGTGTCAGAGGGAGCTATCCTACACATTGTGAAAAAATGAGCTTTTTTTGTTTTTAAACAGCTTCTGCTGTCTCTCACGTTTGTAGAAATCTTGGTAATATTAACTGTTTCAGAGTGCCATCTACAGTAACTTACAGAAACTGTGTCATTTTCCAAAGTGAGAAAGTTTGTGCCAGATGGGGATATCCCACTATGAAGCTGCCTGCTATTCAAAGAACAATGCCACCAAACCTACAGAACTTTAACTATTTTAATAGTATTGTTTATTGTTTAAACTATAGGCCAAGAAATAATGATTTTAGGTCTTAATACGTGAAACAAAATAATAAATAGATTATTATTAAACATTAAGAATATTGTGTAAATAGTTGAAATTTTAAGCATTATAGTATGCTGCAGGTTATTCTGTTTTTCAAAATGGAGGCAAATAGTATAGCTAGTGAAGGAAAGAGACGAATATGCAAGCAAAACATATGCAAAAAATTGTTACTAAACGAAAAAGAAACAATGGTGAGGAATATCAATAATATCATGTTTAGTTTCTCTCTCTGCATAAATAAACTTTTGGTAAATAATGCAGTTTGCAGTGCTAAATAAATAAAAAAACTGTTAAATATCACTTTTTTGTATTTTCTAGGACGTTTCAAAATGTGGATCAAATACTGGATTTAAAAAAGCTGTACCTTTTTATTTCATTTTTCACCAAATCAACAACTCTAATAAAACTCCTTTTTGCTCAAATTTAGCTATTTCAGGGATAGCTCCCTCTGACGATGAGCCTCTCTTTAATTCTGTTATTTACTCATTCAAAAACTGGGATGAAAATCTGTTGCTGAGCTAACTCGAAACGCGACTCAGAAAATATGGGTGTAAGATTGGAGAATGAGTAGGATCTCCTTCTACATTTCATGCTCAAACTATGAATTATTTTGAGTTAAGAAACAAGTTTTATTAAAGCTTTTGCAAATACAATATTTCGTTTGGACCTTCAGTGTTGCCAATTTTGTTTAATTTCTCTGGCACGTACAGTCATGGACATAAGTATTCTTACCCTGCAAATGGAAATGAAAATGTTTAGTTTTAAAAAGGTAAACATATGTGACACATATGAACTTAAAACGTCCCTTTGGCATTCTTATGTACTGGCCTTACATTTACAAAGCTGCAGATTAGCCTGCTAGTCGTGCTGAGTGGAGTAACTGGTTAGCTACGAATATCAAAGTGCGTCGCAAAGACAAGGAAACAACTTTAGACCTAAGGGAGGTCATTATTGTGCTACATAAACAGAAAAAATCATTCCAAAAAACCCTATACCGTAGAAAGAACTCATTTGACTGTACAAGGTGTCATTGAACGTTTACAAATATATATGTGTTCTATTCGCATAACAAACATTTTTCGTTAAAACGCTATGCTTCTATTTACCTCATGCTAATCGAGACAAAGCTGGTTGCTATGTGACTGAAGTTCATTTGTTTGAATGGACACGAGTTGACAAATTCCTGTATGAGAAAAGTGTAAGTTTTTTAAAGCTGAAAGCAAAAAAACGATCAACTGCACGAAAAAATGTATATAACATGAATTGTGTGTTATAACGTGCTTTACATTTTTGTGTGGTAAGTTTTTGTGCATCTCTTACGTTTTAGTTACGTAAAATTCCGTAAATGTCATCCAGAATAAAGTAGTCTTCAGAGGCTCTTCCCGGAAAATTCAAGATATACATTTTATTTGTGAGGTAAATATCTTTAATATGCGATATATTAATAAAAATCGTTAGCCATTTTTGAGAAAATCCAAATTTCCGAAAAAAGTATTATTTAAAGGGTAGTTTGGGGTGGAAGGGAGTTCTCAAAATCTTCGTAATGCATCCCAGAAAGATACCAAACTTAAATACCAAGCTTAGTATTTTACCGACTTTGTTATAGTGTTCACGGACACACACACACACAGACACACACACGGACCTTTTTCTGGATTTTTTTTGATACAGTGAACCTTAAGATATGTATTTTCGAGTGAAATCTCGGTATCGGATATTAGTATGGAGTGCAATACCTTTTCTATACATGAAGGATGCGACACGAAGATTTTCAATAAAATGTCTCAACCCCTAACTACCTTTTACACGGAAAAATGTTCCAAAGTGTTTATTTTCTCCAAAATGGTGTAACGATTTTGATTAAAATATCGTATATGAAAGATATATACATGCCAAATAAAATTCATTTCTTGAATTTTCTGGGAATAGTCTTTGAAGACATTCTTATTCTGGATTAATTTTGCTTAGTAAACCGCAAGAGATAGACAAAAACTTACTACACAAAAAATGTAGATCTCGTTAAAACACACAGTTTATGTCATTACTTTTTTCTTAGAGCTGATCATTTTTGAGATATTGCTTGTTATTTGTTTTTAGTTTTAAAATACTAAAACTTGTTACATATGGGGATTTCTGAACTGGCAATGCATAGAAATGGATTTTATCCACAGTACAACCAGCTTTCCCTCATTTCTTTTCTGCTTACAAGAAAGCATTTCTGTTAATAATTTGCCTGAGAACTCTAGAGAAAGTCTGTGAATGGAACACATCAGATTTTTTTTTTTCAACATTTAATGATTTAACTCGTGTAGTTGAGTATGAGCTGCAAGTTATTAATTCGTTTTAGGTCAACAATCATGCGTGGACAGTCAGTAATCACTTCGCCAACAATGCTGTTGACCTTCATGCTGCAACAATGCGTTAAACAGCTGTTGGTAGTTAATTTTATTTTCGTGTAAATACTATTTCTACTACTCACTAGAACTGAAACAATATTATATAACAGGTTTTAATTCTTTAGAGGATCTCTTGTATCTAAATATCTGTTAAGAAATTATGAAATCAAATAGGAATGTATAGGCAAGCGCAGTGCCCGCTCCACCCAAACAGACGCCGACCACCACAACCAAGACCAGTCACCGCCGCATCACCTCCAGCAGACATTACCAGTTCATCACCAGCCATCATCAACACTCCACCTCAACCAGCACCAGCAGCAACTGACATTGCCATTAAGGACGCCGTGCAGGACCTTCATTCCGAGGTCCTGCACATCAGCACATTACTACAGGAGGCGCTGTCGGCCGTCACAACCGCTATTGCCGAGACACACGCCACCCTACTCCGGAGACTACACAATATCGAGGCCGGAGTCCAAGACCTTCAACAGACAACCGTTGCCACCGCAACCGCACTAAGGACCTTCGCCGCCAGCTGCACCACACAACTGAATGCAGTTTGCACACAAACATCACATGACGACGGCATCATCAGACGGACCACAGCAGTAAACCACAGACTACTGACCGGTAATACTGACGCCACCAAAAACCCACGAACTAGCAGACGGACCACGGACACTATCTCACAGACTGCATTGACATTTTCGCCCTTCATTTCCCCATCACTTACTGATTTACTCACTCCACTTCATCACAGTACTTCACAACAACCAACCAATGATCTGGACCGACTCAATGAAAACTTCCCTCCCCTACAAGCCACAAAAAATAGCACACCAACACCAAAGCCTTTATTAAGGAAAACTAAATAAACTGAAAATAAAGACACCTTGTACTCCTATCAAACCTTCCTTTACTCCCCGGGTGGCAGCCAGGGCCTCGGTCATGACTGTCACCTGGAACTACCGCTACCTTCTGCTGAGCCGCCAATTCGGCCAGCAGCAACCGCCGCACTAACCAGGGTGCTCAGCGGAACCTCCGCATCCCGACTTATCTCCTTCGAACCCGATACTTCCTTCCCAATTCCGCACTTCACCTAATGGCGAGATAAGCCATTCTTTCTACCTTCCTCTCTCTCTGTCTCCCCTTTCAAAAAAAAAAAAAAAAAAATGAGATGTTTCCCTTTCAATGATACATTTCCTATACCTATCGTTCCATTTCAACTATCTCATCCTATATGCTTCAGTATTATAAGGACCAGGTGACATGGTCCATTATGGCTTGACGTAAAGCAACGAGCAGATGACAGACTGAGGGCAGCCCGATGGTGGGTTAGTAGTGTCGCTATTCTGTGCAGGAATTTCACCACGTAAAGACGGGAATGTGGGGTTTGCAGGATGGTGATGAAATTGTGACTGGGGAGTGACAAGAGGTAGCAAGTGTGCTCCTCAACGGTTGCCGGTCATTGTGCAACGGCCCTTGTGCACCGCTGAGGTAATTAATTTACAAAATAAATATTTTGGGGCTGAAAGTTTGAAGTCCAAGCAACTCTTGAAGGATTGTAAGCAGCTTAGCTGTAGCAGCTGCCGGAGGTACTCCTTCGTTACCGGGGATACCCGCAAGCCATGCGGGAAGCCGGTATCTCCTGAAGCGGTAGTTTTTGGGATTATAACCCCAAGAGACATAACGAGAGCGCTCCGATGGAGTATGGCTGGACAGTGGAATTTGAACTGTATATAATTTTTCTCTCTGATGCTAAGCTGGCCCTTCTTGGGGATGGCCTCATTCATTCCGGGACTCCAAGTCGGAAGATGAAGATGGCTATGACAGGATCGCCGATGTCAGAATTAGTGTCATTTTGGAAATGTTAGAGACCTAGCACGCTTCTTTGTCGGGGCTGGTCGCTTTTCGGATTTCTTCCTCCCAAAAGTCACGATAGAGGCACAAAAGGACCTATCATGTTCTACGTGTGGTATCCTCACGTACCCTAAGACCCTCTGACGAGTCCAAAATTTAATCATAATTATAGACAAAATTGCAAACTTATTCGTTATCTAATCTGTGTATATTTTCGCGTACTTCTCTTAATATTTAACGCTTAAAACGGACGATAAATAGCTAAATGCCATTGGAAGAGCCAAAATGTTAGCACAGAAACCTCGTAGGCACACATAAAGTATATAATTTATTTTATGCTTGTACGAATTGGTTTTGGAAACAGACAAGTAACTGTAAATTGTGCAAAATTGACATTTCTGAAAAGTTCAATACCAGAGTTAATCTTTGTAAATAAACATAGTAATAATTATCAAGGGAAATCAATAAATGTAATTTATGACTTGATCTACATCCTAGAGGTGAACTTTGTATGTAACCTCAAAACAGGACCTACAGATACCAATCTAGTGTAAAATTACTAGTATTTTTTTTAAAAATCTGATGCAATGTTATAAGAAAAAATTACTATGTGATGTATTTTAAGGCATTTTGCATAAAAATCAAGTTTTACAGCAAATACGTTTGTAAATAGATCTGTCGTGTATATTTTATATTAGCCTAATTAGTGTAGAAGAATTATTACTTGTCGCACTCTCCAAAACATTTGTTTTTTCAAACTTTAGAGTAATTTACGTTTCGTTTCGTAGACGGCTTACCCTCCCTACATTTACGACTGAAGTCCCCCACCTAGGACTTACAAGATGCTACCTAGGGGTCAGAAGTCTGTTGGGGAGCGAACGGCAAAAAAACCACAGGATGGAGAACCTGGAACGAGTGGTCGGCCCGTAGCAATGCATGAGCGTGAGGAAGTTTGTGATATAGAATGCAAGCAAAATGGATAATGGGAAAGGTGATGATGGAACAGTTGGCGGAATGAGTGGCGGGGGAAACCGCAGGAGCCGGAGAAAACCCATGCCGACGCCGTTTCGTCCACTTTAATAAATTGTTTCTCAAATTACAGAATTATTTTTTTAAAAATTAAAGACAATTTCCTTTAATTTGACTTTGAGAGCCAGTATAAAATGTTTAAAACAAGATAGTGAAAAACATTTTGAGTATTAAAATACTGGACAAAGGTTTGCAAGAAAATAAGATTTAAAGTTTTACTATTAATAAGCATATCCATTTATATCACCAGTTAATTGGTAATTAAAAGTGCGCCAAATGGGAAAGATGAACATTTCCCTTAAAATTTAGAATTCGTATCATTTTATTTTTAAAAAATTAAAAATCTGATGCGTTCCATTCACATGCCTTTCTTTACATCTCTGCAATAAATTTACTTCATGCTAATCAAGAAAAAATTAGCAGAAATAGTCTTATTACTTGCTTTCTTGAAGTAGACGCGAAATAAGGTTAAAGTTTTAGTCAAAAACTGGTTGCTATGTGACTGAAGTTACTTGGTTTGTTTGGACACGAGTTGACAAATTCCTGTATGAGGAAGGAAAAAAAAAAAAGGAATATCTCAGAAAAGATCAACTCCACGAAAAAATTGTATGTAACATAAATTGTTGGTTTTAATGTGCTCGACATTTTTGTGTGGTAAGTTTTTGTTCGTCTATTATGTTTTAGCAGTTATGCAAACTTCCGTAAAACTCATTCAGAGAAAAGTAGTTTTCAGAGACTATTCCCAGAAAATTGAAGGTATACATATTATTTGTCAGGTAAATATCCTTTATATACGATATTTTAATCAAAACCGTTACAGCCATTTTTGAGTAAATAAAAATTTTTGAAAAAAGTTCCATGTAAAGGATAGTTGGGGGTGGGGGGATTATCTTGAAAATCTTCGTGTGGCATTCTTGGAAGATACCAAGAACTTTTTTTTAACTATGACAGACACACACAAACACAGACATAGGGAGACCCAAAACATGTATTTCCGGTGAAATCTCGGTATCCAATTTTTGGGTGGATTACAATACCTTCTCTGTACACTGTGCATAGTACGTTTAGACAGTAATATTGTTCACACTTTTTGGTCAAATATCATGGAGCCGACAAGCGTTTGCAAGCTTTTTTCAATTGTTGCATGTTGTTTACATTGTTGTATTGTATATATAATTTTTATAATTCGTTAATGTTTTATACGTAGAGGTTGATATTTAATTCAAATTTTTTATTTTTTTAGGCTTATAATTTTTAATAAATACTTTTTTTTTAAGAAGTTTAAGATATATTTTTAGTTATGATTATCATATGGATAAATAATGGTGTAGGAAATTCTCCTTTTAACTTTGGAATCTGCAATAGCCATTATCCAGTCATATGTATTTGCAGTCATAAGAACATATTCTAGAGTAGCCAATTAATAGTGTCAAAACTGTTCAAAGGATTTCTAGATATTAGCCGCCTATTACATATCGATCAGTTGAAACAAATTGCAATTTGCTTCTTATTTAATTTCAGCTAAATAATTTACTGTTTGTTGCATTTTTTACTTAATTCTAATTATTTTTTTTATATATTGATTTTTACTTTCGCTAGCCCCATATGTACAATGTACATAGGGATAAAGAAGTATTGTATTCTACCCAAAATTGTGATACCGAGATTTCACCGAAAAAACATGTTTTAGGACCCCTCTGTATCCAAAAAAAAGCATTTTCAGTAAAAGGTCCGTGTGTGTGTCCATTAACACGATAACTCAAAAACGAAAAATAGCTAAAATACCAAACTTGGTATTTAAGTTTATATCTTCCAGGGATGTGACACGAAGATTTTGAGAAAAATCCGCCCATCCCAAACTACCCTTTACATGGAACTTTTTTCGAAAAATTTGATTTTCTTAAAAATGGCTCCAACGATTTTGATTAGAATATCATATATTAAAGATATTTACCTAACAAATAAAATGTATATCTTGAATTTTCTGGGAATAGCTTCTGAAGACCTGTTTATTCTGGATGAATTTTGCTTAATTTGGTATAACTAGTAAACCGTAAGAGATAGACAAAAGTTTACTATACAAAAAATGTAGGTCTTGTTAAAATACACAAGTTATATCATATACATTTTTCTCGTGGAGCTTACCGTTTTCGAGGTATTCATTGGTATTAGTTTCTGTTGTGAAGTACTTATACTTTCCTCAGACGAGAGTGTCCGTTTTTCTTTTGTTCTACTCCTGGCCAAGAAAAGCGATTTGTAATGACAATCGCATAACGTCAGCTTTTAAAACATTTGAATATTGGTTTAGCCTAGTGTATTGCCTTATTTTGTTCCTACTTATACGGAACTAAATAATAAGAACATTGTGCTAATGAGTACCTCGATTAGCAAGGTGCAGAAAGAAGAATAATCTTATGTACGAAGTTTGTAGAACAGCTAGAGAAAGTCATGGGAGTGTAACACATGAGATTTTTTTTAACCTATTGCAATTAATAAAAAGTTTCAGAAGTATTTTTCTTGAGGTTTAAGAAACATTTTTGGTTATGATTATTAGCTTCAATAAATGCGGAGAGAATACTAATGAATTGAATGTTCCTTCAATAACATATATGAGAGGTGTAATTCGGGAATGACGTTGCTTTTGGAGGCAAGAGTTAATCCTAGAAGGGTTCAAGTGGCTTGAAAATGACCGAACATCGGTTTATGACGACTATCGGTTCCGACGGCCATCAACTGGCATTACGTCGCTGCTATACGGACTGTGAAGGGATTATCCACAAGAGCTTGTCCCTGCTGGCATGACAGTGAATACGGTGTTATATCGTGGCGTCTTGAGGCGATAGGAGAGCATGTCCAGAAATGTGGTCCACGAGCAATTGCTTTCTCTATGTCGAAAATTCAGCTTTCATGATGCAAAAATTCTTAAGACAAACAAAATGACACCGGTTCTTCATCCAACACCTCCACCAGATTTAGCCCCAAGTTACTTAATTTTGTTCGCTAAGATAAAATTCAAAACTGCTTGATTTAATCGTTCTTATGGACAATGCACAGAAATTTGTGGATAGATAATGATTTTATCAATGAACTACTAATTTATCTGAAGAATAAAAACATCAGATGACTGAAAAGTAAGTAATGTAGAAGATTTGAGACACTTGAGGAATTAGAATAATACAAGAAACGCTGGAAACGATGTGTACTATGTACGGTGAGAAATGTCCTTGTGATCTACACTGGGGGGAGAGGTATGTCGTCTCCTCCAAGCACTCGATAGGTTGTTAACCAATCATAGTGTAAGAATGCATTACCGTTAGGAACATCATGTGATCGGCGTTGCAACATCTACGGTTTCAGTGGAAATTTACGCGCGCGTTCTCGTATATGACTGATCTGATTGTCTGTTAACTGATTTCATTCTGTGAAAAGTTCAGTGGTGTTATGCTCAGTATGTTTATACAAGCCTGTATATCATATCGTGGACATTGATCTTGTTCTCATCCTATAGTGACATTGTGATTTGAAACTGTCTTACGGCCGTGATAAACGAGTTGAAGTATAGACGAAATAATGAGGCAACTAGTGAGCATTGGGGAAAAGTAGTTAAAAAGGAAAAGGTACTTTGAAATGGTAAAAATAACATCGTTTATTCTAGACACTAATAAAACCTCTATTATTTCTAGTTTCAGAAAGTGTATACTTTTAAAGGGTTAAGAGGATTTTAATCAATTTAAATGCTAGTCTGTATTTCTTTAATGCTGTTATGCAATGCCCCTTTTTAGAATATTTGTATCTTTAAATTCAGTTTTCTAAAAATAATGTTTTTAGGTACTCTGAAAGTATTGAGAGCTGGAGAGCTGAAATTTTCAACACATATATGCAACACATAGTTGAAGTTTTTGAACTATAATCGTAATGTTACATGATCATATTATGAAAACAATAACATTGCAATTCTCCACATTTTTTTTTTTGAATTTTCAAATATATTTTTTTTAATTTATATTGAAATTGTGTCATGCTTAAATAATTGAGATTCAGAAGATATCTGATTATGCTAAAAACAAGCATGCAAAAGTGTGATTATGTATTGCAATCAGTATCAGAGTAAAAGTACATGAATTCACATGGTTTAGCATCTAGTTTTATTACTTTTCTGCTGAATGAAATACTTTGACTCAACCGCATAAGCTATTAATGAGAAAAAAACATTTAAAATAATTATCATGATTTATACAGTAATTCATACAAATTTCTGGGAAAACGAATACTTTAAGAGCAGTGATAATTCAACTCACTTAAAGTGTAATGTCCGTATGTTCTGATTACCTTGTCCCGTTAACATACGAAATGTGATAGAAAATGCATGGCAAAAAGAAAGTATTTTACAAGAAGCAGTGGAATGCGTGCCGCTGCAGACGGACAGCGAGTAAATATACCAACAGTGTACCGAAACAGACACGTGTCAGCAGGAATGTCAGTCAGAAGATAATTTCTCACAATTATAGTAGTATGTATGCTCGAAATTCAGACGAGAAATCCAAGTGATATACAGTCTTGCTGCACATCAACTTGCAATGGAAGAATCCACATAGGCATGAATTCTAAATATTATCATTTACAAATAATTAAAATTGAATATTACTGAAAATTTAAAATACCCTACACCAGTCATAAAAATTACTATCTAAATATTTGTTATATACTTTACATATGCATGGAAAATGTAGGAATTGAAATGTTTACTTTTTATTTAATCCTCATAAGGCAGAAATTATGAAAAAAAATCTAGTTTAAATCAGAAACTGTATAAGAAGAGTTATTTTCATGTGTACAAATGCCCAAAAGGAAGCATAATTAAGTCGTAAATTGTTGTCAGAATAATTGTATGTTGCTTTACTAAGTGAACGTGTATCATAGGCCCAAAGTATTAAGAAGATCAGACAAAAGAAATCAGATTGTATTGTACAAGAGATGAGATTTTGTTTCTTACCAAAGTAACATAAGTAAATCAGATTTTTCTATTAAACTTAAGAAATAGCTAAGCTAACAGTGAAGTACTCGTAGCACAGAGTGATTTAAAACTGACGCTACATTGAATTACGTCGCAAAAAGGTAAGTATATAACAACAGTATACTTTGTAACACTATAACATATGGAATGGTATTCATGTAAGTAATGCTGAAAGTGTAAAATTCAACGAAAATAAATCTTGCTTCAAACCGTGTTAAAGCCATTTTGCGTTCGCATCAAACTTAAACGAAAATAAACTTGGATAGCTTGGAGTAGGTTAGGAAGAGTCAGACTGAAAAATTCAATGTCATAGCCGGGATTTGAACAACGGATCTCCCGATCTCTAGCCGACTGCTCTCCCACGGAGGTGCCATGGCAACATGCCGGCATAGCACTGAATTTCTCAACTGACTCGCCATTGTAAGTCGCCATTGAGGTTGTCATCTCAAAATAATTTGGGATCACCTTACGGTTTACTAGGAAACATGCGAGACAGTTGAGAAATTTAATGCTATGTCGGCATGTTGTCATGGTAGCTCAGTGGCAAGCAACAGACTAGAGATCGGGAGATCCGTGGTTCAAATCCCGGCTATGGCATTGAATTTTTCAGTCTGACTACCTATCCAACTCCTGTGCTACACACGGCCTGTGTGAAGAAAAAATCTGATGTGTACCATTCACATGACTTTCTCTATATCCCTGCAACAAATTATTCTTAAAAAACTTATACTTCTATTTACTTTATGTTAATCAGAAAAAATTAGCAGAAATAGTCTTATTACTTGCTTCCTTGTAAGTAGAAGCGAAATAAGGGAGTACCATTGGTTAAAATAATAGTCAAATGCTGGTTGCTATGTCAATGAAGTTCCTTTATTTATATGGATAGGAGTTGACAAGTTCCTATATGAGAAAAGTACATATAAGTTTTTCATATCAGAAACCAAAAATAAGGAATGTCTCAAAAACGACGAACTCACGAAAAAAATGTATATAACATAAATTGTGTGTTTTAACGTGCTCTACATTTTTGTGTAGTAAGTTTTTGTCCATCTCTTAGGTTTAGCAGTTATCCAAAATTCAGTAAAATTCATCCAGAATAAACTACTCTTCAGAGGCTATTCCCAGAATATTCAAGATATACATTTTATTTTCAGGTAAATATGTTTAATATACGAAATTTTAATCAAAATCGTTAGAGCCATTTTTGAGAAAATCAAAATGTTTGAAAAAAGTTCCATGTAAAGGGTAGTTGGGGTGGGGGGAGTTTTCTCAATATCTTCGTGTCGCATCCCTGGAATATACTACTTAAATACCAAGTTTGAATATTTTACAGACTTTTCGTTTTTGAGTTATCGTGTTCACAGACACACGGACACACATTGTGAAAATGCTTTTTACTTTCTCCATACGCACTATGTACATAGTGTATAGAGAATGTATTGCACTCCTCCAAAAAATTCGATACCGAGATTTCACCGGAAATATATGTTTTAGGGTCCCCAATATAAAAAAAACAAAACATTTTCACAAAAAGGTCCGTGTGTGTGTGTGTGTGTCCGTGTGTCTGTGAACACGATAACCCAACAACGAAAAGTAGGTATAAAATACCAAACTTGGTATTTAAGTTTAGTATCTTCCAGGGATGCGATACGAAGATTGAGAAAAATCCCCCCACCCCAAACTACCCTTTACATGGAATTTTTTTCGAAAATTTTGATTTTCTCAAAAATGGCTCTAACGATTTTGATTAAAATTTCGTATATTAGAGATATTTACCTGACAAATAAAATGTATATTTTGAATTTTCTGGAAATAGCCTCTGAAGAGTAGTTTACTCTGGATGAATTTTACTAAAGTTTGAATAACTGCTAAACCGTAAGAGATGGAAAAAAATTATTATGCAAAAATGTAGAGCACGCTAAAACACACAATTTATGTTTCATACATTTTTTCGTGGAGTTCGTCGTTTTTATGACAATCCTTATTTTTGGTTTCTGCTATGAAAAACTTATACAGCTCTCATTCAGGAATTTGTCAACTGCTGTCCATACAAACAAAGGAACTTCAGTGACATGCAACCAGCTTTTGACTATTACTTTAGCCTATGGTACTCCCTTATTTCACCTCTACTTACAAGGAAGCAAGTAATATGGCTATTTCTGCCAATGTTTTACTGATTAGCATGACGTTAATAGAAGTATAAGCTTTTTAAGAATAATTTGTTGCAGGAATATAGAGAAAGTCATGTGAATGGTACACATCAGACTTTTTTTGGATATTGGTGACCCTAAAACATATTTCCGGTGAAATCTCGGTATCGAATTTTTGGGTGGAGTGCAATACCTTCTCTATACACTATGTACATAGTGCGTATAGAGAAAGTAATAAGCAGGAAATATTTGAAAAGAAATTTTACCTAATGACTTCAGTAGATTAGGTATTTCTTCCCTCTACGCCCCTTAAAAAGCTTTTGCGCCGACAAACAAAATTAATAATCATATAGCTAGCCGAGGCATTACCATAACGAATCTAACTCTAAACTCCACTGAAATAAACGTATTGTTGAAATAGAGCAAGGCAACTTTGCCGCCAACAACAGGTAAATCAACAGCGGAAAGAACCTACCAGTCATACCAACCGCTACTGCTACACGGAAACCCTACCGCTGCAAACTATCAAAACGTAAGAGTGAATCATGAAACCTGGAATGCCCGAGTACGGCCAAATTCGTTAGACAGTACATGTTCGAAGCGATATTTGGTGTCTGGATTGGAGAGAAAATGAAATGGAGTTTTATTCATGGACGCTCTAACTGCTCTGGTTCCTATTCTATACTGTGCGTGAAAGACCGCTTAACTTTACACAAAGGCCTTTCTATCAGGCTTGAGGTTCTTCTACGTGCCGTAAATCTACGACAAGGGACCCACGGCTTTATTTTCCTTCCAAAGGAAGCCGAAAATATCCATCCTCTTTCGCCGGGTTTGAACCCACGACCTTGGGTATATGAAGTTAGCATGTTAGCCATTACACCACGGAGGGCAACTCGATTGGAGAGACTTGCTGACGTTTCAATCATGTACAAGTTAATTCAGAGTTGAGTAAACCCTTGTTTACAAAATATAGCAAATATCGAACATTTTTTGTTATAAGAAAATGATGGCTGGGTTGACCTAACCAAATCAATAACGTCTTTATTTATAGAATTTATGACCATGAATAAATATTTTGTAATTTCTTACCATTTTGAGCTGGCGTCATTATCTACCACTTCCCTTTGCACAAAATAATTTAGCACAGAACAGGTTTTACTTACTCTACACGTACTGATCATATAGTAGTTAGAGAACTTATTGTATTGCACACAAAAATTCTATGTCTAGATTTCACCGAAAATATGTATTTTGAGGTTCCTTAAACCCAAAACAGCATTTTTGAATAAGCTCCGTGTGTGTGTGTCTGTCCTTGGACTGCATTGTTCAAAACCGAAGAGAACGTTACATGCCAAAACTTGATTTTTTAGGCTTAGTATCTTCTAAGTATGCGACACGAAGATTTTCAAGAAAATTCACCCACTGCATACCACCCTTTAAATTTATTTCTTTAATTTTTTTAAATAAATAACGATTTTGATCAAAATGCCGCATATGAAATGCATTCATATGAGAAATAAAACATATCTTGAATCTATTGCGAAATGTCGCCCTCGGTGGTGTAATGGTTACCATATATACCCAAGGCCGTGGGAGGACGATGGAGTTTTTGGGGCCTAAAAATGCTTAGCATAGCTTCCTTTGGAAGGGGAGTAAGGCCCTGGGACCCGTTTCGTAGATTCACGGCACGTAAAAAAATTCGAGCCTGATAGAGAGACCTCTGAGTAAAATTAAGCGCCCAGTATAGAATGGGACGCTGAGAACCACAGCAGTTAAAGAATGTCCATAAATATAACGCAATTTCATTCTTCTATTTCTGAGGGCCTGTTCATTCTGGATTAATTTTGCATAACTAATCAACCATAAGAGACACACAAAGAACAACTACATAAAAACGCATGTCTCGTTAAAATACAACATTTATGCCATATACATTTTTTGTAGAGTTAACCATTTGCAAGATACTCCATGTATTTTGTTTCAGTTTTAACGCTAAGATTTCTAAGACGGGAAATCATCTGTTGTTTTATCTCTCCTTTGTTCTGGCCTTGCAAAGGGAACTGAACTTCAATTGTTCACAGAACAGCCAACTTTTAAAATATTTTATTATCGCTTTAGCTTAGTGTATAAAAGAAGTAAATAATAGAACAATTTCTGCTAATGTAGATAAAAGCATCTTTCAAAGCAATAGTTTTCTGCAGAACGGGTAGAGAAAGTCATTTGAATGAAATCCGCCAGACCTTTGTTATTTTAAGATATTCATTTATGTTTGTGTTTTATAACCAATATTTAATTTCAAATTCATTATTTAAGTGTCCATACATTTCAGTTATTTTCATTCTTTTATGCACGATTTTATATGGTATGCAGCATGTTTATTTTTGGTAGTGCGTAGCGCCCGCTTTTACTACTTGTGCCACCGCAGACAATGACACTGGTAATACATGAAGATGGAGCACCGGTGGCATGCGATGGCGGGGAAAACCGGAGAACCCGGGGAAAACCCACCCCTGCGCCGCTTTGTCCACCACAAATCTCACATGTGGTCACTTTGGATCGAGCTCGGGCCGTGTAGGTGTGAGGCGAGTGGTCTAACCACTCAGCCACGGCGCGGCCGTGCAGCATGTGAAATACATAGTTTTACGAATATAAGGCTAATCAAATACTGATATAGTAATAATAATAATAGGAATAGGCACAAAACTGTACGTGCTAGCCCTTAAGCTTGGTTACATATGTCTTCAGCAGCCGTACCGAACTTCAACCAGTGATATCACATTAAGGAGCGAGAGAGACAGTAAACAGGGTGACAAAGTCGAACAAACGCAACTTACCTCGCTCAGAGAAGTTTTGCACGGCACTAATTTGTACTCCCACAAGAGAACAACAGGTCACGCTCGCCATTACGTCACGTCACACGGCGGTTTTAACTTGAATTGACCCCGTTGAGTTCCACAAATCTTTAACTCACGAAAAGTAGCTGTACACGTCAAAATCGGGACAACTGGACCACATGATATTTAACATATTTACATGACAAGTGGTATCTGTAACCGGCACGATTAGCCGATATCGTGCTCGTGACGTATGCCCCACATTCCAAATCCGGCAAACCCATCATCTTTCTTGATTTTCAGCATTCCAGCGTCTTCTCAGTGTTCATAACTGAACATTATCGGGGAAGTACCCGAACCAAGGCTTGGTACAATGTCTTCCCGAATTTCTTTCCCCAATTTTTATTTAATTTTATATATTATCAGTGATTACAACCCTGCGGTGTTGTTTGTAATAATAAATGACGTTAAGCATTATTCAATTCAAACATAAAATGTAGATTTATGTTGGACATTTTGGGAATATTTTCTTAAGTACCTACTCTTCATTTTATATAATTTGTTCAGCGTTAAAACACAAGAATTTAGTACATGTCTTTAAAATGTATTTGAAATAATTTGTGAAATACTTGATATGTAAGAAGTACTTGCAGTAAGAGTTTGAGAGATCTTTAATGGTTACAGAACAATTAGGAAATTAAGTAACACTCAAACGCATAGTAAAGAATTTCGCATATGTAGAAATATCAACATCATTTAAAGATATTGTAGATACCAACATAGAATAATTGGGCATAATCATGTTGGAAATTTACATTTTGTAGATTCCTCGTGGAAATATGCCAATAAAACTGTCCTACTGATGTAACTGTCAACCTTTTATCAAACCACCACTTTCGGAAAGCATTGTAAACATCAACATATCTTTGCTTCGACTTCGCTGGTAAAAGTAAAGCACATACTACATCCATAGCTTCTTCAATAGCAATGTCACTCATTTTTATAACATTTTACTACTAGATAATAACTATGAAAAATCGTAAATTTCAATTCTGCTGCATAAAGGAATAACCTAACAACCAAGAATCTATTGCAACATTCAGATGAAGCCTTTCATTTGTTCAACGAGAATTCATTTTTAGTTTCTCTACACGTATTATGTACATAGTGTATGGAGAAGGTATTGCATTCCAACCAAAAATTTGATACAGAAATTTCACCGAAAATACATGTTTTGGGACCCCCTGAATCCAAAAAAAAGCATTTTCAGAAAAAGATCCAAGTGTGTGTGTGCGTGTGTGTACAGCAAAGCTCAAAAACGAAAAGACCGTTGAACACCAAGCTTGGAATTTTTTTCGAAAATTTTGATTTTCTTAACATATCGTATATTAAAGCTGACAAATAAAATGTGTGTCTTGAATTTTCTGGGAATAGCCTCTGAGGACTACTTTATTCAGGATCAATTTTACGAAATTACGCATATCAGCTAAACCGTAAGAGATAGACAAAAAACTTACTGCACAAAAATGTAGAGCACGCTAAAACACAATTTATGTAATACACATTTTTCGTGGAGTTGTTTTTTTTTCTTTTTTTACAAATTCCTTGTTTTTGGTTTCAGCTTTGAAAAACGTTTAAAACTTCTCATACAGGAATTTTTTTAACTCGTGTCCATACAAACAAAGGAACTTCAGTCACATAGAAACCAGCTTTTGTCTACCACTTTGGCCTATGGTACTCCCTTATTTCGCTTCTACTTAAAAGGAAGCAAGTAATAAGACTAATTCTGCTAATTTTTTCTTGATTAATATGAAGTAAATAGAAGAATAAACTTATTAACGATAATTTGTTATACAGAAGTAGAGTAAGTCATGTGAATGGAACACATGAGATATTTTTTCAAGTATTTCAAAAAGTAATGGGCTAAGCACGAATTGTAAGTTACTTATCCGATCTTAATAACATATATTTGGTGGCATCAGGGACTTATAAATAGCCGTTATTATTGACTTAAAGTTTACAATACCTTGTCACTTTTAAAGTTCTGGCACTATTCAATTATTTCTTACGATACCATTGAAAGAATATGGAATCTCTGGTCCAAAATAAATAGTAAGCACTTTTCAAACATCTGACTTTCCATTTGTAGCTACAACGAGCTATATAATCATACTTTTCTGCAAAACTTTATCTCGGTTAACATAAAGCAGATACAGAAATAGTTTGATAAAAATGTTTTGCATAAGTTAATTAAAAACAAGCGATCGGAAAAGTGATGTGAATGTAATGACTATAAACAGGGTCGCGCTGGTATGACACGACGACGCAGAGCGAGAACTGATTGGCTACAGCGCCCCCTGTGGTGAGCGGATCTATTAATTTAAACAGATGGAGTGCACAAGCAAACCACGTAATTCGGTTGCCTCGGCCCCTACATTATATACCTCCCGCCCAGCTAACAATCAGCACTTGCCGTATTGTGTGCACCTCCAGATCTGCAGCAGACTAACGCTTCTAATAACCAGTTCACATTTTATTCAATTTTGCTGCAAAGCTTCTGTTATCACTTTGTTTTAAATCTACATTTCTTTCCATTTACTTTCCCTACAGGACAGAAGAACAAGTAAATATCTTTTTACTAACTGCACTAAGCACTCTCACATGGTCTACAGTTCAGTTGTTACAAACTAATGTGTAATATAAAAATCGATTTAGTATTAAATAATGTTAGAAATATATTTTAAGAAAACCAATGTTTTGAAATACCTTTAAAATCTAATTTTGGGAGGAGAAGCTTTGTAAATCTGTATTTAATATCCCCCTCACATGCCCAATCACGGTATATATTATACAGGGTTACTACAAAAGAAATAGATAACTTCAACTGCCTGTAAAACAAAAACTATTAGAAATACCAACCTAATTATTCTGGAGGTATGTTGAGAAACTCTCAAAGTTTCGTCTGTTACTATTGGTAACGCTGTAGTGTTTTGTTTGTTGTTGCAGAAGATGAAATGGCGGAAAATCCTGTGGAAAAGGCATATTGCGTGTTGGAATTTGCTAGAACGCAAACATCAGCTGTTGTCCAACGACATTTTAGAACACGTTACCACAAAAATGAAATGATGCGCTCACAAAAACCAGCATCGTCTTCATCATGTCGCAACATGTCGATGCAAAAGTCACGCCGTATGACCTTATCTTCTTCACTCAGAAACTGCAACATCTGTAATCTGTAAGGCAGCATGTGCAGTCGCTTCCGCAAGATTTTCCATACAGCTTGCTGAGGAATTTGTAATTGCATGCTTGCCCTAGATGTCGATTTCTGTGGGCTTCTTATGTAGGCAGAACGAACACGTTCAACGTTTTCTTCCAAAACTCTTGGTCTTCCCGAGCTCTTCCCTTTGCACAAACATCCCGTTGTCTCGAATTTTCTATACCAGTCGTAGATTGTCTGTCTAGTCGGTGGCATTTTGTGGTAACGTGTTCTAAAATGTCATTGGACAACAGTTGCTGATTGCGTTCTACCAAATTCCAACACGCAATATGCCTTTTCCACAGGATTTTCCGCCATTTCAGCTTCTGCAACAACAAACAAAACACTACAGCGTTACCAATAGTAACAAGCAAAACTTTGAGAGTTTCTCAACATACCTCCAAAATAATTAGGTTGCTATCTCTAATAGTTTTTGCTTTACAGACAGTTGAAGTTGTCTATTTCTTTTTCTGATATATAGCGAAATCCTCTACGTGTGGCATCACACCGATAATTTAATGTGGGTCCTCCGCATCCTTTACTACACACACATTTAACTGCAGTCACTAATGAAGTTCGGCTTTGAATGAATAGTCCCCTTAACGGTTATGGCTATTCTAATCTTTTACATTAAGGAATTAGAACAAAACAAATTTCATAATTCTGTATTAAATTACGACATTAAAAAGAACATTTATAGTGTACTAATTATTTTTCTTTCTTTGGTAGCTTAATCTTTAACCTGAATGGTCATATAGGACAATGAATGAAATTGTAGAAATGGTGCTCAAATAATCTCGGGGTCCTTGAAGCTCTAAGTTACTTGACATTCGTTTTCTACGGACAAGGAAAAACACCGAAAACTGCGTATCCGTGTAACTTAGCCTAAGCGAGATTCGAACAGGCTACCCCCACACTACCAAAACGGGCACTCGTTTTTTCTTAAATCAATTGTTTAAATATGATACACAATTGTTATTATGACAAGGTAACTAAGAGGGACATCTCGCTCATCTTTATTCAAAGCAGCACTTTTGTGCCTATTGTTGTCCCCGCAAAGACCGGACGACGAGTTTAGGCTGCAGGCAGAGAGGCGCAGAGGTCCCTAACGATTTCAAATTTGAAGCCCGAATCATATCCTCGGCTGCTCAGAGAAGGCTTCCCTCTGATCTTAGGTCACTTAAAGAATGCTACCATCCGGCAATGAACATCTGTGCCATCTATCTGACAAACTGACACTGCCTAGCTTCCAAATGCACCTGAAACATGAAAGCGGAGAGAAAATGGGAGCACTGTAGATCCATGGTAAAGCAGGAACTATCCGAGCCTTCACCTATTGACCCTGGAAATCCACGAGTCCCAATTGCTATAAGCGGGATCTTCCGAGTAAGAGTTTCTCACGTTACCGGGGAGTCATCTTAACTGGTAAATAGGACATATACTACAAAATTACCAATTTGTTTTCCGTCAATAACTAGTTTTTACGCCGTAACAAAAGCTTAGCGATTAATTGGGTTTAAACATTACCAACAAACAACATTCGCAATATATACTACGATATAGTGGCAAAATAAAGCACGCCCAAAGCAGTTACTTCATCCTTCTGCTTCACTCGGCTGGGCAACAAACTCAGAGCGTTTTAATCTCTCGCAGTAACAGCCATTATAATCTCTCATACAATCGATACTGTATGTCCTAACGTAAGACAAATCACTACCTCACTCACTAACTAACACGCTTTAACCGTTTGAATTTATGGCAATCATTACTTCCAGAGAGTTCTAGAACAGGCCTGGCGAACATTACTCCCAGAGAGTTCAAGAACAGGCCTGGCGAACATTACTCCCAGAGAGTTCTAGAACAGGCCTGGTGAACATTACTCCCAGAGAGGTCTAGAACAGGCCTGGTGAACATTACTCCCAGAGAGGTCTAGAACAGGCCTGGTGAACATTACTCCCAGAGAGGTCTAGAACAGGCCTGGTGAACATTACTCCCAGAGAGGTCTAGAACAGGCCTGGTGAACATTACTCCCAGAGAGGTCTAGAACAGGCCTGGTGAACATTACTCCCAGAGAGTTCTAGAACAGGCCTGGTGAACATTACTCCCAGAGAGGTCTAGAATAGGCCTAGTGAACATTACTCCCAGAGAGTTCTAGAACAGGCCTGGCGAACATTACTCACAGAGAGTTCTAGAACAGGCCTGGCGAACATTACTCCAAGAAAGTTCTAGAACAGGCCTGGTGAACATTACTCCCAGAGACTTCTAGAACAGGCCTGGCGAACATTACTCCCAGAGAGTTCTAGAACAGGCCTGGTGAACATTACTCCCAGAGAGTTCTAGAACAGGCCTGGCGAACATTGCTCACTGAGAGTTCTAGAACACGCCTGGCGAACATTACTCACAGAGAGTTCTAGAACAGGCCTGGTGAACATTACTCCCAGAGAGTTCTAGAACAGGCCTGGCGAGCATTACTCACAGAGAGCTCTAGAACAGGCCTGGCAATCATTACTCACAGAGAGTTCTAGAACAGGCCTGGCGAACATTACTCCCAGAGAGTTCTAGAACAGGCCTGGCGAACATTACTCCCAGAGAGGTCTAGAACAGACTTAGCGAACATTACTCCCAGAGAGTTCTAGAACAGGCCTGGTGAACATTACTCCCAAAGGGTGAACAGAGATCGCCCTCCTCTCCTTGCCTGTAATGACGTGCCAGTTGGAACGGTTTTCTCTGGTAGCGACTGGCTCGATATTTACTCAGGCTGCTCCCACACCTAAACCGGTACGCGGTGCTTTGGAGGTCACTAAGGTAAAGGAAGTAGGAGAAGGGCTTAAAAATTTGGGAGTAATATTCACCAGGCCTGTTCTAGAATATATGTTGGTGGCGAGGAGAAAGAAGCATCCAGAAGAACCTAAACAACTTTAGATAGCGCTTGCAAGGTTTACGCTGTGCGATATCATTATACCGTTGATTCCACCATGGTTCCATTTATTTATTTTTCAACCCACCAGTCGTCGGTCGCCGTCGTTCCAGCCCACTTGGGGAATTGCTGCTTTGTATCACTGTACATTATCATTTGATACATAATTAACTTTACTTAATTAGAATTGAACCGCAAAATGTGAGGCAGTAAATCTTGATTTATGTTGGATATAATTTCAATTTAACACGTAGAGTTTTTATAAATTAAATTTTACCTTAATGTTCCAATAATGTCGAATTAGTTTAATAAAATTAAAACACACATTTTCTTATCTTATCCGAATATTAAAGACCATCAAAATTTTAAATTAAAATGCTTTTTTATTCTAGTTATACCCCTTTACGTATTGCCGGTTGCCCCAGTGAAGCTGTGACTTATTTTCCAGAACGATGCATGCTTGGGTGCGAGAATGGACATCAGTTAATTTGACTGAGAATAATTAATGGAGGCTACTAACTGATCTGTTTCGAAGGAGTTACTAATTGCCTTACCTTTTCCTGAATCTAAGCATGAAATATTGTAAGTTCGTCTTATTAAATCTGCTAAATTAGTAATTAGCTTTTGTAATAAAAATAATATATTCAGCTTCCGTGACTTCACAGCGAATCCCTTAACAATCACCACTAAATGGATGGTAAGCTAAGAGCTGTATTTAGCACTACCAACTACTAGTAGTATTTTGTAAATTGTGTCGCCTGTAAGGAAAAGAATTATAGAAGACAACAGTACTAAGCTTTTGCACTACACGCTTTTTAATTATCCTAACTCCCGCCTGTTCTAGACTACCCCATCACCATTCATGCTCCCAATTTTTAAACGGCTAATTCTCCTCTGACACAACACTTCAGTTTTGTTCTGGCTAATTTCCAAGTATTGTGTTTGAATTCTAATTCCGAGAAATGGTCTGCATGTATTTTCGAGTGGAAATTTATATTTCTGAACATCATGATTCCCACGAACCTTGAGCAAATGGATCTCTTGTGGGTTGAGATAACCGGAACGTTTAACTACCCTGACTTCTCTGACTCCAGCCTAATTGCTTTGCTCCAGCAATTGCACTAACAGAATCGTCCGAGTCATTTTTCACTTTCTCTATACGTACTATGTACATAGTTTATAGAGAAGATATTGCATTCCACCCAAAAGTTTGATACCGAGATTTGACCGGAAATATATGTTTTAGGGTCCCCTGCATAAAAAAAAAACATTTTCGGAAAAAGGTCCGCGTGTGTGTGTCCGTGTGACTGTGAACACGATACTGAAAAACGAAAAGTCGGTAAAATACCAAACTTGGTATTTAAGTTTAGCATCTTCCAGGGATGCGACACGAAGATTTTGAGTAAAATCTCCCCACCCCCAACAACCCTTTACATAGAACTTTTTTCGAAAATTTTGATTTTCTTAAAAATGGCCATAACGATTTTGATTAAAATATCGAATATTAAAGCTATTTACCTGACAAATAAAATATATATCTTGAATTTTCTGGGAATAGCCTCTGAAGAGTACTTTATTTTGGACGAATTTTACGGAATTTTGAATAACTGCTAAACCGTAAGAGATGGACTAAAACTTACTACACAAAAAATGTACAGCACGTTAAAGCACACAATTTATGTATATATTTCTTTCAAGGAGTTCATCGTTTTTGAGACTTTCCTTGTTTTTGGTTTCTGCTATAAAAAACTTATCCGCTGTCCATACAAACAAAGGAACTTCAGTGACATAGCAACCAGCTTTTGACTATCACTTTAACCTATGGTACTCCCTTATTTCCCTTCTACTTACAAGGAAGCAAGTATTAAGACTATTTCAGGTAATTTGTTTCTGATAAGCAGGAAGTAAATAGTAGTATAAGCTTTTTAACAATAATTTGTTGCAGAGATATGCAGAAAGTCATGTGAATGATACACATCAGATTTTTCTTATTCGTGGATTAAAATATGAAACTATTTATGGCAATTATGTCTCTATTTTGCCTTTTGCTTCCATATCAAGTAATTATTA
The DNA here is from genome assembly GCA_030762935.1 of Hymenopus coronatus. Lineage (NCBI taxonomy): Eukaryota > Metazoa > Arthropoda > Insecta > Mantodea > Hymenopodidae > Hymenopus > Hymenopus coronatus. Next base: position 45,412,989 of record CM060883.1, read on the forward strand.
ACCCATTGTTGCCAGTCGGTACATATAAATTCCGCTTGTTTTAAGCGTAACTATACAAATAGGGCTGTACTCTAGGATTAATTTCACCTTCAACCATAAACGACAAGTAAACAAGACTGTTTTATACTGTAAAAATATATGAAATTATTGCCTAAAATTGCAGTGTTTTTTTTAAATAAATAAAAGAGTAAAACCTACATAACTACAGTGAAATTTAACCGGATTAGCTTCCAAACATACACCGATTATTTTACTTGGGCCCTCCCCGACCTTTATCACAGTTACCGGGATTTGAACTTGCAACATTGGGCTTTGAATGGATAGCCAGGCCATTTTATCTGTCACGTAACACTCATGGCCATTTGAACTACGTTTTTGGTAGTCCCTTTGGTCGGATTGTGAAAACTGGTTTAGAAGAATTTAAACTTTTAATTGGGAAGAAAAAGATTTAAGATTTACTTTCATGTTCTCTATTATTTTATATATAATTTTATAGGTTTATTCCCAAGTATTTTTACTAGAACTCCAGTTTTTAACCTGAATTAAAGGAAAAAGGCATATGTAGTATGCTAGTGCGGGCAACTAAGGGTTAAATAAGACAACCATTCGTGCGTTGAAGGCATACAAAGCTCAATGTGAAAAATCCAAGTAAACATCGATCAGTGACAGTGTTAGCGCAAGCGGCACCAATTGCATATCAGCGGAAATGGATCTACGGAGGGAATCTCGCTCAATGTTCCCAGTTAGTACTGGAGTCCCGAGATCTTATATACAGAAACAACACAAACATGTCGAAAATGTTAACATGTTTTTCACTTCAGTTATAGAGCTTTCATTTTTGAGAGAATCTAGTTCGTGGATCTAGTCTCTAACATTAAATAACAGCGTATATAAAATTGCAAAAATAGCTAATAGCGGATACTAATAGGTGAAATAAACAAGGGTTAATTAATCCTTAACGTAAAAGACGACTTTATTCTCTCAAAAATAACATTACTGTAACTGAAGTGGAGAAACATTTCCGACATGTTTGCACTGTTCCAGTATACGAGATCACGACTTTAGTACAACCCTGGGAGCTCCTCTCAATGAGCGAGATTCCCTCACCGTTTCCGCTGATATAAAGTGGAGTAGAACGCTCGCGTAGAACGGTATTTATTTGGATTTGCCCCGTCAATCGCTGCAATTCTTTAAATGTATGAAGTGTTATCTACACATGCAAAATACGGCACTGTTGTGCCACCTGGTTTGCGATCACAGATTCACACAATAGCTCTCAAGGCACTAGTATTATAAAACAACTTGTCTTCTTTCTACTTTATTTGTTCGAGATAAACATTTGAGAAGATGGTTTTATTACACATGTTCTTGTGGATAACTTACAGAATGCTAAAGCTAAATTTCAAGAGCTGTGCACTATGACGATGTAATAATTCCGTTATCTTTGCATAACATGAGAAAGAACGAATAGCAATTTTCCACTTGAGAGGGATGTATTTTAAAATGCAAATCGTGAACAAGGAATGTCTCGGAAATGATTTAACTGCTGAAAAGTGTCACGTGTACTTCCTCTAAACGTATATTCTTTGTGTACTCATAATAAAATGTCTTTCTTACGGTTTATCAGCTATGGAAGAGTCGTTCACGATGAAGAAAAATTCATAGGCGCCCCAGAAAATTCAAGATTAACATTTATTTTTTTCGGGAAAATATTTAAACAAGCGGAATTAAAAATAAATGTTTATTGACCACAATAATGGTAAATAATCTAATGTGTTCCATTCACATGACTTTCTCTACATTTCTGCTACAAATTACTATTAAAAACTTATGCTTTTATTTACTTAATGGTAATTCAGGAAAAAAAAATATAGCAGAAATAGCCTTATTACTTGCTTCCTTGTAAGTAGAAACGAAATAAGGGAGTACCATAGGGTAAAGTGATAGTCAAAGGCTGGTAGCTCTATGATTGAAGTTCCTTTGTTTGTACGGACAGTTGTTGACAAAGTCCTATATAAGAAAAGTATGTTTTTTAAAGCTGAAACTGAAAACAAGGAATATTTCAAAAACGACCAAGTCTACGAAAAAAAAGTATATAAAATAAATTGTGTATTTTAATGTGCTCTACATTTTTTGTGTGGTAAGTTTTAGTCCATCTCTTACGGTTTAGCAGTTATACAAAATTCTGTAAAATTGATCCAGAATAAAGTGGTCTTCAGAGGCTATTCCCAGAAAATTCCAAACATACATATTATTTTTCAGGTAAATATCTTTAATACACGATATTTTAATCAAAATCGTTAGTCATTTTTGTGAAAAAGTTTCGAAAAAAGGTAGTTGGGGGTGAAAATGTTCGTGTCTTATCCTCGGAAGATACCAAACTTAATGCCAAGTTTGGTATTCAACGGTCTTTTCGTTTTTGAGCTATGCTGTCTACAGAAACACAGACAGACACATAAATACGGACCTTCTTCCAAAAATGCTTTCCTTTTTGGATTCAGGGGGACCCAAAACATGTATTTTCCGTGAAATCTCGGTATCGAATTTTTGGGTGCATTACAATAGCTTCTCTATACACTATGTATATAGTACGTATAGAGAAAGTAAATATCTTTGAGCAATTTTTGAGAAAATACATTTTCGAAACAGATATATAAAAGGTATATTTGAGTTGGGGAATATTCTTGAAAATTTGGGTGTCATGTCCTTAGAATCTGCTAATCATAAGAATAATAAGGTTAATAAGAATAACAATAATAATAATAATAATAATAATAATAATAATAATAATACAAGTATATTGTTTTTATGTTAATTGTATTGATATAAGTGACATTTTGCTTTAAAGTTGTGCTACTCGCAAATGTAGCAGAGAAAGTAAAAATCTGTTCTGTTACTTTCTCTACATCACTGTAACAAATTATTGTTAAGCAGCTTCTTATTCTATCTAATTTATGGTTATGTAGATAAACACTAGCAGAAATTGTTTAATTACTTACTTCCTTGTAAGTATAAGTTAAACAATGGAATACACTGCCTAAAGTTATAGTCAAATCTTTTAAAAGCTTGTTGCCATGTGGTGAAATCCATTTGTATGCATGACCAGGAGTTTACAAATTTACGTGTGTGAAGAGTTAAAGTGTGAAACAAATAACTCCACAAAAATAAGCGTATATGTCATAGATTGTGTGTTTTAACAAGATTTGCGTTTTTTGTGTAGTAAATTATTATCTATTTCTTGCTGCTTACCAGTTCCGCAAAATGCAACAAAATTCATCCAGAATAAAGCTATTTTTAGAGGTTATTCTCAGAAAATTAAAGATATACATTTTATTTGCCACATAAATATCTTTAAGATGTGGCACTTTAATAAAAATCTTCAAGAGCCCTCTTTGAGAGAATCAAAATTTCCGAAACTTTTTCATGTAAAGGGTAGTTTGGGTTGGGGCATTTTTCTCAAGATCTTCGTGTCATATCCTGGAAGATATGAAACTTAAATACCAAGTTTGGTGTTTTACCGTATTTTCGTTTGAGACAAACTGACACACATGGGACTTTTTCTAAAATGATTTTGGATACATGGAACTCTGAAATGTGGCTTTCCGGTGAAATTACCTTTCATGTTCCCTTATAAGTGTTGAAAGAAATTAAACATCTGCTTGGTAGCCATATTACGTCATACATCTGTGATCTGACACATTATAATTTTTCATTTAGCCCATTTAATACTTATTTTTACGCATTTTAATTTTAAAATCTCATACAACTTATGTAAGACGTGTATAACCTCATTGTAGCACTCGTAACGCATATATTCAGTCACAATCAGTCAGTTTATACACTAGTTACATAAATATTCCAATTTTTGACCAACTGTGGTCAGAATTTCACTCGCAAGTCCCTTAAGGCCTTCTATGTATCTGTGTAGGGCTGCCTAAGGGTATGGAACTCCCTGAACTTCTTTGTTTCATCTCTACATCCCAATTGATCTATTATGGTGTCATAGTGAGGGAGGTGTCCCTCTCCGTTTGAATATCCTACATCCTAAAAACAAATACTTAGAGGGACCTTTTTCCAATGCTTTTTATCAAAGACTCGAAATGGAATTTCTTGAGAAATCTAGGTGTAAGTTGTTTGGGCGCAATAAACATGTCATCTAGTTCCTATAAAGTAAGGTCACGTGATATATACACGTATATAACACCAGTACACAGCAATGACACAAGTACGACATAATATATATGTATGTAAAATATTATAATCACTTTCCTTTAGCTATTCTTTTTGCCGCGCCTCCTCTTCTTTACTGTCAGCCTTCTCAAATCTCAGCTGTCTTGCCTTAATTATACATTTACCTAGCCTGTCCGCGTCTTCCATGCCTGCCAGTAGCGTCCAACATGCTTCTAGCTCGATTTGCGGTGACAAAGGATCGTGGTAAATATTTTTCCCCTCCATTCCTTTGTTCCCCTACATCTTGCTAAGATATGGGTCCACGACTATTCTTCCTCGCAAATAGGGCAGTCTCACATAATTCTCGTAGGTAATATGTATGTTCCGCCACGCGAGCCCCTCTCTAATGAGTTTGGTATCTGCTTTGATGTATTACTCCATACCTGAAGAAATCCATGCATTCAAATCTCCCAAGTTTTACAATTCCTCTTCATTTACTCCCTTCACCGTTCTTAGACCCACTTCAGCATTTGACCGTCCGTCTGGAGAAAAACACAAGAGTCAAAAGAAGCAAACAAGTATTGTAATGGATCTTGATGATGTAGAAAGTCTTGGGGTTTAGCTCAGAGGTCAGATTTGTTTGCCTTTAGCTTCTGGAATCTGCAATCACTTTACTTCAGTGAGAAAACATTCAGTTCTCTGTAAACAAGTTTAAAAAAGGAAAGAGGTTACATCAAAGTAGCATTCCAGCCAAAGGAACAAGTTTTAAATTTTAATGAAACGACGACTGGCGTATCAGAAAATAATTGCAGAAAATATCTACCGCAAACGATCAGCAATATACAGCTCTTCCTTCCTTCCCCCAGGGCAATAAAATACAACAAACTGGGTCACTAAACCAATATTGCAATAAAAACATTCATATTGCTTCAAAAGATGCAGTACCAATATTCCATAGCCTTCTATATTACTGTAAGTGTGTTTTGTCAAAGAAGGCTTTGATTTTAATTCGGATAAGAGAAAGAGAATTAAAGCTAATGACAATTCTTGTACCAGAAATGTAAAATCGCCTTAAGGGGAATTTATTCTTTACTGCTGTAAGTATTAATTTACTATTATATATTCTATAAACTTCGAATATACTATCTATATTCTAAAGGAAAGGAAAAATCCGAAGTGTGATATCCAAAAGATTTTTCCTCTACCTTTTGCGTTGTACTATTGAGTATACAGATTCCTCTTACGTAAGCTTACTATTCTGTTTATTTTAATTCATAGGATATACAAGTTAGCAGAAATAGTTTATACACTACATTTCATTATAAATTTTAAAAATGTGATATTTATGTACCTAATGTGTGTTTCCAAACGACACGGAATCAAGATAAGGACGTTATTGCTCAGATTCTTTGTGATACAAAATTATTTCTACTCTCTCTATATGTGCTATGTGCATAGTGTATAGAGAAGGTATTGTATTGCACCCAAAAATATGATACTGAGATTTCGCCGAAAATATGTTTTCAGACCCCCTGAATAAAAAAAAAAACATTTTTAGAAAAATATCCGTGTGTGTTTGTCTGTCTGTGTATGCGTGTGTGTGTGTGAAGCATACCTCAAAAACGAAAAGACCGTTAAAAACCAAACTTGGTATTTAAGTTTGGTATCTTCCAAGGATACAACACAAAGATTTTAAAAAAAATCCCCCCACCCCCAACTACCCTTTACATAGAAAAAATTTCGAAATTTTTTACTTTCTTAAAAATGGCTCTAAGCATTTTGACTAAATCTCTTATATTTAAGATATTTACTTGACGAATAAAATGTATATGTTGAATTTTCTGGGAATAGCCTCTGAAGACTTCTTTATTCAGGATGAATTTTATGGATTTTTGCATAACTGCTAAACGTAAAGAGATGGCAAAAAAACTTACCACACAGAAAATGTAGAGCACATTAAAACACACAATTTATGTTATATACATTTTTGTCGTGGAGTTGATCGCTTTTAAGATATTCCTTGTTTTTAATTTCAGCTTTGAAAACCATACCTTTCTCATACAGGAATTTGTCAACACCTGTCCATACAAACAAAGGAACTTCAGTCACATAGCAACCAGTTTTTGACTATCACTTTAACCTATGGTACTCAGTTATTTCGCTTCTACGTACAAGGAAGCAAGTAATAAGACTTATTCAAATGGGAAGTCCTCATTAGCTTCATAAATCTCTTGTTTTACCCTGGCCATGACAGAGAACTGAATATGAGCGACAATTGCATAACGACAGCTTTTAAAATATTTGACTGTCGACTTAGCCTAGAGTATTCTCTAACTTCCCTTCTACCTATAAGGTACTATGACTTTCTGCTATATCCTGTTTTTATTATCACGAAGTGGCACAGTCGCTCGCTGGACGGCGTACCGTGAGGTTGTTTGTGTATAGCGAGCGGAACCAGTCTTCACTGCGGTGAGTTGTTTGTTTGTTGCGGCGTCTCTGCCGGTTGTGAAAGCGGGCAGGCGTTCTACTTAATTGGGCACCTTCATTCTTCTTGCGAGAAGGTGGTAAAGCATTAAAATGGCCGTGTATAAGCGGGTAAATACTATTAAAATTCAGTTTGACAACGCAGCAACTAGACCGTCTGCACTAGAAATACATCAATGGTTGGTAAATTTTCTGGCTTTAAAACCGGATCAAGTGGACACGCTTCAGCTAAATAGTCGTGAACGTGCTATTTATGTCAAGTTAGTTTCCATGTTATTATATGATAAACTTATATCACGTTACACCGAAGAACAAAACTTTACATATGAATGTGGGGAAATCTCCAAAGTGAAAATCACGCCAGGTGACCAGCAAATTATTAATGTGCGGGTTTTCAACCTCCCACCGGAGGTGCCCAGCGCAGTTTTGTCACAAGAATTGTCTAAATACGGTAAGGTATTTGATATACGACGTGAGAAATGGCACTCTCATTATCTGCTTCCGGCTAACAATGGCGTGTGTACCGTGAAAATGGGTATTAAGTGCAATATACCGGCTACCTTGGTTATTGATACTTATGTGATATCTATTGCCTATACCGGACAGCAGCAAGCCTGTCATTTGTGCCGTGAGACGACGCATTTAAAAGCGGATTGTCCCTTTAGAGCTACTCGGTTGTCTCTGCAACCTAGAAATCGTACGGCAACCTTCAGCGAGGCAGTGGGTGCTCCGGCTAACTTACTGGCGGATGAACAGCAGGGTGTTATGCACACGCCCGGGTCATCAATGGAGACCCAAGTGGAGGTAATGCCTGTACAACGACAGTTGGATGAGGGAGAGGAGTTACCTATAGAGGGGGACAGCATGGTGATGCCGGAGACGCCGGAGATTGTTGATGATGTCCAGCATGTACAGGACACAGTACAACAGGATACTGATCGCAGGGCGAATGATAGCGACGTACTTGAAGCGTCTGAAGACGCGACCCGTAACTTGGGTGCGCCGTCCAGAGTTTCTGTATCTGCTCGCGACCCTCGCCTCCAGTTCCAACCGCTAGACCGCCATATTGATGCCTGTTTGTTATCGTCTTCGCCAGCTGGTGGCGCGGGTGTGCAACGATTTCTTCACGATCTTCCTGACGGTCGTGTAGTGAAGGCCAGTGATTCCGGCAAGAGGCCGGCTGAAGATGCCAATGACGCCGATGAAGACCTACGGCGTTGCTACAAGCATACTAAGGACGATCCTCATGAAGGTGCGGACAATTAATTGTTGTACTCCCCGGATTGAACTGACACGTGTCCTAATTCCTGTTTGGTATCACGCCATTGGTCCTGAGATTGTAAGTACTTTTCTTTGCCCTGCATGCCAGTTGGACTTCAAATTTGGGCGTCACTTAATGTAAATGGGTTGCGTCAACCAGTTAAGCAACAGCTGCTTCGGGATTTTTTGAGTAGTAATGATGTTGATGTTTGCTTTCTTCAAGAGGTGAATGTTTATAATATGGACTTTTTATATGGATATGACTATGAGACTAATTTAGGCCCGGGTGGAACTGGGACGGCTATTGTATACCGCCAGGAATTGCCCCTACACGGCTTTGCCTATCATCCTTCAGGTAGAATCCTCTCCGCGGAGTATGATGGTGTTACCTTCGTGAATATCTATGCCCCGGCGGGAAGCAACAAGAGGATACAACGCGAGGATTTTTTTCGCCAGGAGCTTTTAGCTCATATTCCTCGGAGTTCCCCATTCTTATTGGTTGGGGATTTTAACTGTACGCTAGCAGCCAAGGACCAAAGAGGGGCCTTTAATGGTTGTATAGCACAGTTAGTGGACCAGTTTCAGTTGGTGGATAGCTGGGAATTCAAGCACAGTAATGATGTGATGTACACCTTCGTACGGGGCCAGTCGGCCTCTCGACTGGAACGGATGTATGTTCTACCGGAGACGGCATCCCGGATACATCGCACAGAGATAGTGCCAGCAGCTTTTAGTGATCACAATGCACTGCTACATGCCGTTGTAGATCGTGCGTAGTGGTCCAGGGTTGTGGAAGCTTAATTGCTCCTTACTTGCAGATGCCGAGGTCCTGATAGAATTCCAAGAATGTTGGTCCAATTTGCAGAAGTCTTTTCGGGGCTCTCCTAGTAAGGCAGCATGGTGGGTCTATAAGGCGAAGCCAGCGATACGCTCCTTTTTTAAAGTCGCAGCGTGCCGTAGAGCGTTAGCTCGGAGAGAAACTTTGGATTTTTATCTTGCAGTGCTACAAGATTTACACCTGCGCCAACAACATGGGGAGGACGTACTCTGTCAACTCCGGGAAGTCAAGGCTCACATCCAGCACAGTAAAACGCAAGAGCTCCAGGGAACCTTAGCCAGTATACATACAGCAGAAATGGTTTATGGTGAAAAAATGAGTTTCTTCTTCCTGGCGAAGGAGCGTAGGCAAGGTCATAGAGCGTTTGTTACCAAATTGATAGATGATGGTCAAGAGGTTACGACCACGACAGGGATTCTTCGTGTGTTGCATTCTTATTACACCCAGCGCTTTGCCAGGCCGGTGGATATGGTGGATTCAATCCAGTCGTATACGTCCAAATATGTGCCAGTTGCGCAGGGAGGCTTAAAACGGTCGCCTACTCCCATGCCGAAGGAGACGGAGTTGCTCACTGCGATTCAGACAGCCAAACCTCATACAGCGCCCGGACCAGATGGGCTGCCGTACGAGTTCTATAAACATTGTTGGCGGTTTATTAAGAAAGAACTTCTTCTAGTGTTTCAAGAAATCTGGAGGGATGAAAACCCGCCGTCTACATTTGGAGATGGGGTGGTTCTACAACTCCCAAAGACCGCCACGCCCAGCCGGCCCGCAGATTATCGGCCCATCACCTTACTCAATTGTGACTATAAACTGTTTGCAAAAATAATCGCCCGTAGGCTGCAAGTATGGCTAGTACCCTTGCTTAGTGAGGAGCAGGCTGTGGTGCGCGGAGGTGCGGCTATGCACCATACCGTGGCAGCTTTGCGAGACTGTATTCTTCTTTGTCGCCAAGAAACCCGCTCTGCTGCGCTGGTAAACCTGGACCTTGAGAAAGCATTTGATAATGTGGTTCACGAGGGTCTTTGGGCACGTTTGGAGTCATTGCAAATGCCGAACAAGTTGTATCACCTCCTTCGGGCACTATATGGCACTGCGTTGTCAAGGATTCAATGCAATGGGTTTCTGACTGCCGCCATACCGGTCAACAGATCCGTCCGCCAAGGTTGTCCCCTGTCAATGTTATTTGCTGTGTACATCGATCCTTTGCTCCGACAGCTGCAATCTACGATAACGGGTCTGGAGGTCTATGGAAAGAAACTAGCCGTTAGGGCATAAGCCGATGATCTTACGGTGATGGTTACCGACGAGCAGTATGTCACATATCTACGAAGATGTTTACAGAAATATGCCGAATGTGCGGGGATGACATTTAATTTGAGGAAATCTGAAAGTCTTCCCATTGGGCCGCATCCTCCGGATACCACGGTGTTAGGAATACCCACTGTGCAACGCACAAAAATTCTTGGGATATACTTCAGTGGAGACGACGAAGACCTGCGAGACTATAATTGGACGTCATGCATTAATACTTTACGTTGTGTACTATACGGTCAAAAGTCGAGGATGCTGAACTTGATACAACGTGTGTGGTTTTGTAATGCCTTTGCGTTGAGTCGTATATGGTACTTAGCACAAGTGCTGCCTCCAACAAAACGGCACAGCCAAAGAATTGAGCAAATAATAGGATACTTCATATGGACAGGAAAATTATATCGCATTTCCCGTACTCAGTTACGTCTTCCAAAAGGCCAGGGTGGCTGGGGGTTTTTGGATGTGGCGATGCAATGTAAAACACTTTCCTTAAAAATGATTCTGCAAGCACTGGATGGACAGGGTGATAGTGTAGAGGTGCTAGTACAACGGCATTATCAGTTGTTTTGGGAACGGAGAGAACTCCATAAGATTCCTAAAATGTTACGTGATCTCCTACGTGACTTGAGCACACTACCTTCAGCAGAAGTGGCTAATAGCCGTTTTCGGGCGGCTAAGGAAATCTATACCTTTTTTCAATGGAGGGAACCTACTACTCCACATATACAAGTTAAGTATCCACAATTGCCCTGGAAGCAAATTTGGCGTGGCTTTGCTGTACCGGAAATCAACACGGAATGGGTCTCGGTGGCATATGAGATTGTCAATGAAATCCTACCAACTGCAGATAAATTACACAGACATCATCTGGCAATTCTTCCCGCTTGTCCAATGTGCCAAGCTCAGGATTCGCTCGCACATCGACTCTTGGGATGCTCGGGTAAAGGACTGATATGGACATGGCTCTTGAGCCGATGCTCGGGTTGGACTGGTGACACCTGGCAGCCTTCAGCAACGGATATTTTGCATCTGAATTTTCCCTGGACGCGTCCTGCATTGTGGAGAGCTCTTATTTGGACAGTAATGGGTACCTATGCTTGGCTTAGTACCTTGGACACGCCAGCTGACTGTGTGGTTTCAGCTTTACGAAGTTTTTTGTATGCAGAGAGGTGGCGGATGATTCGAGACAACAGAATCAACCCCTTTAAACCCTGGATATACAAGATATGAGCACCTGATTGATTCTATATCGATCCGGGATGATCTTGGATGCAATAACATGCATTATTCCTCTTTATGCTGGCCTGTTGTGATGTAGAGCTCCTGCTTCTCCTGAAATAAATAAAGTTCCTAATTCCCAAAGGGGGTACCATGCCTTTACAAACTAAATAAAAAAGAATAAATACAAAAACAAATTAAAAAAAAATGCCCATTCTTCTCCTCCACAAGTGAAAAAAAAAGTGGAGAGAAGAATAAGGCTATAAAAATAATCTGTTGGAGAATAGTTACAGAAAGTCATGTGAATGGAACACCTAAGATATTTCAGCAATCTATTTCATATTTCAGTGACGTATGGCTTATTGATGTGATAGCTGTCCATAACTAAGATTGGACGTGATTCCAAGAAAATAAACCAAGCACGTTTTGAACTTATACACTTTTCCGAAGCTTTTCCTTTTCGTATTAATGCAAGAAAGGTAGAGAATAAACTGAGTCGATAGTCAGGTGTTTAAAAGCGACTCGGTCTAGCTTTAAAATACCACACTCATTCCATGACCGCGAGAGTAACTGAATAGCGCCCGGTTTTTTTTAAAAAATCTTATGTATTCCATTCACATGACTTTCTTTACATCTCGGCAACACATTACTGTTAAAAAGCTTATTCTCCTATTTCCTTCATGCTAACCAAGATAAACTATAGCAGAAACGGTTTTATTATTTCCTTATATGTAGAAGGAAAATAAGGAAATACACTAGGCTAAACCGACAGTCACATGTTTTAAATGTGGTTACTATGGTATAGAAATTGGTATCTTTGCGTGGCCGGGTATTGGCAAGTTCTCGTATGAGAAAAGCACAAGTATTTCTAAACCGAAACCAAAAACAAGGAATATCTAAACAAATGGTGAACTCCTCGAAAAAAAATTTAGGACATAACTTGTATGTTTTAAGGAGATTTACGTAGTAAGTTTTTGTGTATCTCTTATGGTTTACTAGTTAAGCAAAATTCAGCAAAATTTATCCAGAATAAAGAGGTCTTCAGAGGCTATTCCCAGAAAATTCAAGACGTACATTTTATATGTGATGTAAATATCTTTATAGCCATTTTTGAGAAAATCAACATTTTCGAAAATGTTTCCATCTAAAAGGTAGTTTGCATTGGGGGGATTGTCTTCAAAATCTTCGTGTCGCATTCTTGGAGGTAATCAAACTTATATAGGTACCAAGTTTGGTATTTAACGGTCGTTTCGTTTTTGAGTTCTGTTCAGACATACGGAAACACGCGCAGACACACACAGAATACTTTTTTTGGATGCAGGGGACCCTAAAACCTGTATTTCCGCTGAAATCTCTGTATCAAATTTTGGATGGAATACAATACATTCTCTATACACTATGTACATAGTACGTGTGGAGAATGTAAAAATGTATAGGTTATTGATTAATTGAAAGTAATATCAACGGGTATCTCAGATTAGCTAAAACAAATAAAAGATTTTTGGGAGGGAATTTTGTGTTTTAAATAGTGTCAGTTTATATATTAAATTTACTTCAGTCTTATACTGTATTAGTTGTATTACTCATTAATAATTAATAGATACCTAATGAAAAGAACTTTAATGTACATTTCCAGAAAGTTCAAACAGAACCTTTTGTTATACATAAAATATCCAAAACGTGTGATATATTTATCAAAATCGTTAGAACCATTTTTGAAGTATAAAAAATAATAAAATTACCTAAAAGTGCCCGTATAATTTACCGTGAAGGGTTTTATTAAATTTTATTACGATTTTGATATATACGTTATACTGTTGATTATCCGAGATAATGTGCGGGGGAAGCAAATGAATCACCGAAAAACACGAATAATTGAGAAACCTGTGATTTAATGATTTTAAGGTACAATATACATAAGTAAATAGGAAGTTTTGTTGAAAAAAGCTTTTAAACGTATGTTCCTTGTTCAAAAGTTTATTCTACTTCTGTGCATAGTTGTTTTTCTTTAGGAACAGCAATAGAGGACCCGCCGCGTGACAAAGAGTGTCATTTCCATTGTTCAAACGATCACCGCCTGACAATAGAATATCGTTTCCATTGTTATTGGCAGACTATTCCGTGTAAATTAAAAACAAAATCCATTTTTACTTTCTCTATACGTATTATGTATATAGTGTATAGAGAAGGTATTGCACTCCACCAAAAAAACTCGATACCAAGATTTCACCGGAAATATATGTTTTAAAATCCCCTGTATGCAAAAAAAGTATTTTCAGAAAAAGGTCCGTGTGTATGTGTGTCCGTGTGTCTGTGAACACGATAACTCAAAAACGAAAAGTCGGTAAAATACCAAACTTGGTATTTAAGTTTAGTATCTTCCAGGGCTGCGACACGAAGATTCTGAGAAAAATCCCCCCACCCCAAACTACCCTTTACATGGAACTTTTTTTCGAAAATTGTGAATTTTTAAAAAATGGCTAACGATTTTGATTAAAATGTCGTATATTAAAGATATTTACATGACAATTAAAATGCATATTTTGAATTTTCTGGGAATAGCCTCTCAAGACTACTTTATTCTCGGTCAATTTTACAGACTTTTGCATAACTGCTAAACCGTAAGAGAGGGAGAAAAACTTACCTCACAAAAAATGTAGAGCACCTTATAACACACAATTTAAGTTATATACATTTTTTTTCGCGGAGTTGATTGTTTTTGAGATATTCCTTGTTTTTTTCAGCTATAAAGACTTATACTTTTCTCATACAGAACTTTGTGAACCCGTGTCCATACAAACAAACGAACTTCAGTCGCAGAGCAACCAGCTTTTGACTATCTCTTTAACGTATGGTACCCCCTTATTTCGCTTCTACTAACAAGGAAGCAAGTAATAAGAATATTTCTGCTAATTTTTGCTCCATTAAATGAAGTAAATAGAATGGAGAAAGACTTACCTCACAAAAAAATGTAGAGCACCTTATAACACACAATTTATGTAATATACATTTTTCTTCGCGGAGTTGATTGTTTTTGAGATATTCCTTGTTTTTTTCAGCTATAAAGACTTATACTTTTCTCATACAGAACTTTGTGAACCTGTGTCCATACAAACAAACGAACTTCAGTCGCAGAGCAACCAGCTTTTGACTATCTCTTTAACGTATGGTACCCCCTTATTTCGCTTCTACTAACAAGGAAGCAAGTAATAAGAATATTTCTGCTAATTTTTGCTCCATTAAATGAAGTAAATAGAATATTTTGTTGCAGTGATATAGAGAAAGTCATGTGAATGGAACACATATTTTTTCCGATTGTTAATCAGTGTGAAAAGGAAGTGAAAAGAAAGTTGTAAAAGAGATGGAGAAAGGATAAAAAAAGTGTGTTGGCATAAGAACACTTTTTTGGGGGGGGGGATGCATGGCTAATCCGCAAACCGAATAATCCACACACGAACAATAGAGAGTACACTGTATTCAGCTTTTTACTTTTTAACATGTTTACATTCAATGACTATGTGTGTGCATTTGTTGTGTTCGTGTAGTATCAGTATGTTTGTTGTGTGTAGGTACATGGGGTGTGTATTTGTATATTAGTATGTTTTTAGCTGTGTATTTGTGAGGATTTGTGTGAGATTTTATATCTGTGTGAGTGTGTGTGTGTTTTTGATTTTTTTTTTGTGTGTATCTGCGTATATGTGTTTGTATATCCGTATAACTATAACTCCATGGCACGACAGCTCAAAGGGAACCTTGGCCTACCCCCCGGCCGCTGCGTCCCCCATCTCGGTCCATTACAGACGTCATGGATTGGGGTGCAGAATTGGAGGGTGAGACGTGGTCAGCGCCTCGAGCCTCCCCTACCGGTTAATGCGGTTCTCATGACCTGGAGCCGCTACTTCTCCATCAAGTAGCTCCTCAATTGGCCCCCCAGGGACCTTACGAGGCTGAGTCCAGGTCTCCCAGCGGGGGAAAAATCCACACGCCGGTACTGGGCATCAACCCAGGTCTCCCGCTTGGTGAGCAGCTGCGCTGTGTGCTCATTGTGTTTGTATATATTTGTGCATGCTTGTGTGTGTTTTTTTTTTTTTCTATATTATGTGTAGAAAGTAGAAGAAATAGTTTATTCCAACTAAAAACGAACACCAAAGTTTTATCACGAAAGCATGGTAACTATGTATGTGTATATGTGTCTTTGAGCAGAATAACTTTTTATTTATATTTTACCTATTTTTACATTCTCGAGAGGTACTATGTACATAGTGTATAGAGAAGGTATTGTATTGTACACCAAAAATTTGACACCAAGATTTCACCGGAAATACATGTTTTGGGTCCCCCTCAAACCGAAAAAAGCATTTTTGGAAAAAGGTCCATCAGTGTGTCTGGACAGCATAGATCAAAAAACGAATGGACCTTTAAATACCAAACTTGGTATTTAAGTTTGGTAGCTTCCAAGAATGTTATAAGAAGATTTTCAAGAAAATTCCCCCCCCCCACATCCAACTACTCTTTACATGGAACTTTTTTCGAACGTTTTGATTAAAATATGGTATAATAAATATATTTACCTGGCAAATAAAATATATATCTTAAATTTTCTGGGAATGGCCTCTGAAGACTACTTGATTCCGGATGAATTTTACTGAATTTTTCATAACTGCTAAACAGTAAACGATGGCCAAAAGCTTAGCATAAAAAAAATGTAGAGCACGTTAAAGCACACAATTTATGTTATATACATCTGTTTCATGCAGTTGATTTTTTTGAGATATTCCTTGTTTTTGGTTTCAGCTTTAAAAACTTTTACTTTTCTCATATGGGAATTTGTGAACTCCTGTCTATATAAACAAAGGAACTTCAGTCACATAGCAATCAGCTTTTGACTATCACTTTAACCTATGGTACTCGTTATTTCGCTTCTACTTGCAAGGAAGCAAGTAATAACAGACTATTTCTGCTAATTTTTTCTCGATTAGCATGAAGTAAATAGAAGTATAAGCTATTTGACAATATGTTGAAGAGATGTAGAGAAAGTCATGTGAATGGAACACATCAGATTTGTTCACTTCGTCTATGCAAAACATTGTGAGTCACAATAGCAAAAGGGGTAAAGATGCAGGAAATTAGATGTTTATTTTGATGCGGATGTCGTATTTTTGTACGGTTTGTTACTTTAATGGAGAGGAAGGAGAAAGAAGCTGGTGTGAGTGTATATAAAGCTCACGTAAGGTTCTCAGGAAATTGGAGGCGTAGCTTAAGTGTAGCATAACGTGTTCGGACATCGTTACTCGTATCGCGTGATAAAACTACACTTTTCTGCTCTTACAGACATCATAATCATGCCCTAAGTTCCACCAATCTTGTCAAACAAAACAAAAGAAGCTCGCGATCCATTAAGGCAGATCGGAAAATAATGGACCGTCTTCCGGGAGGGAGACTTGCTTTATGTTGCCTAGCAACGTGTTGCGTGCCGCTGTAGGGAAGATGGGAAAGTAATACCACTATAAGCCAGTTACTTTATAACCAGCAAAGTTCATCAATGGGCAAACTTGTGTCAGAACAGGTTGAATTACAACAGTTTTTACCACTTCTGCCACTTGCAGCAGGCAAGTAGTATAGAGAGGTACTACATTCCACCCAAAAATGCTATTATCGAGATTTCAGTGAAAAATGATTTCAGGTCCCCTAAATAAAATATAAAACTGTCTGTGTATGTCTGATAGCATAACTTAAAAGGAAAATTTGGCTGAATACACGCTTGTTAGTTAAATTCAATACCATCCTAGGATGCGACAGGTACTTTTTCAGGAAAATTTTTTCCACTCCAAACTACCTTTTACATAGAAGTATTTTGGAAATTTTCAATTTATTCAAAAAGGGATCTAATGGTTTTGAATGAAAAGACACACACTGAAGCTACTTAGATGACAAATAAAAAGTATATGTTGAATTTAATGGGACCTCTGAAGACCTGTTCATTCTGGATGACTTTTGGATAACTGGAAAACCATAAGAGATAGACAGGAACTTGTAAGCTAAAAACAAAAAAAACAGATATGTTTCATTCACACCAATTTCTCTACATCTCTACAACAAATTGTTATTATTCTTTTTACTTCACATACTTAGCAAAAAAGCATTTTAGTACTTGCTTCCATGTAAGTAGAAGGGAAATAAGGGAGTAACTAAGGCTAAAGTGATAGTTAAGACCTGGTTGTTAATAGACAGAAGTTCCTTTGTTTATATGGACAGGAGTTGACAAATTCCGTGTGCGAAAAGTATAAGTATTTTATAGCTGAAACCAATAACTAGGAATATCTCAAAGATGACCAGCTCCACGAAAAAATGTATGAAATATAAATTGTGTGTTTTAACGAGCTCTACATTTTCTATTCAGCAAGTTTGTCTATATTTCTTACGGTTATACAAAATTCTGCAAAATTCATCTAGGATAAAGATTTCTTAAGAGACCCTTCACAGAAAATTCAAGATATATATTTTATTTGTCCTGTGACTATCTTTAATATACGAAATTTTAATCAAAATCGTTAGAGCTATTTTTGAGAAAATCAAAATTTTCCAAAATTTTTCCATGTTAAGGGTAGTTACAGGTGGGGGATTTTGATGAAAATGCCCGTGTCGAATTCTTGGAAGATACTGAATTTAAATAACAAGTTTTTCGTCTTTAAACTATTCTGCTCAAGGCACACACACTTTTCTAAGAATGCTTTTTTTGGATTCAGGAAGTCTCAAAAATGTACTTGGGGTAAAATCTCGATACCGAAATCTTGAGTGCAGTACAATACCTTCTCTATACACTATGTATATAGAATGTAGAGAGAAAGTAAAAGTGTAGATATTGTTAAAACACAAAAATGATAATATTTCGTGGAACGAACCCTTTCCCAAATATATTTTAATTATCTGACGATCGCCTCTAAGGTTCCTTTAATTCTGCATGACAAAAGCTTACAAAACAGCACATTTACATATTTTTAAGAACACAAGCTAAATTAAATTTTTGTGAAATGGTCCATTTCCATTTTAAAATACGTATAATTTCCTTAAATGCTTTGTCGTTATTCCTTTCCTCCTGCTCTTTGTCAAGTGAAGAGAAAACCTATCACACAGAACCAGTTTTAAACGATTTGTCTATCGCTTTAACTTATTTCCTTGTATTTACAAAAAATACTTATGTGTTTCATTTACATGACTTTCTCTACATCTGTTACAAATTACTGCTCAAAAGTTTATTCTTCTACTTCGTGCTTATCGAGAAAAGCATCAGTCATCTTATTTCCTCCGATATCTACATTTTTGTGTAATAAGTTTTTGTCTCTCTCTTACGGTTTACCAGTTATGCAAAATTCAGCAAAAATCATCTATAGTAAAAATGTCTTCAGAGGCTATTTCCAGAAAATTCAAGATACACATTCTATTTGCAATGTAATATCTTTAATATACGAAAATCGTTAGAGCCATTTTTGAGAAAACAAAATCTTGGATCATTGGGAGATAACGTAACTTCATGGCACGATAGTCCACTAGAGATTTTGGCCTACCGCCCGGCCGCTGCATCCCCCATCTCGGCCCGAAGGCGTCATGAATGCTGTGCAGTGCTGGAGGGTGAGACGTGATCAGCGCCTCGAGTTGCTCCCGGCCGGTTGATGCGGTCTTCTCGATCTGGAGCCGCTACTTCTCAATCCTCAATTGCCCCCCCCCAGGGACCTCACGAGGCTGAGTGCACCCCGGACCAGTTCTCCCAACGGAGGAAAATTCCCCACGCCAGTACGGGAAACGATCCAAGGTCTCCCGCTACCACAGCGCTAAGAGGACGACCATCAATGGGAGAAGCTAAACTTAAATACCAAGTTCGATATTTAACAGATTTTTGTTTTTGAGTTATGCTGTTCAAAGATACCCAAACACTGACCTTTTTCTAAAACGGTTTTGTTTGAATTCAGGTTATTTCGGGTAAAATCTCGGTATCGAATTTTTGGGTGGAAGGTAGAGAAAGTATTAATTTCACTCAAAAATTCGATACCGAGATTTCACCGTAAATAGAAATTAGGGTACCTGTATAAAAAAAAAAGAAAACATTTTTAGAGAATGGTCCATGTGTATGTTTGTGTGTCCGTGTGTTCGTGAACAGGATAACTCTAAAACGAGAAGTCAATAAAATCTTCTGACAATGCGACACGAAGATTTTGGATAAAATCCCCCCCCCCCAAACTACTATGGAAAAATTTTCAAACATTTTATTTCTCTTAAAAATGGCTACAATTTTGATCAAAATAACCGTATATTAAAGACATTTACATAACAAATAAAATGTATAGCTTGAATTTTCTGGACACAGCCTTTGAAGATCTCTTTATTCTGGATGAATTTAACTGAATTTTGTATAACTATTAAATCTTAGAGAGATAGAAAATTACTACACAAAAAATGTAGAACTAGTTGAAACACACAATTCATCATATATACATTTCTATCGTTGAGTTTGGCATTTTTGACATATTCCTTGTTATTGGTTAGTTTTAAAATAATTAAAGCTTTTCACATGCGGGAATTTGTCTCTCCTGGAAATGCAGAGAAACGATTTGACTCACATAGCAAATAGCTTTTAAAAGATTTGATTATCGTTTTAGCCTTGTGTATTACATTATTTCTTCTCTACTTATTAGAAAGAATTTCTGCTAATGTTTATCTGTTTAGCATGAAGTAGATAGAAGAATAAGTTTGTTAACAATAATTTGTTACAGAGATGTACAGAAAGTCATGCTAATGGAACCCATCATGTCAATGGCTGATATTTTACACTGTCCAATTTCTCCTCCAATTTTACTTTCTCTATACTATGTATATAGTGTATAGAGAAGGTATTGCACTCCACCAAAAAATTCGATACCAACATTTCACGGAAATATATGTTTTAGGGTCCCCTTTATCTAAAAAAAAGTATTTTCTGAAAAAGGTCCGTGTGTGTGTGTCCGTGTGTAAGTGTGTCCGTGTGCCTTTGAACACGATAACTCAAAAACAAAAAGTCGGCAACATACCAAACTTGGTAGTTAAGTTTAGAATCTTCCAGGGATGCGACACGAAGATTTTGAGAAAAATCCCCCCACCCCAAACTACCCTTTATATGGAATTTTTTTAGAAAATTTTTATTTTCTAAAAAATGGCTCTAACGATTTTGATTAAAATATTATATATTAAAGATATTTACCCAACAAGCAAAATGTATATTTTGAATTTTCTGAGAATAGCCTCTGAAGACTACTTTATTCTGAGTGAATTTCCAGAATTTTATATAACTGCTAAACCGTAAGAAATAGACAAAAACTTACCACACAAAAATGTAGAGCACATTAAAACACACAATTTATGTTGTATGCATTTTTTTCTTGGAGTTGATCGTTTTTGAGATATTCCTTGTTTTTGTTTTCAGGGTCGAAAATCTTTTCTCATACAGGAATTTGTCAACTCATGTCCATACAAACAAAGGAAGTTCAGTCACATAGTAACCAGCTTTTGACTATGGCTTTAACTTATGCTACTCCTTTATTTCCTTTCTACTTACAAGGAAGAAAGTAATAAGACTATTTCTGCTAATTTTTCTAGATTAGCATGAAGTGAATAGAAGCATAAGCTTTTTAAGAATAATTTGTTGCAGGGATGTAGAGAAAGCTATGTGAATGGTACACATCAGATTCTTCCTCTTTTCTTTCGTCCCTGCATATAAACAATTTGAATGGAAAGTACTCATTATAATGTTCTCAAGTTTCTAAGATACAAACAATATTAAGGCATTTCATTCACATGATTTTTTATCTACCTCTCTTCCACAAACTATTCTTACAGAAGATTATTAGTTTAGCTTCCTCTGGTAAGTACGAGGTGAATTTAAGTTATACACGTACCTTCGTTTTCTTCTCAGAACTGGAAACAGATAGAAACATGAGGTTTATTTTAAAATAAGCGGACACTCTTTGTTAATGCGAGAGAGAGAGATGGCAGCATTGTATGGCACACAGGCTGACAGTACGATTGTCTTGATACTTAAAATGACGACGTTTTCAGAGTGTATTCATTCATTTTCTCCATTTGTGTGATGTGACATCGAACAAAATTCATCGTCAGTTAGGTGAGACATGTAGCGATGGTGTTATGGATGTGTCTTGCATTTATGGATGCGACAGTTCAAAGCTAGAATGTCGTTTGACAACAAACCAAGAGAACATCGCCCTCGGACAAGCCGATCCAATGACATGACATGAAGCGAGTGAAGAAACGTTTTGAAGCATCGCCGTATGACTGTGGATGGGATCGCCTCCACAGTTGGCATTTCAGTGTGAACTGTGCACCTGAAAATGCTAAAAGTGTCTTCCACGAATGGCACACCAGTTTCTTTTTGCAAACCACTTTGGATTCATTATTCATGCTCCCTACTCACCTGATCTGTTTCCGAAAATAACTCTCTGTGGTCGCCAATTTTCCAGCTGTACCGCTATTGCATCAGCAATTTTCCAGTGTCAAAACTGACTCCAAAAGAAGCGTTCGCAACGGGCACGGAATGATAGCGTCGAAGTAGCGAAAAATGTGTGCAGCTGCAGGGAGGTTAGGTCAATAATTTACACAAACTTCATAATTTTCGTGCGATTACTTAGTGAGAAAAAAATCGGAAGTGTTGTAACTTGAATGCACTTGTTTCATTGCAGATTTACGTATTTTGTTGTAGCTAAAAGAATAATGCGTGAAGAGCTTAACGCTATATGATGGATATGAAATACTATTCTGTTTGCATGACTATGAGTGAAAACCGAATGTCAACTTACCACTTGTAAATTCAAAACCATGAGAAAGAATGTCAGAAATTAACATCACAATAAATATTATGTTATAAATAATGTATTTTCAATTTTTGTGTCTATCTCTATTGTGATCAATTAAAATCATTAAGAATAGAGGGCGCTTCCCAAGATATTTCTAGGGAATTCAAGAAATACATTCCATTTGCCATGCAAATATATGTACGCTATTTTAATCAAAATCATTCAAATATCTATTTACTATTTTATTCAAAATTTCTCAAAATGGAAATAGCAATAATTGGAAACAATGCGGCTATAACATTATCAACTATTACGTATCCAGAGTTGCGTATCAACAAGGAAGGTTATGGTTGGCCGGGAAAAGAAAAAACTCAAACGATGCATTTTACGATAATTGCGTCTTCTTAATGGTCTGGGACTAAAGTTTTATGTCAGAAGTAAGTAGGTGCTTCAAGTTTTAAGAGGCAATATAAATTATGTTTTCATTAGTGCCAGAACACTTTAATAACATGAAAAATAGCGGAACTTACGTTTGTTATAGCTATGCTGTGCATGGCCTACCTTGAATCCTCTTGTACAATTTATATTATTTAAAATCTGATTTCTTCCATTCACGTGAGTTTCTCTACACTTTTGTAACAAATGCAAAAGTTTATTCTTCTATATGCTTCATCCTAATCGAGATAAAAATCAGCAGAAGTGGTCTTATTACTTGCTTCCATGTAAGCAGAAAGGAAATTAGGGAATATACTTGGCTAAAGGGTTTGGTCAAATATGCTTAAAATTGGTTGCTATGCAATTAAGATCCTTTTCTATGCATGGTCAGTTGATAAGTCCCATGTGAGAAAAGTTTAGCATTTTGAAGCTAAACCAATAACAGGGAAATAGTGAACTTCAGGCAAAATTTAGGAATATGACATTGTGTTTTTTCTTTACCAGATTTACAATTTGATAGTAAGCTTTGGTCCATCTCTTGCGGTTCACTAAATATGAAAAGGTCATGCCAAATGAGGTCTTCAGAGAATATTTCAAAAAATTCAAGATGTACATTTTACTTATGAAATTATCTGTAATATACGGTATTTTAATCAAAATCGTTAAGAGGCATTTTTTACAAAATCAACCTTTTCGAATTTTTTTTCCGTGTAAAGGTAATTGAGGGTGAGAAGATTTTCTTGAAAATATTCGTGTCCCATCCTTGGAAGATACTGAACTTAAATATCAAGTAGAGTGTTTAACAGAATTTTCATTTTGGAAAAAAAAAAGAACCACACACACAGGGACATTTCCCATAATGCTTTTTCTTTTTTACTTTCTCTACACGTACTATGCACATAGTGTATAGGGAAGGTAATGTACCCAAAAATTCAATACCGAGATTTCACCGGAAATACACATTTTGGGTCCCCTGAATCCAGGTATTTTTGGAAAAAAGTCCATGTGCATTTGTGTGTGTGTGTTTGTGTGTGTGTGTCTGTGGATAGCATAGCTCAAAGACGAAAAGACCGTTGATAACCAAACTTGGTATTTGAATTTGGTATCTTTTTAGGATGCGACACGAAGATTTTCAAGAAAATCTCCCACCCTCAACTATCCTTTACATGCAACTTTTTTCGAAAATTTTGTTTTTCTTAAAAATGGCTGTAACGATTTTGATTAAAATCCCGTATATTAAAGCTATTTATATCCGAAATAAAATGTATATTTCGAATTTTCTGAGAATAGCCTTTGAAGACCTCTTTATTCGGGATGAATTTTGCCGAAGTTTGTTTAACTGCTAAACCGTATAAGAGATAGACAAAAGCTCGCTACACAAAAAATCTACATCACATCAAAACGCACAATTTAGGCACTTTACGTTTTTGTTGTGGAGGTAACCGTTTTCCATTACTAGCTATTGGTTTCAATTGTGAAGTTCTTAAACTTTTCTCAGACAGGAAGTGTCCGTTTTACTTTTGTTCTGCTCCTGGCCAAGCTAAGTAAGGATTTGCAATGACAATCGCATAACGATAGCTTCTAAAACATTTGACTATCACTTTAGCCTAATGTATTACCCTTACTTCCCTTTTGCTTATAAGAACTAAGTAAAAAGAACATTATGTTAGTCTTTATTTCAATTAGCATTGTGTAGAAAGAAGAATAATCTTTTGTAGGAAGTTTGTAGAGCAGGTAGAGGAAGTCATGTGAGTGTAACATCAGATTTTTTTTTTTTTTTTGCTCATGGACTGCTAAAACATTATTACCAGTGGGTGCAATATAATATTTTCTCTATACACTATGTACATGTAGAGAAAGGACAAACATTATATATAAGGTGAGCAGAAGATTTTCTGTTTGTTGTTTCAATTAGGTCAATCGCGTCGTTGGCGCAGTGGTTACCATGCTAGCTAGCCTCTAGTACCCAAGATTGCGGGTTCAAACCCTTTAAATGCTGATAGATTTGTGTCGATGTAAACACTCTTAGCCTGACTTCCTTTGGAAGGGATGTACAGCCATTGGTCCGTATCCATTTAATATTTATCTGCACGTAAAAATATCCCACATCTTTAAAGAAAAGGTCTTTCGAATAAATTCGCTATTTTTATGTCCGTAAAACGTCATTTCGTCCAATAGGGTCTTCCATGGCGAAGAGTTGTCCACAGTAACGAACGAACGTTTCTGATCAAGAAGCTAATATAAAGGTGGCCCAATATCCCAACATGGTGTGACGGTACTTTTACTGAACTCCAATTTAGGTCATTATTCTAATCATAAAAAGTTTATTATACAACACAGCTTACCTAAATTTTAAAAATTGCAGGTTCTCTAACAGCTAACTTTTAATCCACACCTTTTAATACCAAAAAGGTTATTCAATCTCAGCATCTATCAAGAATACAAGGCGAGTATTTTCACAAAATTTCTCAAACACCAAATAATCTTTACATTTAAAACATTTAGGCAATATTTTTGCTTTCTCTACACATACCTGTACATAGTGCATAGAGAAGGTATTGTAATGCACTCAAAATTCGATATCGAGAGTTCGCTGGAAATACATACTTTGAGATTCCCTTATTCATAAAAAGCATTTTTAGAAACATGCTCGTGTGTGTGTCTGTGTGCAGCTAGCCAAAAACAAAAATTTGGTTAAATACCAAACTATATGACCTGAGTATATTCTAAGGATGCTACCCGAAGATTTTAAAGAAAATTCTCCCAATCTAACTACCATTTACATGGAACATTTTTCGAAAATTGATTTTCTCAAAAATGGCTCTAGCGATAATAATTAAAATACCTTACGTTCAAGATAATTTTGTGACAAACGAAATGTGTAAAACACACAATTTTTTTCGTAGAGTTAACGGATGTCGAGATATTTCGGATTATTGATTATATAATTTTAGCCACCTAAGATTTTCTCAAACGACAAGACACCTTTCTTCTCGTTTCTCGTTTGTTTATTCATGGCAATCAAAGAGTTTGGAATTTCAATTGTTTCACATAGGGACCGGATTTTATATGATGAGACTGTCGCTTTAGCCCGTGCATTTTATTATTTCCCTTGTATTTACAAGGAAGCTAGTAATAAGACTAATTTTGCTTATGTTTTTCTTGATTAGCATGTAGTAGATAACATATTAATGTTTTGAATGAAAGGTTCGTTTACCGAACTGCTAGAGAACATTATGTAAATGGAACACATGAGATTTTTTCCCCTTCTATTTACTGAGGACAAAGTAATAAGGACAGTTTTTGCTAATTTTTATCTCGATTATCATCAAGGAGAAGAAGAATATGCTTTTGACAATTTGTTACAGAGATGTAGAGAAAGTCATATATATATATATGGAACACAGATTTTTTCTTATAGTGTGTAACACCCACTGTTACTACTTGTGGCACCGCAGGTGAAGATGGAGCACCGGTGGAATGGGATGCTGGGGGAACCCGAGAACCCGGAGAAAATCTTCCCCTGTGCCGCTTTGTCCACACAAATCTCACACGATTACCTTATGCAGATGATATTTTCCGACTTACAGAACACAAGAACTGCAACAGGATTGAGGGTGACACGAATAAAATAAAATACATGACTGCAACTAGAATATCGCTCTCCGTGGTGTAATGGTTACCACGCTCTTCATGGTCACGGGTTCAAATCCTTAACATGCCTTCCTTGGTCCTGTGTAGTAGATTAACGGCATGTAAAAGAACCTTAAGCCCGAAAGAGGGGCGGTCTTTCATGCCCAATATAGAATGGAACGCTTGAGAACCGCAGATGTTAAAGAACGTCCATAAATAAAACTTCATTACGTTTCATAATAACTAGAAATTTAAATATATGGGCTAATAGAACTAACATATCTATACAAAATAGTTATTTCAATAGGGTTCAAACATTAAATAAAAAAAATAGCACCATAGGGGAAGAATTTAAAGAGTACAAATGCGAAATAGATGTTATTGGGTCTTGCTTCACCTTTTGAAATCCAAAGATCTTTGCTGAAAGAGAAAATGAAAACATATAAAACAATAATTAAATCTGTAGTGATTAAACAGCAGAAATTTTGTGTATGTTAAAGTCTGACGAACTTAGAATCGCAGTTGGGAAAGGAAGCTATTACGAAGGACTATGATCCCAATTATGAAAATGAGGAATGAGAATTACAACTAATAAAGATTTCTATGAGCTCTATGATGACGCCAAATTGAGAGCTTTATTAAAAGTTCAAGACTTGGATGGGCAGGACATGTAGAAAGAAGGCGTGTGGGAAGACTAAGAAAGAAATGGATAGAGGATATGAAGGAGCTGGATATATGATGACGGAGAAGGAGAATTCACAATAGGAAAGAATAATGAGGCGGGCTCTAGACCTTCAAGAGCTGTAACGCATGGAGTAAGTAAGGAAATATTTTTCTGTAATACTTTTGTATTACTTTTCATTTTACGCACAAAATAAATCAAGGAGAGTGAAGGAGTAGTCAAACGTTAGAAAGCGATTCACGTGTGCTAACTTTTAAATTTCATGATCGCCAAAAACCATTAAATGATCACCATTTAAAAAAATTCAAACTCTGGAGAAATTCAAACAAATAAAAAACGTATATTTTCCCAGAAAAAGTATTAAAATAACTTCTGTATTTTAACTAACAGTATATTTTGCATAACAATTTATTAGTTTTGTATGGCATTCTGTCATAGAATAATTATTAACAACGTCCTTTCCGAATTACAGGGCTTCAGAGGCCATTTCCATAAAATTCAAAATATTAATTTTATTTCGCATTTAAATATCTTTAGTATACTAAATTTAATGAAAATAATTATATTTATACACAATAAAATAAAAAATCTGATGTAATCCACTCATATGACTTTCTCTTTATATCTGCCACTAAAAAAAAAAAAAAAAAAAAAAAAAAAAAAAAAAAAAAAAAAACAAGGAATATCTAAAAAACGATCAACTCCACGAAAAAAAATTATATAACATAAATTGTGTGTTCTAAAGTGCTCTACATTTTTGTGTGGTAAGTTTTTGTCTATTTCTTAGGGTTCACCAGTTACAAAAAATTCCGTAAAATTCATCCAGAATAAAGTAGTTTACAGAGGCTATTCCCAGAAAATTGAAGATATACATATTATTTGTCAAGTATATATCTTTAATATATGATATTTTTATCAAAATTGTAGGCCATTTTTTATAAAATCAAAATTTTCGAAAATTTTACCATGTGAAGCTACTTGGAAGTGGGGAAATTTTCTTGAGAACCTTCATGTCGCCTCCTTGGAGGATACTGAACTTAATTGCCAAGTTTGGTATTTAACGATCTTTTCTTTTTTGAGCTATGCTGCCCACAGACACACACACACAAACAGACACACACACGGACATTTTTCTAAAAATGTTTTTTTTGGACTCAGGTGGTCTCAAAACATGTATATCCGGTGAAATCTCGGTATCGAATTTTTGGGTACAATGCAATATCTTCTCTGTACACTATGTACATAGTACGTATAGAGAAAATAAAAATGAGGAAACCTATTAATGGTAATTTACGCTGGACTGTTTTTCTTTAAACCCTTCTTGGTCACAATTTTAGAAGATATTCATCTTATGTACACAAGGCACAGAAAGAAACCGGAACTGTCTTGTTCTGTACATCGCATTCCTTACCGTCTAGGGTACTTTATTACCTCATGTTTTTATTTTATTGACTGATACTGTCACCTTGCAGGTGAGTGTTCTATATCGAATTAATAGAGCATACCTATGCTGCGTTTGTCAACTCATTCGCTAATAGGTATAGCCACCTCCCTCAATTGGAAGTGACATTAGGTAACGTGTACTACACCAGTAAGCTACAACCCCTCGTTCTTCCCCAATTAGAGTGACAGAGGGGCGAGCGGATATCAGAAGACACGCCCAAAGGTGCCCTACAGACAATCAGAAATTCGATGTTTAATACTATTTGTGCTCTGTGTACACACCATATATTTTATTTTTTCAACATTTCATCTTTTTGGTTAGGATGTTCACACACACATACGCGCGCGCGCAAACTCACAATTATACCCTTTTTCTAAACCGTATTTTTACTTTCTTTACACGTACTATGTACGTAGTGTACAGAGAGGTATTGCATTCTACCCAAAAGTTCGATACCGAGATTTCACTGGATATACACGTTTTGGGCCCCGAATAAAAAAAGGCATTTTTGGACAAAGGTTCGTGTGTGTGTGTGTGTGTGTGTGTGTGTGTGGACATCATAGCTCAAAGATGAAAAGAGTGTTAAAAACCAAACTTAGTATTTAAGTTTGGTATCTTCCAAGCATGCGACACGAAGATTTTCAAGAAAATCCCCCTACCCCCAACTACTCTTTACGTGGAACTTATTTCGAAAATTTTGATTTTCTCAAAAATAGCTCTAAAATTTTTATTAAATTACCGTATATCAAACATATTTACCTGACAAATAAAATGTATATCTTGAATTTTCTGGGAATAACCTCTAAAGATTACTTTATTCTTGATGAATTTTACGGAATTTTGAATAACTACTGAACCGTAGAGATGGACAAAAACTTACCAGACAAAAAATGTTGACCACATTAAAACACACAATTTATGTCATACATTTTTTTCGTGGAGTCGATTGTTTTTTTAGATATCCTTTGCTTTTGTTTTCAGCTTTGGAAAACTTATACTTTTCTCCATACAGGAATTTGTCAACCCTTGTCCATACAGAAAAAGGAGCTTCATTCACATAGCAACCAGCTTTTGACTATCACTTTAACCTATGGTACTTACTTATTTCGCTTCTACTTACAAGGAAGCAAATAATAAGACTATTTCTGCTAATTTTTTCTCGATTAGCATGAAGTAAATAGACGTATAAGCTTTTTAAGAATAATTTGTTGCAGAGATGTAGAGAAAGTCATGTGAATGAAACACATCAGACGTGTTATTCAGGAAGCCATAGACCATATGTGGTCAAAACTAAAATGAAATTATTGATTTACAGTGTAGAGAAACTAAAAATATCCTTTTACAATATCAGTTTGTAAAAGAGAGATGAAATAGATTGCAATGGTAGGGAATGTAATATGGATGCAACATATTAAATTGTTTTTATTTCCAAGAATCCGAGACTATAAACTCTCTCTCTATGCTTATGATATAAAATTTGAATGCTCTAATAGCACCATTTATTGCTAATGTGAAAGCATATCTAGAAACATTTATCATAGATAATATAATGCATGTAACATAGCCGTAAATATCCGTTTCAAAGCTTCCTTATGTCTTTACGGATTTTAAAATCCAAATTACACCATCTAAGCTTATGTGGGAATCATTCAAGGGATAAAATCCCGAAAAAAATATAAATATAAGCAGTGTTAATGCCTGTATAAATTCCCAATAATAAAGTTTTTAAAGGTACTAAATACTGAATATTCCACAAAATGTTGAATAAAATACAAATTAATAATTCGAGGGGCGTTCAGGAAATCCTTAGAAAAGATAGAAAAACAAATTTAATATAGTAGATTTTTACTTTCTCTATATGAACTATGTACATAGTGTAGAGAAGGTATTGCACTCCACCAAAAAAATTTGAAACTAAGGTCCCCTTTATCTAAAAAAGCTATTTTCAGAAAAAGGTCCGTGTGTGCAGGTGTGTCCATGAACACGATAACTCAAAAACGAAAAGTCGGTAAAATACCAAACTTGGTATGTAAGTTTAGAATCTTCGAGGGATGCGACACGAATATTTTGAGAAAAATCCCCTCACCCCAAACTACCCTTTACATGGAACTTTTTTCGAAAATTTTTATTTCCTCAAAAATGGCTCTAACGATTTTGATTCAAATATCGTATATCAAAGATATTTGCCCTACAAATAAAATGTATATTTTGAATTTTCTGGGAATAGCCTCTGAAGACTACTTTATTCTGAGTGAATTTTCCGGAATTTTGTATAACTGCTAAACCGTAAGAGATAGACAAAAACTTGCCGCACAAAAGATGTAGAGCACATTAAAACACACAGTTTATGTTGTATACTTTTTTTTCTCGGAGTTGATCGTTTTTGAGATATTCCTTGTTTTTGTTTTCAGGGTCGAGAATCTTAATATTTCTCATACATAAATCTGTCAATTCATGTCCACACAAACAAAGGAACTTCACTCACATAGTAACCAGTTTTTGACTATCGCTTTAACCTATGCTGCTCCCTTATTTCCTTTCTACTTACAAGGAAGAAAGTAATAAGACTATTTCTGCTAATTTTTCTAGATTAGCATAAAGTAAATATAAGCATAAGCTTTTTAAGATTAACTTGTTGCAGGGATATAGAGAAAGTCATGTGAATGGTACACATCAGATTTTTTATTTTTCGACATAATCTCCTTTTAGCTAGATACACTGTCCAAGCGTTTCTCCAACAGTTCTAAGCCTTCTAAAAGTAGGCTTTCGGAAAGTCCTAAAAATAGGCATCTGTTTGGGAGATGACCTTTTCGTTAGACATGAATCGTCTTACGCTGAACCATTTTTTCAAGTTTGATAAAACAAAAATAACAGACCAAATCTGGTGAATACGGTGGATGATGTAGTAATTGAACTTTGATTCTATTATTTTCGCCATCAAAACTGCGCTGGTGTGCACTCTTGTATTGTCTTCATGGAAGAGAATATTTTTCTTTGCCAGGTGAGGGCGTTTTTCTTTATTTCTTCGTTTAATCGGTGTAATAAAGATGCATAATACCCACCATCTGTCCATCTTCCTTTCTGCAAGTAATCAATGTAGATTATTTCGCGTCCATTCTGAAAAACTGAGACCATCACCTTGTCTAGAGATTTCACCAACTGCCTTCTTTGGAGCCGGTTCGCCTTTAAAACACACTGCGTTGACTGTACTTTTGCCTTTTGGAGGGTAGCTGTGTATCCATATTTCATCCTCAGTTATGTATCGTGGCAGAAACTCTTCAGGGTTCCGACAAAAAAGTGCCAAACCACCACCGGGTTCGATCACACGATTGCGTTTATTCTCCATTGAGAGCAACACGGCACCCATCTTGCCGAGTTAATTTTTGGTGCAAAATTGAGAACACTGTGCTGTGTGATATGCCGGTGGCCTCTACTATTTCGCGAACTTTGATTCGTCGAACATTCAAAACTATATCTTGGATTCGGTCAATCATTTTGGAGGAAGTCACTTCTAATGAGCTTCCGGAACGATCTTCAACATTTGTTAATGTGTGGCCACATTTAAATTCATTTATTCAATTGTAATTTGTTGCAAACGCAGGAGTAGATGTGCTATGAACTTTATCCAACTCGGATTTTCTTTTTTTCGGTTTTAAGCCTTTTAAATAGAAATTTTTAGTCACCTCACGAAAATAGTTTTTCCATCTTTCTAAAAAGTATAACATTGTTGATTTAATCACCTATGGCAACGAAACTATGTGATGGATATGACACTGAAACTTTAACTGCCATCTACTAAGACACGACGGTTGTAAATATAAACGTTTTACTTTCCCAATACGTAATATGTACTTAGTGCATAGAGAAGATATTGTATTGCACCCAGAAACTCGATACCGAGATTTTACCGGAAATGTATGTTATGAGACCCCCTGAACCCCAAAAAACAATTTTACAAACATGCCCCTGTGTGTGGGGGTGGGGCAGTATAGCTCAAAAACCAAAAGACCGTTAAAAAGCAAATTTTTTATTTAAGTTTGGGATCTTCCAAGAATATGACACAAACATTTTCAAGAAAATTCCCCCACCCCAACTATCCTTTACATGGAAAACGTTTCGAAAAATTTTATTTTCTTAAAAATGCCTCTAACGATTTTGATTAAATTCTCTTACATTCAAGATATTTACTTTACATAAAATATATCTCTTGAATTTTCTGGGAATATCTCTGAAGACTACTTTATTCTGGATAAATTTTAAGGAATTTTGCACAACTGCTAAACCATAAGAGATGGAGAAAAGTTACCTCCTATAAACTGTAGA
Source organism: Hymenopus coronatus (assembly GCA_030762935.1). Classification (NCBI taxonomy): domain Eukaryota; kingdom Metazoa; phylum Arthropoda; class Insecta; order Mantodea; family Hymenopodidae; genus Hymenopus; species Hymenopus coronatus. The sequence goes on from CM060883.1 coordinate 45,445,628, forward strand.
GCACAGTAAAACACACAACTTATGTCTTATATATACATTTTTTCGTAGATTTGGTCTTTTTCAGATATTCCCTGTTTTTGGTTTCATCTTTAAAAAAATTACACTTTTCTCACATAGGAATTTATCAACTCATGTCCATACAAACAAAGGAACTCCAGTCACAGAGCAGACAACTTGTGACTATCACTTTAACCTATGGTACTCCCTTAGTTTCCTTATAGTTACAAGGAAACAATCAATAAGATTATTTCTTCTAATTTTTTTTTCAATTTGCATGAAGTAAATAGAAGTACAAGCTTTTTAACAATAATTTGTTGCAGAAATGTGGAGAAAGTCATGTGAATGGAACATCAGATTTTTTTTCGAGTGTAATTTCTTGGATTTTTTAAGGACTATTTGAACACCCCTCGTATATGGGGTGTTAATACCGGTGTAAATTGCCAATATTAAAGTTTTTAAAGGAACTAAATACTGATTAGCTATTTGACAAAATCTTGAACGAAATAGAAGCTTTATAATTCAACATATAATAATACATAACCGAAAGTCCCTTTTTCTCTAACAACATATCTTAATTTCTTCCACAAGTTTATTATAGATAGGATCTGCTCACAAATAATTGTCAATGCTCGGTTCTCAGCGTCCATTTTTTCCGGGGGTAAAAGACCGCTTAATTTTGCTCAGAGGCCACTCTATCAGGCTTGAGGTTCTTTTACGTGCCGTGAATCTACGACACGGGACCAACGGCTTTACTTCCCTTCCGAAGGAATCCATGCTAAGGATTCTTACACCAGAAAAAAATCCGTTGTCCTCCACCGGGTTTGAACCCGGGACCTTGGATTTATGAAGTTAGCATGGTAACCATTACGCCACGGAGGGAAACTACTCGACTACTATAAGCGATACTTTCCCAGTATACTAGAAGGGTTTCGTCGATTCTTTATACCTCTTAGTAACGTGACTGGAACATTCCAGAAGCAGTCGCAAATGCAAACTGTCACAAATTCACACCCTCCAATACCCCGCGTGTCCTTTTGCACAGGTGTAACAATCACAACTGGGATGTAAAAGAACTTCCCTTTAGAAGAAAGCCCAGGAATGTTCAAAATGTACATTTTTCTTGTCATGAAAGTGTCTTTAAAATTTTGTGTTTCAATCATAATCGTTTCAGCCATTTGAGAAATGAAACATATTCAATGTAAAAAATATTTTGTGATAGGGAAATTTTCTTCGCACCACATCCTTAGATGGTGCAAACCCAAGTTTTTTATAATAATTTTTCATTTTTGATTTATGTGTTCACAGAAACAGACCCATAGGAATATTTCTCTAAAAATATTTTTATGGTTTCAGCCGGCGTTGAAACGTATATTTTGGTATCTAACTTTTATATGGGTTCCTAAAATTTATCTTTGAGCAGAATGTATATAGTAGAGAGAGAGAGTAAAATAAATTAGAAAAGTCCCAAAAATACTGATTGAAATATCAGATTAAATATACCAATGCTAGTAGAGATTATACTTAACGAAATTCATTTGTGGAATTTGTACAAAATTGTGAAAAATTAAGAATTATTTTATGTGATAAAATAAAATCTAAACTTTAATAAAATGGATCCTACTTTTTCAATTGATACAATTTTAACTACCATTTAATAGAAGCATAAATAGTAAAGCATATAATTATTAATAGGCTCACCCGAATTTAAAAACTTTTCTCGTAAACATTTCTTCAGTATTTTTCTGTACTTACAGTGCTTCAAATCATTTAATATTTCACTAAACTACTTCAAAATTGTATACTGCCTCTCAAAATTAGATACGTGAAAGAAAATTACCATACAGTTTTTTGCAATAGTCCTCTTTTCAAAAATGAAGGGTTTGGAAATGTAGAAAAAGTTAATGTGTGTGTTTTAAACTCAGTGTAAAACATGATTTATATGCACATATTTGTCAAAATGCGATCCATAATAGAGCATTTATATTAGAACAGTGAATTTAGACTGTTTTGCTAATGTTTAATCAGCACAAAGTAAAGAGAAGAACAGCCCTTTGTAAGAATCATTTGAGGAACAGGTACAGAAAGTCATCTGTATAGAACACATCGGATTTTTAAGTAATTTATAAACTAAACTTGAAAAGTCTTTTACATCCATGTGCGTAAGAAAGTGCATAAAGAATAATCAAAATCTCTCTTAAACTATCAGTATAGATATAGAAACGTAGGCTACAAACTATATTACTTTTTTATTACTTTCTCTAGCCCTATATCTACAATGTACATAGGGATAGAGAAGGTATTGTAATGCACCCAAAAATTCTATACCGACATTTCACCGGAAATATATGTTTCAGGGTCCCCTGAGTCCGAAAAAGGAATTTTTAAAACAAGGTCCTTGTGTGTGTGTGTGTATGTGTGTGTCTGCGGACAGCATAGCCCCAAAACAAAAAGACCGTTAAATACCAAACTTGGTATTTAGGTATAGTATCTTCCAAGGATGCGACACTAAGACTTTCAAAAAAAATCCCCTTTACATGGAAAAAATTTCGAAAATTTTTATTTTCTTAAAAATGGCTCTAACGCTTTTGATTAAACCTATTTATGTCCGAAATAAAATGAATATCTCGAAATTTTTAGGAATAGGCTCTGAAGACCTCTTTATTCTGGATGAATTGTGCTGAATTTTGCTTAACTGCTAAATCGTAAGAGATAGAAAAAAACGTACTGCACAAAAAATGTACCTCATGACAAAACACACCATTTTTGTCCTTTGCGTTTTTGTTGTGGAGATAACCGTTTTCGAGATATTCCTTATTATTGGTTTTAATTGTGAGCTACTTAAACTTTTCTCACACAGGAAGTGTCTGTTTTTCTTTTGTTCTACTCCTGGACAAGCAAAGAAGTGATTTGCAATGACAATCTCATAACGATAGCTTTTAAAACATTTGACAATCACTTTAGTAAAGCGCATTCCCTTATTGCCTTCTACTCATAAGGAACTAAGTAATAACTTTCTGCTAATATTTATCTCGATTAGCATTGTATACAAAGAAGAATAATCTTTTGTAGGAGGTTTGTAGAGAAGCTGGAGATAGTCAGGTGAGTGTAACAGATTGGATTTTTTCTCTACACGTACTATGTACATAATACATAGAGAAGTTATTGCACTCCACCCGAAAATTATATACCGAAATTTCACTGGAAATACACGTTTTACGGTCCCATTTATCACAAAAATGCGTTTTCGGAACAAAGTCCGTGTGTGTGTGTGTGTCCATGAACACGATAGCTCAAGAACTAAAAGTCGGTAAAATACCAAACTTGGTATTTTAAGTTTAGTATCCTTTAGAGATGCGACAGTAGTATATGCCCCTCGGTAGGCAGACGCCGCCAACACGTCACTGGCGCCAACCAAGGGATTACCCCGTCCTTGAAGGAATTCCCCCTGTCGCCAAATGACTTGTCTGGCGGAGATCTACCTTGCCGAGGGGCTTTTTTTTTATTTATATTTTTTTTTACATTTGTATTATATTATATAAGCTTTTTAATAACAATGATAAAAATGTTAACAATAAGAATTTTTTATTATATTGATATATTGATTTTTTTTCTTACATCTATATTAAAAGGTTACTATATGATATAAGCTATTTTATAACAATGATAAAAAGGCTAATAATAAGAATATTTTATATGTTTATATGTTGAATAATAAAAATGTAAGACATCCGTTGCTAAGGTTAAACAGAAACTTGTAAGAGATTTTAATGAAAAAACAAAAAATCTGAATCGAAAAATTAAATCATTAACCGAAGAAAACAATAGAGTTAAAGAGGATATGAAAAATGCCGGAGCTACGATAGCAAATTTAAAGAGCGAATTAGAACTTCGAAATTATAATTTATCTAAGCATAAAGATTTGGTTGTCAACATTAAAAGAAGTGTAAATCATGTATATAATCAGTTTCAAGAATTAAAAGCTTTGATATTAACCTTAACTAAAACGGATGGGTGTACGGGTGTAAAAAATGACGAAGAGGAACCTGATATTTTTGTAAATTATGATCTTGAAGAATTAGAAGGAGAAGAAGAACAGGAAATTGGGGAAATTGGAGGAAGGAGAAGTGAAGAGGAAAGATTAGAAGATGAGGAAGAAGACGAGGAGTTTGCATACAACACAAATTAAAAATAACAACAACAAAAGGTAAGTTTTGTGCATATTTTACATAAAAAACTAATGCAAAAGAAGATATAAAGAAAGAGGAAATAGAAGGAGGAATATGGATTTTCTTTAGACATAACAGAAAAAAAAACAAAAGTTAAGTTATATTTTGTGTTTATTTCGGACAAACAATTGCCCACCCTCACACAAAGAAGAAAATACATGAATGTTGTGTTATATTGATATAAATGTTACAAAGTGTAAATAAAAAAGTAAATTATTTACCTTTTGATTTAAAAAAGTAATATTTTCACAAAAACTGTATGTCTTACATTGCTATACAAATGATATTTTATCTTAGGTTCACGGTAATAATCTTCTAGCATTAGCATACAATTTGAATTGATCTATAGATTCTTGACATCCTTTAATGTCGAAGGTCTCACAAATGAAAAGTGTGCTCAAATTACTATACATCATTAGTTTAGTCCAATCCAGTTTATCTTTAAATTCTTTTACAAAATCTTCAGATACATTTTGGAAACATGAAATATAACTCCATTTTAACTTACTTTGATGATTTCTCATAAACCTCTCTGTTAACCTCTGAAATCTACACACCCAGGTCCAATGCAAATGTTCTGCACATTCTTCTAACACACTTTCAGTTAAATTTTGATTTATACATATCCAGAACCAATCGAGATAGTCTTGAAACTCTTTAATAAAGTTGCTTTTTAACGTTATGTGTCTGCAAATAATTTTCCAATTGAATTTATGCTTCCATGTGTGGATTACCTCATAAGGGTAATTTATTTCAGTGATGGATTTATTGGGTATGTTTTTTTCTATTAGCTTTTTTAAAAAAGGGTAACTATACTCACTGAAGTAAGATAAATCCGCGAAATCCTTAAACATATAATCAAGCACATCAGAACTGATGTTTTCATAGACTCCCAAAGGTATTTTGTTTTTAACTATCGTGTTAACACATAGTTGTTCCAAATTCATTTTTCCCTTAAATTTAGATTGCTGAAAGGGTGGAACCAAATTTTTTATCTCCTCTACCAGTTTTTTCTGTATGAATGAGTTTAATCTTTTTTGTTGGAGGTGTCACAATTTTGTGAATAATTAGTTGTGCTATGGCTTTGTGTTTTTTTTATTGTAATAATTTGATCCGATAAATTAAATAAAATCACATGAATTGTACCTGTGTAATCTCTGTCTATAACTCCACCAAGAACTAACAAGTTTCTTACTGCTGCACTTGATCTTGCGGCTATTAAACCGTAAGTATTTTTAGGAAGTTTTACTGAAACTTTTGTATCAATAATTAAATTGCTCCAGGGGTATATTTCTTTGGATTTAGTATTAAATAAGTCATAACCTGCTGAATCATACCTTCTGATTGGAGGTAAAGCAGCCAGATCGTGTAAGCTGTAGTATAATTTGATAGTGTCTTCTTTCTTCTCGTTAGGCACCTCCTCGATGACTTGGACCTCTTCCTGTTCTTCCAAATGTTGTTGTGTAGAGGTTGATTCTTCTTCTCCCAAAGTTTTATTGAAATTTTCTTCTTTTTCTTTTTTTTTGCTGCGTAGACGTTGTTTCTTCTTCTCCAAAATGTTTTTTAAAAATTTTATTGAAGGCTTTGTCTATCAAGGCGTTTGGTATGTCCTGAGAGTAGACTTCGTCTTCTTTTTGTTGTGTAGACGTAGTTTCTTCTTCTCCAAAATGTTTTTTAAAAATTTTATTGAAGGCTTCGTCTATCAAGACGTTTGGTAAGTCTTGAGAGTAGACTTCGTCTTCTCGCACACTCTCTGTATTTTCTTGGTGATGGTGAGCCATTGTGTGTCGAAAGTATATATCGGTAGCTTGGATTTTATATTGGGTATTACACGTGATTAAGAACACCTAAGGCTAGAAAGACGGATGCAAAATACCAAGAATAGGACGGTATAAGGTGTGTGCTGCAAAGACAAGGTTGTTTATATAGCTTGTTATTGTATTAGGAATCACGAGAACTTGTTGAAAGGACAAGGCCGCTTATATAATTTGTTGTTGCATCGTGGAAAATACAGCACTGCAAGGACAAGGTCATTTACGTAACTTGCTGCCGCTCATGCAGCCTGGGGCACTGCGACCTTGCTCATGCAGCTTTGCGATGCTGATGCAGCTTGAAAGATTGGGGAAATTACGAAGCAATGTTCTGCAAGGACAAGCTTGCTTATATAACTTGTTATTGTATAGGAAACATCGAAAACTTGCTGAAGGACAAGGTCGCTTATATAATTTGTTGTTGCATCGTGGAAAATACAGCACTGCAAGGACAAGGTCATTTTACGTAACTTGCTGCAGCTTGTGCAGCCTTGGGGCACTAAAGCCTTGTTCATGCAGCTTTGCAAGGACAAAATTGCAATGCGAAAAATACTGAGAACTTGCTGATGCAGCTTGAAACATTGGGCAAATTGCTAAGCAATGTTTTAACATAACAAAGGAATACAAACGTACTAAGTTTTTGCATGAAAAAATTGTTATAAAACGGCGTAATAAATGTAATTATTGTGAAAATCAAATATGTGAAGGGAACTATGATACAACGTATATGCTTGTACTAAGCTTGCACCGAAATATTGATACAAAAATTGTATGTCGTGAAAAGTCAAAGTATCAAGGAAAACGTAAACAGGTGTACGCTTATATAACAAATTAGAAAAGTGTGAGCTTTGTGGACTGGTATAAATAAACGCCGCGGTGTTCATTTTAGTGTAGGAAAATAATAGAAGAGCATACAATTTTCCTGATTACGTGAGTATAATGGAACATTTTTTAATTTTAAGTCATAAAAAAAGAACATTAACTAAATATTATTCAGGATATACACAAACTGAAATATTAGTAGATCCTATGAATGTTAGTGATGAGGATGATGAAATTGATCCAATGGTATGGATACATTTAATATTTGAGGAATTTTTAGAATTTGTTAATCGGGAATTATTACATTATAAACCCAGTTACTTTGGCATGTCTGTAACTAATTCACAAGACCCACCTAAAAGTTTTAACGTGAGTGTTAGAAAATTTGACCAAATAAACATGGAAGCTATATTAAATGCTTTAGAAAGAGTTATTCAAAGTAATCATAATTTTTTTTTGGATGGACCACTAAAATTTACGTGTGTTCATACGGAAATACATCCAGGAAATTGTTTTACTTCTTGTCAAATTTGTAGGCAAAATAAGGGTATTATAATTATAGAAAATGATGATTTCATGTGCCTTCCTAGATCAATTGCTGTGGCAATTGCTAAAGTTGATAATGATAAAAAGTATGTTTCTATTAAAAGGTGCCAAAATGATCAAACAAAACAAGCAATAAATTTGTGTTCACTAGTAAATAAGAATACGGGGTTTACATTGGATGATGTAGTTTCCTTTGAAAAGCAGTTACAAGACAAATATTACTTTACAGTTTTTGGGGACCACAGTGGTAAAAACGTTCTGTATAAATCTGCAACAAACAGTGATAAACATATAGATTTATTATATCATAATAACCACTTTAATGTTATTGTGAATATACATAAAGCATTTAAATGTAAATATTATTGTAGACAGTGTAATTTACCATTTAAATATAAAAAGGAGAAGCACCGTTGTGATTTTATTTGTTCAAAGTGTCATCTTCAATGTAATACTACATTTAATGAATATGTAAACTGTCAAAACTGTAACCGTGATTTCAAAGGTCAACTTTGTTATGAAAATCATTTAAAAAAGGGTGTCTTTTATCCAAAAGATATATCTGTTTGTGACTCAGAAAAAGTTTGTAATATCTGCTGTAAATTATATAATTTAAGAAAGAGAAAAATACCACACGTGTGTGGTGAAACTTTTTGTTACATATGTAAGAAACATGTAACATTAAATCATCTTTGCTATGTCCAACCTTATACAAACAAGCAACTAAGTAAAAACTTTATAGTATGCTTTATTGACTTTGAATGTACTCAGGAAAAAACATTTAATTCACAAAATGACAAGTTCGAACACGAACCGAATTTATGTATTCTTTATCAAGTTTGTAATGAATGTATTAATACTTATACAAAAATGGAAATTTGTCACAACTGTGGTGTAAAGGAATGGATATTTAAGGAAGATCCGGTACGTGAACTTTTAGAATATATCACACTACCACGTACAGTGCTTAAAGATGTAACTATTATAGCACACAATTTAAAATCTTACGATGGCCATATTTTGCTAAAGTATATGGTTGGTACATTGGGTTGGTCTCCTGAATTAATCATGAACGGTACAAGAATATATAGAATAAAATATAAAAATATAACTTTTATAGATTCATTAAATTTTTTACCGATATCATTGGCAAGATTTTCAAAAACATTTCAATTGCATGAAACAAAAGGATATTTTCCATATTTATTTAATACAAAAGAAAATCAGAACTATGTTGGAAATATACCTGATCAAAAATACTATTCCCCTGAGGCAATGTCTGTAGATGAACGAAAACAGTTTGAAAAGTGGTATACTGAAAAACAACAATCTGGATATCAATTTGATATGCAAAAGGAGCTTGTAAACTATTGTCGAATGGATGTACAGTTGTTATGCTTTGGTGCTTCTAAATTTAGAAAAGAATTTATGGATGAAAACGATATCGATCCTTTTAGAGAGTGTTTAACAATTGCTAATGCTTGTATGAATGTATATAGAAAACGCTTTATGCCTATGGATACAATTTCTGTGCTTCCATTAGGACGATATCGTTTAGCAGACAAACAATCGCGTATAGCACTAATTTGGCTTTGTTGGTTAGAGAAAAAAGAAGGTATTCCTATTCAACATGCATTAAATGGTAGGGAAGTGATAATTTTAAATCACAAAGTAGATGGATATAGAGAAAGTGATAAAACAGTTTTACTTTTTCATGGATGTTTTTATCATGGCTGTTTAAAATGCTTTAAAGATAGGTCCTCTTATATTTACGGCTCGTACTACGAAACCATGAATTCTAGATATGAATCAACTGAAAGAATTACAAATAAAATAAAAAGTGCTCCTTATAATGTTGTGGAGATGTGGGAATGTACATTTAAAAGTATGATAGAAATGGATAAAGATCTTAAGCAATTTGTAAACAATTTTTCTCCTACTCTTCCAGAACCTCTTGAACCAAGAGACGCATTTTATGGCGGACGAACAAACTGTGTTAAATTATATCATGAAATACAAGGAAATGAAAAGATATTTTACTACGACGTATGTAGTCTATATCCTTTTGTAAACAAAACTAAACCGTATCCTGTAGGCCATCCAACAATTTATTGCGAAAAAGATAAGTTTCCAGATTTAAATCTTATTAAAGGAGGGCTTATAAAATGTAAAATTTTGCCACCTACTGACCTCTATCACCCAGTGTTGCCCTTAAGAGTAAATGGTAAATTAATATTTTCTTTATGTTTTACTTGTGCACAACTAGAAAATCAAACTGTGTGCAATCATACTGATGAAGAGAGAAGCTTAAGCGGCACGTGGGTATTGGACGAAATTAAAATTGCTATCGATGAAGGCTATAGAATTTTACAAATTTATGAAATTTGGGAATATCAAATGGTACAATATAATTTTGAAAAGAAAGAACAGGGACTATTTGAAAAATATGTAAATCAGTTTTTAAAAATAAAAACAGAAGCTTCAGGATGGCCTTCAGATTGTAATAATGAAGAGAAAAAAAATGAGTATATTAAAAGTTTAGAAAAAAGAAGGAATTAAATTAGATCCGGATGCAATAAATTTAAATCCTGGTAGACGTGAATTAAGTAAATTAATGCTCAACTCGTTTTGGGGAAAATATGGTCAGAAAGATAATTTACCAACAACAGAGCTGGTAACAGAATATTCCCGTCTTATTGAACTTTTAAACAATCCAAGCGTAGAGGTTCATACATATCTTCCAGCAACAGATGACATTATTTATGTTGTTTGGAGTCATGTTAAGGAAAGTCCAAAATTAAATCGTACCACAAATGTTGTTATTGCTGCATATACTACAGCACATGCTCGTCTTGAACTATATTCTTATCTCAAAAAATTAAACGAGCGTGTATTTTATTTTGATACAGATTCAATTATAGCAGTGTGCAAACCAGGAGATTGGATGCCTCCTACAGGATCCTTTCTTGGTTGTATGACAAATGAATTAGAGAAATATGGTGAGGATGCATATATAGATAAATTTGTTTCTAGTGGACCTAAAAGCTATGCCTTTAGAATAAAACATGGAAAAATACAAAAATAGTATGTAAAATTAAAGGTATTACTTTAAATTCTGGAAATTTAACAAAAATAAATGAATGTGTAATGAGTGATATTGTTTTAAATAACAACACCATGACAATTACGTTACGTAATACACAAATATCACGAAAATCATTATGGACGTTAGTTACAGAACCGTCCATTAAAACTTTTCGTTTGGTAGTTAATAAAAGAAAAAGAGTTTCAAATTTTGATACTGTACCTTATGGTTTTAAAAAAAAATTATGTCGTTAAATGGAATGAGGAAACCTAAAATAGCATTAGTAGTATAAAACATGTTATCAGACTCGGACGACGATGTTTCCATGAAATATGATGTAAACGAATTATCGAAACTACAACCTTTGCGTTTACCTTTGAAACGTCAATCTGATCAAGAAGTTTCGTTTTTTAAAAAAATTCCTAAATTATCAGCTGTAGGCCAGCCAACTAAACGAAACATAAGTTCACCTCATTCTTTTTCGTTTTTTAAAAAAATTCCTAAATTATTACCTTCAGGTCAGCCAACTAAACGAAACATAAGTTCACAGCATTCTTTTTTTAATAAAGTTGCCAAATTACCGATATTAAATCAAGCTATAAAGCGAACTAAGGATAGAGAACATACTTTACCCTTTAAAAAAAAGTTTTTCGAATCCGATATAAATGAAAATTTATTAAATATGAAAAAATTAAAAACAAGCGCTAATGCACTCTTTAATCCAACTTTAGAACAAAGTTTACTTTTAAACCATAAAAATAAAGGAAACTTAAAGCACAAACTAGATTCAAATTTGTATTCGAATTTAAATAAAAATAACATGTTTAGAAACTTAAAAAAACAGAGATTTGATAATGTAAATAACAGTAAAATCAAATTAAAAAATACATTTCAGAATAAAAGATTTAAGAAAGTTAATCCTGGTAAGGATATAAAAATGAAAGATTTTAATCAAGGAGAAGTGCTGGACGAAAATTTTAAAAATGTTTATAGAAAGGTTAATCCTGGTAAGGATATACAAATGAAAGACTTATCTCAAGGAGAAGTTGTAGATGAAAATTTTAAAAGAAGTTACAAAAAAGTTAATCCTGGTAAGGATATAGAAATGAAAGACTTATCTCAAGAAGAAATTATAGATGAAAATTCTGGTAAAGATATAGAAATGAGAGACATGTCATATAAAGAAACAGAAAATGAAATACCTTTTGAACGTTCTGAAATAGTGGATTCAGATATTACAAAGTTTAAATTTCCTAGTACAATGCAAGTTACAGGTCCATCGCGTAGCGGAAAATCTACTTTTGTTAAAAATTTACTTAAAAATGCAGATAAAGTATTTAGTCAACCTATAAAAAGATGCTTATGGTGTCATCCTCCTGAATATCCACCGTCTTTTGCTACCGAAAGGGAATTTAATAATTGTACATTTAATGTGCGTATGCACGAAGGAGTCCCCGAATTAGAATCAGTTAGGAATGGAGATTTATTAATATTAGATGATTTAATGTACGAAGCAGACGGTAGCAACGTATCAAACTTTTTTACCAAAGATTCACACCAGAAAAATTTTGGAGTAATTTATATATTACAAAATATTTTTCCACAGGGGAAAAAATTTAGAACTATGTCTCTTAATTCCAACTACATTATAGTGTTTAAAAACAATAGAGATAAACTGCAATTAGATAGATTATTTCAGCAGCTTGAACCGAGAAGATCAAAATTTTTATTAGAAGCATTTGAAAAGGCTACAGAAAAGCCACACGGATATTTAATATTAGACTGTACGCAATATACTCCCGATAAATATCGTTACAGAACAGGAATATTACCAGACGAAATATTAACTTCTTTTGTTTCTAAATGATATAGAAAAAAATGACACCTAGTTTACGTCCAAAGGTTTTTAAAAAAGTCTGCAGACTATCTTCGCCCACAGTTGCAAGGCAGTGCGGCAATCTCGCTGTTCTTAGTAAAGCAAAGCCGAAATTACGTAAAAAAATTTTAAGAGAAGCAAATCCAGAACTAGTAAAAGCTATTTCCGAATGTGCACTAAACGTATGTAACGGAAAAGTATTAATTTCTAATAAATGTAAAAATCGGTTAAAAAAGCATAAAAAATTGTGGAGAAAATTAATAGATAAAAAACTTCTTTTAAAAAGAAGAAGAATATTTTAATACAAAAAGGAGGTTTTCTGCCATCGTTTATATTGCCTGTATTAAGTGCATTAGGAAGTGCTCTAGTGTCTAAATTTACTTAAAACAATGAAGTATGGTAGACAAATTATGCTGTTGCATCCGCAACCTGAAAGTTTAAAAAAAATTAATATCATCGATAAAACTTTAGAGAATTTAACCAGAGATATAGAAGGTATACAAAAACAGTCAGTGTCACCTGATAATAAATGGAAACTTCTTAAATATAAATTAATAAATTATCACGATATTGTATCAAAATTGCGTGAACCTTACATCCAATCGGAAAAGGAATTATGGAAACAGGGAGAACAAGATAATGAAGACGCTGTATTTGAAAGCGACTTGGAAACAGAAAAGCCTAAAGCGAAAGTTAAAAAATACCGCAGTAAAAACAAAAATAAAAAAAAATCGATAGAAAGAAAAATAAAAACAGAACCGACGTCTAGCATAAGATATAAACCTTATAACTTGCGTTCTGATAGGCAAAAATGGGAGATACTTTAACACAAAAGGAGATAAAAATACTTGATAAATATTATTTTAAATTGGATCATTATGCAGGACTTGGTACTGCTAATAAACTTCACAAGGCTACTGGTATTTCTAAACAAAAAATTATTAAATATTTACAAGGTCAAGACAGTCACACTTTTCATAAATATGCTAGAAAACGTTATCCAACAAAACATTATCAGGTGACAAACATTGACGATTTATGGGAAAGCGACTTAAACGTATTAAATAATATTAAAGATTACAATAAACCATATCTGTATATTTTAACTATAATTGATGTTTTCTCTAAATACGCATGGGCCGTTCCTCTAATCTCCAAATCTGGAACAGAAATAGTTAAAGCTTTCAATGAAATATTTAACAAATATAAGCGTATTCCCAAAATTTTACAAACTGATAAAGGTACTGAATTTACTAACAAGCAGTTTCAAACATTTTTAAAAAATCATAAAATTACTCATTATCTTACAAAAAATAATGTAAAAGCAAGTGTTGTAGAACGATTTAACAGAACACTTAAGGAAAAAATGTGGAAATATTTTACATACAAAAATACTTATAAATATACTGACATATTACCCAGGTTATTAACATCGTACAATAACGCATATCATAGATCTATAAAAATGGCACCTACCGAAGTAAACGAAAGCAATATTTCTCTAGTTTATGACAATTTGTACGAAAAAAAAATACGCAAATATAAAGCTTATAAACCACAAAAATATAAAGTAGGCGATCACGTTCGCATCTCTAAAATAAAAATGAAATTTGATAAAGGATATGAACAAAATTGGACTGATGAAATTTTTAAAATTAGAGAAGTAGTAAATGGCATTCCTATTGTGTATAAACTAGAAGATTTATCTGGAGAAGATTTAGACGGAATTTTCTACACAGAAGAGATCCAAAAAGTACAACCTCAATCGATCTTTAAAATAGATAAAATTTTAGACGAAAGAGGTAAAGGAAGCAGTAAAGAAGTGTTAGTGAAGTGGAAAGGATATCCTGCAAAGTTTAATTCTTGGATAAAACAATCAAATTTAATATCACAATGATGAAAAGAGAACCCTTTTCCGTTACGCTTACTAGTAACGGTTCTATGGATCACTTTAAAAGTAACACAACTTCTAGTTTTTGTAACATGTTGCCCCAACGAATAGTTTTGCTAGGAGAATGGGAAGTAGCATTAACCAAAATAAGATATCCCGGAATGTTTGTAAATATCACAAAAAGTGGAAATTTTTTAAAAGGAGATCGAGTTCACGTAACAGAAACCGGCACTAATTCGTTTAGTTTTCGTTACGATCTGGGGGAATCTACAATAACTGACAATGTAATGCTACTAAATGAAATTAATCGCACATTAGAGAGAAATGTATTTGTTAAAACATTTTTTAAATACAATTCAAATACAGGTTTTGTCAGTATTAATTCCGATGCAGTAGAAAATAGTGAAGCTTCTGCAAAGCCTAGTAAACTCAAACAAGGAGATACTAAACCAAAAAAACGAGATACTGAACAAGATGCTTCAACTTCAAAACCTAAAACGACAACAGTACAATCGGATGAAGTAAAAACGAGTGCAAATAAACATTTCATTCGTAACTTATATTTATCACCCGATTTAAATAGACAATTAGGTTTTAAATTTGGTATCAATGTTGCAAAGTCTTCACGGGCATCGTATCCAATGAACCCTTATTTAACTTTTCCTTACGAAATGTTTGTTTATTGTAACCTAATTGATCCTCAAATGGTTAGCGATACATTTGCACAAATTATCGAAAGTACAACAGTAGAACTAAATATCGATAACAAACATTTAGCAATTGAAAAAGCATTTTTTCCTCAAAATTGGGTACCTTTACTTCAACACGATTTTAACATTATAAAAATAGATTTAAGAACGGGTACAGGGGCGTTTTTGCCATTTGTCGACGGGTTTTCTTCAGCCGTTGTACTTTCCTTTAGACCTAAAAAAAATGAATCATCACGAACTTGCTAAATATTTTTTAAATCAAAGTGGAAAAGGAAGTGGGGAAGATCCAAATTTTGTATTATACAAAGGAAAGCGTTTTCAAAGAGGACATGGACCTTTTGGTGCACTTGGAGGACTATGGAGATTTGTATCTCCACTTTTTAAAAGTGCGGCAAAAGCCGTTGGTAAAGAGGCATTAAATGTAGGAGCTAACGTTCTAACAGATGTAGCAACGTCTGGAAAACAATTCAAACAATCACTTAACACTAGATTAAAAGAAGGAACAGGCAACTTAAAGAAAAAAGCCGATCAGTCTTTAGATTCGATGTTTGGTTCTGGAATAAAACCCCGAAAAAGAAGAAAACAGACTCATTCGAAAGTTACTTCTCAACGTAAAAAGAACAGAAAAAGAAAAAAGAAGAAAGATATATTTTCGTAAAATACATATTGTCTAATATATATATGCATTCGGCATTTAATATTTTTGATGAACAACCAATACAAACCGGTATTGAAAATTATAACATTATTGAACTCGACCCTCAAAATGCTATATCTCATAATTCGCCTTTAATTTTTCACTATACAGGAAATGCTGATACCTATTTAGATCTTTCATACGTTGTGTTACGCCTACGTTGTAAAATAGTAAATGAAACTGGTCAAAACTTAGATGCTGTTGACAAAGTGACACTTGTTAATAATTCCTTAAATTCTCTTTTTCAACAAGTGGAAATTATCTTAAATAATGTTACAGTGACTCAACCTCAACCAGGCTATCCTTATAAAACATATTTTGAAAAATTATTAAACTATTCTAATGATGCCATGAATACACATTTAGAAGCATCACTTTGGAAAAAAGATACAGCAGGTAAAATGAATAATTTCGATCAAAATACTGCTATACAATGGCGCTATGCACATACAAAAGGTAGTAAAGAATTTGAAGTAATGGGTTGTTTGTCAACTGAAATATGTAATCAAGACAAATATTTGCTCAATAACGTTTCTGTAACTGTAAAACTTACTCCTTCAACTCCTGAATTTCACCTAATTGGGGAAAAACCGGGAAAAACTATTTTTACATCTGCTAAATTATCTCTAAAACGTATATATCCATCTCCCACTGTGCTGTTAGCTCATCAAGAAGCACTAGGTAAAAACAATGCAAAATATCACCTTACAGGAGTAGATCTACAACCTTTTAATATTCCTAAAGGAACTCAGAGTAAAACTGTAAACGATATTTTTGTGGGAAAAGTACCTCGCAGAGTCATAATAGCTTTTGTTACAAATCAGGCATATAGTGGCGATTTTTCGCTAAACCCATACAACTTTCAACACTTTGATATGAATTTCTTTCAATTGTTTGTAAACGGACAACCTAATCCTTTACAACCGTTAACTCCAGATTTTACAAATGAACAGTATTTACAATGCTTCCAAACTTTACAAGATGGCTTAGGTATTCATTGCGATGATCGAGGACATTCTATTTCTAGATTATGCTATGAAAGTGGATATACAATATTAGCTTTTGATTTAACAGCAGACATGAGCGCGAACGAATCATATATTTCCGGACTACAGCACGGCAATGTTACCGTAAACGTAGGATTTAAAAAAGCTTTATTAGAACCAATTACTATGATAGTGTGTTCAGAATATCAAAAGCTATTGGAAATAGACATTAATAGATCTATACACGTATCATAATGAATACTCAACAAATATATAAATTATTATCCAATAATCCTCACACTAAACCGTATTTTATAGAGGTATTTGCAAGGGATCAAATACCTAAAAATCAAATATTACAATTTCCTACTGCATTAGTAATAAATACAGATCCTAGCAATATGCCAGGTCAGCATTGGGTTGGAATTTTTATATCAAAATCGGGTATAGGAGAATATTTTGACAGTTTTGGATTTGCTCCTCTTTATTCAAACATTTTAAATTTTT
The DNA here is from genome assembly GCA_030762935.1 of Hymenopus coronatus. Classification (NCBI taxonomy): domain Eukaryota; kingdom Metazoa; phylum Arthropoda; class Insecta; order Mantodea; family Hymenopodidae; genus Hymenopus; species Hymenopus coronatus. The sequence continues at coordinate 45,462,785 of CM060883.1, forward strand.
TGCAATATCAATGCGGAAAAAGAAATTGGATTTATAACAAACGCCGATTACAAAGTTCCTTTAGCTCTACTTGTGGACATTATGTTATTGGTTATCTTATTCATAGATGTTGTAACTTATCAAGAAAGGATTTCTTTTCCAAATTTAAAATAAAAGAATATAAATATAATGACTACCTAATTAGTAAAATTGTATGCTTTTCTACCGCTTCCTGCAAGAAAAAAAAAAGGATCATATCAAATATGTAAACCAATAAAAGGTAAGTAAAATGTATCTCGATATTCATTTTATTGTTATTTGTCAATATAGAAACATGTCGTCAGGAGCAGGATTCATATATTTTAATTTTTTAATTGATAATGAACGTGAATACATAGTAAAAGAACTTTCTATATGTGGTTCAAATCGTGAGGTTCAAACGTGGGTGTTTCTTCCTCCTTATGAACGACGTACGTTGAACGAATTGGTAAAATCTACCAATGACAAAATTACTGCTAAAGTTCACGGGTTAAAATGGGAAGACGGAGACGTAAAATACGATTTACTTCCATCAATTCTAAAAAAGCATGTGGATAAATTTACTGTAGTATTTACAAAAGGAGAGGAAAAAGCTAAATTTCTTCGCGCTATTACCGAACGTACTATAATTAACATTGATGAAATCGATGTATATCACGAATCGTTTGCTACATTTAATGCTAATCCATGTATGCATGCTTGCCATAAAATACCCGTTCTAAATTGTTCTCAAAGAAATGTTATAAATCTTGCTATGTGGTATTCACATGTAGTTGATAGACGTAACGTATATCCGTGTGATCCAAAACCAAATAAATCACATCTTCCCTCCGATTTGAACCACGAACCAATCACCTTCGAATCCACCATTTATAATGTATATATTAACGATCTGTTTTAGAATGTATGTATTCAGTATAAAAAGCGCTGATGACAGAAAAAGGTTACGTCTCTTAAAAGCCCGACATCGGATTGCATGCTGAAAAAGATGTAAGTAGACATTACAATAGAATAAAAATACCATGTATAAAAACGTAATTCTCATTAAAATATAGATGAATGTTCTGAATGTAACACATTTATTTTTTATAGGTCTACAGACGCTAAAAAACAAAAAACCGCTGCAAATGAAGACAACAAATCAGTATCAAAAAATCACAACGAAAACAACGAAAACAACGACACGTCACTTATTGGTATAAGAAGTAACATTTATTTTTTAGACCATGGACAAAAGAAAATCTTATGTGTAGGATTTTCTCCGGAATATCCTTACGATTTACGCATAATTATTTCCAAATGTGGTGAACATCGTGGTATACTGCTATATAACCTAAACGACTGGAAAAATTTGATTCATTGTATTAATTGCATTGATACTGGATCCAAAAAGGAAAATTTCAAATGGAAGTGTAATTTAACAGAGGAATTACATTTGGATATAAAATATGTATTTGGCACCCAAAATATAATTTTAAAACAGTATCAAGGAGATAAACAGATATCCCTATCACTAATTGAAGAAGAATGGATGAATTTATCAAAACTTTACCCTATTGTAAACGATATATTTTATCATGAAACTAAAGAATCCAAAGAAATAAAAAATCTTATAATGGCATACATTAACTATATAAAAGACACAGCAGCAGAATCGTCAGAAGGTATAAATAATACGTCTTACTCACGCTTCACAGAATACATGATTTGCGCCACACCTAGAAACTATTATGAAATCTGCTTCTTTCTTCATAAACATCTGGTCACGTGTATAAAACGTGATTCTGATGTATAAAAAGCACAGTATCTTCTAGCTACCATCAGTTATCAGCTATGGACGCCTTGGAAGAAATGAGGTTTCTCACCGACCTTAACAAACGTGGGAAGTCCACTAAACCACTAACTGCAGACGAGCTTACCAGGGGACAACCATATCTCATAGAAGAAGCAAGAATTGTGAACACGAAGTATGGAAGAAGGGTAATTGTTAAAATAGATGGTAGAGACTTATTTTTAAATAACAATTTTGAAGATATGAGTCAAGAGAAAGTAAGTTTTTTAAATAAATCAAGAAATTATTACCTAACATATACTGAAGACGACGACTACGTATTTACTAAAAAAACCACCACCAAATAGAAAAAGAAAAAACTTAAAGAAAAAAGATGTCTGCAAAAAAAAAAAAACGCAAAAATAAAAAGGATTACACTTCATACAAAGGTAAGCAGTATATATTCAATCATGAACTATGAAGGTTTAATTTTAACTTATGTATTAATTTTTATATTACTATGTTTTGCTAATTGCTTAATATTGTTTATAAAAATGCGATACCTTAATTGCTCATGTACTTCGTGTAGCACATGCGCAAAAAAATCAAGTTTAGAAACCGTATAAAAGAATTACACTTTCTTAATATTTTATCACTCGGTAAGATGTCTATTATTTCAGAACCTATTGATCTAGAAAACAATATATTTGCTAGATTAACTTTTGATTATAACAAAAAAGTTAATACTTATGGATTCTATCAAGAACAAATATTTGAAACATTATCAACTAACATCACACGATTTGGCAGCGTGAAAACAGTGGAAATTACAATAAACACAGAAAATATATGCGATGATTCAAAAAAGACAGATATATTTAATATTCGATTTAAACTTTGCAGATTGGCTACGACGGCAGGAGAGGCACGAGTGACAATATCATCCGACAACCGTTGCTGCCTTGATCAGTTAGTGACACGACATGGTGTATACAACGTTCTGCAGGAAGATAACTACGAAAGTGTTTTAGTGGGTGCTCTTTTCATACCAAAATTAAATCAAGAAATAGACAAAAACTTTTCTCATTTGCATTTTGAAGTTAATACTCGTGACTTAAAAGAAGAAATTGATAGAGACAATTCCATCGCCAAACTCATTTACGAAAGTTATAACAAGATAGAAGAAGAAGAGGAAGAAGAAGGAAGAGACGAGTGTGGAATATATTCCTCTTTATGTACAACATTTATCAAAGTTATATTTTTAAACAAAAAACAATAATTTAATAAAAATGCTTCTGTAGACATCATTTTATATATTTGTTTTTACTCGCTATTATTTTATATACATTATAGTGTTATTAAAAACTAATTATCTATAGCATTCTCATTGTCATTAAACTTTTCTATTTTTATCATAGTTATTATTTTTATTAAAAAAGCTAATTATGTAAAAAAACCTTTTATCTAATATTGAATTTTTATTATTCAACATATAAACATATAAAATATTCTTATTATTAGCCTTTTTATCATTGTTATAAAATAGCTTATATCATATAGTAACCTTTTAATATAGATGTAAGAAAAAAAATCAATATATCAATATAATAAAAAATTCTTATTGTTAACATTTTTATCATTGTTATTAAAAAGCTTATATAATATAATACAAATGTAAAAAAATATAAATAAAAAAAAAGCCCCTCGGCAAGGTAGATCTCCGCCAGACAAGTCATTTGGCGACAGGGGGAATTCCTTCAAGTACGGGGGAATCCCTTGGTTGGCGCCAGTGACGTGTTGGCGGCGTCTGCCTACCGAGGGGCATATACTACTTGCGACACAGAGATATTGAGAAAAATCCTCCTACCCCAAACTACACTTTATATGAAGAAAAATCGTACATTTTTATGTTCTCAAAAGTGGCCCTAACGATCTTTATAAAATACCGTATATTAAATATATTTATATTGCAAATAAAATGTATATCTTGAATTTTTTGGGAATAGTCTCTTAAGACCTTAATTATGAATGAATTTAGCTTAAGTTTACATAATTTGTAAACTATAAGAAATAGACAAGAACTTGCTACACAAAAACTTTAGATCACGTTAAAAGACTCTTATATCCTATATGATTTTTGTTTGTTTGTTTTTTCGTGCAATTGTACCATTTCTGAATTATTCCTTGTTATTTGTTTCCGATTTAAAACACTTAAAGATTTTCTCTCACGGAAAGTTGTAAACTCCTGGCAGTGCATAGAAACGAATATCTTCCACAGAGCAACTAGATTTTAAAAGATTGACTACTACTTTAGCCTAATGTATTCCCTTATTTCCCTTCTACATACAAGGAAGCAAGTAAATAATACAATTTCTTTCTCGATTATCATATACAAATAGAAGAATATGTTTATAACAATTTGTTACAGCAATGTAGAGAAAGTCATGTGAATGGAACACATATTTTCTTCTAATAGAAAAGCAAGATAAACCAAGTAAAAAAATGAAAATTGTTTTTGCTCTTTTGTTTAGCTTTACTATTTGTTCTTTTAACGGTAATTTTTAACTTTTATACGTTGAAAATAAACGTAAAAAAGACTAAGAATTATCCCTAGATTTTTCTTTCTTCTTTTTTAAACATTTTTCATTGCAGTAGTTCAACTATTTTAAAATGCATAGTTTACTCTAAGAGAGATTTTTATTAAAACGGAGGAAACGAGTGAAATAAGCTGAATGTGCTTTTTACTCTTTAGTTGGTACTTTTTGTTCCTGAATGTTAATATGCATAACTTTAAAGTAATTATTACATTTAACATTTACATTTTACATTAAAGGAAACGCTGTAATCGTTCCCAGAGGAATATATTTCTTTGTGCTTTCTTTGCACTTTTTCGCCAGCTGTTCTTGAATAGGCAGGCTTTAAAGGTTCGCTCTTTCCTCTTTTCCTCGAAAGAAAGTGGAATAAAACAGGGGGACGGTTTGGTATTTTTCTCCATCTTTCATATAGTTTTACGATGTTCATTCCTTTACAAACATGATTGTTTAGTACAGTGGGGAAGGCTAAAAATAGAGCTAGAAGAAAGAAATTTGAAACAGAACATATTTATCCTATTGTTTGTCTACGTTTCTTCTCTTTTCATTATAGCCATTTATTTATTTGTCCATTTACGCTGATTCACACGCAATAGAAATTTTCAGTATTTTATTTACCACAATGACGGTAAACAAATTGTTAGGTATATTTTGCATAACACGAAAAACCTAAAAGTCCTATCTTACATTTATCAACTTCCTGATGTGATGTGTTCCATTCACATGCATTTCTATAAATCTCTGCAATACATTGTTAAAAAATCTCTTATTTAATGCTAATCGAGAAAAATTAGCAGAACGGGTGTTATTACTTTCTTCCTAGTAAGTAGAAGGAAAATAAGGAAATACACTAGGCTAAAGCGACAGTTAAATCTTTTAAAAGCTGGTTGCGATGAAGTTAAAATCAGTCTTTATGCTTGACCAGGAGTTTACTACTTTCCATGTTAGACATTTTTAAGTATTTGAACCTGAAACAAATAACAAGGAATTTCTCAGAAAAGCTCAATTTCAGGAAAAAACATATGACATAAATGTTGTGTTTTAGCGTGATCTTCATTTTTGTATAGTAAATCTTTGCCTATCTTTTACTGTTTACCAGTTACGGAAAATTCAATAAAATTCATTCAGAATATAGGTCTTCAGAGACTATTCCCAGAAAATTCAAGATATACATTTTATTTGCCAAATAGATATCTTTAACGATTTTTATTAATATACCGTATATTAGAGCCATTTTTGAGAAAATAAGAAATTTCAAAATGTTTCCCATCTAAAGGGTAGTTTAGGGTAGTAGGATATCTCTCAAAATCTTCGTATCGCATCCCTGGATGATGCCTAAGTTAAATACCAAGTTTGGTATTTTACAGACTTTTCGTTGAGTTATCGAGTTCACAGACACACGGACCAACACACATACACACACGCACGCACACACAGAGACCTTTTCTACAAATGCTTTTTAAGGGTACAGAGAAGCCTAAAACATATTTCCAACGAAAACTCGGTATCGAATTTTGGGTGGAGTGCAATACCTTCTCTATACAGTATGTACATAGTACGTTTAGAGAAAACAAATTATGTTATTTAATTTTTTTCATGGAGCTTACCGTTTTCGAGGTATTCCTTGTTATTAGTTTCAGTTGTGAAGTACTCATACTTTTCTCAGACGGGAGTGTCCGGTTTTCTTTTGTTCTACTCCTGGGCAACCAAAGGAGCAATTTGCAATGACTATCACTTTAGTCTAGTGCATTCTCTTAGTTCCAATCTACTTACAAGGAACTAAGTAACAGCATTCTGCTAATGTTTATCTCTATTAGCATGGTGCTGAAAGAGATATCTTTTGTAAGAAGTTTGTAGAGTAACTAGAGAAAGTCATCTGAGTGTATCACATCATATGTTCTCTAATGTCTGCCATAAAATAATTATATTCAGTGGGAATATAAGGCATTTTGCAGTTACAGTTTTGTGTTGATAGGTGGGCTAAAAACGTTGGACAGTTTCTCTTTTCGACAATACAGCCCTCTTGGATTTGTGTTTTTTTCCCCAGAGTTCTTCTTCACTTTTATGTTTTATACGAAGAGGTAGGCTATAAAGATTGCCAGTGATATAAAAGACAGACGCTCATCTGTCTCTTTCGCTCTCTATTAGTTCTATATGAACACGTATATTTTATTGAGCAGGAGGCAAGTAGGCTCTAAAGGATCGGTCGTTTCCCTTTTCCTCGGGCTCGTGGGGGCGGGAGGGAATGTTTTCACGTAACATTAAGGGCTCCGCACGGCGAGAACCAATCTATAAAGTTGAACTGGTGTTACAGTGGGAGACTCACGCGATCTACCATGCAATCTTCAGAAACGGATGCTGTGAGAGATTGTATCCTTTCAGATGTATATGGGAGCTACCTCTTACCGTGCTCGTTTTTTGTTGGCAGCACTGCGCTACCAATGTCACGCAGTCGAAACTGTTACTCAGCCAGTGGACCGTACATCGCCGATGTTTTCAGCGTTAATGGAAGCAAAAGAGTGTTTTTAAAGCGTATAAAACCTCACTCAAGGTGATTCGTACTGGATATAAGGCAAATTTTAGTGTCAAAAATGTTGTTTTAGTTTTTTTTTGCGGAGTTTTATAAACAAAGTTTCTCTTTCTTATAGTATACATTCTATCAATACTTATTTTATAAACATACCTTCAAAATTGTTGCCGCATACGGTGTTACAGCAAATGCATTACTTCATAAATAAAAAATCTAATGTGTTCCATTCCCATGACTTACTCTATATCTCTCCAACAACTTTTTGTTAAAAAGTTTATGCTTCTATTTAATTCATGCAACTCAAGAAAAAAAATTATCAAAAATAGCCTTATTACTTATTTCCTTATAAGCAGAAGCAAAATAAGGCAGTACTATAAGTTAAAGTGATAGTCAAAAGCTAGTTGCTATATGACTGAAGATCCTTTGTTTGTATGTATGGACAGGAGTTTACAAATTCCTGTATGAGAAAAGTATGTTTTTCAAACCTGAAACCAAAAACAAGCAATATCTTAAAAACGATCAAATCCATGAAAAAAGGCTTACAACTTAAATTGTGTGTTTTAATGTGCTGTATATTTTTGTGTATTAAGCTCTTGTCCATGTCTTACGGTTTACCAGTTATGCAAAATTACGTAAAATTCATCCAGAATAAAGCAGTCTTCAGAGACTATTCACAGAAAATTCAAGATATATATTTTATTTGTCAGGTAGGTATTTTTAACATACGATATTTCAATCAAAATCGTTAGAGCCATTGTTAAGAAAATCAACATTTTCGAAAAAATTTCCATATTTGAGGTGGGGAGACTTCTCAAAATCTTCGTGTCGCATCCCTGGAAGATACTAAACTTAAATACCAATTTGGTGTTTTACCAACTTTTCGTTTTTGAGTTATCGTGTTCACAGACACACACACACATACACATACACGGACATTTTTCCGAAAATGCTTTTTGTTTTGGGATACAGGGGACCCTAAAACATATATTTCCGGTGAAATCTCGGTATCGAATTTTTCGTTGGAGTGCAATACCTTCTCTATACACTATGTACGTAGTAGGTGTAGAGAAATTAAAAATGTGGTTTTAGTTCTTTTGCAAAGTTTTATAAGCAGAAAGTTTCCGTTTCTTTTAGTGTACAGTTTATCATTAGAGGCACAATAGTTATTTTATAAATATAACTTTAAAATTGTTGCCGCATACGGTTTTACTGCAAATTCCATTACTTCATAAATAAAAAATAATTCTTACATACCTCAGAGTACAAAACTGAACTATTTAAGTATGGTATCTTCCAAGAATGCAAAACGAAGATTTTCAAGTAAATCCCCTACCCCGAACTACTCTTTTTATAGAACTTTTTTCGAAAATGTTGATTTTCTCAAAAATGGCTGACGATTTTGATTAAAGTATCGTATATTAATGTATACCTTGAATTTTCTGGGAATGTCATCTGAAGAGTACTTTATCCTAGCGGAATTTTGCGTCGCTGCTAAATTGAAAAGATGGACAAAAACGTACTACACAGAAAATGTAGAGCACATTAAAACACAATTTAAGTTATATATATCTTTTTCCTGGAGTTGATGCTTTTTACGATATTCCTCGTGTTAAGTTTCAGTTTTGAAAAACTTATAATTTCTCACACAGGAACTTAACTCCTGTCCATATGAACAAAGGAACTTCAGTCATATAGCAACCAGCTTTTGACTAACATTTAAGCCTATGGTACTCCCTTATTTTTTCGCTTCTACTTACAAAGTAGGAAGTAATACACACATTGCAGCTAATTTTGTCTCGATTAGCATGAAGTAAATAGAAGCATAAGCTTTTTAACAAGCTGTTGCAGAGATGTAGAGAAAGTTATATGAATGGAACACGTTAGATTTTTAATTTAACATCTATGGCAAGGGAAGGATTATATTCAAACTAAAATTTTATTTCGAGATTTTCCCAGGAGTACGTATATGTTTTGAGTGCAACTGAATTAAAAGAGAATTTGGATTGCGTTTATGTGAATTATAAATTTCTGTGAATAGTATAATCAAAAAAAAAAAAATGCCGGTTGGATACCAAAATTGATGTTTCAGTTGTGTGCGTCTATCGAGGACATCAGTTCCATATCCCATACTATTTCTTACATAGACGTGAGTTTATTTTTATTATTTTAGACAAAGGCTCTAAATATGTTATATCATGTGTTTGACAAGAAATAAACCGACGGTTTAGTGAGAATATTTTACTAATCTCCTTCTAAATCTTTTATAACCAGGAATCCATAAGGAGATACACTGAAAGTGGTATAGGAAACATTTAGAGGCTATGCAAATTTAAAATATCGATACAGTAATTTTTTTATAGCATTAGCAGTTTTATAAATATCCCATGAAATTTCATCAAACGGGCATGAGTAGATATTTGACATTTCTTTTGCTCCCCTTGTCATTTTCTTTCATTCGTAAATATTGAGACCACGATTTAACATCTTACAATTTTTATGTAAAATTATATCATGAGTAACGTAAAGAGGATAAAAGATTAGAGTTTTATACAAATATATAATATACTTAGTTTTGAAGATAACTGTCTTAAAAGTGAAGGTCTGCTTGTAAAATGTATAAGCTGTATTCACAGGATTTTCTTACATGATTTTTAGATAGTCTTCTGCAATCAATTCTTTTATATACTTATTCATCGTATTCCACTTTAAAATAAACTTTAATTACATGTTTACAGATATCATTGTAGGTATGAGAAGAATACAAAGTTTGAAAAGTGAGCATTGTATTGTGTTTTTGACGTTCTTTGCATGGCCACGAAAATACGAAAAGCTTACTGCCTATTTGAAAATATACAAATTTTGTAAATTCAAGCGAATAACATTTTTGCGAATTGTTAAAGCCAAAAATATTTATTTTGCAAGTACTACGTGCTCTCCATTTTTACTTTCTCTACAAGTAATATTTGGTATTTAAGTTTAGTATCTTCCAGGGATGTGTTACGAAGATTTTGGAAAAAAAATCCACCCACGGAAAGCTACCCTTTAAATGGATTTTTTTCGAAAAGTTTTATTTTCTAAAAAATGTTTAACAATTTTGATTAAAATATCTTATATTAAAGATATTTATCTGACAAATAAAATGTATATTTTGAATTTTGGGAATAGTCTCTGAAGACTGCTTTATTCTGAGTAAAGTTTACGGAATTTTGCATAACTTCTAAACCGTAAGAAATGGGCAAAAACTTACTACACAAAAATGTAGAGCACATTAAAACACATAATTCATGTTATATACATTTTTTTCGTGGAGCTGATTGTTTGAGATATTCCTTGTTTTTGGTTTCAGCTTTAAAAAGCTTAACTTCTCTCGTACAGGAAGTTTTCAACTTGTCCACACAAACAAAGGAACTTCAGCTACATAGCAACCAGTTTTTGACTATTACTTTAATCTATGCTACTGCCTCTCTCTTCTAATTGCAAGGAAGCAAGTAATAATACAATTTCTGCTCATTTTTTGTCGATTGGCATGAAATAAATAGAAGCATAAGCTTTTTAACAATACTTTGTTGCAGAGATGTAGAGAAAGTCATGTGAATGGAACGCATCAGATTTTTGTAGTCAGACTTTGTCTTTCTCTTACGGTTTAACAGTTATACAACATTCATTCCTAATGCAAGAGAATATACACAACCTTTTGGAGGAAAATTCTAGATGTATGATTTAGTCACGCAATGACAAGCAATTTCTTACCAGTAAAGGACATTTTTGTTTTGTTTTGGGAGCTGGATATTTTTTAAAATATTCGTTTTGCATACTTGAGAGACACTGAAGTTGAATAGAAACTTTGAACTTTAACCTATTTTCGTTTTTTATTATATACTCACATATACAAACGCTCAGACGTTTTGCTACAATTATTTACTTGATTAAGGGACTTCAAAACATGTATTTCTAATTACATCTCAGTGTCGAATTTATGGGGATACAGTATTTGCTGCACGTGCTGCTGTAGGTAGTACAGAGAATATTAAAAAGTAGCACTGCGTATGTTTTACCTATATTTATAAATCACGTTTCTTTTAAAATTTTTGCGCTTTAATATTAAATGATGAGCCAAACACACATGGTGTCTTTAGCTTTGCATAGCAATACACCTGCTGAATAAAATCAGCCGATTTGCCTAGTTTATGAACCCTTATATATTTAAAAGCCCTAGGCATAGCAATTATTTGCATTTTATTTAAATCGCACTAAATCCCTTCCTATAAAATCTCGAAAAGGTAGGAAAGGGAATCCAGAATTTATAACTCAAGCTCTGCAGATGTTTTTCACGTAGCGCCGGGAAGACTCGGCAACTACTTCAGCATGCAAGTGTGACATACTGCCTATACAAACTTGTGCAGGGGCTGGCTCAGGATTTCTATCGGAAACAAGTGTCCATGCATTTATCAAACAAAATTATGTACCCAACGGAGAGGTGCAGGTGTTTTGGGCGCGTTCGTATGGATTAATAATTCATTTTATAATCGGTTTGAGATAATAACGCGTTTAGTGAATAAACTCCAAGTACTATCATAGAAATACTTCTGTACAAAATTCCATGTATGCGATTACGGTCGTTCTTAAGAATGGAAGAGAGAACTTTCTTTGTAACATTTTTAACTACCGTTTTGTATATTTAAACATAGTGTTGTACTTTTTAAGATTTTTAATGCTGTCCTATCTTAGCAATGTAAATATAGGAGTTTTAATGTAAATGTGTAAAAAAATAACATTGCCTGTAGGACTAATTCTTTTAAGAATACGCTGTGAACACTTTAACACAGGGGTCCAAGAAGAGCTTTTACATATATACAATGTATATGGTAAGTAGAGAAGGTAAAGTATGTCACCTAAAAACTTGCCGAGATACACGTTTTGAGGTTTCCGGAATCCATAACAACATTTTTATTAAAAAAATCCTTGAGTGTTTCTGGCTCATTAATTCTGTGTGTAGGGGGGAGGGGTTAGACAGTCAAAAACGAAAAGTCAAGTAAATACCATATCTGAAGCTTAGTATCTCCTAGGAATGCAATACGAACATTTTCAAGAAAATACCCTCACCCCAAACTATTATTAATATGGAAGATAATTCGAAAATGTTGATCTTCTGAAAGTGCTGTAACGATTTTCATTAAACTGTATACTAAAGATATTTAAATGAAAATAAAATGTTTATCTTAAATTTTCTGGGAATAGTTTCTGATAAAGAATAAACGTAGTATATAAAAACTTAAGTCTCGACAAAACACACAATTTATGTTCTGTATATTTTGTGGTAACACTATTTCCGAAATTTTCCTTGTTAATTACATCTTAAAATACTTATACTTTTTCAAACAAGAAGCCCTCCGTGTTTCTTTTGTTTTATTCCTGATCATGCAAAGAAGCGAATTTCAATGACAATCTAATAGCGACAGCTTTTAAAGCACTTGATTATGGCTTTAGCCAAATATAGTACCTTAATTTTCTTGTACTTATAAACAACTAAATGAACTCCATTAAATGTTTATCTCGATTAGGATGAAGCAGAAAGAATAATAATCTTTCATACAATGTTTGTTTTTAGAACAGTAGGTAAATGTATGTGATTTGAACCGGTATTTTTGAATAAAAAAGTAATAGTTAAAAAGGCGATGTTAATATTTTTCTATGGTAAAAATAAGTAACAATTTTCATACTTCTATCTTCAATAGCTTCTAAAAATAAAGCTGAAAAATTCAAAACGTTAGTTTTAATATTACCCTTATAGTAGTATCTGCAACTTCCTGCATATTATAAAAGTACTATTTTATAAAAATAATATCAGTTTTACATTAATAATATCATTGAATTTAGCAACCTTTGGTTTCTGAATGGGGAACATAGCTCAGAGGGATAACATTAAAATGAGGAAGAAAACTCTTTCTGGAAGATGACAAAGGAGAAGCTTATCTAATTAATAACATTATCTTTCAAACTTTAAAATACATGTTGTTTTATAATAGTACACTACAGATCAGCTTATCGCTGAAGATTGATGTGATTTCCTATTGCTCCTGTACTTCCTTCCTCCTCGATGACGCTTTCACAAAAGAGGAAGAAGCAGGTGCGGCGCCTTCCAAAATCTGTCGTACAATTTCCCCTTCCCTACCCTTTGTCATGACGTTACTTCCGGAAAATATTTCCAACATAAAAAATAAACCTATGAGTTATCCTCTGTGGTTGCCACAAAATGTCACACTATTTTGGTTCACTTTAATATAGCAGAAAACTTCTTATAAGAAAAACAACGTTATTTGCCCAAATGTACAGAACTCATTTTCAGTGCACCATTTTTTAAATAGTTTAGGGGCATTCATAAGCTATAAATTTGGAATTAAATATACAAATCTAATGTGTTCCATTCACATGACTTTCCCTAAATATCTACAATAAATTATCGTTAAAAAGGTTATTATTTTTCTATTTACTTAATGCTAATGTAAAAAAAAATAGCAGAAATGGTCTTATTATTTGCTTCCTTGTAAGTATAAGGATAATAAGAGTACCGTAGGTTAAATTTATAGTCAAATCTTTTTTAAGCTGGTTGCTATGTGAATGAGGTACCTTTGTATGGACAGGAGTTGACAATTTCCCGTATGAGAAAAGTATTTTAAAGAATGTACGTGCAATACGTTCTCTACCTATGTACTATGTAGAGAAAGTAAAAATAATGCTTCATTCTAAATTGCATTACTCGCGATATAAATAATTGCCTAGAAAATAAACCAAGTTAAGCTATATCTGCTTATATACAAAGCTCAAATAAGTTCTGTTTTACACAAGCGTGTGTAGGACAATGTAAATGTGGAATCAGGCAGAACAATTAGAAGTCATAAACGGGATTTGAACCACGATCTTCCTATGTTTCAAATCCCGTGTATTCATTGTAACAAAAGCTTGCGAAGTAAAGGAATAGTGAAAAAAAAAAACAACAGAATGTTAAACTTTAAAGTTTGACCCTAGCATGAAATATTTTGATAAAGGCTAATATTTAAAAATCTGATGTGTTCCATTCACATGACTTTCTCTATATCTCTTCAATAAATTATTTTTAAAACGCTTATGCTTCTATTTACTTCCTGCTAATGGAAAAAAATTTAGTAGAAATAGTCTTACTTCTTGCTTCCTTGTAAGTAGAAGCAAAATAAGGGAGTACCATAGGTTAAAGTGATACTCAATAGCTGGTTGCTATGTGACTGAAGTTCCTTTGTTTGTATGGACACGAGTTCACAAAGTCCTGCATGAGAAAAATATAATTTTTATAGCTTAAACCAAAAACAAGGAATATCTCAAAAACAACCTACTCCACGAAAAAAATGTAGACAACATAAATTATGTGTTTTAATGTGCTTTACATTTTTATGTGGTAAGTTGTTGTATCTCTTACGGTTTAGCACTTATGCAAAATTCCTTAAATTCACTCAGAATAAAGTAAACTTCTGAGGCTATTCCCAGAAAATCAAAATATGCATTTAATTTGTTGGGTAAATACCTTTAATATACGATATTTTAATCAAAATCGTTAGAACCATTTTTTAGAAAATAAGCATTTTCGAAAAAAGTTCTCTGTAAAGGGTAGTTTGGAGTGGGGGAATTTTTCTCAAAATCTTCGTGTCGCATCCCCGGAATATACTAAACTTAAATAGCAAGTCTGGTATTTTACCGACTTTTCGTTTTTGAGTTATCGTGTTCACAGACACATACACACACGGACCTTTTTCTGAAAATACTTTTTTTGGATACAGGGGACCCTAAAACATATTTTTGCAGTGAAATCTCGGTATCGAATTTTTTGGTGGAGTGCAATTCATGGTAGCTCACTGGTAGAGGAACCGGATGGAGGCCGGGAGATCCGTGCTCTGGAATTCATTTTTACTTTCTCCAATCGCACTATGTACACTCCACCAAAAAATTCGATACCGAGATTTCACCGGAAATATATCTTTTAGGGTCCCCAATATCCAAAAAGAGCATTTTCACAAAAAGGTCCGTGTGTGTGTGTGTGTGTGTGTGTGTGTGTGTGTGTGTGTGTGTGTCCGTGTGCCTGTGAACACGATAACTCAAAAACGAAAAGTCTGTAAAATACCAAACTTGGTATTTAAGTTTAGTATCTTCCAGGGATGCGACACGAACATTTTGAGAAAAATAACCGCACCCCGAACTACCCTTTACATGAAACTTTTTTCGAAAATTTTGATTTTCTCAAAAATGGCTCTAACGATTTTGATTAAAATTTCGTATATTACACATATTTACCTGACAAATAAAATGTATATCTTGAATTTTCTGGGAATAGGCTCTGAAGAGTAGTTTATTCTGGATGAATTTGACTAAATTTTGAATAACTGCTAAATCGTAAGAGATGGACAAAAACTTACTACACAAAAATTGTAGAGCACATTAAAACACACAATTTATGTTTTATACAGTTTTTCGTGGAGTTCGTCGTTTTTGTGACATTCCTTATTTTTGGTTTCTGCTATGAAAAACGTATACTTTTCTCATACAGGAATTTGTCAACTCCTATCCATATAGACAAAGGAACTTCATTGACATAGCAACCAGCTTTTGACTATCAGTTTAACCTACAGTTGTCCCTTATTTCGCTTCTACTGATAAGGAAGGGAGTAATTAGACTATTTCTGCTATTTTTTTCTGATTAACATAAAGTATATAGAAGTATAAGCTTTTTTCAGTCTGACTCTACATAGCCCACTCCTGACCTAAACACGGTTTGTTTGAAAAAAAAACAATTCAAAGAGTATTTGTATATTGTTTATAATAATTTAATTGAAATAAATGAATATTTCCTTGCATTTGCGGCATGAGTATGAGAAAAAGTTATAATGGGTAGAGTGATTGTAACAAATTAAATATTTTAAAGTAATGCAGATGTAGTGCTAAGGCAAAATCGTAAAGAGCTGAAATAGCCAGTATTTAACAGTTGAGCTAGGAGTGTCGTGGTTTTAAAAAGGGCTCGATACTCGTTTCGAATCTGTGACCTGGGAGACTGCGGCTTGGACCAGCTGCGCCTGCAGATGAGGGTACGTAAAGGCAACCCGCTACACAAGGCCGCTCACTGTGTGGCATTGACAAGCGATCGGAAAAACGTGGCTTGGCGTTCGTTTCTGTCAGAATCACCCTTTGTCTATTAACACCGGAAACCACATTTTCAGATGGTTTGTTGTGTATTCACAGCGCTTTTTACCTGCTCTCAAACGTCCATCAAAATTCACCACATTCAAACATTTCATTAGCATGTCCATTACATTTAATATGGCTTTCTTTTTATGTGCCCAAATATAGCAATTGTATTTATTGCAAATTTGTGATTGTTTCCCCGCACTCGTTAGTCTAACCAGGGGATCAAGTAACTAATTTTGTGTTTTCATTAAAACAATATCTGTTTGTTTTTGCTACAAATGTGCACTCTGCTTGAAACGTCACTTAAGCAGGAACAGTTACTCCACTTTCAAAAGTTCTTTCTCTGTATCGTATTTCTTATAAATCTTAAATTGCTAGTAGAGCCAACTATTACTTGATCTCTACATAGTACACAGGTAGAGAAGCTATTACATTCCACTCAAAAATTCGATTCCGAGATTTAACCGAAAATACGCGTTTCAGGGTCTCCTATTTCTAAAGGAAAGAAAAAAATATATGATGTGTATCATTCACATGACTTGCTCTATATCTCTGTAACAAATTATTATTACTAATCTTATTGTTTTATTTATTTCATGTTAATCGACAAAAATTAACAGAAATAGTCTTATTTCTTGTTTTATTGTAAGTAGAAGCGAAATAAGGGGGTACCATAGGTTAAAGTCAAAGCCAAAAGCTGGTTGCTATGTGACTTAAGTTTGTTTGTTTGTATGGACACAAAATGACAAATTTCTGTATGAGAAAAGTACAAGTTTTTCCAAGGTGAAACAAAAAAAAAAGAAGAATATCTCAAAAACGAACAACTCCACGAAAAAAAGGTCTATGACATAAATTATGTGTTTTAACGTGCTCTACATTTTTGTGGGTTAAGTTTTTGTCCATCTCTTACGGTTTAGTAGTTATGCAAAATTAATCCAGAATAAAGTAGTCTTCAGAGGTTAATCACAGAAAATTCAAGATCTACATTTTATTTGTCAGGTAAATATCTTTAATATAGTAATATATTTAATCGAAATCGTTAGAGCCATTGTTCAGAAAATAAAAATTTTCGAAAAAATATCCATCTAAACGGTAGTTGGGAGTGGGGGGATTTTCTTAAAAATCTTCAATCTTCGTGTCGCATACCAAACCTAAATACCAAGTTTGGTTTTAACGGACTTTTCGTTTTTGAGCTATGCTGCCCACAGAAACACACACACCCACACACACAGACAGACAGACATTTCTCTAAACATTTTTTTTTTGATTCAGGAGGTCTCAAAACATATCGAATTGTTGGGTACATTACAATACCTTCTCTATACACTATGTACATAGCACGTATACAGAAAGTAAGAAATGTCGTGCTATTTATGGACGTTCTTTAACTACTATGGTTCTCAGCGTCCCATTCTAAATTGGGCGTGAAAGGGCGCTGAATTTTGCTCAGAGGCCTCTCTATCAGGCTTGAGATGCCGTAAATCTAAGACACGGGACCAACGGCTTTGCTTCCCTTCCGATGAAGCCATGCTAAAGATGTTTATACCCGAAAAAATCCATCGTCCTCCGCCGGGTTTGAACCTACGACCTTGGGTATATGAAGTTAGGATGGTAACCATTACACCACGGAGGGTGACACTCTTAAATGAAAGCAGTTTTGCTTTCCCTACATAATACAGGGTACGTAATGCACTCTATTAAAAAATTCGATACTCTCATTTCACCGGAAATGCACATTTAGGGTCCCATGTATCCAAAAAAGAATTTTAGGAAAAAGATCCGCATGTGTCCATGTGTCGGTGTGTCCGTGTAAATTAAGTAGTGTAAACAGTCAGTAAGAGTTGACAGAAATCAGCTATAAGTCAGTGAGTGAAACAGTAAATTGTAAAGTAAGGAAATGTGAACTAATTAAACAAAAAGATATTCACCTAGAATTAGAAATACCTTGAGTAAAAGGATTGGTCGTTTTATTTTTTATAGCTACTTAAGACTCACTGTTCCGTTTAGTGTGACAATGATAAGAACTGCTACTAGTGCTTTCATTTTGTCGATAATTCACGACCGGAGCGAAACTACAGGAGTGAACCTTCCTAAGAGATCCAAACACGACTTGTATTTGACAATTGAGCTCCACTATTAAAGCGCGAATGCAATGGCTGAGATTAGGCATTTTCAACCAACCACGGTCGTCTATCTGACTGGAGCGATATAATTGAAAAATCTTATCGCAGCTGATGTTCATTTCTTTGAAATCTTGTAGCATCTGACGTTCATATGTTTAATCTCCTGTCTTGGTAATTGGTAACAAGTGACAATCCAGACAGTCAACCTTCACTTTTAATAACTGTCAGTTCCACAAATGTACTTTCGATTAGTTCAGTTATAATTTTTATTTAAAGTTTTATTTTATTTATTTCAAAATGGAACGCAAATAATCATTATTTGTATTTCTTATGTATGAGATGAGTGTAATGACCTCAAATAAAATAACGTTTGTTTCCGTTTTGTGTATAATTTTATTAAAAGCTGAAATAAAATAACTCGCCTATTCCTATTGTTGTTATCGACATTCGTACATTGGCAATATCATAGTTCTGAAGGTAGTGAAGAAACAGAAGAAACAAATCATCTGCGTTCCATTCACGTGAATTTTTCTACATCTCTGCAACAAATTATTGTTCAAAATATTATTCTTCTATTTACTTCATGCTAATCAAGAAAAAATTAGCAGAAATAGTCTTATTACTTGCTTCCTTTTAAGTAGAAGCAAAATAGGGGAGTACTATAAGTTAAAGTGATAGTCAGAAGCTGGTTGCTATGTGAATGAAATTCCTTTGTTTGTATGGACAGGAGTTCACAATTTCCTGTATGAGAAAAGTATGTTTTTCAAAGCTGAAATCAGAAACGAGGAATATCTAAAAAACGACCAACTTCACGAAAAAAGTATAGAACATAAATTGTATGTTTTAACGTGCTCTACATTTTTTGTGCTACGTTTTTGTCTATCTCTTACCTACGGCTTAACTGTTATGCAAAGTTCGGTAAACTTCATCCAGAATAAAGAAGTCTTCAGAGGCTTTCTCAAAAAATTCAACATATACATTTTATTTGTCAGGTAAATATCTTTAGTATACGAAATATTTATCAAAATCGTTAGAGCCATTTTTGAAGTTTTCGAAAAATGTTCCATGTAAGGGGCTGTTGAGGGTGGGGGCATTTTCTTGAAAAAAAAAATGGAATTGCCTGTTATTTATGGACGCTCTTTAACTGCTTTGGTTCTCAGCGTCCCATTCTATATTGGGCGTGAAAGATCGCTTAATTTTGCTCAGAGGCCTCTCTTATCAGGCTTGAGGTTCTTTTACGTGCCGTAAATCTACGACACGGGACCCACAGCTTTACTTCCCTTCCGAAGGAAGCCATGCTAAGGATTTTTACGCCCGAAAAAATCCATCGTCCTCCACCGGGTTTGAACCCGCTACCTTGGGTATATGAAGTTAGCATGGTAACCATTACACGACGGACATACGCGGACATTTTTCTAAAAATGCCTTTTTTGGATTTAGGGGGTTTCAAAACATATATTTCCGGTAAAATCTCGGTATCGAATTTTTGGGTGGAATGCAATAGTTCTCTATCCCTACATACATTATACGTACGGGGCTAGAGAAAATAAAAATTCTGTAAATAAACATGCTCGAATGCGTCACCTACTATGAGAACCAATGTAAACTCTCTCTTCTTATATATTATAAATTATTAAGTCTATCTCGCTGAATCGTATTATCAAACACTTCGCTTCGGTCGTGAATTATCGACAAGATGAACACTCGTGGTCTTACTTACGATAAGACAGTTCAGCGAAATAGATTATTAATAAATTATAATATATTGGAAGGGAGATTTTATCAGGTTATGATTGTAATACATTAGTTCTCAAATGGTAAATGACGCATTCGAGTAGATAACAGATTCGACCATGTTTCTTTACCGAATGTTTTTCTTTCTTCACTGCCTCCTGAATTATGCCTATACCTATACTCAATGTACGAATATCGATAGCAACAATAGAAATAGGAACAATAATTTTATTTAAGTTTTTAATAACTAGTACATGAAATGGAAACAAACGTTATTTTACTTGAAATTATTGCACTCATCTCATACATAAATACAAATAATGATTATTTGCATTCCTTTTTTGAACTAAATAAAATAAAACTTTAAATAAACATTGTAATTGAATTAATTGAGAGTACAATTGTGGAACTGATAGTTATTAAAGGCGAAGGTTGGCTCGCTGGATTGTCACCTTGTTACCAATAACCAAGACAGGAGATTAAACAAACTAACGTCACGTGCGACAAGATTTCAAAGAAATGAACATCAAGATGGTTCGATGATTTCGCTCCAGAATCTCGGCCATTCCATTGGAGCTTTAATAGCTAAATTGTCAAAATATAATATTCATTATACACTTCAACTACAATTCTTTATTTTCGCTTTCCTATTCATTAAGATAATTAAACCTTCATATGTGGGATAGTGTAAGTTATATCTCAATGCAGTTATTTTTCATTATTTTAACCTCTCTTTCTTGAAACAATCAGAATTAATATTTTACAGTGCAACTGCTATTACGACTTTGTCCTGAATATTATCTTAAATAGTAAATGACAAATTTGCGTTGGTGTTATTGTGTGGGTCTGTTGGTCCGGTTAGGGTGGAACCTAGTGACATTTCTCTACCTTTTGATGTCTTTGCTGCTCCGGTTTTAGCTCAGGTGGTTCCTCTTCACCGGCGAACATGATTTACTTGGTACAGGGCGTGGTACGAAAGGAAATACAAAAGGTAGTGAAGAAAAATAACAATCACTGGTTCGTAAATATTATTGAAGAAAATTATGCATGGTATAATATTACACGGTATAATCCCTAACCGTTGACAACCAAGTGACTCCTGCAAACATGTGGGTAATGGTTACAATACTGGGGAAAGCAAAACCATGAGTTCTTTGTTTCAACCGCGGTGAGCAATTTGGCGCGATTTTCTTCAGCGACCGACATAGTGTCGCCCATGGAATCTGGCGTAGAACTGCCAAAATGGTTGTGATTTTAAACTTAACTTCCTTTCTGTATACATAGCGTCCCTTCTTCCTATTGGTTGCATGTACTTATGCCTTTATTACTTAAAGTCACTCAACGTTATACAAAAGACAGGGCAATAACATTTTAGAATGTTTCCTTTTGAAAGCTCAACTCACAATACTTCAAGGTCTTGCTAACGGAAATCTGAACATTTACAGTTAAAACTACGTTTCAAACCTTGTCGCCTAAGTGGGTGTAAAAATGTTAACAGAAATACAAATATTCACAAGTAAAATAATGGTTAAAGCGAAGGGGTTACTTACTATGATTAGTAATACATTACTATATACAAATGCTATCTATTTAATTAAGTATAATGATCAATATCGGTAATACCGAAAGTTACGCAATAGAGATTATTTCTGCATGTTATTGTTAGTTACATAATTACGTGGATATTGAAGAGTTACTGTCTCATCAGCTTTTGTACAGCATTTCTCAAAATATAACACATAATAACTAGAACATTTCCTTCCTATAAACCATTTTCACCTTCTTGTTGATCTTCCACAAAACGTACTAATTTTGTAAACATCTGTCCTTCGTATGATATGCATTTTACATTTCGATGAGAATCTTCTGTCTTGGTTGCAGCATCCATTCTTTTTATTCAATTTACAGAATTATATATCACAATTGTCAAAACGCTCAACCAAATTAATGAATTTATTCCCAACATTTCCACTGAAAGTGACGAGTAAAAATATATGGTAATTAACTTTTTCTAGCACCTATGTGGAAATATACATTTAAACTAAAACTCAATCTTAGGTTGCTGCTAATACTATATTTTAAAATCGCCTGGTGTATATATTTATATCTGCTAACAATATGATTCAAAATCAAAAATTGCATAAGTAACAAGCTTGGTATCTTTAACGCATGCAACACAAAAGCACTCAAGAGAATCCCCCTCCTATATTACCTCCCCTTTAGCGGTCGTGCAGTGGCCGAGTGGTTAGACCACTTGCCTCTCACCAATGCGGGTTCGATCCCAGTCGACCGCATGGGGGATTCGTGGTGGACAAAACGGCTCAGAGGCGGGCTTTTCTCCAGGTTCTCTGGTTTTCCCCGCCATCGTATTCCACCAGTGCTCCATCTTCATTTGCATCGATCATCAGTGTCATCGTCTGTGGTGTAAAAGCGTTACAACTGCCCGTTACATGGTAATTATATATTCTCAAAGGTGTCTCTAAATATTATCATTAGAATATAATACTTTTAAATATTTGAAATACAAACAAAATAAAGTAAATAACTTTAGCTTTCTCTGATTAGCTGCAATGCTCAACTTCAATATAATATATTCACATAGCTTTCTCTACGTAACCTTTCTACCCATTAACCTTTGTCTTTCATATTTGTCTACAAGCTATTGTGACGAAAGTCTATTTTGTTATCACTTCCATTAATCTAGATAAATATTTTAAAAATATTCAATTATATACTGAAGTAAACATTTTGTATAAGAGTAATTTTAATTTTACTAAATGTGAAAAACCTAAACCGTACAACTTCAATAACTAATTTGGTTTACAGGTTCCTATTAAGAAATAGGATATAAAATTGCCGAAATTCTCCTTTTACTAGAATTGATCATTTATGACGACGTATCGGCCATCCTACTGCCCGCCTGGGTAGTTCGGTTGTAGCGTGTGCCTCATATTCAGCAGGTCACGAGTTCCAATCTCGCTTAGGGTGAGTTATCCGAATAAGTTTTTTTTTTTGGAGTTTTCTGTTATCCTGAGAAGACGAATGTCAATTAACTTTAAGCTCCTTGGACCCCGAGATCATTTCAGCATCATTTCAACAATTTCATTCATCGCCCGATATGACTAACCAGGTTAACGGACGTTAAGCTACAAAAATCTTACTTCGACGTCTATACAAAACAAATTGTTGTTAAGAATGGGAAGGCTTTTTAAAATTTTGCATAGTTACAATTTTTATTCATACCAGGTGGTTTAGCTCACCCGTATTTAATATGTGTAGATATCACTTCATATATATATATATATATACATGAATGAATGAAATAGTACATTCTCAAAGTTCATTTTCTGTACAATAAGAATGGCTTTTAATTTTTGTACTCCTTTTCTATTCCTTAAGGAATCAATACAGGATGTTTTTATTATTTTAAAATGTTTAGATTTCCAAAATGTAAAAAAATTGTGTATTCCATTCACATGAATTTCTCTACATCTGTAACAAACAGCCGTGAACAGCTTATTCTTCTATCTACTTCATGAAAGTCGAGATAAATATAAGCAGAAACTGTATTTATTACTTGGTTCCTTGTAAGTAGAAGGGAAAAAATCTAATGCGGTTCATTCACATGAAACAAACAAACCTTTTATTCAAAAGAAAATTCTTTTATCTACATTAGTAATATTAATCTTATTACTAGCTTCCTTGTAAATAGAAAGAAAATAATAAAATCTACCATAAAGTGATAGTCTCGGCTTTTTAAAGCTGGTCGCTGCGTCAAACAATTGAAATTCCAATATCTTTGCTTTCCAGAAGAAAACAAACGAGGAACGAGAAAAAAAAGGTCTTCCCGGATGAGAAAAAAAAAATTAAGTGGCTTAAAATTGAATATCTCGAATGAGATTAACTCTACAAACATAAATGTATGCGTTTGTTTTAATGAGATCTACATGTTTTCCTAGTTACGTTTTTGTATATCCCTTACGGTTTGCCAGTTATATAAAAGTTATCCACAATGAAGAGGTTTTCAGCGGTGATTTCCAGAAAGTCAAGGTATACATTTCGTTTGTTATGAAATATTTTATACATAAGGTATCTTTATCAAAATCGTTAGAGAAATTTGAGGAAATCAATATTTTTGAAAAATGTTGCTTGTAAGTGATAGTTTGGGGTGGAGGGATTTTCTTGGAAATCTTCCTGTCGTATCCTTGGGAGATACTGAACTTAAATATAAAGTTTAGTATTTAACAGACTTTTCGTTTTTGAGCAGTGCTGTACAAACACAGGCAGCTCTTTTCCTAAAAATGTTTTTCTTTTAGATTCAGGGGGTCCCAAAACATGTATTTCCAGTAAAATCTCTATATCGAATTTTTGGGTGCATTACAATGTCTTCTCTATACATTATGAACATAGCACGTGTAGAGAAAGTAAAAAAATGCTTGCTATATGTTGCATTAAAACACTAGCTGATGAAGTTTAAAACCTTTTTTTGTTTTAAACAAACAGAGTGCGGCGTTTGAAATTGAAATATACGATAAGGAATGCCCGGTATATAATACATTTTGTGTAAAATGCAAATGCCCAAAGAGATTCTTGCAGTTTATTTGCTTTAACCATATAACGTTAGCATCTCGCATACACACCTAAAAAGGTGTTTTGTGTTCCGCCTGCCGCGCAAGCTGTTTTTCGCTTTGCTTTTGTTTACTCTGAGAACGGAGAGCGCTGGCTGTCGACGATCCAGGAGAAACCGTGGCCACTTCCATACAGTTGAACGTCGGTAAATATGCGCAAGTGTTTTTACTGAGAGGGAAAAAGTGAACATCGCAGAAATTCCAGGGATTCATTATCACTCTTTTAATTAGAAGTTTGCATTTCTTGTTTTAGAGTCCTTATTCTACGGTCAGAGATAAATATCCGCGGCATACATCTACTAACGTGGAGTTCTAAGGGGTGTCAAATATTTCTGTAGTACCAGTGTTACATTCACGACATACATACTTACACAAAATAGTGCAAAATCTGATGTGTTCCATTCACATAACTTTTTCTACATCTCTACAAACAATTGTTAAAAAACTTGTGCTTCTATTGACTTTCTGCTAATCGAAAAAAATTAGCAGAAACAGTCTTATTACTTCTTCCTTGCTTACCCTGTGTATCCCAGAAAACACTCGCCATAACCTTGTTAGCTGACAAAATTGACTTTGCCTTTATTTGGAGTTGGTTGACCTGGCGCAATCCCGTTTTGACTGATTTATTTTCTGGAGTGTAGTGATTTATCCAAGTTTCATCCCTGGTATTAAGACGTCTCAAAAATTCACTGGAATTTTTACGGCAGAAATAGTTTTTCCTTGCAACTTTTGATCAGGTGTCAACAAACGTGGCACCCATCTTGCACAGATCTTGTGAAGACTTTTTTTTTTTTTTTCATTTATACATCTAAGATCATATTGGGGGCTCTGTAGGTTCTTTACGTTGGTTTAAATAATTTTATTTTTCTCAAATACACACACATTCACTCTCACATACATACTTACAGACTCTGTGGGGGATAGGCCTTTCTTGCCCCAGCCGGGAATCGAACCCGGGACCTCCGGGTTAAAAGTCAGCTCGCTGACCACTCGACCACGGAGGTAGTCGTTGTGAAGACTTAAAATATTACCTGCACATCCTTTGGTGTGTTTACAGCCTCTACTATCTCAAAACAACTTTAATCTGCTGTCTTTCAGTACTAAACAATGAATTTTTTTAATAATCTCTGGAGTTGTGACTTCTACAAGGTGTCCAGAGCGAGGCTCATCACTAGTGCTCGTACGTCTCATTTTAAACTCTGCAACCCACCTTTTAATCGTTGAATATGAAGGGGCAGAGTCTTTTTAATGTGCTGTCCATTTCCTACTTAAGTTCTTTAGGCGTTAAGCCTTTCAAATGGAAGTATTTAATCACTGCTTGTTTTTCCAAATCCTCCATTTTCGTGAAAACTCTAAAGTTGTCTTGTTTGAAATGCTGTCATTCGAAAACTAAACAAGCTATTGACTTGTAACTATGGATACAAGCTAGTCTAGAGTTAAACTATACGATGATACCGTCTAACTGGCCTAGTGGCGCCATATCTGTGCGAGGCCCGGGACTTATCAGCTGACCGTTACCGTACGGTGTGTGGAATTGTGCGATTGATTAAGATCAATGTATGCATACAAGTATTTCAATAAATACACTTATTCATTCATTCATTCTATTATGTATTCTGTATGTACTATGTGCTAGAAAAAGAAAAATGAAAAATGACAGCGTGTATGGGAACCTTAAGAATGATTTGTAGAAGAGTGAGTAGAGAAAGACCTAAAGCCACCGCTTCGTTACAGCAGATAAGACGGTGAAGTTTGTGTAGGGAGACAGTGTTTGGAGACGGTCTGTGCGGGCGATTGGTTTTGCGCCTGCGCGAGGTGTCCCAAAGACGTCAGCTATTTCCACGTATCCTAATGGAGTTGTCACTCAGGCCCAGATAAATGGGAAACCTAAAAACACAAACACGCTACTACGTGAAAGGAATTCCAAGGATTTGTAAACACAAAGGCTCTCTTCGTATAATTTCGTGATAAACGAGTCAGGACTAGGGAAAAACTTTGTTTCGGATATTTATGGTTAACGAGCAGTTAAAACGACGTTACACTGCGCTCTAGCGCACACAGTTGGTAACACTGATGATTCACTAAATTGCTTAACACTAGCCGCGTTACACATTTGCATTTTAAAATCTGGAAAGTATTGTAGTGAAAATCATATAATAAAAGAGATTTCTAGAATTTATAAAATGTCATACGTTGTTTCAAATAACTTTCTCTGTGTACTCTACAAACTAGTATTACAAAATGAACTATCGAGCGGCATAGCACAAGTGCTAACACCTATAACCGGTATTTGGGAGGTCCCGAGTTCAAACACCGTAAGTCCACTAATCTGGCTGCAGTTATTTCGTGGTTTTTCTCAGTTGTGAAGGTAAAAACCGAGTTGATGTGGTCAATTCACATGACTTTCTCTAAATCTCTGTAACAAATTGTTAAGCTTATTCTTCTATCTATTTCACACTAAAATATTAGCAGAAACGGTCTTTTTCGTCAGACCAACACTCAAAAATCCGTCGAATTCCTTCAAAATTAGACATTTCCGTATTTTTTCAAATATAGAAATTAACTCAATGTTAGTTCTATGGATACATTTCTTGGTTATATCTGAAAGATGATCAAGGGATCTAGTTGCATAGTGATTAACTACAAACAATGCAAGTTCAGCTTCTGCAGCTGTAATTTTATGCGTGTGCTTGATAGGAAATTTGGAGGTTAAGTTGGAAAGAGTTCATCTTTTAAATGTTTCCTACTTTTTCCACGAAGTAAGGCAAGCCCGTTTAATTTGGCCCAGCGTGTATTTTTTACCGATGTCAGTTTAAGAAAATGGGTACTGTTTGGAGCACCAACAATACGGCTATCTTGAGCAGCATTTGTTGTAAGCGTTCCCTCCAATTTTCCGCATTCTATTGTCAATAGCCTTGGAGGGAAATTGTGATCCTTGTTGAGAGTTTTCGTTGTAATTTTGTCCCGCTTTTGGTATCGTGTTTTCTTCCATCTAAGATCTTTTTTTGGAAACCAAACTAAAACGACGAAACATTGAACATGTTAAGGTAAGTGTGATGTAGATTTATTTAATTAATTCTGTGTAGGATTGTAATAAATGTGATACTCATAAAGTCGTGTTGTGTCATGTAATTTGAACTGAAGGTGAAGTGTAATTACATGGAATGTTAGGGTATAACATTACAAATGAGCATATGCGTATATATTTATTTATCTGAAGTCACGCTTTTAATTTACTTTGGTATTTATTTATATATGTACTTATTACTGTTACATGTGATACAAGTTGCGTAAATTACCAGACAACAAGAGAAGCTAGCAAATCTAAAGACCTGTATTGTAAATGGAAAAAGAAAGATCGGAGAAAGATGAAAATAAAAACTCAGAAGAGACTTTTTGTGTTTTTTGCGGAATCTCATGAGGAAGGCAGGAGGCCCCGGGTTCGATTCCCGGCTGGGTAGGGGAATTTTTCTTTAGCTGAATTATGCCCTATCCCCCACAGAGCCTGGAAGTATGTATGTGAGAGTTAATGTATGTGTGTTTCAGGAATATAAATTATTTAAACCAAACGAAAAAGAACCTACAGACAATGAGCTGTTTTAAGAGCAAAGCCTCCGATATAACCTTAGATGTTAAAGACGGCTATAGAAATGAAACAATAAAAAAATAAATGAATTATGAAAGGTTATGGTTTGAAAGTCTAAGAGTCTCAATTTCTATTTAATTTGCCAAGTCTTTCATTAAATTTTAGTTATTTCAAATCTATTCCTATTGAATGTGAGTGGTTATGTTTAACATAAATACGTAAATGGGCATTTAAAGTGCAACATAGATTTAAATCCTCTTCTGAGAACAGAATTGGCGTGTTTTCTTTTTTTTTTTTTACTCGGTGACGTGTTGTAGTGAAGGTCACCGAACTCAAGCTATGTAGGTGAGAGCAAAAGCAAACCGTAGAGGGGAAAAATTGTATTTATACCAAACCACAAGCTAATGCTTTTTCTCAACTTGCTTGCGAGCTGAAGCTCACAATCTGTTGGTCTTTATTTATACCACACAAATAATACCTCAAAAACGGTAGGCTCCACAATAAAAAGACAAGACGTAAATTATGTGTTTAATAGGATCTACACCTTTTACACCCAAAAACGAAAAGTTGGTAAAATACCAAACTTGGTATTTAAATTTAATATCTTCCAGAGATGCGACACGAAGATTTTGAAAACACCAAACTACCCTTTACATGGAACTTTTTTCGAAAATTTTGTTTTCTCAAAAACGGCTATAACGATTTTGATTAAAATGTCAAATATTAAAGATACGTATCTGAAAAATAAAATGTATATCTTGAATTTTCTGGGAATAGCCTCTGAACACTACTTTATTCTGGATCAATTTTACGGAATTTTGCATAACTACTAAACCGTAAGAGATGGGCAAAAACTTAACACACAAAAATGTAGAGCACATTTAAATACACAGTTTATGTTGCATACATTTTTTTCGTGGAGTTGATCGTTTTTGACATATTCCTCGTTTTTGGTTTCAGCTATGAAAAACTTATACTTTTCTCAGCCAGGAATTTGTCAGCTCCTGTCCACACAAACGAAGGAACTTTAGTCACATAGCAACCAGCTTTTGATTATCAGTTTAGCCTATAGTACTCCCTTATTTCCCTTCTACTTATAAGGAAGCAAGTAATAAGACTATTTCTGCTATTTTTTCGCGATTAAAATGAATTAGAAGCATAAGCTTTTTAACAATTTGTTGCAGAGATGTAGAGAAAGTCATGTGAATGGAACACATCAGATTTTTTTTATTATAGACGAATTTATGTACATGTTGGAACGGTTGGTCTTTTGTTTATATGACGGATATTTGACAAATAATTATATATAAACGAGCACTATATAAATAATACATGGTTTTATGATGCTCTGAACCAAGTACTACCACAACAGAAAATTAGAAGCATAAATGTATACACACACACTAAGCATAACGGATTCGAACCAAACCTCGCGCTAAATTGATAAACCACTGGTCCCAGAAGTAGATAAAGGATTTAAAAAAGGTCATACTCCTCCACCAACTGCTATAGTCACAATTGCCGGTAAATTATTGCTACGGGTTCTCACAACGAAGTAATCCTGCCAAGAGCGACATATGACGTTCTTGCACACCAATGGGTAATGTCTTCTCCTAGCAAAGAACTCAGTTTTTTTTCATTATACATCCGTAATTCAGCTTATACCTACACATTAAAATTAAACTGATTTATACTTTGACTTGCACGAATGTGTCAAATGAATTTTTTTAGTATTTAGGAATAACACAAGGTCTGTAAAGCCTGATGCTTTGATATTTTACACTCTAGTACGTAATTGTAAATCTTTGCATTGGAAATTGTATAACATATTTGTAAATATGTATTATAATTTGTTGACATTTATGAAGAGTACATAATACAATAATCATGTTTTAATTTATATGATTACTACTAGTAACTATTATATCGATAATTTGAAAACTATCATCTGACATAACATTAGTTTTACATATAATGAAATTATATTTATTTATTTATTTATACATTTTAACACTATATTTTGATACTCTGTTTTTATGTGCATGAAAAAAAAAAAGATTCTGTTGTTTTTGTAACCTATGCTTTTAGCACTAGAGCTTTATACATTTTTATTCATAGCATATAGTATATAAACATATGTATACATGTATATGCCTTGACAAGTTCTATGTTCGGTGGCTTTCTGGCCTAAACGAACCTACAGAATGCTTTCTAATCTAATCTAATCATTATAAACCAGTTATTATTCATATAATACTCGTTTATGTATAATTATTTGGTAAATATCCGGCATATACGCAAAAATGCCAACCGTTCCAACGTGCACACGAATTCGTCTGTAATAAAACAAAAACAAGCTTTTCCGACAAATAAAACCTTTGAAATCGTAATCAGAAATACAAATTCAAACAATCAAACTCAGTTTCATTCTATTTTTAGAGCGACCAAAGTTCTGCATAAATAGCCAAAGAACCCGGTCCCCATGGCCACGCTCGCTAAAGCGTCTCGCTTTGGTGCTTCGTGGGCAGGGGATCGTGGGTTCGAGTCCCGCCTTGGGCATGGGTGTTATATGTTTGTGCAATGTGTATATGTTTGTAAAAGAAACAGTAAAACCAGTAATCAGTAAAACCTACGGGGGGAAATGTAAATAGGGATACAGTACCGGAGTCCTGATCAGACTCCGTTACTGTTTTTTAAAAACAAAAGCAAAAAAAAGATATTGGCCCCATTTACTTTCTTGAAAACGTGTACCTACGATATTGAAATTTTGAGGTATATCATTCTAAAACAATCTTAAAGCTCCTTGTTGTTTACAGGGAAATATGCAAGTCAGTTCGGAAGTCAATGTTGTGTTGCCAAGGTAACTCCGTAGAGTAATCGAATGGGACCGGTGTTCCATAGTTTAAATCCCGGCTATAGCATTGAATTGTTCAGTCTACTCTATTTTCCTACTCTCCTGCCCTTCCTTGTTGTGAAAGAACAATTAATACTCATACAAAAGCTTATTATTTATCGTGATTACTGCTTGTAACACGAGAACATTTTTCAGCCAATTTTTGCTTTCGTATACATAATTCACCAATATGACCTAATTAATCGATTCTTTTAAAGCTCAAAAACTAAAAAATAATTGTTTTTAGTCTAAAATCATTTTTATTTTTTACTTTTTCTACATGTACTATGTAAATAGTGTATAGAGAAGGTATTACATTCCACCCAAAGCTTCTTTACCGGAATCTCATCGGAAATAGACGTTTTAGGGTCCCCTGTATGAACACGATAACTCAAAAACAAAAAGTCGGTAAAATACCGAACTTGGTATATAAATTTAGTATCTGCAAGGATGCGACACGAAGATTTTGAGGAAAATCTCCCACCTCAAACTACACATTACATGGAAATATTTTCGAAAATTTTGATTTTCTCAAAAATGACTAACGATTTTGATTAAAATATCGTATATATTAAAGATATTTACATGATAAATAAAATGTATATTTTGAATTTTTTCAGAATAGTCTTTGATGTTCTTTTTAGTCTGGATGAATTTTGCTGGATTTTGCATAACTAGTAAACATTTAGAGATGTACAAAAGCTAATCACATAAAATATGTAGATCACGTTGAAACACACAATTTATGTCAATCATTTTTGTTCGAGGAGTTCACCACTTTTGAGGTATTCCTTCAATTTTAAAATATTTAAAACCTTTATTATACAGGAATTTGCAACTCCTGGCAATGCAAAGAAACAGATTTCATCCAAATGGCAACCATTGTTTAAAAGATTTGACTATCGTTTTAGCCTGGTCTATTCAATTATGTCTCTTATACATAAAAAGAGCATATCTGCTGATGTTCATATCGATTAGTATACAGTAGATAGAAGAATAAGCCTTTTAACAATAATTTGTTTCAGAGATATAGGGAAAGTCTGTTATTATGGAGAACTTCGGTTCCTCTATAAATTAAACAAATTGTGGTTTGACTGTAAGTTTGGTTTATACTTGTTACGTTTTCACCAATTTTTTTTTATCGGAAAAGCTCCGTAATTAAGTTAAACGCTAATTTATTACGTGTGCGAAGCGATCCTTTTTTGTAAATATTTATGAAGTATGCTGCCTAGAAGGAGAAGAATATAAAGTAGTCTTGTAGTACTTTTGCAATGTAAATATATAATAATAACACTACACACTAAAGTGCCTAAAACCTGAGTTTCATTGTCGGCGGCAGGCGAACAGTGTTGTGGAATGCAACACCGGCATATGTCGCTAGACGCTGGGCTGATGTCTGACAAGTTGCTTCACGCAGATCCAGCTGTTCAGTGAATTTTATTATGCAGAACTTCTGCCACTCTAAAATCGAATGAAACTAAGTGCGATAGATTGACTTGGTATTTATGATGACAATTTCAAAGCCTGTGGATTTCAAATTTAGCGCGAGGTTAGGTTCCAATCCGTTTAGGTTAGTGTGTGTATATAAACAGGTAGCAACATTAGTTTTTTAAACCATCTCCCCACCCCTAATCCCCCTCTAACCACACCGGTCCCGTTAGAGAGTAAAACTGGTATAAGTCGCAGCGAAGAGAGTTAGCGGCCCAACTTGTAAATAATCACCGGAAAGTCATGTGAATGGAACACATCAGATTTTTGTAGCGCGAATCCGTAATCTACAACAATGTCCTGCCTGCCGTTAATATTACAATAGGATGGTAGGGGAAGCAAGAGAATTTATCCAAGAATTACAAACTCAAAACCAACAAATTTTATGTGGTCCATTCAAATGAATTTCTTTACCTCGCTGTATCAAATTATTGTTAAAAAGCAAATTATTCTATATGCTTTATATTCGAGTTAAACATTTGCAGACATTGTCAATTACTTAATTCCTTGCATGTAGAAGGAAAGTAAGGGAATATACTAGGGGAAAACGATAGTCAAATGTTTTAAAAGTCGGTTGCCATGTGGATGAAATACATTTCTTTCCGTGGGAGAAAAGCAAGCATATTACATCTGTAACAAATAACAAGCAATATCTCAAAAAGTGTTAATTCTACGAATAAAACGTGTATCACAGAAATTGTGTCTCTTAGCGTAATCTACATTCTTACGGTTTCCCAGTTACACAAAATCCATTCAGAATAAAGCGGTCTTTAGCGGCTATTCCCAGAAAATTCAAGATATACATTTTATTTGCCATTTTATAATTAATCAAAATCGTTAGAGGCATTTTTGAGAAAATTAAAATTTTCGAAATTTGTTCTATGTAAAGGGTAGTTTGGAGTGGGGGGATTTTTCTCAAAATCTTAGTGTTGCATCCCTGGAAGATTCTATCTAAACTTAAATACCAAGTTTGGCATTTTACCGACTTTTCGTTTTCGAGTTATCGTTTTCACAGACACACGGACACACTAACATACGGACCTTTTTTCTGAAAATTCTATTTTTTTTTTGGATACAGGGGACCCTAAAACGTATATTTCCGGTAAAATCTTTGTATCGAATTTTTGGGTGGAATGCAATACCTTCTCTATACACTATGTACATAGTACGTGTATGAAAGTAAAAGGAGTTAGATTAAACAATTTGCTAAGTCACATTACCTTCTACATTGAAACCAACACATGGAGAGGAGTCGCCTAACTAGATTGTACTTGCTCCATTGCACTGTAGCAGTTAGTAACAAAATACAGGCTAATACTCACGTACCGCTCCCTATTTATCTACTCTGCCGGTTGGCAGTATGGCCAACCTATGAATCCTAAGTCTAGCTAAGTGTTACCACACCACATCCACGCAGCCAGTGTGCCACAATATACACAGGTATTGTATTCTACCCAAACACACCGAGATATCATCGGAAATTCATGTTTTGATGCCCCCTGAATCCAAAAAAGAATTTTTAGAAACATGTCCATTTGCGCGTCTGTGAGCAGATAGCTCAGAAATGAAAAGACCGTATATACTCTGATATTTAACAACAAAAACAGGTTTAAAAAAATTCCGCCTCTCCAACTACCCACGTATTGCGGAGGAATATTTTTTGTAATTTTTTAATTTCTCATAAATACCTTTAATAATGTATACTTTGACTTGCACGAATGTGTCAAATGCATTTTTTTAGTATTTACCAATGACACAAGGTCTGTAAAGCCTGATGTTTTGATATTTTACACTCTAGTACATAATTGTAAATCTTTGCATTGGAAATTCTATAACATATTTGTAACTATGTATTGAAATTTGTTGACATTTATGAAGAGTACATAATACAATAATCATGTTTTAGTTTATATAATTACTACTAGTAACTATTATATCGATAATTTGAAAACTATCATCTGACATAACATTAGTTTCATATATAATGAAATTATATTTATTTATAAATTTTAACACTATATTTTGATACTCTTTATTTTTATGTGAATGCAAAAAAAAAAAGTATTCTGTTTTTTTTTGTAACCTATGCTCTTAGCACTAGAGCTTTGTACATTTTTTTCATAGTATATAGTACATAAACATATGTATACATGTATATACTTTGACAAGTTCTATGTTCAGTAGCTTTCTGGCCTAAACAAACCTACAGAATGCTTTCTAATCTAATCTAATATAAAACTATTTTGGTTAAAATGCCAAATGTTTAAGACATTTTTATAACAAATGAAAGGTATATCTTGAATTTTCTGAGATAGCCTCTGAAGATGAAAGTAAATTATACATTTTTGTTTATTTTGAATTTAAAATATTTAGTTACTTCTTCATTCTGGATGTCTTTTGTATTACTCATAAACTGTCAAGAGATAGAGAACAGCTTATTGCGCAAAAAGTGCAGTTATCATTAAAGAATACGGTTTGTATAGGAGGCCATGGTTTCATTGTTAACTGTGAATTATATGTGACGCTCCAAGTTTATTTTAAAATCCGTTACATAAACAAGATAAGAAGATAATTACGTTAGTATTAGTTCCACGAGTGAAATTACAGTGGCTAGTTGTCTAGCTGCAGATTTATTTGCTATTTACGGAGGCTACTGACTGCGGTAGCTTTTCCAACCAAGATCCAACATGGCCAAATCACTCACATACGCTAATGCTGTCCAAACTGCACCTAAAAAGAACCAAGCTATAATAATTGAATCTCAGAGTGGTATACCCCTTCGAGAATATGTTATAGCAGTAAGTAAAATCACTGATGCTTCCAATATCCATTTTGCCTCACGCATATCAAACTCACGAGCATGCATCTATCTCGCTAATGCAAAAACTGCTGAAACGTTAACCTCAAAACATCAAACAATACGGGTTAACAATGTTGTCCTCCCACTTCGACCAATTCTGACAGCCAATAAGAGAGTTGTTATATCAAACGTTTGACTCATAATACTAAATCTTGTCATTGAACAGCAACTAGGGGAATGTGGGGTGAAACCTACCTCTCCTATAACCTATCTTCGTGCAGGCATTTCTGAACCTGGTTTAACACATGTGTTAAGCCTCCGTCGACAGGTGTACATTGCCCCACAGGAACTCGACCTGCTACCATCAAGTATGCAGATAGGTTTCGAAGGGACTAATTATTGGATTTACTTCTCTTCTGACACCCCAGTATGCTTTACCAGTAAACAGGAAGGTCACATTTCCAAGCACTGCGAGGAAGAACAACCAACACAACATCTAACTGCCACTTCATCCGATCCTGATAACAACCAGGGTAGTCCAAAAATGAACACAAACACAGCCTCACCAAACAATGATGTGTCTGCTCCATCTGACACTATTACCAAAACCACAAAAAGTGCAGTAGGGGAAGAGAATGTAAATCCATCAGCACCTAAACCTGTAACGAAAGACCAACCTAAAACCTCTGCCAACATTACAACCGATAAAGTACCAATGGGTATTATGCGCCCTCTTTCATCATCGAGCCAAAGCTCTCGCGAAACCACATATGATGAGGTGATAAATAATGAAAATGTTAAAGAGTTTTCTAATGACAACCATAAACGTGACATCACGTCATCTCAAACACCACCTACCACGAAGAAAATCAAATCTTCGTCCATCTTGGAACATCTACTACCTGTAAGGTCCTTAATGGAGACAAATCCAGAGAAATTTGCATTGAATTTCCTCCAACTTCAGAGTCTTTACCAAAGGACAACCGTTGCGGTAGCCCTTGAATACACTGAAGATATACAGTCTCTTATAGATACATTCAGGCTGCTATATCCGCATTATACCAATAGGAACATAAAGAATAAGACCACCCGTTTGGAAAGAAAAGTTGCGTGCCGTAATTAATGAAAATATGGATTACAACAGCCCATCAACAGACACTGATTAATAAAAAAAAAAATCCTACGTGTGCAACAATTGAATGAGTATGCCTCCAATAATTCAGTGGAACCTCCGAGGTTTTTATATGCAGCTTGAATACCTTAAGCTGTTACTAAAGAAACAATCCCATAGCAATTTGCATTCAAGAAACAAACTTCCGAGATGTACAGGCAGCTCAATTAAATCACTATTCTGTCTACAACAAAAACCGTACGCAAGCACATCATGCTAGCGGAGGAGTAGCCACGTATATTAAAAATACTGTTCCACATAAACATATTCCCTTAAACACTACGTTAGAAGCAGTAGCAGTATTTCTAAATCTATCTATTTCTCTGTGTATCTGCAACATCTACGTACCTGACAGTACCGTCTTGGAATCCACATCTCTGCAAGATTTATTACGTCTGATTAGTAGGTGATTTTAATAGTCACAATACTCTCTGGGGTTGCACCAACACAAACACTGGAGGTAAAACCATAGAAAATATAATGCTTCAAAATAATTTAACCATCCTAAATACGTTACAACCCACACACTTCAATACTGCTACATCAACCTTCAGCAGTATAGACTTAACCATATCATCTCCCTCAATTAAGCCTAAGCTCACTTGGTCAGTAGATTCTACTCCCCAGGGTAGCGACCATTTTCCTATTATTGTCAACCTCGATAGTCCTACAGCCTCCTATATAATTCATTCCAAATGGAAACTCGATAATGTCAATTGGACACAATACAAAAATCTCATTTCAGATGGCATCCAGAAGTTACCCCCTCTCGGAAATAGAGATCCTACTGATATAGATATTATGATCACAGAAATAACAGATCTTATTATCTCATCAGCAGACCTAAGCATACCAAAAGTAATTATTCCACCAATAAACGAACAGTACCCTGGTGGAATCAATTATGCAAAGAGGCCATCAAAAAAAAAAAAAAAAAAAAAGAATAGGGCATTTTATCAATAGAAAAGAAATCCATCCCTGGAAAACAAAACAAAATTTAAAAAGTATCGTTCGGAAGCTCGCAAAATCATCAAAGAGAGTAAACGGCTGAGTTGGTCTTCCTTTGCTTACTCTCTAAACCAAAATACCCCTGTTTCTACTGTCTGGAACAGAATTAAGAAAATTAGTGGTTCATTTAGACCAAACCAAATAATCTGCTTACGAAAAGAAAATGAAACACAATCGTAACCACCACCGAAGACATAGCAGCCACATTTGCAAATACTTTTGCAGATATTTCAAACTGCTCTACCGATGACGAAACGTTTCATCTACCTTCAACGTCAACCCCAAATACTGACGTCACAAAACTTAACAACTTCGAAGAATGCTACAATGAAGAACTAACAATGAACGAAATCCTGGAAGTGTTAAAAACATGTTCCTCACATGCACCTGAACCTGATAATATACCCTATGAGTTCATAAGACAACTTCCACTGGACGGACTAATTTACCTAGCTGAGCTCTATAATTTTATTTGGACTATGAAAGTTTTCCTTAATCAATGGCGTCAAGCCATCGTAGTCCCAATTCCGAAACCGAACAAAGATCAGTCACTCCCTCAAAACTTTCGCTCAATTTCCCTGACCTGCACAATGTGTAAAATTTTGGAGAAGATTGTCAACAAAAGGCTTAAATGGTTCCTAGAGACGCAAACATTTTTAACTTATGCTCAAAAAGGCTTCCGAAACCATCATTCAAGCCTTGATTCATTAGTGAACCTTGAAACAGAAATAGCAAACGCATTTACATCATCACAGCATCTATCTTTAATCAGTTTGGATATTGAAAAAGCTTATGACCCAGCGTCGAAACGTCACATAATACAAAGGCTTCTTGATTCCAACATTAGAGGAAATATGATCCACTTCGTATACAATTTTCTACAAAATCGTAACATTAGAGTAAAAGTGAATGGTGTAATGTCCAAACAAACGAGGGTGAAGAATGGAATCCCCCAAGGATCGGCACTAAGTGTAACTTTATTCCTTATTGCAATTAATAATGTAACTAATTATCTAACTGCACCCATCAAGTCTTGTCTGTACGCTGATGATCTAACAATATTTTGTAAAGGTAAAAATTTAACCTCTACACAAGCATTACTCCAAACAGCTCTTCAACAACTTCAGCAATGTTCGGTGGACACTGACTTCAAGTTTTACGTCTCTAAAACAAAATGTATTACTTTCTCCAGAAAAAGGATCCCAATGACAGAATTAGAATTGTTCTTAAATCAGAACAAACTTGAGAACGTTAAAACCATCAAAATTCTTGGACTGGTATTTGATAGCAAACTTTCAAGGACACCACACCTGAAACAGTTAAAAACTGACTGCATAAAACGCCTAAATATTATTATGAGCCTGGCAGCGAAAGGTTGGGGCGCTGACTTCACCGTTTTGCTAAATGCTTACAAGGCTATTGTTAGATCTAAACTTGACTATGGAGCAGCAATTTATACCTCTGCATCCCCTACAACTCTCAAGATGCTCGAAAAAATACAGTCCACAGCCCTAAGACTAGTTATGGGTGCCTATATTACTAGTCCAGTGGCAAGTCTCCAGATGGAAGCTCCTCTCTCCATACGCAGAAAGATATTAAGTCTGTCCTCTGCAATTAAGACAGCGGCAATTCCATCTAACGCAGTACATAGATACATCTTCCCAATGAGCTCGTCACCAAGAGCATCTAAACAACGTCCTTTCCATGCCAGAATTATAGAGTACAGCAAAGAAGTAGGCTTTAAAATGCCAAATATTCATCCCCAACTTCAAGAAACGAACACGCCCCCCCTGGCACCTTCTGCGACCAACAATCAACATTCAACTTCATTGTTACACAAAAACTAAAACACCGAATTTCATCTGCAAACAAATGTACAACGCTCTACGAGACAGTCATAGAGATGTTATGGAAATCTTCACAGATGGATCAGCAACAAATGATGGACGTCGTGGTTGTGGAGTTATATATCCTACACACACCATGCTCTACTCACTACCGAAATATTTCTCCATTTTCTCCTGTGAAGCTTTTGCAGTTAAGGAAGCATTACAGCACATAATTCAAAATGCCAATCAGACAGAATATGTAATGTACACTGATTCACCAAGCACAATTCTTGCCACTCAGAATCTAAGTCCTTCGCATCCTTTAATAAATGACATACTTCACCTATATTCTATCACTCAGCGCTCTGGAAAACAAGTAATTCTCACTTGGGTACCGTCACATTCAAATATCGATGGAAATGAAAACGCCGATAAAGCTGCAAAGGAAGCCACCCGACATCCTGTCAGTGACCACAGAATAACCTCTACAAGACGTCATTAGACACACCAAACAACTGATTATAGAAAACTGGAAAACGACATGGTCAACATCCCACAGCAAACTGCATGATGCCCGAGCTGGAACTACCAATTTCTTCGAATCCCTCCGAAAATTAGAACGTCGTGAACAGACAATAATTACCCGCCTCAGAATTGGACACTGCAAACTGACACATTCCTTCATCATTAATAAAGACCCAGAAACAAAATGTGAAACCTGCAACACACCACTGACTGTCCTACACATCCTGCTGCAGTGTCCGAGATACGCCAAACAGAGACTTCAGGCCGGCTTCAATGACTTACCAAGTGCTCTACGTAACCATCAGACAATCAAAAAGACAATAATATTTATAAGACAGTGTAAACTTTTTGAATTATTGTAAAGTATAAATATAATCATTTTGTATTTACCAATGTAAAAAAAAAAAAACTATTTTATGTACAATTTGTAAGGTCGCGATATGACTATGGAGTTAAAGCGACCCAAAATAAATTATATTGCAAAAAAAAAAAAAAAAAAAAAAAACGGTTTGTGTTACATACATATTTTGTAGAGTTGACCGTTTCAGAAATATTCATTGCTATTGGTTTTATTTTTAAACTATTAATCTTTTCTCCAGGGGGAAGTCAAGTTCCATTTCATATCTTTTGTTTTACTCCCGGGAATTCCAAATAGAACCGAATTTTAATTATTTAAAATAGCGATAGCTTTTAACGGATTTGACTATCGTTTTAGCCTTCTGCTTACAAGGAAGCAAGTAATTAAGACAATTTCTGCTAATGTTTATCTCGATTAATATGACGTATAAAAATAATATTTTGTACGGAAGGTTAGTTTGTGGAACAGTTAGAGAAAATCAGCTGAAAAAATACCTAAATACTTTAATTCCATAATACTTCTTTCTAGTCGATTAGGGATCTAGATATGCTATTCTCATGTATAGAGAACTATTTACGATTGGCAGTTGGTACAAACAGTACAAATGCAGAAATCACAGAATTCAAAATACAAAAACGCGATACAAGGTTTGATGCCACATAAAACTGGATGAGAATGGCAAGGTACTTCGTTAATTATTCTTAAATTATAAAATTACTCTGTTACTATATTTAATCACCTTAGTGGTTGCATTAAAAGCATAAGCATAACATCGTACTCGCATTGTAATTTGATATATTCCATTCACAATACTTTTTCTACATCTCTGTAACAAATTATTGTTAACAAGTATATTAGGATAAAATGATAGTCAAGTCTTTTAAATTCTGGTTGCCATGTGGTTGAAATCCGTTTCTATGCAGAGCCAGGATTTTACAACCTTCCGTGGGAAAAAAGTTTGAAATGATGAATTCCACGAAAAAAAAACATTATAATATAAATTGTTTATTTTGACGTGATCTACATTTTTAGTGGTAAGTTTTTGTCCAAGTTAGGTATTTAACCGACTTTTGGTTTTTGAACAATTTCGTCCACAGATACAAACACACACATTCAAGAATATGTTTTTTCTGTATTCAGGTTCTCTCAAAATATGTATTTCCTGTGAAATCTCGTTATTGAGATACATTACCTGCAATACTACAGAAAGTAAAAGTTGTATATTTATAATATACATTAAATTAAATAAAACGAATACCTTAAATTTCGGAAAAAGTGCTGCGAAGTCTTATTTATCCTGAGTGACTTTAGCACATAGAATATTACATATAATTTAAACACAAAGTTTTTATCACTAATTATTTACAGATTTACTCTGTTATTGTTTTGAAAGTTCAATGTTTTTTGAAGAGCTAATTCAATACTGACTTTTCCAAGGCTAGCTTGCTATTTGAAAAGAAATCCTTATGGTTTTAACTTCCCCCCAACTCTGACATAACTTAGAAGAGCGCTCCCCCTCACGATGGAAGGGGTGTTAGCTTGGCGTTTTGTTATCAGTGGTTTTCATGACTTGCATTTTCATGAAGATGTCACATTTTGGCTCTGTCTTGTCTTGGCACAGTGCCCCCCCCCCCTTCCCTCGCCTCACGCAGCAACTGATAGCTGTTGACGTCATACTGGTCATGGAATGTCTCCAATGTTGGTTTCTTTGTGCGTCCAGCATCAGCGTTGGTCATCAATACCACATTTTTACTTTCTCTATACGTACTATGTACACTATATAGAGGAGATATTGTAATACACTCAAAAATTCGATACCGAGATTTCACCGGAAGTACATGTTTTGGGTCTCCTTGAATCCAAAAAAAGCATTTTTGGAAAAAGGTCCGTGTGTGCGCGTGTGCATACTCATAGCTCAAAAACAAAAAGACCGTTGAATACAAAACTTGGTATATGTATATATTTATATAATTTGTTGCAGAAATGTAGGTGAAGTCATGTGAATAGAACACATCATAGTTTTACTTTCTCTATACAAGAGTTAGAAAAAATTCACTACATAAACCCCGTAGATCTCGTTAAAACACATAATTTATCTCAAATGGAATTTTATTGTAGAGCTGCACTGGAATCTGTTAACTCCTGACCATACAAATAAACCATTTCAGTCTCATGGTAACTAGATTTTAAACGATTTGTTTATCGCACTATTCTACAGTACTCCTTTATTTCCCTTGTAAGTGTTTACAAGGAAGCATTTCTGCTAATTATATCTTGATTAGCCTGAAGTAAATAGTAGAATCATTTTTACTTTCTCTATATGTACTATGTACATAGTGTATAGAGAAGGTATTGCACTCCACCAAAAAATTCGAAATCGAGATTTCACCGGAAATATATGTTTTAGGGGCCCCTGTATCCAAAAAAATCCTGTTCACAAAAAAACGTCCGTGTGTGTCCGTGTGACTGTGAACACGATAACTCAAAAACGAAAAGTCGGTTAAATATCAAACGTGGTATTTAAGTTTAGTATCTTCCAGGAATGCGACACAAAGATTTTGAGAAAAATCCCCCCACCCTAAACTACCCTTTACATGGAAAATTTTCGAAAATTTTGATTTGCTCAAAAATGGCTCTAACGATTTTGATTAAAATATCATATATAATGGATATTTACCTGACAAATAAAGTGTATATCTTGAATTTTATGGGCATTCTGGATAAGTTTTACGGAATTTTGCATAACTGCTAAATCGTAAGAGATGGACAAAAACGTACACCTCAAAAAATGTAGAGCACGTTAAAACATATGTTATATGCATTTGTTTCTGTGGAGTTGATCGTTTTTTGAGATATTTCTTGTTTTTGGTTTCAGCTTTGAAGAACTTATACTTTTCTCATGCAGGAATTTGTCAACTCCTGTCCATACAAACAAAGGAACTTCAGTCACATAGAAACTGGCTTTCGACTATCACTTTAATCTATGGTACTCCCATATTTCGCTTCTACTTACAAGGAAGCAAGTAATAAGACTATTTCTGTTATTTTTTCTCAATTAGCATGAAGTATATAGAAGCATAAGTTTCTTAACAATAATTGTTGCAGACATGTAGAGAAAGGCATGTGAATGGAACACATCAGATTTTTTACAATGTGTTACATAGATGTAGAGATATACATTGGGGTTTTGTTTGTACCTTTCCACTATCTCTGAAATTCTGTAATCTGCAATGGAAAGCCCAGCAATTTACCCCTGCCACAAAGCACCGACTTTAGAAGCCATTACAGAGTAAATCTTGCCTCAGAATGGCCCAGCAAACTAAAGACATATTCAGTGAAGTATTGCCAGAATAAACATAAGCCTCTTGACCAATGACAGGACAGGAAGGACGATCCAAAGTAGCCCGAGCTTAAGTGAGGCAACCCTCCATATTATTACAGTACCTCCTTACACTTTCGCAAATTCTAACCAACAGAAACAGCAATTATCTATGACTGGATATATTCGTCCAAGCTAAATACGATAGACCACTCGCCTCTCAACTAGACGGCCCGGGTTCGATCCCAAGCGACTGCATGTGAGATTTGTGGTTGACAAAGCGG
This sequence comes from Hymenopus coronatus, assembly GCA_030762935.1. Classification (NCBI taxonomy): domain Eukaryota; kingdom Metazoa; phylum Arthropoda; class Insecta; order Mantodea; family Hymenopodidae; genus Hymenopus; species Hymenopus coronatus. The sequence continues at coordinate 45,506,648 of CM060883.1, forward strand.
CGCTGGGGCGGGTTTTCTCCGGGTTCTCCGGTTTCCCCCGCCATCGCATTCCACCGGTGCTCCATCTTCATTCATGTCACCGCCTGCGGTGCCATAAACATTATAAAAATCCAAGCTAAATGTCATCTTGGTAGCCAATGGGTCCGTTGAATAAAATTATGATGTGTTACATTCACATGACTTTCTCGACATCTCTGCAAAATTATTGTTAAAAAGCGTATGAAAAAAAAAAGCGTATGCTAACCGAGAAAAAAAAATAACAGAAATAGTCTTCTTACTTGCTTCCTTGAAAGTAAAAGCGAAATAAGGGAATACCATAGGTTAAAGTGATAGTCAAAAGCTGGTTGCTATGTGACTGAAGTTCCTTTGTTGGTATGGACAGGAGTTGACAAATTCCTGTATGAGAAAAGTGTAATTTTTTCATAGGTGAAACCAGGAACAAGAAATGTCTCAAACACAATTAACCCCACGAAAAATGTGTATATAACATAAACTATGTGTTTTAAAGTGTTCTACATTTGTTGTGTTTTAAGTTTTTGTTCATCTCTTACAATTTAGCAGTTATGCAAAATTCCGTAAAATTGACCCAGAAAATCAAACACACATGGACATTTTTCTGAAAATACTTTTTTGGATACAGGGGACCCTAAAAGATATATTTCCGGTGAAATCTCGGTATCGAATTTTTTGATGCAATACCTTCTCTATACACTATGTACATAGCACGTATAGTGAAAGTAAAATTTTGAAGTGATCTGTTCACTCTAGCAGTTCTAGAAACAAATTTTTTCTTAAAAATAAATGTTTTATCTACGTCACGGAACTTGATATAAACATTTACAGAAATTATCCTATTACTGGCCTCCTTGTAAGTAGAAGGAAAATAAGGGAATAAACTGGGCTAAAGTGGTAGTTAAAACCTTTAAAATCTCATCGCTATGTGAAATAATTGAATTTCGGTTCTCTTTTGCATTCCCGAGTTTAAAACAATAGAAATAAAACGAAATTTTACATCCTGCATTTTTAGCATGGAATTTTTTCGGAAATATTATTTTTCCCAAAATGGCTCTAATATTAGTATGCTAAAGATATTTACGTGAAAAATAAGATGTATATCTTTAAGTTTCTGAGAATAACTTCTGAAGCTGTTCATTCTGGATGAATTTTGCAGACATTTTCGGAACTGTAGGAAATATACAAAATCTTACAGTATAAAAACATAGCTCTCGTTATAGCACACACTTCATGTCATACACATTTTTGTTTTAGAGTTTACCGTTTCCGGTAAATTGGTTTCAATTTCAAGCTACTTCAACTTTTGTCGAACGGTAGGTCATCTTTCTTTCTCTCTCTTTTGTTTAATCCTGGCAAGGAGAGAGAACAAAACTTCAATGCTTTCAAATAGTGACTAGCTCTTAAAAGATTTTACTTTCGTTTTAGATTAATATGAGAGCCATCCAGAAAGTGGCAGCCGAGTTGGCATAACTAAATAATAACGAAGCATATCAACATAAAACTTTATTTACAAAGTTACATTACCTTACCCTATTTCTTAACCTAATATCCTTTCTGTCAGGAGATTTATTGTCACGTGGTACCCGTTTTTCAATGCCGATAATATACTTTTCTGCCACCAAAGAACTTATTATTTTTTTTTAACGCACAATATGTTCGGACAATAGAATTTTATAGGCAAATAATGCAAGTTGATGGTGTTAATGTAAGGAACGAATCTTCAGTGATCAAATGGTGCATAATTTACGAGTAATTAAGGATGCATGTACGAAAAAGACCGGAGTGGAAATTCATCAATCGTTATGAAGGAGTAGAAAGCAAATGTTGATAAATGAATCAACAAATCACGATGTTTCACTTTGGACACCGTACATGACTTTCTGGATGGAAAATATTTCCCAACCGATGAAGACCTAAAGTCACAATAACATCTTGGCTCAGATCTTTAGCGGTATTGAAAATCCGGTGCCACGTGACTGTAAATACCTTGATAGCAATATCGACTGTGTTGAGAAATAGAGTAAGGTACTGTAACTTCGTAAATAAAGTTTTGTGTTGATAGCTTCCGTTATTATGTCAAATTGTCTGATACTTTCTGGATGACCCTCACATATTCCCTTATTTGCTTTCTACATACTAGGAAGCAAGTAATAAGACCAATTCTGCTAATATTTATCTCGATTAGCATGATTTTTGTATGAAAAGTTTGCTAACGAAATAGCTAAAGAAAGTCATATGAATGGAACACATCAGATTCTTTTTAGAGTTCCTCAAAAACTGTTGTAACGAGTTTTAATGGAATATCATATGCATGGAAAATAAAATATATTGCTTGAATTTTTTTTAGGAAAAACCTATGAAATCCTCTCCATTATGAATTACTTTGGTATAACCCGTAAACTGTAAGAGAAGACAAAATTTAAATCTAGTTAAAGCACAATGTAATTGATATTTTAAAATGAAAATGACATTTTATTTATTTTAAATATTTTGTGCAAAATAATTTTGTATATACGTGAGAATAATTTTGACCGAATTATTTTTACAATGTACCATTTTTAAAATCTTAATGGTATGTATAAATCATCCTTCCACCATCTTTAAACCCTGCTTCTTCTTTTTATATGTGCTCGTTTTATTTCAGGTTTACAGTTTTGCGCATGAAGATCATTTCATTTTAGACTTCAGATTTACACACATAATATTAAATGTTCTATCTAAATATTCAAGCATATATTTTGTGACCGATTTATAAATTTGCTAAAGAAAATATGAATTTTGTTCTTTGATCGCTTACAAGTACCTATATTATGTCACCGATAGATAAGTATTATATATGTTTTATAGCGTTTTTGTTTTACAAAAGCAAGACGCGTAAAAACAAAAGACGATCTAAAATGTTCCGTTCACATAGCTGACTCCACCTGTTCTACAAACAAGTTATTCTTACAGAATATTCCCTTATCTACATCATATTAATTTGAATTAATATTAGTAGAAATTATCTAATTTCTTTCTTTCTTCTAAGCAGAAGACAAATAAAGTAATACGCTAAGCTAAAGCAATATTTTCAAATATTTTCAAATCTGGTCACCATGTGAACAATAACTGAAGTTCAGTTTGCTTTGCACAGCTAGCAGTAAAACCTAAAAGATTGATGAAACGAAAGGCGACATCCGGATGAGAAAAGTTACATAGTTTAGAACTTAGCCAAAAAGAAGGAGTTTCATGGAAGTCGTCAGGTTTGCAAAAATAAATGTGTATAAATGTTTGATTTAATGAGATCTACTTTTTTGTGTAATAGCTTTTGATCTTTCCCTTCGAGTTCACCAGTTATGGAAAATTCATTCAGAATGAAAAGGTCTTTCGAGGTTATTCCCAGAAAATTCAAGTTATACATTTTATTTGTGATATAAATAACTTTAATATCAGATATTTTAATCAAAATCGTTGTACCATTTTGAGAAAAACTAAATTTTTGAAATTTTTTCCACGTAACAGGTGGTTTGATGTGAAATTATTTTCTCAAAAATCTTCGTGGCACATTCTTGGAATATACTGAACTCAAATACCAAGTTTTTGAGCTATGCTGTTCAGAGACACACGGATAATGTTCTAAAATTTGTTTCCCCATGGGACCTCAAAACATACACTTCTTTATTACATTTTTGGTGAAATACAATATCTTCTCTATCCACTATGTACATAGTAAACTAGAGAAAATAAAAATTGGGTTATTGAAGAGTGGTAATTTAATATGTCCCCTTAAGATTTAGACAGAATTTGTATTCTGCCTTTCCTCTAATGATTTGAATTTCTCGTTTCCTGACATTTTTAATTATCTGGCATCTTAAAACACAAATAAACCACCTTGACCAACACCAATAGCAAAGTAATGGTGAATGCACTTTAAGCAATTAAAAATATATATTTTTTTTTAATGTGGGATAGGGGAAAAGGAATAACTACATATAGATAATGGAATTATTCTAACTTGATGGAAGCAAAAGAGCATTGCCAATTGTCGCACCAATGTTACTTACGTTTATTTGAGTATGTGGTAATTTTTCTTTCTTTCTCTCTTTTGTTCTTCCCTCTGCAATTTCCTTTAACTTGGATTTCCGTTCACTAGGTTTAATTGCACTTTCTTTTACTTATAGCACCTCAGACCTTCAGAAAAACCCCTATGTGTTGCAGCTGTTTCCTAATATAGGGTTCTATTTGTTTCCCGCGTACGGATATAGTATATTTATGGGATGGTGTGGAGATGTGGGTGCCCTACCTCAAGATTTTGTTAGCATGGAATCTTTCACAGTATGGCAAGACACGATGGTTCTTGAACTCATTTATTCATCTTATTCGACTTTTTACTTTCTCTATACGTACTATGTACTCCATCAAAAAATTAGATACCGAGATTTCACCGGAAATATATATTTTATGGTCCCCTGTATCCCAAAAAATAATTTCCAGAAAAAGGTCCGTGTGTGTCCGTGTGAACACGAAAGCTCAAAAACGAAAAGACTAAAATACCAAAGTAGTAGTATCTTCCAGGGATGCGACACGAAGCTGAAAAATTCCTCCACCCCAAACTACCTTTTACATGGAACTTTTTTCGAAAATTTCGATTTTCCCAAAAATGGCTCTAATGATTTTGATTTAAACTTCGTATATTAAAGATATTTACCTGACAAATAAAATGCATATTTTGAATTTTCTGGGAATAGCCTCTGAAGACTACTTTATTCTGGACGAATTTTACGGACTTTTGCATAACTGCTAAATCGTAAGAGATGGACAAAAACTTACAACACAAAAAATCTAGAGCGCCTTAAATCACACAATTTATCTTATATACATTTTTTTCGTGGAGTTCGTTTTTGAGATACTCCTTGTTTTTGGTTTCAGCTTTAAAAACTTACTTTTCTCATACAGGAATTAAACAATTCCTGCTCTTATAAACAAAGGGACTTCAGTCACAAAGCAACCAACTTTTGACTATCACTTTAACCTATGATACTCCCTTATTTCGCTTCTACTTACAAGGTAGCAAGTAATAGGACTATTTCTGCTGATTTTTTCTTGATTAGTATGAAGTAAATAGAAGCATATGCTTTCTATCAATAATTTGTTGCAGAGGTGTAGAAAAAGTCGTGTAAATGGAACACATCAGATTTTTCTGTAGTCGAACTCACACACGCATTCATCCTAAATTTTCTCATTTTCAGCTAGTTTTACGCGACCGCACCTACCGTTCTTTATTACGTTTGACCGTCTTCTGGTTATTAATTAAACGCTGTTTCTGTCGCGGCCATTTGTAGGCCGCTCGCTTCCACTGCGGTCTCAGCTGTCGCGTCTCATCTCCGCGAATCTTTCAAGGCTAGTCAATTCGTCCGGTCAATATACGTCAATTCGTTGCGGTCATAGTTAGCCCGTGCGGCTCCACAATGAATTCTTATCTCCGCGAATCTTCCATGGCTAGTCAATTCGTTCGGTCATAGTTAGCCCGTGCGGCTCCACAGTGGATTCTTATCTCCGCGAATCTTCCAAGGCTAGGCAATTCGTCCTATCAATATACGTCAATTCGTTGCGGTCATAGTTAGCCCGTGCGGCTCCACAGTGGATTCTTATCTCCGCGAATCTTCCAAGGCTAGTCAATTCGTCCGGTCAATATACGTCAATTCGTTGCGGTCATAGTTAGCCCGTGCGGCTCCACAGTGGATTCTTATCTCCGTCAAAACGTGTGGCTCGACCAGCAAAAGAACCGTTTATGTTGCTTTGGTATGTCCAAATTAAAATTATTTATGCAAAGGTTCTCGGCGTCCCGTTCTATACTGAGCATGAAAGACCGCTTAATTTTGCTCAAAGGTCTCTCTATCAGGCTTGAGGTTCTTTTACATGCCGTAAATATACGACACGAGACCCACGGCTTTACTCCCCTTCCGAAGGAAGCCATGTTAAGGAAGCCCGAAAAAAATCCATCGTCCTCCGCCGGGTTTGAACCCGGGACCTTGGGTATATGAAGTTAGCATGATAGCCATTGCACCACGGAGGGCGACTTTGTTATGTCCACCCTGCGGCAGTTGGAACCTCCAAACCCCTTCAGTTCATTTTCCTGCCCTTAACGGTAGTATCCTACCTGGGTCGAGTTCCCACCTTGTGGTAACTGTGTCTTTTACCATCTATGACGTATTTTACAGCATTTGTCCCTTCTTAGTATAATTTACATTATATTGGATATGATTTGTATCTCACCTTTAGAGATCTTTTAATCCCGTGGCCTGACATGTACTGTCTCAGTGTGTGTGTGTGTGTGTGTGTGTGTGTGTGTGTGTGTGTGTGTGTGTGTGTGTTTTAAGAATGTCAGAAGTTCCTTAACGTTAAAACATCATTTTTTTACTTTCTCTACACGTACTATGTACATAGTGTATAGAGAAGGTGTTGTAATGCACCCAAAAATTTGATGGCGGGTGTTCACCGGAAATACATGTTTTGAGACCCTCTGAATAAAAAAAAAGATTTTTAGAAAAATGTCCGTGTATGTGTTCGTGTGTGCCTGTGGGCAGCATAGCTCAAAAACGAAAAGTCCATTAAAAACAAACTTGGCATTTAGGTTTAGTATCTTCCAATTATGCGACACAAAGATTTTCAAGAAAGACAACTTCTCTTTATGTGGAACTTTTTTCGAAAATTTTGATTTTTTAAAAAATTCTGTAACGCTTTTGATTAAAATATCGTATATTAAAAGATATTTAGCTGACAAATAAAATGTATGTCTTGAATTTTCTGGCAACAGCATCTGAAGACTACTTTATTCTGGATGAATTTTACAGAATTTTGCATAACATATAAACCGTAAGTGATGGACAAAAACTTAAAACACAAAAAATATAGATCACATTAAAATACACATTTTATGTTATATACATTTTTTTCGTGGACTTGGTCGTTTTTAAAACATTCCTTGTTTTTAGTTTCAGCTTTAAAAAATATACTTTTCTCATACAGAAATTTGCCAACTCCTGTCCTTACAAACACAGGAACTTCAATCACATAGCAACCAGCTTTTTACTATCACTTTAACCTATGGTACTCTCTTATTCCGTTTCTACTTACAAGGAAACAATTAATACGACTATTTCTGCTAGTTTTTTTCTCGAGTGGCATGAGGAAAATAGAAGCATAAGATTTTTAACAATAATTTGATGCAGAAATGTAGAATGGAACACATCAAATATTTTTACATTTCTGTGCATTTTTAAAATAATTTATTTCGTTACAAATGCTAAGGGAAGCTCATTTCCTCGGCACGGAGTGCATTCTTACGCCTGCTCTCACGCAACAATTAATTCTTTTGGACCGACATAAATTAACCCCATAATAAATCAATTAGCGAAAATTTCATAACATGAAAGAAGACCGAGCTCTTTGAAGGCAGGATTCTGCAATTTAAAAACGGCAGACGAGCAATTTCATTTTGTACGCTAAGTGCCCTTTGGGGGTAGTTTCAGCAGAACGTAATTACGTCGGCGTTTTCTTGCTTGGCTCAAAAACAAGAGGTTATAAAGTTTCAGTACTTACTGGTCATGTTTAATTTTACAAACAACTTTCATGAGATTTCTTAAACAGGGACATACTTCTGAGGAGGGGCATGTGATGTTTTGGAGTACTGTATAAATTCATAGAAGGTCCAGTAGGCAGAGTTTAAAAGAGTTCTTTAAGGATTTCCGTGATATATAGAATTTAACTTATGGCAAATGGTAAACACAGTTTATATCAATATGTTCTTTTAGTTTCTCCGCAGCTAGTGTTGGTGTCTAACACGGACACGACTGGGCAACCTATTCTAATAAATTATGTTATATCAGATACCTCTGCGGTGTGGATTTTATACTTTCTCTAACCCGCATGTGCAATGAACATAGTGGATAGAAAGGTGTTGTACTCCACCCAAAAATTCGATTCCGAGATTTCACCGGAAATACATATTTTAGGACCCCCTGAATAAAAAAAATGCATTTTCAGAAAAAGATCCGTGTGTGTATGTCTATCCCTATTTGTGAACAACATAGCTCAAAAACGAAAACACGGTATTTTAGTTTGGTATCTTCCATGGATGCGACACGAAGATTTTCAAGAAAATCACCACAGTCCAAATTATCCTTTACCCAACATTTTCGAAACTTTTTGCTTTTCTTAAAAATTGCTGTGACGATTTTAATTAAAGTACCACATATTAAAGCAATTTCCATCACAAATAAAATGTATATTTTGCATTTTCTAGAAATAGCTTCTGAAAACCTGTTTACTGTGGATGAATTTTGCATAACTATGTAGTAAGCCGTAAGATGGACAAGTACTTACTAAAAAAAAATAGATGTCATTAAAATATTAAGTCATACTTTTTTTTCGTGAAGTTGACCGTTTAGGAGATATTCCTTATTACTGGTTTCAATTGTAAACAACTTATATATACTTTTCTCATAGAGGGAGTGTCCGGTTTTCTTTTGTCCTACTCCTGGCCAAACAAACAAGCGAATAACGAAGCTTTTAAAGCATTTCACTATCATTTTAGCATAGCGCATTCCTTTAGTTCCCTTCTACTTATAAGGAACTAAGTAACAAGAACATTCTGCCAAATCTCGAATAGCATTGTGTAGAGAAAAGAACAATATTTTATAAGAAGTTTGTTTGTAAAGCAGATTTTTTTTTTCATTTGAGTTGAAAGATATCTGTTGAACAGCGTGTCTTTTTAGAGAATGTGCTATATATAAACATCTAATGGTTTAATTTCAGATGCATTTCTCTGCCCGCACTTCTGCAAACTTTCTGGCAAAAGTTTATCCTTTATTTGCTTCATATTAATTGTTTGAGAATAAATGTTTATGGTACAAATATTAAAAGCATAACTTTATTTTTCTGGTAGGGTTGCTATTCGTTCGATGTATTCCAAAAATAAAATAACTTTTAACATGTGCGGTATAAACAAATTTAGACAGGTCTAAAATTTGTAAAGTAACAATAAAGTAATGTATGGGGGTAGCGCGTGAGCCCCACCTTCAAGAGTTCGAATCCGGTTCGAATCTCAAAGTGAGCTATTCAGATAAGAATTCTTTCGGGGTTTCTCTTATTCAAACTATAAGAATTTGGGGCAGCTCAAACTCTATGGGTCCTGGTTCATTTTGAGCATCATTTCAGCCATTTCATTCATCGTCCAACATGAGCAATCAGATTAAAGTACTACCTGTCTGACGAAAGAATGCAGTGGTTAGAGGAGGTTGCTGGTGTAGCAAGGCACGGTTTAAAGCAGTTAGAGAAGATTGGGACATAGTGCAGTACAGTCTGACCATCAACTCATCAGCACAGTGAACAGGAATAAACTAAACGATCCACAAGAGGTTAAACTTTCTATTTTCTTTATCACTAATGATAATTACTTTTATACTTTATGTAAGTATTGACTACGTGTTTGCATTTTGACTTAATTCGAACCTGTCTACTGTAAGACTCAACAGATATACTCCAATATTGTCGAATTGAACAGGGTATGCACCGGGAGTGATACAGCTTATCTGTTTGTGTTTATGCAGGCTACCACTCGTGGCCGTCTGCATTTATTCTTCAGACAGGTAATACGTTAACATATAGCAGCAGCAGTAGCAGTATTCATTTCAGGTTTATGTGCAACTAAAGCGAGATGTACAGTTCTGCGAGTAATGTAGATGTTTTGTTTTATTGATTCGATGGTAATACCATACACCAGTCACTGCAGCAACTCAAATAACTTCAATTGAGTTTTATTGAAGAAAGGTTCTTAATAGTAGTGATTATCAACGTCACTTCTCTATTACGCGTGAACGACCGCTTAATTTTACTCAGAGGTCTCTTGTCAGCTTGAGATTCTTATACCTGCCGTATATATACGACACGGGGACCACCAATCCTAACTGCAGGGATTATATGCTATATCACATTGTATTTTTGGATTTGTACTTTCTCGACCACTAAATTCACTGTACATAATAGGTAGAGAAAGTACTGTATTACACCCAAAAATTCAAAGCCGAGATTTCAAAGGAAATGATTGTTCCTTGTGGTTCTTGAATCCATAAAAAGATTTTAATAAAAGTACGTGAGGGGGGGGGGAGGCAGCATAGCTCAAAAGCAAAAAGCACATTAAATACCAAACTTGACATTTAAGCTCAGCTTCTTTTAAGGATGCGACACGAATGTTTTTAGAAAAATTCCCTCATCCAAAACCATTTTATGTGGCATATGTTTTGTAAATTATTATTTTCTCAAAAATAGCTCTACCAATTTTGATTAAAATATATTATGTTCAAGATATTTATACAACAAATCAAATGCTTACCTTAAAGATGCAGATCTTAAATAGCAAGTTTGGTGTTTAACCGACTTTTTGTTTTTGAGATATATCGCCCCCAACGCGCGTGCACACACATACACACACACGAACATGTTACTAGAATTGTTTTTTTATGGATTCATAGGGTTTCAAAACATATATTTCAGCCGAAATCTCGATGTCGATTTTTTGAGTGGAATACTATACATTTTCTACATGTATATTATAACACGGGCTAGAAAACCTAAAAAGATATTTGCTTGAAAGTAACAAGTTTGGAGTTGTCGAGATTTCACCGGAAATACATGTTTTGAGTCCCACTCAATAAAAAAACTGGAAAAAGGTACGTGTATGTGTGTGTTTGTCTGTGGAGAGCATAGCTAAAAACCGAAAATACCGTTAAGTACCAAAACTTAGTATTTAAGTTTGGTGTCTTGCAAGGATGCGACACGAAGATTTTCAAGAAAATCTCTCCACCCCAACTACCCTTTACACGAAACTTTTCTCGAACATTTTTATTTTCTCAAAAATGGCTGTAATGGTTTTGATTAAAATAAGATATATTAAAATATTTACCTGACAAATGAAATGTATATCTTGAATTTTCTGGGAATAGCCTCTGAAGAGTAGTTTATTCTGGATGAATTTTACTAAATTTTGAATGACTGCTAAGCCGTAAGAGATGGACAAAAACTTACTACACAAAAAATGTAGAGCACTTTAAAACACACAATTTATGTTATATACATTTTTTTCGTGGAGTTCGTCGTTTTTGTGACATTCCTTATTTTTGGTTTCTGCTATGAAAAACGTATACTTTTCTCATACAGGAACTTGTCAACTCCTATCCATATAAACAAAGGAACTTCATTGACATAGCAACCATCTTTTAACTATCACTTTAACCTACGGTGGTCCCTTATTTCGCTTCAACTTAGAAGGAAGCGAGTAATAAGACCATTTCTGCTAATTTTTTCTCGATTAGCATGAAATATATAAAGGCATTAGATTTTTAACAACATTTTTTTGCAGAGATATAGAGAACATCATGCGAGTGGGACACATCAGATTTTCACACTGAACTCTTAGCACTGGTTTTTACGTTTCCGATATGGTTAACTTTCCTGTCTGTAACCTTTCACTGCGTGCGGAATTTATACCTAATGCACACTCACAGAACTACAATCTATGTTTTCACACTAACAATATCCTTGATGATCAACTATTTTCAACATAGTGTGTTTCATTCACATTACTTTACCGACACCTCTGCAACAAATTATTGTTAAAACCTGATTCTTCCATTTCTTCATGCTAATCCAGCAAAAATTATCAGAAATGGTAATTTTACTTGTTTCCTTACAACTAGAAGGAAATAAGGGAATACACTAGGCTAAAGTGATAGTGAAATCTTTAAAAGCTGGTGTACATATGATTGAAGTGTCTTTTTTTGTATGGACAGAAATTGACAAAGTCTTGTATCAGTCTGCTCCGAGAAAGAATGTTTATAACATAAATTATATGTTTTAAATATCTTTAATATACGATGTTTTAGTTAAAATAGTAGGAGCCATTTTTGAAATAATCAAAACTTAAGAAACATATCCGATGTAAGTGGGGGATTTATTTTTTAAATCTTCGTGTCGCATCCTTGGGAGATTATAAAAATTAAATACCACACGCTCACACACGGACCTTTATCTAAAAATGCTTTTTTTTTAGATTCAGGGGGACCTAAAACATGTATTTCCCGTGAAATCTCGGTATCGAATTCTTGGGTGCAATACAATGCCTTCTCTATACACTATGTATATAGTACGTGTAGAGAAAGTAAAAAAACAACACAAAATTATAACTTTCTCACTATTGTTAAATGCTTACCTTTGTGTTTGTTCGCCCACGTTGGATTAGATACCAATGGTCGTATCTTCTCCGTTTCCAAAGCTCAGCAACAGAAAGCAGTCCGCACATGTTGTTCACTTATTTTGTAATTAATTCCAATTTGATTGTTTACTTTAGATTCATTTTGCTGTAGCTCTCCATAATCACACGTTAAACATATCTTTGTTATGTAATACGGAGCAGATCGATTAGATTTTGTTAGTACTCAACGAAGTACTTTGTAACCAACGTACCTTATAATACTCATCAGTCAATGAACACGTGTGCACTTGATTCCCCTTTTTGTACGCGCCTTTGTTAATTCAGCAAAACTGGTTTAGGAGGGAGGTCAGTGTGACGTCCTGCATCTTCCCCTCTATCGGTACAATGGCGTTAATTTTAAAAGACTAGAATTTACAAGGTATTAGACTGCCTCCGTGGTCGAGCTAACTTCTCACCCGGAGGTCCCAGGTTCTATTCCCAGCTGGGGCGGGGAATTTTTCTTTAACCAGAATTATTCCCTTCGCCCGCAGAGTCTGGAAGTATGAATGCGAGAGTGAATGTGTGTGTGTGTGTTTGAGGAAATAAAATAGTTTAAAACCCAACGGAAACCTACAGACAACGAGTTCTTTCTAATTCGAAGCCCCCGATATGACCTTAGATGTTAAAGGCATTAAATGACAAAACAAAACACTTTGACTTTTATTAATACAGCACAGCTTTGAAATTCAAAAACTCATATATTTATTATTAAACTGTAGGAAAACAGATCTGAACTTAACATTTCTACGACATGCTAATCGAGATAAACATTAGAAGAATGTTTTTATTACTTAGTTCCTTATAGGTAGAAGGGGAAAATTGGAAATATAAATGGCATATTATTTATGGACGCTCTTTAACTACTATGGTTCTCAGCGTTCTATTCTAAATTGGGCGTGAGAGACCGCTTAATTTTACTCAGAGGCTTGAGGTTCTTTTGCGTGCCTTAAATCTACGACACGGGACCAACGGCTTTACTTCCCTTCCCAAAGGAATACATCTTAAGGATTTTTTACACCCGAAGTTTGACCAGCGACCTTGGGTATATGAAATTAGCATGGTAACCATTACACTCCGAAGGGCGACAGGGCAAAATGGGAATGCACTAAGTTAAAGTGACAGTCGAACGTTTTAAAAACTTTCGTCATGAGATTGTCATTGCAAATTGCTTCTTTGCTTGGCCAGGAGTAGAACAAAAGAGAAACGGACACTTCCTGTTTTAGAAAAATATAAAGTACTCCACAATAAAAACGTAAAGGACCTAAACTGTGTATTGTGATGAGATTTACCCTTTTTGTGCAGTAAATTACGGTTTAGCAGCTAAGCAAACTTTGGCAAAATTCATCCAGAATAAAGAGGTCTTCAGAAGCTGTTTCCAGAAAATTCAAGAGAAACATTTTATTTGAGATGTAAATACTTTTAAAATAAGGAATTTTGGTGAAAATCATTAGAACAGTTTTTGACAAAATCAAAATTTTGGTTAATTGTTTTATGTCGAGGGTAATTGGGGTGAAGAGATTTTTATCAAAATCTTCGTGTCGCATGCATGGAAGATACTAAACCTAAACACAAAGTTTAGTATTTAACAATATTTTCATTTTTGAGCTATACTGTCCTTAAACACACACACAACAACACGGACCTTTATCTAAAAACCTGATGTGTTCCATTCACATGACTTTCTCTACATCTCTGCAACAAATTATTGTTAAAAAGCGTATGCTTCCATTTACTTCACGCTAATGGAGAAAAATTATTCAGATAGTCTTATTACTTGCTTCTTTGCAAGAAAAAGCGAAATAAGGGAGTACCATAGGTTAAAGCGATAGTCAAAAGCTGGTTGCTATGTGACTGAAGTTCCTTTGTTTGTATTAACAGGAGTTGATAAATTCCTGTATGAGAAAAGTATAATAGTTTAAAGACGAAACCAAAAACAAGGAATATCTAAAAAACAATCAACTGCATGAAAAAATTGTATATTACATAAATTGTGTGTTTTGACGTGCTCTACACTTTTGGTGATAATTTTGTCTGTCTCTTACGTTTAGCAGTTATGCAAAATTCCGTAAAATTCATCCAGAATAAAGTAGTCTTCAGAGACTATTCCCAGAAAGTTCAAGATATACATTTTATTTGTCAGGTACATATCTTTAATATACCATATTTTAATCAAAATCATTAGAGCCATTTTTGAGAAAATCAAAATTTTCGAAAAAAGTTCCATGTTAAGGGTAGTTTGGGTGGAGGGGATTTTCTTCAAAATCTTCTTGTTGTTTTCTTGGAAGATACCAAACTTAAATACCAAGTTTGGTAGTGAACAGTCTTTGCTGCCTACAGACAGACACACACACACACACACACACACATGGACATTTTTCTAAAAATGCTTTTTTGGATTAAGGAGGTCCTAAAACGTGTATTTCCGGTGAAACCTCTGTATCGAATTTTTGGGTGGAGTGCAATACCTTCTATATACACTATGTACATATTACGTGTAGAGAAAGTAAAAAATGTCTAAATGTTCAAGTGTTTAAGTGCATACAACGGATCAAACAAATTGTTAAATTAACTCTTAAAACAATAATGAACTTTATAATAGGTAATACCATGTTAGTTAGAACAAATTATCTGGACAGTTAAGATCAAAAGGAGGATGCTTCCTGGAATGGCTACCAGGACTGCCAAAGCAAGCCACCCCTCCAAGGAGAGGACCCCGAGACCCCAGGAGCTAATACTATAGTAAATCCACTCATAGTGTAAAAAGATTCCCAAGTTCTCAACCAATTTTAAGACTGTATACATTTCCAATATTGAAGTTATACGAGTTTTAAATGCTATGTTCAACAGGCAACAAACTGGAGGCACATTTCGAACACCATTTGTGAGCGTAATCATGTTATCGTAGTCGTAAACTTTCACGGCCGTAGTCCAAATTATAACTAGAAGAATTTTCCTGCCTGAGAATTTTCCACTGCTGGAGTTTTCAGGTCCAGACGTTTCGTTCGCGTCCACAGTGAACATCTTCAGAGGCGTGGTCCAAGTCTTCTTGGTGAAGGTTTGGTCGCAACTGACTCATTGGCGGAAATAGCGGCAGTATTTATACTCAGGCAGCTCTCACGCTACCCATTACCCTCACTGAACTCGCGATCTTGGTCACTGGAGACCAACATTAAAGTATACACCATGAAAAATTATCGAAAACCATATGCAAGTTTTTAAAGAATATTTTCTTTGAATTGACGCTGAAAATTTCAACAAAATTAGTTATAAACTGCATCATATGTAACCTTTGAATGTGTAAAAGTGAAAGAAAAATTAGAATCGAGTAAATGCAGGCCCTTGGACCGTGTGCTATTGAGTATTTAAATGATTAATGATGAAGATTTGAAGGAATACAAGAGGAAACATCATAGAATGTATTTGGACAATTTGTGTGTAGGACAGGAGTTGGGTAAGTAGAATCAGCCTGAAAAATTCAATGCCATAGTCGGGATTTGAACCACGGATCTCCCGTGACTTACGGCATTGTAAGTCACCTTTGGGGTATACCACCCCAAAATAATTTGAGATCAGTGGCTCACCGGGAAACATGCGAATCAATTGTGGAATTTAATGTCATTCCAACACGTTGCCATGGTAGCTCAGTGTTTAGAGTAGCCGGCTAGTGACCGAGAGATCCATGGTTCAAATCCCGGCGATGGCACTGAATTTTTCAGGTGGTCAATATCCATTCAAAGAATGTAGTTGAAGCTATATGATAAAAGTTTGTACATAAAATTTCATAATTGGATTTTTTGTAAAATTCTGACCAAATTTGAGCTATGCATACATTATTTTGGCACGAATCCATTCATTTGACGTACAGCTTTTCAAAAATTAACATCATCTTAAAATCTATTTTTGATTAAGACTGTATTTATATTTTAAAAAAAGAACAACATATAGTATAGAGTCAATTTAGTTTACTTTTATTTTGATTTGAAATGATACATTGTCAACCACAAAACAGAAGACACTTGATTTGCCAACTCGCTGTATTGGGTTCGATTCTCACTCATTCGTTCCATTGATTTATTCATTTAGTTATTTGCTCTTAGAATCTTTTTTTTTTTCATTTTTTAAACACATCGAAAAAATCTGCAATGCAGCCCACAAACTACCACAAAGCGGGCCGCCTAAAACAATTATATGCATATATATTATTATTAATGTTATTATTATTTAATTACTTTAATTTTCCCTTTGAAGGAACATGATAAATGTTTTTTTGTGTTTGCTTATTACTGTCTCTCTTCTAACTTTAATTATGAGCAGAGAACAATGTTTCTCTTAACTTGAAGCATGCACTCCAAATAATTTCCAGCATTAAAAAAATTCTTTATACACTCACAGACATATATGTATATATTATTACATAACAGATATTATTATTATTTTGAGAAAGTAAATAGAAGGGCAGGTTTTTTTTCTTCTTTATGCAATCACCACTTTAATTTAGGCTTCTCAAAACCACACGCACAAAAACCTTGCAGTGTTTATCTTTCATTCTCGCACATACGCTTTTCGTATAAAACAATAAATGAATGGAAAAAAACAGAAAACAAAAGGTTTTTAGTCTCTCTCTTTTTCCAGCACTTTCCTCGAATACAAAAAAATGAAATAAATATTTCACACGCACGCTCGTTTGTATTCATATTTGCACACAACCCTTTCTTCTTGAAATTACATTCACCGCGTGATTATGTATCATAATAATAATAACTTGTGCTGATGGAATATTAGTGAGGTGCGAGCACAGATTTTTTTTTTTTTTGAGAAAACAAAAACTTATTCTCACCTTTTTTTAGTGTTTTGTTTTAGTTTTAATGTCAAGAGGAAAACACACTGTGGACTGAACTCGCTAGCACAAACAGCAGCGTTTGAAGTGGTAGTGGTGTAGTGATGTCAACTGGAAACAAAAGAAAGTAACATGTCATTTAACACTAGCTGTCAAGTATTATATTAGTTAAGGGGCAAGGTAGTTGAATTAGGTGAGTTGAATTTCTACTGCTTTTAAAGTATTCAATTATTATTTTAGAAATTTGTATAAATTATTCTATAATTCATAACAATCATTTAAAGTGTTTGTTTGCATTAATAGCTTATGTGGTTGAATCTGTAAAAAGCATTTCATTCAGCAGAATAGTAATAAAGCTTAGCCTTAAACCATGTAAATTCATGTGAGTTTTTCTCTGATACTACTTGCAACACATAATCACACTTTTGCATGTTTGTTTTTAGTATAATCAGCTATCTTCTGAACCTCAATTATTTAGCTATGATACAATTTCTGTAGAAATTAAAAAAGGAAATTCAAGCAAATTCAAAAAAATAAAAATATTGAAAATTTTCAATATTGTTACGTTCTTAATATGATCAATATATACTACAACATTACAATTGTGGTTCAGAGAGTTCAACCATGTGTTGCATTTAAGTGCTGAAAATTTCAATTTTTCAGCTATCATAGTTTCTGAGAAAAGGGTACATAAGTATCTAAAATGCTGTTTTGAGAAACTGAATTTAAAAATACAAATGTTCTAAAAAGACAGATTGCATAGCATTTAAATTATATTTAAGTTGATTAAAATCTTCTTAACCTCACAAAAGTAAACATTTTCTGAAACTAGAAATAATAGAGGTTTTATTAGTGTCTAGAACAAAAAATGTTATTTTTTACCATTTCAGAGTACCTTGTCCCCTAAAGCCAAAAGACTCTTCCCTATAAGCTTGTGTTTGTTTGTAGAATCTGTTAGAACCATATTCCATAATATAGCAACCCTCCAAAACTTATATTTTCATAATACGTTCTACTCTCCATAATAGTAGTTTACACTTTAATTCAACCAATATATTAAACTTTTCAATATATTAAGACTAGGTATTAAGATGTATTTTATTTCTTAAATCCCTTAAGGGAACCATAGAAACAGAGTAATATCTTTTAACTGTCACTTGAAAACTATACAAGCTAACATAATAAAAATATCACCACTTATAAAACAACTTCTTCTAATTAAGAAAACCATAATCAAATCATAACCCAGGTTACTAATTGTTAGCTTGATATTTCAATAAACATGAACATTTTAAAACCTTCTCACACTTTAGGTACACTTTTCTAAAAAACTATAATAGAGCTGTGCAACATGTATTGCTTTAAACAATATTATAAATACCTAAAAAAATTAAAAATACAGTGTACCAACATAAGGATTTTTTAATTGCTATTTTTGGTTAAACTGTTTTAATCTTTCACCAACAGTGTCAAATATCTAGAGACTACTAAGTGTGAAGTGTTTCACTGTAACTGTTAAGCTAAAAATGATCTTAAAGAAGATTTCTTTGTTTTGATGAGTTTGTTTCAAATTTACATAACCTGTAAAGCACAAGAGTTAGACAAGAACTTACTAAACATAATAGGAAGAGTTCCTTCAAACACAATTTATATCATATACATTTTTACTTCCTCTATACGCACTATGTACATAGTGTATCAAGAAAGTATTGCACTCCACCCAAAAATTCGATACCGAGATTTAACCGGAAATATATGTTTTAGGGCTCCTTTTATCTAAAATAAATCATTTTCGGGAAAAAAGTTCCCTGTGTGTGTATGTGAACACGATAACTCAAAACGAAAAGTCGGTAAAACACCAAACTTGGTATTTAAGTTTAGTATCTTCCAGGGATGCGACACGAAGATTTTGAGAAAAATCCCCCACTACTAACTAACCTTTACATGCAACTTTTTTTCGAAAATTTGGATTTTATCAAAAAAGCCTCTAACGATTTTATTAAAATTTTGTATATTAAAGATATTTACCTAACAAATAAAACGTATATCTTGAATCTTCTGGGAATAGCCTCTGAAGACTACTTTATTCTGGATGAATTTTACAGAATTGTGCATAACTGCTAAACTGTAATAATGGGGAAAAACTTACTACACAAAAAATGTAGCTCATGATAGAACACACAATTTATGTCATATATATATATATATATATATATATATTTATTCTTGGAGTTGATCATTTTTAAGATATTCCTGGTTTTTCGTTTTAGCTTTGTAAAACTTATACTTTTGTCATATTGGAATTTCTTAGCTCCTGTCCATACTAACAAAGGAACTTCAGTCACATAGCAACCAGCTTTTGGCTATCACTTCAACCTATGGAACTCCCTCATTTCGCTTCTACTTACAAGGAAGCAAGCAATAAGATGAAGTAAATAGAAGCATAAGCTTTTTGACAATAATTTGTTGCAGAGATGTAGAGAAAGTCATGTGAATGGAACACATCAGATTTTTTTAAATTTCAATTCCAATTCCAGGACTGGAGCAAAACAAAAGCAATATAAAACGGATGTGAACTTCCCATTTGAGAAAAATTTAAGACTTTTAAAATTGAAACTGATAACAGGAAATGTCATCCAAAATTGTTTGTTATACAAAAAAATAAAATACTGTATGAAAGACATTGTGTTTTGACGAGATCTGCTTTTCCTGTATAGTGTGTTTTTTTCCATCTCTTACTTTTTATCAGTTATACAAAAGTCATTCAGAATGAAAAGTACTTCAGGGGGCTATTCCCAATAAATTCAGGATGTACATATTACTTGCCATGTAAACATCTTTGATATAGGCATTTAATCAAAACTGTTAAGACCATTTTTTAAAAATTGTACATTTCCAAATATGTTTTCATGTAATGGGACAAAGTTTGGAGTGGGGAGAATTTTTTCCAAAATATTCGTATCGCATACTTATATACCATTGTTTTATATTTTAATTGACCTTTCGATATTTTTAAGTTACGCTAACCACAGACACACACACTCATGGACTTTTTCTAAAACTCTTTTTTTTTTTCTTGGTTTATGGAGCCTAAAACATATATTTTCAGTGGTAGCTTCATATCGAGTTTTTGACAAGAAGGTAAGTAAATAAGTAGTAGAAAAAGTAAAAATGACGCAAATCTTGAAAAAAATGTAGACACATGGGGCGATCTCCAGGATCTGAATAAAATTGCTGTCTCAACCAGCATGCAATCCGGATTTGCTGCCTTTGTTTTTTCCTGTGCTTGAAGATATGTCTTAGATGAAATATTTTTAATCATAATTATTCTGTATTGGCAGAAATATAGAGACGTTTTGGCTTAACTAATTGGATACTTGAGAATGGGGTGTTTAGTTACCTGAGTTGGGGCTCCGCTCCTGGGCCAACTTCTGATTGGTGAGTCTGGCGATGCTCGGGTACACGGACTTGTGTCTCTGATGGTCGCCGACTGTAGCGGTGCAACGGATCTCCATGCGAGGGGTCGCTCCTCCACCTCCGCCCTGGAAGTGGTTCCTGGTCACCTGGAAGTGCAGACCGACCGTCTTGGTGTGTAGACCCTGGGCGTCGACCTCGTCACTGCCTTGTTTGTACTCCCAGACGCGGCCGTCCACCTGCACACAGTACAATAGTTACAGTAGTGTGTGGAGAAAATGTAGAGCTTGAGTGTGCGGTAGCGAGATACAGGGATTTGCCTGCAATATGCAGCACACTTGGGGATCGCGAAAAACTTTCTGTCGGCTGAATCAAATGTTTAAATGTACTGACATGAAACTCAATTTGGCCAATGAGGCACTGGCCATCATCCTCCTACTTCAGCCGGACTTTGAGCTCTGCAATTGACTACGCGCGAGTATCCTGACTCAGACAAGAGACGTTGTAACAGCCTGATTTTGTCAGCTGGAAAGGGAGCTGACAAAACACCGAAGCAATGAAGATCGAGAAGAAAGGACGTGTTTATTTGTTCAGAATTTCACAGTGAGTAATGGATTGAAAATGCTCATCAGAATAGTTTTGGAACTCAGGCACAGGGCGTTCTGACACTCAGTGGCGTCGAATACTTTTATTAATTTCTTAAAATGCAGGTGAATGGCATTAAAGGTAACATAGATGAGCATGTTTTTTACAGTATTTATAGAGTACTGAAAGTATAAATACTGTTTTTAATTCGAAAAGCTTATGAGGTTTATGTATCTATTATTAATATGAGTCATTCTAAAAGCCAGGATTACGATAGTTTCTTTCAAACAATTTTATCAAAGGTATTGACAATTTTAGAACCAAAAGTTTTTATCATGAGCTAGTGTCTGATAGAAGTTCGTTTTCCAGACGTGCTTAAAATATCCAAAGTTATCCGTGCATATTAAATATTAAGAAGTCTGACTCTACCTACCATATATTGATAATGTTAACTACTACTATTAAAATTAAAATACATATAAAGCAATTAGGTTGTAATGTATTCAATTTCAGTTCCGTATCCCTGGTTTTTATTCCGTCGCCTGTAGTGAAAGTGTTATGTTTAAACAAATTTATGTTTGTTTTGAAAGGAACTATTCATTGTATGATGGGCAGTTTAGTTAGAGCTGGAAACTTTACATCCTTAGCTGCGCAACAAATCTTTATTTGGGTGTTAATTATTTTGGAGGAAATTAAAACTGCTGACTTTTGTGTGACGTAAGTAAAACTTTTGACGACATAATACATATTAGATTACGTAAATTATGTTTTACGGTAAAATGTAAAGAAGTCGCCTTAATTAATTCTTACCTTTCAAATAAGGAAGAATTTTTGGAAGTAAATTAGTGCATGTATTCTTCTAAGATAATCAACATAGGGGTTCAACAAGGTTCCATTTTGGCCACAATTTTACTTTCTCTACACTTATTATGTACATAGTGTATAGAGAAGGTATTGTATTCCACCCAAAAATGCGCCACAAAGATTTTAAAGAGAACCTCCCCACCCCGACCTCCCTTTACATGAAACTTTTTTTGAAAATTTTGGTTTTCTCAAAAATGGCTCTAACGATTTTGATTAAATTTGTATATCTTAAAATTTTCCGAGAATAACCTCTGAAGACTACTTCATTCTACATGATTTTTACGGAATCTTGCATAACTGCTAAACCGTAAGAGATAAACAAAAACTTACCACACAAAAATGTAGAGCACGTTAAAACACACAATTTATGTTATATACATTTTTGCGTGGAGTTAATCGTTTTTGAGACATTCCTTGTTTTCGGTTTCAGCTATGAAAAACTTATACTTTTCTCATACAGGAATTTGCCAACTACTGTCCACACAAACAAAGGAAACTCAGTCACCTAGCAACCAGTTTTGACTATCACTTTAACCCATAGTACCTCCTTATTTCACTTCTACTTACAAGGAAGCAAGTAATAAAGCTATTTCTGCTACTTTTTTCTCAATTAGCATGAAGTAAATAGAAGCATAAGCTTTTTAACAATAATTTGCTGCAGAGATGTAGAGAAAGTCATATGAATGGAACACATTAGAGTTTTTTTTTATAATTTCTATAAACAATATACTAGTTACTATACTTAATAACTGCATATGCTGACAATATCACAGTTATGAATGCATTTGATAATAACTATGTGAATATGGATGAAGACTTAAACACATATCACAGTGATTCAATGCTAATAACTTTAAGACTGAATCTGAAAATAAACAAAAAAAAACTCAGACTTAGTAATGATAAACAAAGTGATTTTTCAGTTAAGCCATTGGAATTTAAACATGACAATAAATGTTCTGGGAAATATTACATTTGTTATTTGTGTTTAAAATTATCTAAGTTGTTAATTTTTAAAGAAGTTTAAGGAATTTAAATCCCAAGAATACTTTACTACACGTTTATTATGGATTATTTCATTCCCATTTGAATTATGGAGTTTTAATGTGGGGTAATAACACTGCTGTTAATTCTGCTAACAATACTTTTATTTTACAAAAAGATAAAATCAAAACAAAACAACAACAAAAATTTGATGTGTTCCATTCACATGAATTTCTCTACATCTCTGCAATAAAGTATTGTTTAAGAAGCTTATTATTCTATTTATTTAATGCTAATCGAGAAAACAATCTGCAGAAAGGGTCTTATTATTCGCGTTCTTGTAAGTAAAGCGAAATAAGGGAGTACATTAGGCTAAATCGACATTGAAATCTCTTAAAACCTAGTTGCTATGTAACTGAAGTACCTTTGTTTGTATGGACAGAAGTTGAAAAATTCCCTTATGAGAAAAGGATAGACATTTTAAAGCGGAAACTAATAAAAAGGAATATTTCAAAAAGTCAACTCCACGAAAAATATGTACTTAACACAAATTGTGTTTTTAACGCGCTTTATATTTTTTGTGTGGCAAATGTTTGTCTATCTCTCAAGGTTTACCAGTTATGCAGAATTCATCCAGAATAAACATGTCTTCAAAGGCTATTTAGAGAAAATTGAAGATATGCATTTTATTTGTCATGTAAATGTCTTAAATATAAGAGATTTTAATCAAAATCGTTAAAGCCATTTTTGAAAAAAATAAAATCTTCGATTTTTTTTCCATCTAAAGGGTTGTTGGGGAATAGGGTAACTTTTTTGAAAGTTTTCGTGTTGCATCCTTGGAAGTTCGGTATTTAACGGTCTTTTCGTTTTTGAGCTTTGCTGCCTACAGGCACACATACGGACATTTTTCTAAAAATTCTTTTTTTGGATTCAAGGAGTCTCAAAACTATATTTCCGGTGAAATCTCCGTACCGAATTATTAGAATACCTTCTCTAATCACTATTAACATAGAACCTGTAGAGAAAGTAAAAATGCATGTGACAGGAATTGTGTGTTTAAACGAGATCTACATGTTTTACTTTCTCTACACGTACTATGAACATGATGTATAGAGAAGGTATTGTATTCCACCCAAAAATTCGATACCAAGATTTCACCGGATTCACTGGGTCCCCCTGAATAAAAAAAAATTTGGAAAAAGGTCCGTGCGTGTGTCTGTGTATCTGTGGACAGCATAGCTCAAAAACGAAAAGACCGATAAATACCAAACTTGGTATTTAAGTTTGGTATCTTCCAAGGATGCGACACGAAGATTTGCAAGAAAATACCTCCACCCCCAACTATCATTTGCATGGAACTTTTTTCGAAAATTTTGATTTTCTCAAAAAGGCTCTAACGATTTTGAATAAAATATCGCATATTAAAGATATTTACCTGACAATTACGAGGTGCGTCCAGAAAGTAAGTTTCGTTTGGTAATAAAATTAAATTGTGTACAGATACAGAATAATTATTTATTGCACAAAATTCTGCAACTCTTAAACTACTTTTCCACATAACTGCCGAAATGTTGCAGGCATTTGTCATAGCGTGGTACAAGTTTTTGCATACCTTCTTCATAGAAGTTTGCCGCCTGTGTCTTCAAAAAGTTGGAAACATTTTCTTTCAGCTCCTCGTCATTGTTGAAGTGTTGACCGCCAAGGAAAGACTTGAGATGTAAGAACAGATGAAAGTCGCTAGGAGCGAGGTCAGGGCTGTACGGAGGATGGTCAAACACGTCCCAGCCAAATCCCTGTAGGAGGTTTTTCGTCACATTTGCAGTGTGTGGTCGTGCGTTGTCGTGAAGAGAAACAACACCTTTTGACAGCAATCCTCGGCGTTTATTCTGTACTGCGCGGCGCAATTTCCTAAGTGTCTCGCAATAAACATCTGCTTTGATTGTTTGACCACGCGGTAAGAAATCAATGAGTAAGATGCCTTCCCAGTCCCAGAACACTGTGCACATCATTTTTCGGGGTGTCAAGATTCTTTGCGGGGGATGAATGTGCCTCCATTCCATTGATTGCCGCTTACTTTCAGGGGTGTCGTAAGAAACCCAAGTCTCATCTCCTGTGACTATCTGTGTCAGAAATTCTTCGCCGTCTTCATCATAACGGGTTAAAAACTGAAGTGCACTACCCATTCGTTTTGTTTTGTGTTGCTCAGTAAGAATCTTTGGTACCCAACGTGAGCAAAATTTACGAAATTTCAGTTTTTCGGTAACAATTTCATGAATTAGTGATCGTGAGCTTTGGGGAAATTCCATAGCGAGAGCACTAATTGTAGACTTGCTGTTTTCCTGGATCTTATCATCAATCGCGTGAACCAGTTTTTCTGTAACCAAAGATAGACGGCCACTTCGTTCTTTATCGTGCACTTCACTACGTCCTTCATTGAACTGTCGGACTCATCTTCTCACCATTGAATTGCTCATCGCATTTTGTCCGTAAACTTCGCAAATTTGCCGATAAATTTCAATTGGTTTCACTTTCCTAGCATTCAGAAAACGAATCACAGATCTGATTTCACAAGCGGCGGGATTTTCAATCAACACCGACATTGTAAACAAGCACAATAAAGCGTATGTGGCTGACAACGATCTCAAAATGGCGCACGTTTCTTCTCCTTGATACAGAGCGTCTACCACGCTTGTGCGGAACTGCGATCGCAGTGCTGCAGCGGAGATAAATTGAAACGGAACATACTTTCTGGACGTACCTCGTAATATGCATATCTTGAATTTTCTGGGAATAGCCTTTGAAGATTACTTTATTCTGGAGGAATTTTGCATAACTGCTAAACCGTAAGAAATGGACAAAAACTTACCACACAAAACATGTAGAGCACATTAAAACACACAATTTATGTTATATGATTTTTTTGTGTAGTAACTTTTTATGTGTCTTACTGTTTACTGGTTACACAAAAGTCTTCAGACGCTATTCCCAGAGAATTGAAGATATTATTGGTATTTTAATAAAAATCGTTACATAAATTTTTGAGAAAATAAAATGTTTCCATGTAAAGGGTAGTTGTGTTGGGGGATTTTCCCAAAAACTTGTGTTTCGCATCCCTGGAACTTTGGTATTTAAACCAAATTTTCGTTATTGTGTAATCGTGTTCATTATCCATTATAGGGCAATTTCAACCAGACATTTTCTTATAAATGTAGAATAGTTTGGTATTTTAAAAAAATGGTACATGTTTTCCAATAGCTGTAGGAGTAGACAGGTTTTGATTTTTGTTAATTATATTTAATAAATTAATTGATATATCCAGAATGAAAAATCATATTTGAATTAAACTTGATATAAGTAGTTCTTTTGTTTTCAGCAAGGTCTATAAAAATCACAGCTCTTGCTTAAATAGTTTACAAAATCACTTCTATTCGTTCGGGTCCCTTTCTAGACACAGAAATGAAATCCAGGAAAGGAGAGTAGAAAAAGATAAAGGAAAGATACAAGAGAGAGAAAGGAAAATGAGTGCGAAAAGGGTATAGGAAGAATGAAGAAAGAAGCAAATGTAGTGTAGCGAGAGAGCTTACAGAATATATATATAGAAAAGGATTACAGAGGAGAAAGAGAGAGAGAGAGACTGCAAATGAGAATGAGAGGTGGAAGTATGAGCAAATGGAGGGGAAAATTAAAAAAGACAGAAAATTTAAGGAGAAGTTATAAAACGAGGCAACAGAACGAAAACAGAGGAAAAGAAAGGTGAACAGACACAAGGAACACAAAAGGGAGAAGAGGAAAGAGCTTATAAAGAAAGAGACGACGAGGAGAATAAACGAGGTTGTTAAGTTGGTGGAATGGAATACTGAGAACTGGAAGAGGGAATGAAAGAAGAAAGGAGAGCGGAGAAGATTAAAGATGAACATCGTGAATCAGACATTTGAATAAGAGTAAAAAGAAAAAAAGGCAAGGAAAAGGAGTTGAATACAGTATAAAGGAGGAGGAATGGAAATAAGGCAGGATTTGAACAAAGTAAAGAAAAGAAATTATTTATATTGTATATTCGGGCTTGCAGGCTTTATCCGAGCAGGTGGGAAAGGAAAAGATATCTATTTGTGAGGCACCCTGTGGCACCTGTTCCATATTTTCCCGCGCGGTAACTCAGCACAATCCTCAAGTCCATTTTAGGGCCCGGCTGTTTCTAGATTGCTTTATTCCGAGTGCAGTGCCAAGAAGGATATAAACTTCCTCCCCTTGCACATGCGCACTACATCTGCAGCTCCTCCCTATCTTTTGTTCCTCCATTCCCAACTTTCGCTTATCTTTTTACTGCCCTCAAATCTCCCGGTTTTTGAAAATGGTTTCTTTTCTTTTACCTTATCTTCAGGGAAAACTGCTACAAACCACAATTGTGACATCAAAAGTTAACCTCTTCTACAAACCTGGCCAAAGTTATAGCTGCGGCAACGTATGAAAGATTCTGATGTGTTCCATTCGCAACTTTCCCTACATCTCTGTGACAAATTACTGTTAAAAAGTTTATGCCTCTATTTATTTCATTCAAATCAAGAACAATTAGCAGAAATAGTCTTATTACTTGCTTTCTTGTAAGTAGAAGTGAAATAAGGGTTAATGTGATAGTCAAAAGCTGGTTGCTATGTGACTGAAGTTCCTTTGTTTGTATGCACACGAGTTGACAAATTCCTGTATGAGAAAAGTATGTTTTTTTAAAGCTGAAACCAAAAAGAAGGGATATCTCAAAAACCATCAACTCCACGAAAAATGTATGTAACATAAATTGTGTTTTAACGTACTCTATATTTTTTGTGTGGTAAGTTATTTTCCATCCCTTCCCTTTTAGCAGTTATGCAAAATTCCGTAAAATTCATCCAGGATAAAGTAGTCTTTAGAGGATATTCCCAGAAAATTCAATATATACATTTTATTTGCCATATAAATATTTTAATATGCAGTATTTTAATCAAAAGCGTTAGAGCCATATTTAAGAAAATAAAAATTTTCGAAAACAGTTCCATGTAAAGAGTAGTTTGGGGAGGGGGGATTATTCTCAAAATCTTCGTGTCGCATCCCTGGAAGATACTAAACTTAAATACCAAGTTTGGTATTTTACCGACTTTTCGTTTTTGAGTTATCGTACTCAAAGGCACATGGACACACTGACCTTTTTCTGAAAATATTTTTTTTTTGATATAGGGGACCCTAAAGCACATATATTTGCGGTGAAATCTCGGTATCGAATTTTTGGTGCAGTGCAATACCTTCTCTATACACTATGTACATAGTACGTGTAGAGAAAGTAAAAATTGTATTTCAAATTTTGACACATATGGTTTACCAATGTCTCACTGTTGATATGTTGACTTCCCGGCATCATGACCTTTCAGCACTTCTTTCAACTTTGGTTTTAGAACTCCTCGTTTGAACCTATCTGCCCACTCATACACTTGTGTTCGACTCAAACAACTTTCACCATATTGTACTGTCATTCAACGGTGAATTCCGATTGGTTTCAACTCTTCTGCCGACAAAATTCTCATGACATTCAGCTGTTCCACGCTGGTGCAAACCTGTAAATTGTTTACACTGAATTTCTGCGTTCTGTTCACGAGACATAGGTGGCAAATCATCTGATAATACAGAATAAAGAGGTACATGCTTTGTCAAAGTTTTGTATTTTTACTTTCTCTGCACGTACCCTGTACATAGTGTATAATGAAGGTATTGCACTCCACCCAAAAATTCGATACCGAGATTTCACCGGAAATACATATTTTGGGACCTCTTGAATCCAAAAAAAAATTATTTCTGGAAAAAGGTTCGTATTTGTGCGTGTATGTATGTGCGTGTGTGTGTGTGTCTGTGGACAGCAAGGCTCACAAACAAAATGTCCGTTAAATACCAAACTTGATATTTAAGTTCAGTATCTTCTAACAATGCGACATGAAGATTTTCAACCTCCCCTTACATGAAACCTATTTTCGAAAATTTTGTTTTTCTCAGAAATGGCTCTTATGATTTTGATTAAAATATCGTTTATTAAAGATATGTGCCCAACAAATAAAGTGTATACCTTGAAATTCAAGACCATTCTGGATGAATTTTATGGAATTTTGTATAGCTGACAAACCGTAAGAGATAGAGAAAATCTTACGTAACAACAAATGTAGAGCACCTTAAAACACACAATTTATGTTATATACATAACAAAGAGTTTATTGTTTTTGAGACTTTCCTTGTATTTGGTTTCAGCTTTGAAAAACGTATACCTTTTTCATACGCAACTTTGTCAATTGTTGTCCATAGAAGTTAAGGAACTTCAGTCACATAGCAACCAGCTTTTGACTAATACTTTAGCTTATGCTACTCCCTCTTTTCCCTTCTACTTGCATGGAAGTAAGTAGTAATACTATTTTTGCTAATTTTTTCTCAATTAGCATTAAGTAAAAAGAAGCACAAGCTTTTTAAAAACAATCTGATGTGTTCCATTCACATGACTTTCTCTACATCACTCCAACAAATTATTCTATTTACTTCATCTAATGGAGCAAAAATTAGCAGAAATAGTCTTATTACTTGTTTCCTTGTTAGTAGAAGCGAAATAAGGGGGTACCATAGGTTAAAGTGATAATCAAAGGCTGGTTGCTCTGCGACTGAAGTTCCTTTGTTTGTATGGACACGAGTTCAGAAAGTCCTGAATGAGAAAAGTATAACTTTTTATAGCTGAAACCAAAAACAAGGAATGTCTCAAAAACAATCAACTCCACGAAAAAATGTGTTTAACATAAATTGTGTGTTTTAAGGTGCTCTACATTTGTTGTGTGGTGAGTTTTTGCCCATCCCTTACGGTTTAGCAGTTATGTAAAATTCCGTAAAATTGACCAAAAATTAAGTAGTCTTCAGAGGCTATTCCCAGAAAATTCAAAATATACATTTTATTTGTCATGTAAATATTCTTAATATACGATATTTTAATCAAAATCGTTACATACAATTTTTAGAAAATCAAAACTTTCGAAAAAAGTTCCATGTAAAGGATAGTTCAGGTTGGGGAGATTTTTCTCAAAATCTTCGTGTCGCATCCCTATAAGATACTAAACTTAAATACCAAGTTTGGTATTTTACCGACTTTTCGTTTTTGAGTTATCGTGTTCACAGACACACGGACACACTGACACACGGACGCACACACACATTTGTATGAATGTCTAAAAAGCTTCTGTAAGACTAGTTTGTACAAGAATGAGTGGGAAAAAAAACATGTCGATGTATATAAAATTTTTAAAAATATTTTGAGATTTCCGCGAAAAATTTAATTATTTATGTCCTTAAAGAATATGAGTTGGTGTAAAACGAAAGTTATTGTAAGGTTATGAAATGTTGGCCGTTAGACTTTCTTTGCTCTAAAAAGTAATGACATGACAATGTACAGCTAAGATCTGACGTGAAAAAGAGAGAATATTCAGTGATTAACAAGAAATCACCAAAGAATTTCTCCTTTATTAAGAAGCAGGATATAAATCTTTTGCTTAATGAGAATTTGATTACGGCCCCAGAGCTTTGGCAATTTTTCAATATCGACTCCCGGACAAAGAGAGTGAATTTCTGTTGTCATCAGGAGGAAATGGAACAGATGGGCGACGAAGTGTCTTGATAGATGGCGCCGGGGTTCGAACAGAAGTAAGAAATTATTGCGTCTGGGAATTTTATGTTTCGGGAGGTTATTGTTGGACGTTTATAACAAAAATATCTCATTTTCTCCATTCACATGAATATCTCAATAAGCTTATTCTTCTATCTATGTCATGCTATTCGAGATGACGTGGACCCACATCTTGGAAAAATATAGGACTACGTAGGAATGGAAGCAAAACTATTTACCGCGATCTTTACCATCGCGAATGTAAAGCTAGAAGCATGTTGGGCTCTACTGGCAGGCACGGAAGACGTGCACGTGTTAGGTAAATTTATACTTAAGGCAAAACAACTGAGATCTGAGAAGGCTGCAATAGAGATGACGGGGGGGGGGGATAAGATTAGCTAAACAAAAGTGACTATAATGTTTTACATACATATATTTTATGTAATACTTATGTCATTGTGTTGCGGCGATATATATTGCATATATATTGTGTTTATATATTATCTGTATATATTTCTCTTAATTATATTTGTCTTTTAATAGGATATATTAATGCATCTGAATGAGGTGTACTTTGTGTTGTGAATTTAAATTGCTGTATTTGAATGTCTTTGTTTATTATTTTCGTGTTTACTCTTTTAATTCCTTGTTGTTTTTGTTAATATTGTTTACTGTTTTGTGTATTACAAAAGCATGTATGGTCTGTGGACCCATCCAATTGATGAAGCTCAAAGTATGATACCTTTATATCAATAAATACACTTATTGATACATAATCGACATAAACATTAGCAGGAACTGTCTTATTACTTAGTTTATTATAAGTAGTAGAGAAATAAAGGAATACACTAGGCTAAACCGACAGTCAATTTTTTTAAACTCTGGTTGCTATGTGATTGAAATTCGTTTGTTTGCGTGGCCAGGAGTTGACAAGTTCCCTTATGAGGTAAGTTTGAGTACTTAAATACTGAACTCAATAGCATGAAATTTCTTGAAAACAGTCAATTCCAGGGGAAAAAATTGTATGTCATAAATTGTGAATCTTAACGAAATCTACACTTTTTTGTGGTATTAAGCTTTTGTTTATCTCATACGGTTTACAAGTTCTGCAAATTCCGTTAAGTTGATCCAGAATAAAGATGTCTTCAGAGGCTATTCCCAGAAAATTAATATTTTATTTGTCATGCTAATATCTTTAATATACGATATTTGAATAAAAATCATTAGAGCCATTTTTGAGAAAATCAAAATTGTTGAAATGTTTTTATGTAAATGGCAGATATGGGGATTTTCTTGAAAATCTTCTTGATGCATCCTGATACTGAGCTTAAATAGCCAGGTTTGGTATTTAACGGACTTTTCGTTTTTGAGCTATGCTGCCCACAGACACACACAGACATTTTTCTATAAATGCACTTTTCTGATTCAGGGGGTCTCAAAACATATATTTCTGGTGAAATTTCGACATCGAATTTTGGGTGAATACAATATCTTCACTACCCACTATGTGCATAGGGCGTGTAGGGAAAGTAAGCCTGGTAGATTAAAAATGAAAGTAAATAGCAAGATCTAAGATATTAGACCTGGTATAAGGACTTCAGTGCTAAGAAATAGTAAACAGATTTTGTTGTATTTTATTTATAGGTAAGCGGTAGATGAAGAAAATGTCCGCTGTACTTAAAATCGCTTAGTAAAACGTAAGGTTATGTACGCCGCTCGAGTGTGAATAGCGGTCAATGAGATGAGAGTATTAAAAGCTGGTTTTCACGGCATCCGGTACATGACTGCTACCACAAATTGCTGCATGCTGTACCCGGTAGTGGACCTCCATAATTAGGGCACTAATGACCTTGTAGTTGAGCACACTGCCATTCACAAACACGGCGTTTCTTTGTCTTCGTTCCGTTTACCGGCCCATCAGAGCGGGGAGGTCAGCCTACTGCCAGGAACTTCTGAAACGCAAGATTCACCACTAACTAACTTCACCACTTAAACCTATACCTTCATTCCTTTCCAATATCACCGTTAACTCTCCTAGGCTGCAGTCAGGTGTCATGGTTATAACCTAGAAACAACCTTTAACTGCTCCTGCACTGACTGCGGCAGCACCTAGACTCCAGTTAAATGAATAAGTGTATTTAATGACATAACAATAATCATATGTATATAGAATTTCAACAATCGCATGGATGCACAGACCGTACGTGCTTTTGTAATACACACTAAAACAATATTAAAACAAAAACAACAAAGAATTAAAAGAGTATACAGGAAAATAAAAAGACTAAGATAAATACATAATCAAAAGCAATATTAAAACAATAAAGAATTAAGAGTAAACCCGAAAAAAAAATACAAAGATATTCAAATATAGCAATTTAAATTTACAGCACAGAGTACACCTTCATAAATGCACCCTCTTATATATATGTATGTAAAACATTGTAGTCAATTTTGTTTAGTTGATCTTTTTCCTCCTCCGTTCCCTTCTCTATTGGCAGCCTCCTCAGATCTCAATTGTCTTGCCTTAAGTATAAATTTACCTAGCCCGTCCATGTTTTCCGTGCCTGCCAGTAGTGACCAACATGCCTCTAGCCCTACATTCACGGTGGTAAAGAATCGTGGTAAATATTTTTCCCGCCATTCCTCCGTACCCCTACATCTTGCCAAGATGTGAGTCCACGACTCTTCCTCCTCGCAAATAGGACAGATTCTCATACCATTCTCGTCAGAAATTGTCGTGCTCCTCCGGGTTCCTAGTCTAATCCACACAAGCCCCTCTCTAATGAGTTTGGTACCTGTTTTGATGTATTGCTCCATCCCCACTCCGATTTTAGCCCAGACTGTACTTCTGATGAAAGCTTCTCTGTACATTGCCCAATTATTTGCTGTCTGTCAATATCCAGAGGCGGTTCTTAATTTCCCTCCAAATAATCCACCTGTTTGCCTGCCCCGCCATCCAAATGTATCCCATCCCAATGGTTTCTAACCGTTTCTTTAATTTTGATGCCCACGTCAAATTACTTTCCATTCGCAGCTGTTCACGGTAGCAGACTGCCCTAATTAGAGATTGGTTTCCGTGAACGATTCTCATCCAATATTTAACTGCTCTGATTTTGTACTCTTATCATTTCACTATAACGGGGTGCTAAGCGGGACCGCGCTAAGTTATGAAGCAAGATCTACTTCAACAAACAACGAGTTTATAACATGGATGGGTTTTTTAGTGGGTATGCCGCAGCAGGGCGGAGAGCCCCACATATCCTCCCAGCCATTGCACTTCTGCTGGGCGTCAAATGCAGTAATGCATTTTTCCGCTACACGGCAAAAACTCGCTTGCCTGATTAGCCCGGATTGCGTCTGCGTTGTGTCTGATTGGTGCATGTATTTTCCTGTTTGATCTGTTCTTAAAAGCTGGGTATGCTCCGATTCATGATACGGCGCAAGATGAAAAACCTGATGTGTTCCATTCACTTAACTTTCTCTACATCTCTGCTACAAATTATTGTTAAAAAGCTTATGCCTCTATTTACTTCATGCTAAACAAGAAAAAATTAGCAGAAACAGTCGTACTATTTGCTTCCTTGTAACTAGAAACGAAATAAGGGAGTACCATAGGTTAAAATGAAAGCCAAAAGCTGGTTGCTATGTGATTGAAGTTCGTTTGTTTGTATGGACAGGGTTGACAAATCCCTGTGTGAGAAAAGCACGTTTTTTAAAGGTGAAATCAAAAACCAGGAATATCTCAAAAACGATCAACTCCACGAAAAAAAATGTATATGACATAAATTGTGTGTTTTATGTGATCTAAAGTTTTTGTGTAGTGGGTTTCTGTGTCTCTTTTACTGTTTACCAGCTATGCAAAATTCAATAAAAATCATCCAGAACAAAGAGGCTATTCCCAGAAAATATAAGATATACATATTATTTGTCAGGTAAATACTGTAATATACGATACTTTAATCAAAATTGTTAGAGCTATTTTTTTAGAAAATCAAAAACTCCCATGCAAAGAATAGGTTGGGGTGAGGGGATTTTTCTCAAAATCTTCACGTCGCGTCGCATCCCTGGAAGATACTAAACTTAAATACAAGCTTGGTATTTTACCGACTTTTCGTCTTTGAGTTACCGTGTTCACAAACACACAGATCTTTTTCTGATTTTTTTTTTGGATACAGGGGACTCTAAAACATATATTTCCGGTGAAATCTCGGTATCGAATTTTTGGGTGTATTACAGTACCTTCACCATCACTATGTATATAGTACGTGTAGAGAAAGTAAAAAGAGGACTTCAATAGATTGGCCTTGGTGCAAACGAACACTCTTCCATTTTGAGCAATAGTACTGTCTCTTTCTTTTCTTTTGCTTGTCTGCTCACGCCGCATGTATAGCTCTTCCTCGTCTGAACGCTGTTTATCCCCCCCCCCTCCTGTGTAATAACCAAGGAGAGTCGAGTCGGACCGATCCACAGAACTTCTGCGCTTTGGTTAGCACGCGCCATATTTTACATTTTTCAGAGGCCTTGCCCTACACCTTGACATAATATGGATCCTTGATTCTTTCGGAATAGACTTTCTTACCATTTGCATAAATAACTTTATTATCTATCATGCTAAACTAAATTACGTGAGACCGTCTCTAATGAGTTTGGTGCTTATTTTGATGTATTGCTCTATGCCCCATTCATTTTAGCCCAGCCTGTACTTCTAACAAAACTCCCTCTGTGTATTACGCAATTATTTGCTGTGTGTCAATGTCACACAAACAATTCTAAATATTCCGTCTATTTCCCTGACCCGTCATTCAAGAGAGTAGGAACACAGATGTTTACCTTGTTGCCGTTGATGTACCAGACGATACTTGCGGCAGGGTTGGACTTCCCCGATGTGCAGTTAGCTGACACGAAGTCTCCGATGGAATACGTCGAGAGTACGCCCTCTATCATTGGGTCCTCGACGGGAAATGCTGCAACAAAATCACACATTTGCAATTAGGAATAAAATAAAATCTGATATGTTCCATTCACATGACTTTCTCTATATCTCTATAAAAAATTATTGTTAATAAGCTTATTTTTTTATTTATTTCTTGCTAACCGAGAAAAATTAGCAGAAATAGTTTTATTACTTGCTTTATTGTAACTAGAAACGAAATAAGGGAGTACCATAGGTTAAAATGAAAGCCAAAAGCTGGTTGCTATGTGATTGAAGTTCGTTTGTGTGTAAATTCCTGTATGAGAAAAGTATAACTTTTTCAATGCTGAAACCAAAAACAAGGAATATCTCAAAAACGATCAACTCCACGAAAAAATGAATGTAGCATAAATTGTGTGTTTTAATATGCTCTACGTTTTTGTGTGTTAAGTTTTTGTCCATCTCTTACGGTTTAGCAGTTGTGCAAAATTCTTCCAGAATAAAGTAGTCTTCAGGGGCTATTCACAGAAAATTAAAGATATACATTTTATTTGTCAGGTAAATATCTTGAATATACGATATTTCGATCAAAACCAGTAGAGTAATTTTTTAGAAAATCAAAATTTTCGAAAAAAAGTTCCATGTAAAAGGTAGTTGGGAGTGGGGGGATTTTCTTGAAAATCTTCGTGTCGCATCCTTGGAAGATACCAAACCTAAATACCAAGTGTGGTTTTTAATGTAATTTTAGTTTTTGAGCTATGCTGCCCACAGAAACACACACATACAGACACACACACTCGGAAATTTTTCTAAAAATGCCGTTTTTTGGATTCAGGAGGTCTCAAAACCTGTATTTCCGGTAAAATCTCGGTATCGAATTTTTGGGTGCACGTACATAGCACGTATACAGAAAGTAACAAGGAAAAACAATGATACAAAAACAGAATCTTGGCCAGGATAACGAGAATTTACTACACGGCAAGAAGCTCTCAGTTTGTCGGTAGAGTCGAATATTCATAGCCCCTTGAATTCAAGTACATACGTTTCTCATAGATAAGTAAGTATAATAATTTCATGATTTTGTCATAAAAATATACAATAGTGGCATTAATTCTGGATACTTTATTTATTTACTTTTATTAAATTAAGTTTCAAATTTGAATATTTTATTCCATTTTCATTTCAAATTATTCTTACCTGATAAATTATAGCTGATGAATGTTTCCATAATTGAACTTTTTACCTTAAACTGGAGTTAATTTCGCTCTGAATGAGTTACTATGACCCAACTTTGGAAAACACATTTTAAATCTACACACATATACTTGATTTTATGTTGTATTCAGTAAGAAAATCAGAATTATTGCTCTCATATTACATAGAGGCAGTCAAATTTTGGGAATATAGTAAATTTAGGGTTATGACATTTCAATACCGTAAGCAACACTATAATTCTAAAAATACCCAATTTTGTATCCCCTATTATAATATGAGAGTAATGTATTATATTTCATATTGGATACACAATAAAATGAAAAGTATATTTTGGAATATTTTTTTATTTGATACTGAATCAAATATGAAATACAATAAATTATTACTCTGAGATAGGGGCCCCAAAATTGGGGGAATTAATAAATTTCTCACACGTTGAACACTTCTATATATTGTGAGAGGAAGAAATCCAATTTTCACTTTGGATACAGCCCAAAATAATAAGGTAATCATCTCTATAAAATAATATACTCTCCAAAGGTGGATCAAAGTAAACCATTAAGACCCAAATTATCTCCATTTTATTGTAAAAGGTTCAATACTGTACTATGGTAATACATCTCGTCTACGAAATATAAAATAAAAATCTGATATGTTACACTCACATTACTTTCTCTAGCTGTTCTACAAACTTCCTACAAAAGATTATTCTTCTTTGTACACAATGCTAATCGAGATAAATATTAGCAGAATGTTCTTATTATTTAGTTCCTTATAAGTGGAAGGGAATAAGGGAATGCACTATGTTAAAGTGATTGTCAAATGTTTTAAAATCTATCATTATGCCATTATTATTGCAAATCACTTCTTTGCTTGGCCAGGAATAGAACAAAGAAAATCGAAGAAAAATTTAGGTACCTATAGCTCAGAAACGGAAATATATGTTTTAAGGTCCCCTTTATTCAAAAAAAAAGTATTTTCAGAATAAGGTCCGTGTGTGTGTGTGAGAGAGAGAGAGAGAGAGAGAGAGAGAGAGTCCGTGTACCTGTGAAAACGATAACTCAAAAAAGGAAAGTCGGTAAAATGCCAAACTTGGTATTTATGTTTAGTATCTTCCAGGGATGCGACACAAAGATTTTGAGAAAAATCCCCCATCTCCAACCACCCTGTTCATGGGATTTTTTTCGATAATTTTGATTTTCTCAAAAATGGCTCTAACGATTTTGATTAAAATATTGCATAATAAATATATTTACCTGAAAAATAAAATGTATATTTTTAATTTTCTAGGAATAGCCTCTGCAGACTACTTTATTCTGGATGAATTTTACGGAATTTTGCATAACTGCTAAACCGTAAAAGATTAAGAAAAAGTTACCACACAAAAATGTAGAGCACGTTAAAACATAATACTTATGTTATTCACATTTTTTTCGTGGAGTTGATCGTTTTTGAGTTATTCCTTGATTTTGGTTTCACCTTTAAAAAACTTACTTTTCTCAGCATTTGTCAAAACCTGTGCACACAAACAAAGGAACTTCAGTCACACAGTAACCAGCTTTCTGCTATCACTTTAATCTATGGTACTGCCTTATTGCACTTCTACTTACAAGGAAGCAAGTAATAAGACTATTTATACTAATTGTTTGTCGATTAGCATTAAGTAAATAAAAGCATAAGCTTTTTAACAATAATTTGTTGCGGAGATGTAAAGAAAGTCTTGTGAATGGAATTTTGGAGAGTTTTTGGCAAACTAAAGGTCGTATTTATGGTAACTAGCTGTTCACATGCTCAAGCTTAACCATATTCCTCTTGCACTAGTGGCGGTTACCATGGTAATTTGAAAGAGAAGGAATGAAGCAATCCAAACCCTGTCCCTTTGTTGACGCAGAAAAAGAAAGGCCAGTGCCTGAAAGGAAGTCTATACAGCAAGGGGTTTAGTTATCAAAAGGTTTGGAAGCCGTTGAAGGTGTTCCTACATAAATCAGTCTGTAGCCGGCGTGGACAAATCGTCTCCATGCATTACCACGATGGGGGCCAAGCAAGCAGTGACCCCGTGACCTTTGGGCCTCTGTGTTGTGCGACGGAATTACTTAGACCTTATCTTCAGAACATCTCTGTACTCGGCAGCGAAAATTTTAACGAAACGTGTGATGCCGTAGTATCAGAATTACATTTTAAGAAAATCTCCATTATTATAATTTCTTTCATTCCTACTGAAACCTATCTGTGAATTTTTCGCAGCCCAAAACGCTTCAGTTGAGTGTTTTGAATTGTTTACCACATTTACGTCTTTAAACAGAAGTACACTTGCAAAGTTAGGTTTGAGTGTCTTATAATAAATTTAAACTATTAAAGAAAAAAAGTGGGCTTAAACAGCTTCCATAATTTTAAAGAAAAGTTTCATTTGTATATACCTTATTAAGCTTCAAAATTAAGCTTCTAAAATACAATATTAATTAATTTTAAAAACACATTTTTACTTTCTGTACACTTACTACGTAAAACGTGTATAGAGAAGGCATTGTATTGCAGCCAAAAATTCGATGCAAAAATTGTTAAAAAGCCTATTCTTCTATTTACTTCATGGTAATCATAAAAAATTAGCAGAAATAGTCTTATTACCAGCTTCCTAGTAAATAGAAGGGAAAAGAGAAAGTACCATAGACTAAAGTGACAGTCAAAAGCTGGTTGCCATGTGATTGAAGTTCGTTTGCTTGGAAAGACAGGAGTTAAAAAATTCCCGTATGAGAAAAGTGTAAGTATTTTATAGTTGAAAAACTAATAAGGAATATCTCAAAGGTGGTTAACTCAGCGAAAAAAAAACATGTATCATAATTTGTTTGTTTTAAAAAGCTCAACATTTTCCTTAGGTAAGTTTTTGTCTATCTCTTATGGTTTACCAATTATGCAAAATTCCGCAAAATTCATTCAGAATGAACATGTATTCAGAGACTATTCCCAGAAAATTGAACATATACATTTTATTTGTCACAAAAATATCTTAAATTTAAGAGATTTTAATCATAATCGTTAGAACGATTTTTGAGAAAATCAAAATTTTCTAATTTTTCCCATGTAAAGCGTAGTTCGGGGTAGGGGAGTTTCTTGAATATCTTCATGTCGCATCCTTGGAAGATACCAAACTTAAACACCCAGTTTAGTCTTTAACTATGTTTTCGTTTTTGAGCTATGCTGTCCAAACACACACACACACGTTCGAACACGGACATTTTTCCGAAAATACTTTTTTGGATTCAGGGGGACCCAAAATATGTATTTCCGGTGAAATCTCGGTATCGAATTTTTGGGTGCATTACAATGCCTTCTCTATACCCTATGTACATAGAACGTGTAGAGAAAGTAAAAATGCTTTTTTCATGCTCAGGGGAGAACAAAACATATATTTCCGGTGAATCGTGACATCGAATTTTTGGATGGAATGCAATAACTTCTCTATCCACTATTTACATTGTACATGGGGGCCAGAGAATGTAAAAATTGCATCATGTGGAGCATTTTGAGAATGGAAAAACGTTAGCGAGAAAACAACGTATAAATGTAGACGTACCCATTAACGAGCATGTTCTGGTATTAGCACACACCCTGTAGGATTCTGCGCTACAGGAGTCTGGTATTTCATCTAGCACTTTCGGTCAGCTTAGGGCAAACTGTTCTAGAGTATCACGGACAAGCCGCGTGCACTGGAATCAGTTTACTGCTAGCTCTGCTTCGTTATTCCTGCACGCATGTTTATAATATTGGCTTTGTTTAATGCTAGAACAGAC
The DNA here is from genome assembly GCA_030762935.1 of Hymenopus coronatus. Classification (NCBI taxonomy): domain Eukaryota; kingdom Metazoa; phylum Arthropoda; class Insecta; order Mantodea; family Hymenopodidae; genus Hymenopus; species Hymenopus coronatus. The sequence continues at coordinate 45,547,205 of CM060883.1, forward strand.
CGGAGGTGTGGCCAGGGGAAGTTTGGGGTTGGAGTATTCTCCTTTTGCTAAAAAAAATGCAATTTTAATTGCAATTGCTTCACCTAAATCTATCTACATAACATGATGTTTACTTTCTTTGTACGTACTATGTAGAGAAGGTATTGTATTCCACCCAAAATAATATACCGAGATTTCACTGGAAATTCATGTTTTCAGACCCCCTGAATAAAAAAAAATCAGAAATGTGTGTCTGTGGAAACAGAGCTCAAAAATGAAAATACCAAACTTGGCCGCGACTTGGTCGAATGGTTATACCACTCGCCTCTCACCTAGGCGACCGCATGTGAGATTTGTGGTGGACAAAGCGGCGCAGGGGCGGGTTTTCTCCGGGTTCCACCGCCAACGTATTCCACCGGTGCTCCGTCTTCATTTCATGTATTACCAGCGTCATCACCTGCGGTGCCATACGTTGTAAAAGCGGGCGTTAAACACTACAAAAAAATTACCAAACTTGGTATTTAAGCTTGGTATCTTCCAAAAATGCTTAGCGTGGTGGTAGCGCAGGCGCTTAACAAGCGGGAGACCTGGGTTCGATTCCCGATACCGGTGTGGGGATTTTTCCACCGCTAGGAGACCTAACCCGGGGTGCACTCAGCCTCGTTGGGGCCTTGGGGGCCAATTGAGGAGCTATTTGTTGGAGAAGTAGCGACTCCAGGCTATGAGGACCACATTAACCAGTCGGGAGGGGTTAGAGGCGCTGACCACGTCTTATCCCCCAATACTGCACCGAGATTGGGGACGCAGGGGCCGAGCGGGTCCAAGGTTCCTTGTGAGCTGTCGTGCCATGGAATTATTATAGTTATTATCATCTTCCAAGGATGCGACACAAAGATTTTTAAGATAAATCCCCCACCCCAACTACCCTTTACATGGAATATTTTTCGAACATTTTTATTTTCTTAAAAATGGGTCTAACGACTGTTTTTAAAGATATTTATGTTTAATGTTTTTATAACAAACGAAATGTATATCTTGAATTTTCTGGAAATACTTCTTTATTGTGGATGACTTTCGTCTAACTGGCAAAGAGATCTACAAAAACTTACTACACAAAAATGTAGATTTCGTTAAAGCACAAAATTTGTGTTATATACACGCTTCCAGAAAAATGTTTCATTGGTTGACTATAGTATTTAAAATATTGCATTTGATTGTGGGATTTCAAAATTAAAAATGGAATTGTTTCAGTTTTTACGAATGAAGATTTTCTCCCATATTTATAATTCCCGTGGTAATTGTAAGAGTTGAACAATTTTGACCTGTTTTCCTATTTCATGATTCTATCTGATATCTCCACACGTAAAATACGAGTCAGTTGAACCACCTGGTACACTATTTTTTTATTACTTCAGTAGTAAAACATTTTATTATCACTATTCCTTTTTTACTTTCTCTATACGCACTATGTACATAGTGTATAGAGAAGGTATTGCACTCCACCAAAAATTCGATAGCGAGAATTCACCGGAAATATATGTTTAAGGGTCCCCAATATCCAAAAAGAGCATTTTCACAAAAAGGTCCGTGTGTGTGTATACGTGTGCCTGTGAATACGATAACTCAAAAACGAAAAGTCGGTAAAATACCAAACTTGGTATTTTAGTTTAGCATCTTCCAGGGATGCGACACAAAGATTTTGAGAAAACTCCCCCCACCCTCAACTACCCTTTACATGGAACTTTTTTTCGAAAATTTTGATGTTCTCAAAAATGGCTCTAACGATTTTGATTAAAATTTCGTATATTAAACATATTTACCTGACCAATAAAATGTATATCTTGAATTTTCTAGGAATAGCCTCTGAAGAGTAGTTTATTCTGGATGAATTTTACGTAATTTGTAATTACTACTAAACCGTAAGAGATGTAAAAAAACTTACTACACAAAAATGCAAAGCACGTTAAAACGCACAATTTATGTTATATAATTTTTTTCGTGGAGTTCGTCGTTTTTGAAACATTCCTTATTTTTGGTTTCTGCTATGAAAAACATATTTTTCTCATACAGGAACTTGTCAACTCCGATCCATATAAACAAAGGAACTTCATTGACATAGCAACCAGCTTTAGACTATCACTTTAACCTATGATAGTCCCTTATTTCGCTTCTACTTACAAGGAAGCAAGAAATAAGACTATTTCTGCTAACTTTTTCTGATTAGCATAAAGTAAATATAAGTATAAGCTTTTAAAGAATAATTTGTTGCAGGGATATAGAGAAAGTCATGTGAATGGTACACATCAGATTTTTCTATAAAGAAATGCGAAATGAAGCCATCCCTTAATTAAATGAAATAAATGAAAAAGACTTTGTGAAAACAGATTTTAAACACATTATTAAATAATAGCGTGAACAGAAAGTCATTGTGTGTAACATATACGATTTTTATAATTCCTGGCCAATTCTCATCCATCTGTACCCTAATAACAATTATTTTCTCTTTCTCTACCTTTTACGTGTGGAAGTGAGAGACACATACATTTCCAATGTCAAGTTTAGACATAAAATATATGTTTCGATATTCTACATAAAAATAACATTTAGGACTCTGTGAGTATTATAACTCTGAAACGAAATGTCAATCACGTCACAAACTTAATATTTAAGTTGAGGATCTTCGAAGGATACAACGCCCATATTTTAAAGAAAAGCATCCATACCAAACTACGCTTTGTATAGAAATATTTTATTTAAGGTTCGCATAAATAACCAAAACATCCTTTAAGGGCAAAGGTGTCCTGCTGATGCAAGGGGTTGCTGCTGGAGCTCATTGGGGTAGCAAATCCTAAGAGCTTCGTGATTAGTGGTTTGACTTATGACTTACGGGCTTAACCACTAGATTACACACTTAAACCTGCATGCTAAGTTACTACTCAAAAAGTAGTTCTTGCAGATTTGCTTGCCTGTGTTTTCTTTGTTTTAATTTAACATTTAACTTAATTTCTGTGTTCTTTGTTGCATTTAATATTTATCACCATTACCACTCTATTTTGTTTAAATTTAACTTAAATTCTTAATTTAATATTTAACTTCATTGACGTTTGCTTTTTTTAATTTAACAATTGTCATTATTTCTGTAATATTTATTTTAATCTAACATTTAACATTACGTTCTCTTTTGTTTTTAATTATACAGATTAACTTTGTTACTGTTTTCTATGATTTAATCGAACATTCAACTTCATTACTTTTTTATGTGTTTTAATTTAACATTCAACTTCATTACTGTTTTATTTGTTTTAATTTAACATTCAACTTCATTATTGTTTTAATTTAACATTCAACTTCATTACTTTTTTATGTGTTTTAATTTAACATTCAGCTTCATTACTGTTTTATTTGTTTTAATTTAACATTCAACTTCATTATTGTTTTAATTTAACATTCAACTTCATTACTGTTTTAATTTAACATTAAACTTCATTATTGTTTTAATTTAGCATTCAACTTCATTATTGTTTTAATTTAACATTCAACTTCATTACTGTTTTAATTTAACATTCAACTTCATTATTGTTTTAATTTAACATTCAACTTCATTACTTTTTTATTTGTTTTAATTTAACATTCAACTTCATTACTGTTTTATTTGTTTTAATTTAACATTCAACTTCATTACTGTTTTATTTGTTTTAATTTAACATTCAACTTCATTACTGTTTTATTTGTTTTAATCCAACATTCAACTTCATTACTTTTTTATTTGTTTTAATTTAACATTCAACTTCATTACTGTTTTAATTTAACATTCAACTTCATTATTGTTTTAATTTAACCTTCAACTTCATTACTGGTTTATTTGTTTTAATTTAACATTCAACTTCATTACTGTTTTAATTTAACATTCAACTTTATTACTGTTTTATTTGTTTTAATTTAACATTCAACTTCATTACTGGTTTATTTGTTTTAATTTAACATTCAACTTCATTATTGTTTTAATTGATCATTCAACTTCATTACTGTTTTATTTGTTTTAATTTAACATTCAACTTCATTACTGTTTTAATTTAACATTCAACTTCATTATTGTTTTAATTTAGCATTCAACTTCATTATTGTTTTAATTTAACATTCAACTTCATTACTGTTTTAATTGTTTTAATTTAACATTCAACTTCATTACTGTTTTATTTGTTTTAATTTAACATTCAACTTCATTACTGTTTTATTTGTTTTAATGTAACATTCAACTTCATATCTGTTTTATTTGTTTTAATTTAACATTCAACTTCATTACTGTTTTATTTGTTTTAATTTAACATTCAACTTCATTACTTTTTATTTGTTTTAATTTAACATTCAACTTCATTACTGTTTTAATTTAACACTCAACTTCATTATTGTTTTAATTTAACATTCAACTTCATTACTGTTTTAATTTAACATTCAACTTCATTACTGTTTTATTTGTTTTAATTTAACATTCAACTTCATTACTGGTTTATTTGTTTTAATTTAACATTCAACTTCATTACTGTTTTAATTTAACATTCAACTTTATTACTGTTTTATTTGTTTTAATTTAACATTCAACTTCATTACTTTTTTATTTGTTTTAATTTAACATTCAACTTCATTACTGTTTTAATTTAACACTCAACTTCATTATTGTTTTAATTTAACATTCAACTTCATTACTGTTTTAATTTAACATTCAACTTCATTACTGTTTTATTTGTTTTAATTTAACATTCAACTTCATTACTGGTTTATTTGTTTTAATTTAACATTCAACTTCATTACTGTTTTAATTTAACATTCAACTTTATTACTGTTTTATTTGTTTTAATTTAACATTCAACTTCATTACTGGTTTATTTGTTTTAATTTAACATTCAACTTCATTACTGTTTTAATGTAACATTCAACTTTATTACTGTTTTATTTGTTTTAATTTAACATTCAACTTCATTACTGGTTTATTTGTTTTAATTTAACATTCAACTTCATTACTGTTTTAATTTAACATTAAACTTCATTACTGTTTTATTTGTTTTAATTTAACATTCAACTTCATTACTGTTTTATTTGTTTTAATTTAACATTCAACTTCATTACTGTTTTAATTTAACATTCAACTTTATTACTGTTTTATTTGTTTTAATTTAACATTCAACTTCATTACTGGTTTATTTGTTTTAATTTAACATTCAACTTCATTACTGTTTTAATTTAACATTCAACTTTATTACTGTTTTATTTGTTTTAATTTAACATTCAACTTCATTACTGGTTTATTTGTTTTAATTTAACATTCAACTTCATTACTGTTTTAATTTAACATTCAACTTTATTACTGTTTTATTTGTTTTAATTTAACATTCAACTTCATTACTGTTTTAATTTAACACTCAACTTCATTATTGTTTTAATTTAACATTCAACTTCATTACTGTTTTAATTTAACATTCAACTTCATTACTGTTTTATTTGTTTTAATTTAACATTCAACATCATTACTGGTTTATTTGTTTTAATTTAACATTCAACTTCATTACTGTTTTAATTTAACATTCAACTTTATTGCTGTTTTATTTGTTTTAATTTAACATTCAACTTCATTACTGGTTTATTTGTTTTAATGTAACATTCAACTTCATTACTGTTTTAATTTAACATTCAACTTCATTACTGTTTTATTTGTTTTAATTTAACATTCAACTTCATTACTGGTTTATTTGTTTTAATTTAACATTCAACTTCATTACTGTTTTAATTTAACATTCAACTTTATTACTCTTTTATTTGTTTTAATTTAACATTCAACTTCATTACTGGTTTATTTGTTTTAATTTAAAATTCAACTTCATTATTGTTTTAATTTATCATTCAACTTCATTACTGTTTTATTTGTTTTAATTTAACATTCAACTTCATTACTGTTTTAATTTAACATTCAAGTTCATTACTGTTTTATTTGTTTTAATTTAGCATTCAACTTCATTATTGTTTTAATTTAACATTCAACTTTATTACTGTTTTATTTGTTTTAATTTAACATTCAACTTCATTACTGTTTTATTTGTTTTAATTTAACATTCAACTTTATTACTGTTTTATTTGTTTTAATTTAACATTCAACTTTATTACTGTTTTATTTGTTTTAATTTAACATTCAACTTTATTACTGTTTTATTTGTTTTAATTTAACATTCAACTTCATTACTGTTTTATTTGTTTTAATTTAACATTCAACTTTATTACTGTTTTATTTGTTTTAATTTAACATTCAACTTTATTACTGTTTTATTTGTTTTAATTTAACATTCAACTTCATTACTGTTTTATTTGTTTTAATTTAACATTCAACTTCATTACTGTTTTAATTTAACATTCAACTTCATTACTGTTTTCTTTGCTTTAATTTAACAGTCGAGATACACATTTTATTTCGGACATGAATGAATGAATAAGTGTATTTATTAACATAGCAATATCATACATAGAATTTCAACAGTCGCACGGGTCCATAGACCGTACGTGCTTTTGTAATACACATTACAAGCAATATTAAAACAACAACCACAACAAAGAATTATAAGAGTAAACACGAAAATAAAAAGACAAAGGAAATACACAGTCAAAAGCAATATTAAACAACAATAAAATTAAGAGTGAATCCGAAAATAAAGATACAAAGATATTCAAATATAGCAATTTAAATTTACAGCACAGAGTACACCTTCATAAATGCACCCTCTTATAATAGATAATTACACTTAAAATACATATACACACATAATATATACAACCCTAGCACAACAGTGACCTAAGTATGACATAATATATATATATATATATATATATATATATATATATATATATATATGTATGTATGTAGAACATTGTAGTCACTTTTGTTTAGTTGATCTTATTCCCCCCCCCTTCTCTATTGGCAGCCTCCTCAGATCTCAGCTAAATAGCTTTAATATAAGGGATTTTAATCAAAATCGTTACAGCCAGTTTTAAGAAAATAAAAATGTTCTAAAAATGTCCATGTAAAAGGTATTTTGTGGTGTGGGAATATTTTGAAAATCTTCGTGTCTCATCCTGAAAGATACTAAACCTAAATATCAAGTTTGGTATTTAGCGCTCTTTTCGTTTTGGGGCCTTGTTGCCCACAGACACAAAGACAGACAGGCGCGCGCGCACACACACACACGCACACGCACACACACGGATCTGCTTTTAATTTTTTTTTTTATTTAGAGGGATCCAAAGCATGTATTTCCGGTGAAATCGCGACATCAAATTTTTGGGTGCATTACAATAACTTCTCTATCATTAGGTGCATAATACACTTGGGGCTAGAGAAAGTAAAAATGCGATATCAGGTCCAGTATCTGAATCATGGATATTCCGGTTGCTCTTACCAATTGAGCTACTGTGCCATGACATTAAATTCCCCACCCGACTTGCATTTTGCCAGTAAATAACAAGAACTTAAACTAATTTGTGAGATATGAATAACTTCGAAATACCGGTTTTTACTTTCTCTACACGTACTATGTGCATAGTGTATAGAGAAGGTATTGCACTCCACCCAAAAATTCAATACCGAGATTTCACCGGAAATATATATTTTAGGTTCCCCTGTATCCAAAAAAGCATTTTCAGAAAAAGGTCCGTGTGTGTGTCCGTGAACACGATAACTCAAAAACTGTCAGTAAAATACCAAACTTGGTATTTAAGTTTTGTATCTTGCAGGGATGCGACACGAAGATTTTGAGAAAAATCCCCTCATCCCAAACTACCCTTTACTTGGAAATGTTTTCAAAAATGTTGATTTTGTCAAAAATGGCTAACGGTTTTGATTAAAATATCATATATTAAAGATATTTACGTAATTTTGCATAACTGCCAAACCATAAGAGATGGAGAAAAAGTTGCCACACAAAAAATGTAGAGCACGTTAAAACATACAATTTATGTTCTATACATTTGTTTCGTGGAGTTGATCGTTTTTTAGATATCCTTCACTTTTGGTTTCAGCTTTAAAAAAACTTTACTATTCCCCACGCAGGAATTTCTATCTATACAGATAAAGGAACTTAAACCACATAGCAACCAGCTTTTGACTATCCTTTTTTTTTTTTTTTGTTATTGTTGGCAGATCAGCATTTATGCTATACAGGCCTTAGATAACAAGGTAACAAAAGCATTAAATACATTAACATTTGAGGTTGATCATATTGGCTCCTCTAACATAAACAAAATAGATTACTAGTACACAAATGATAATATAACTTTACAAATAAATGTTACAGTTGAATGAAAGTAAAAGTAATAACAATAATAAATTTAAAAAAAATGAGACTACATGATTATGAAATCTATGAATAATTATTATTAGGAGTCTTCTGTGCTTCTAGTTAAGAAATGTTGTGGTAGTTTTCCTTTTAGCCTTTTGTGTGGAGTTTTGATATGCAGGTTAAATGCTTGAGCAACAGTAACGTTGCTTAATTTATTGAAGAATGTCTTGGAGAGGTGTTTCATATAGTATTTTATTGGAAGGATGTTAAGTCGAAATAAAGATTTTTAAAGCAGAATGGAGCAGTGCAGGCCAATCTTGGAGCGTTTATTAATTATGTAATGTGATCATTCCATGCCATTTTTATGTCTAGTAGAACGCCAAGATATTTAACTGAGGTTTGAGAGGGCATCCAGGTTAGCTGTTTATTCTGTTAATGTAAATAATCAAGGTTTTGACAAGGTCTTAGAGAAAATATTTTTGCCTCTGTCTTGTTGATATTAAGTGAAATGCGCCATACTGTAAGCCATTCAGCTAATAGTGAAACTCTTGCAGAGGACTGTCCTTTTAACGTATGGTACTCCTTTATTTCACTTCTACTTACAAAGTAGTAAGTAATAAGACTATTTCTACTAATTTTTTCTCGATTAGCACCATGAAGTAAATAGAAGCATAGACTTTTTAACAGTAATTTGTTGCACAGATGTAGAGAAAGTCTTGTGAATGGAATACATAATATTTTTAGAAATACTGCATGTGAATGTGTGTATTTGAAACTCTTGATGTATCTACAAGTTAACGCAACAAGATCAGACAGTTGAAAGCTAGTAACCAAGTGGGACAGAATGTTTTGACGCAATGTCACAATGCGATAAACGCTGTTAAGGGAGGTTGGCGTGGTGTTGAGCCCAAAACTGCTCTACTGAGTGCAATAAACGATGTTCACACAAGATGGACATGCAGCGGGGGACCAGGGGTGCACCTCTTCTTCTGGGCTTACAACATGCCACCTATTTAACACTCCAGTTCAGCATCTATTTTCAGTCTATGGAAGATTTAAATATACCGAATTAAAATGATATAGTTCGAGTTGTTTCCAGTCACTATTTTCAGTAATATATGTTACTGAAAACACTGGAAAACACGTAGGATGAATTATTTACATCTTAACAGGAAGAAAATATAAAACAAAAATTTTGATAACATCTCCCGTAAATACACGATTTGCAATAAAAAAAATCCGATGTGTTATATTCACATGAGTTACTCTACATTTCTGCAACAAATTATTGTTAAAATGCTTATGCTTCTATTTACTTCATGCTAATCGAAAAAAAATAGCAGAATTAGAGTTTTATTACTTGATACCATGTAAGCAGAAGAGAAATAGGGGAGTAGCATAGGCTAAAGTGATAGTCAAAAGCTGGTTCCTAAGTGACTGAACTTCCTTTGTTTGTATGGACAGGAGTTGACAAATTTCTGTATGAGAAAAGTATAAGTTTTGTAAAGCTGAAACCAAAAAAGGAATACCTCAAAAACAACCAACTCCGCAATACAAATTTATGTATCATAAATGGTGTGTTTTAACGTACTCTATATTTTTGTGTGGTAAGTTTTTGTCCATCCCTTACAGTTTAGCAGTTAAGCAAAATTCGGCAAAATTCATCCAGAATAATGAGATCTTCAGAGGCTATTCCCAGAAAATTCAAGATAAATATTTTATTTGGGATAAAAATAGCTTTAATATGCGGGAATTAAGGGTGGGGTGATTTTCTTGAAAATCTTCGTGTCGCATCCTTGGAAGATACCTAACTTAAATACGAGGTTCGGTATTTAACCGTCTATTCCTTTTTGAGCTAAGCTGTCCACAGACACACACACAGATACAGACCTTTTTCTAATTACTTTCTCCAGCCCTGTACGTACAATATACATAGGGATAGAGAATTATTGTATTCCACACAAAAATTCGATGTCGAGATTTCACTGGAAAAACACGATTTAGAACTCCCCTGAATTCAAAAAGGCATTTTCAGAAAAACGTCCATGTCTGTGTGTGTGTGTCAGTGTGTTTGTATGCCTGTGGACAGCATAGGTCAAAAACGAAAAGACTGTTTAATACCAAACTTGGTATTTAAGTTTGGGACCTTCCAAGGATGCACCACGTAGATTTTCAAGAAAACCCCCCACCCCATACACTTTTCATGGAACTATTTTAGAAAATTTTGATTTTCTCAAAAATGGCTATAACAGTTTTGATTAAAATAACGTATATTAAAGATGTTTACCTCACAAATAAAATGTATATCTTGAATTTTCTGGGAACAGCCTCTGAAGACTAATGTATTCTGAATGAATTTTACGGAATTTTGCATAACTGCTAAACCGTAAAAGATGGTCAAAAACTTACCATACAAAAGATGTAGAGCACGTTAAAACACACAATTTATGTTACATACATTTTTTTCGTGGAGTTGATCGTTTTCGAGATATTCCTTGTTTTTTGTTTCAGCTTTGAAAAACTTATATTTTTCTCATACAAGAATTTGTCTATTCCTGTCTATACAAAAAAAGGAGCTTCAGTCGCATAGGAACCAGCTTTTGACTATCACTTTAGCCTATAGTATTACCTTATTTTGCTTCTACTTACAAGAAAGCCAGTAATAAGACTATTTATGCTAAGTTTTATTCGATTAGCATGAAGTAATTAGTAGCATAAGCTTTTTAGCAATAATATGATGCAGAGAAAGTCATGTGAATGGAGCACTTCTGATTTTTTGTTCTTGTTTTTGGATTCAGAAATATCAAAACGTATGTTTCTGGTGAAATCTCGACATCGAATTTTTGGTAGGGAAACAATACCTTCTCTAGCTATTATGTACATTGTATATTTGATGTATATAGGTGCCAGAGAAAGTAAATAGTATCTAGATGTAAATTATGCACAAGAGTTAATTAAGAGGCATTTTTCGAAGGCTTCCTTGACAAAGTTTTATACACAGCATTAAGCTATCTAAAATTCACCTCCAGGAAGCCAAACAGATGTGGAACAAAAAACCTATAGCATGGTATTATGTTTCGGTTGTGATTTGTTAATTAAAAACCGAGATATTAAAAAAGTTGAAAAATCAAGCGCAGCCTCCGAACGGAACAAACGGGATGCAGTCGCTGGAAAGTCCAGCTTGTTCCGATAACTGCACCCAAATCGCTAATTTCAAACACGTCCATTTCTCTCGTTAATGAAATATGACAGAGTGATCAAACACAAAAAGGATAGAAAATAACATGTGATTGTAAAATAACAAGTGACGACTGGTTATTAAAAATATTTACGTAGTAGGTAATGAACACTGCAGCGAGAAAACGTTAATCACGTGACTTGATCGGCCAATTCTTGTGCGAGGTGTCGACACCACTCGAAATATAAAAAGAATAATAAAATAGGTGACAAAAATCAGCAGCCATTTGTTGTTTTTTGTGCTTTGATTAGGCATGAATCATACATGTGACGTAATAGATGTTAAAACACTCGAGTATCTAAACTGGTTCAAATGTAGACACTGTAATTTTAAATTCAATATTGAACTTTAAAATTCATAATCCAAATTTTTCAGTTAAATTGAAATACATTTATAATGCACATAGGTATAACCTGAATTTAAAATGTTTAAGTATTGAAATTTGTTTCACAAAATATTAAAATTATGAAAACACTTTTTCTTTCGTTTTAAATAACATTTACATTAATATTAGGTGCGTTTTAAAGTTGGTTTCTAATTAAATCTGTTTTCAAATACATGCATATTTATACTTCCAGACTCTGTAAGGAGTAGTGAATGCTTCTGGACAAAGGAAAATTGAACTTTACAAACATTTACAAAATTTTATCAAACATTCTGAAAAATTAAAAAAAAATCTGATATGTTCCATTCACATGGCTTTCTCTACATCTCTAAATTATTGTTAAAAAGCGTATTCCTCTATTTACTTAACACTAATCGAGAAAAAAATTAGCAGAAGGAGTGTTATTATTTGCTTTCTTGTAAATAGAAGGGAAATAAGGGAGTACCATAGGTTAAAGTGATAGTCAAATGTTTAAAAAGCTAGTCGCTATGTGAATGAAGTTCCTTTGTATGGACAGGAGTTGACAAATTCCTGTATGAGAAAAGTGTAGGTTTTTTAAGGCTGAAACCAATAACAAGGAATATCTCAAAAACAATTATCTCCACGAAAAAAGTGTATGTAACATAAATTTTGTGTTTTAACGAGATCTACACTTTTTCTTAGGTAAATTTTTGCCTATTTCTTGCGGTTTACGAGTTTCGCAAAATTCATCGAAAATAATCAGCTCTTCAGAGGCTATTCCCAGAAAATTTAAGATATACATTTTATTTTTTATTAAAATCTCTTAAAGGTAAGAGCTTTTAATCAAAACCGTTAGAGCCATTTTTTAAAAAAATCAAAATTTTCGAAATTTTTTCCATGTAAAGGTAGTTGTGGGTGGGGGGATTTTTCTGAAAATCTTCGTGTCGCATCCTTGGAAGGTACCAAACTTAAATACCAATTTTGCTATCTAATGATCTTTGAGCTATGCTGCCCACAGACACACACACACACGGAAATTTTTCTAAAACGTTTTTTTCTTTTTTTGGGTTCAGGAAGTCTCAAAACATATATTTCCGGTGAAAATTAGGTATCGAATTTTGGGTGCATTACAATACCTTCTCTATAGACTATGTACATAGTACGTGTAGAGAAAGTAAAAAAGTTTTGTAATAATATAATATGAATGAAAAAAATTAATAAAATATATAGTTTTCTCCACTTAACACATATGCACTACTAATTAACAGAAGGTATAAATGAACATACACAAGATTATTAATAGGAAAGCACAACTTTATGCCTTGTATTCAAGGAAACTTTTTCAACATTTTTCAATATTAAAATGCTGCACAACATTTTACTATTTTTTTCAAATTTTGTTCTGCCTTTCAAAAGTTCATTAAAGCAAATAACCGGAATAGTTTCTGACAGTAAATCTCCATATTTAAGAAATAAATTCTTAACTCTTGAAAAATTGGAAGTACAAAAAGTAATAATTACTTTCTCTATATGCACTATGTACATAGTGTATAGAGAAGGTATTGTAATGCAGCCAAAAACTCGATACCGAGATTTCACCGGAAATACATGTTTTGAGACTCCCTGAATAAAAAAAAACGTTTATAGAAAAATGTCTATGTGTGTGTCTGTGGGCAGCATAGCTCAAAAATTAAAAGGCATTTAAAAACCAAACTTGGTATTTAAGTTTAGTATCCTCCAAGGATGCGAGACGAAGATTTTCAAGAAAATCCCTCCACCCCAAACTACCCTTTACATGGAAAAGCTTTCGAAAATTTTGTTTTCTTAAAAATGGCTCTAAGGATTTTGACTAAAATCTCGTATATTTAAGATGCGTACTTGACAAATAAAATGTATATCTTGAATTTTCTGGGAATAGCCTCTGAAGACTACTTTATTCTGGATGAATTTGACGGATTTTTGCATATTAAGAATAAGCTTTTTATCAGTAATTTGTTGCAGAGATGTAGAGAAAGTCATGTGAATGGAACAGGTCAGATTTTTTTCTACAATATTTAAATGAGCCCGTTTGGGTAGTGTAGTGGTAGCGTGTCTGTGAGTTGCCCAGATTAGGTTTTTTTCGGTGGGTTTTCTTGTGACAAATGTAGTGTAACTTAAAAGCTCCGTGGACCCCGAGATCATTCCAGCATTATTTCACCAATTTCGTTCATCGTCCGACCAGGTTAAAGGACGCACAGTTTTTGTGAGAAAATAATTAAATTATCAAAATTGTTCATTATAGTTTGCTATACTATGAATCCTGGGTCTTGAAGTACTTACGACACTGTAAGTCACCATTGGGGGTTGGTCATCTTAAATTAATTTGATATCACCTTGTGGTTTACCGAGAAAATATGAGTCCGGTGAGAAATTCAATGCTATGCCGGCATGGTGGTTCAGTGGCAGAGCAACCAGCTAGAGACCAGGAGATCCCTGTTTAAAATCCAGGCTATGGTATTGCAATTTTCAGGCTTATTCTACCTATCCAACTCCTGTTCTACACAAGTTTCTGTTAGAAAACATGGTCCTATTTATCAGAGCTACATAGAAGTAAAGTATAATATTTTTGGTGTTCAATAACATTAAAATCTAAAGTTATGAAACTGTGTAATATTTTCCCCATTTTAAAGAGCAAATAACGATTGAAAAAGTCTGTAAAAAGCTAGTTTTTCCTTGCTCATTGATGCGCTGACATAGCTGATGGATTTTGCATTCTGTTAAATAAATAATTTTCGATTCACAAAAACTTTATCATTCGAACTGTCAGAAAATATTTTCCCCTTTTCAACTTTCGATGTGAACTGGTAAATGCCTCGTTTAAAAGCTTAGTTATTGTGCCAGAGATAAAAGTTGAGTTAGCTTTGAAAAATTACACCGGCGTAACCGACAAACTCTCTGCAGTCAACTGTTTGGCTTCGTCAAGCCTATTCAAAGCGAATCTGAGTTAAAAGAATAGGTACACCGCTTGGTTGAACAAAACACTGCTAGTGGTACTTCAGCAGAAGGGTCTCATATCACAGTTCGACTGATCAAAGTCCTCAGGAATTGCCTTTCTAAGTACCTATGTAGTTCTTGAAAAACTTAACCAACTTTTGCTTTGCTAAGAAATGTGCCGATAGCGTTTGTCTTACGAGATATCATGGATGTACAGTAACATACAAAAAAATCTCTAATAAATTATTGTTAAAAAAGCTTATGCTTCCTTTTACTTCATCCTAATCGAGAAAAAAAAAAACTAGCAGAAATTGTCTTAGTACTTGCTTCCTTGTAAGTAGAAGGGAAATAAGGCTAAAGTGATACTCAAAAGCTGGTTGCTATGAGATTGAAGTTCCTTTGTTTGTATGAACAGGATGAGAAAAGTATGAATACTTTAAAACTGAAACTAATAACGAAGAATACCTCAAAAACAATCCACTTCACGAAAAAAATGTATATAGCATAAATTATATGTTCTAACGGGCTCTACATTGTTTGCTAAGTAAGTTTTGGTCTGTCTCTTACGGTTTACCAGTTACACAAAATTCATCCAGAATAAACAGGTCTTTAGAGTCTATTCACAGGAAAATTCAAGATGTACATTTTATTTGCAATATAAATATCTGTAATATGCGATATTTTAATCAAAAGCCTTGGAGCCATTTTGGAAAAAATCAGAATTTTTGACAAATTTTCCATGTAAAGAGTAGTTGCGGTGAGGAATTTTCCTGAAAATCTTCGTATTGCATCCTTGGAAGATATTTAACAGAATTTTCATTTTTGAGCTATGCTGCCCACAGACACACTCCAAACGCTTTTTATGGATTCAGGGGGACCCGAAACATGTATTTCCGGTGAAATCTCGGTATCGAATTTTTGGGTACAATACAATACCTTCTTTATACACTATGTACATAGTACGTGTAGAGAATGTAATACATTAGTACAAGGTCACTTCATTTGCAGCTGTTCCCGAAGTACTGAGAGCTGAGAGACGTGTCGATAGCGTTTGTATAATGAGATACCGCAATCTTATGATAGATGTACAGTCATGTGCAAAAAATATTTCGTGCGTAACTATTCTCTTTTCAGTTGATATCGAAGTACTGGCTATAAGAAATAGTTTGACAACTCCTTTTATAAATATCGCGGTTTGAAACATGAATGCACAGTTGAGTTCAATAATATTTTCAATATAACAAAACCACCTTTCAGTTTCTAAAAAAATATCAGTCCAATATTTAGTTGGGCTTCCACGCATACCGTACGGAGGCTTAAGTTGGCGAGGTAAAATCAAGTAGAAAAATCGGTTGTGCTCTATTCACGTGACTTTCTCTACATTTCTGCAACAAATTATTGTTAAATAGCTTGTGCTTCTTTCTATTTCATGCCAATCGAGGAAAAAAAATAGCAGAAATTGTCTTATTACTTGCATCCTTATGAGCAGAAAGAAAATAATGGAGTAGCATAGGCTGAAGTATTAGTCAAAAGCTGATTGCTGTGTGACTGAAGTTCCTTTGTATGTTTGTACAGAAAGTGACAAATTCCCGTATGAGAAAAATATAAGTATTTTAAAGTTGAAACCAATAACAAGAAATATTTAAAAAACTATCAGCTCTACGAAAAAAGTGTATATGGCATAAACTGTGTGTTTTATCGTGATGTATATTTTTTGTGTACTAAGTTTTTGTCCATCTCTTACAGTTCAGCAGTTATGTAACATTCATTAAAAATCATCCAGAATAAAGTACTCTTTAGAGGCTAATCCCAAAAAATTCAATATGTGCATTATATTTCTCAGGTAAATACCTTTAATATACGCCATTTTAATCAAAATCGCTACTGCCACTTTTGAGAAAATCAGAATTTTCGAAAATAGTTTCATATAAAGTGTAATTGGGAATGGAGGGATTTTCTTGAAAATCTTTGTATCGCATCCTTGGAAGACACCAAACTTAAATACCAAGTTTAGTATTCAACGGTCTTTTCGTTTTTGAGCTATGCCGTCCGCAGACACACACGCACACACAAACGTAGGATCCATTTTGTAAAAATGCTTATTTAGTATTCAGGGAGACCCAAAACATACATTTCCGGTGAAATCTCGGTATCGAATTTTTGGGTGGAATGCAATAACTTCTCTATTTACTATGTGCATAGTACGTGTAGAGAAATTAATAAAAATTGAATGCCATGGCCGGATTTGAAACACGGATTTTTAGTTTAGCATGTCATTAGGATTAGAATTATTCACGGATGGAAACCCCAATCACTGGGACAGAGCACCACACATAGATTCATGGGGCTCTTTGCGGCTTACTGACCTTAGGGATGGAGGATTGAGAGGAAAAGGGGAGTCACGAAGGGGGACCAGTACTGGCGCAACCGTGGGACAGGGTCCCTAGCGGTTCCAGATTAAACGCTTCCAACCCAGGAGCTCCGAGCCTGCTGGGGTTTCCCTAAGCGCGAAAGTATCCAAGCTCATCCAGCGCCAACCCGCTGACCACAATCACCTGATTCTTCAACCCTGAAACAGATAACAACGAATTTGTTGGAATAGAAAATTGACAGGACAATTTTGAGGATTAGCCTGGCGACTCTGTGAACTCCCCCCCCCCGTAATCTGAGGTATCCCATTCATATAATTTTATAATCAATTGTTTTAAAAGCCGGTCAATATATGAAACATTGAAGATCGGTTCTTTTTACATTGCAAGTAAAACAAAAGAGAGAACAAAGAAAGGTGACAGTTTCAAAAGATGTGTAATTTAAAATTGAAATGAATTACAAGAGATTTCTCTGAAAGGGTCAATTTTACAACAGAAATCTTAATGAGACAAATTGTGTGTTTTAATGAGATCAACATTTTTTCTATAAAAAATAACTTTTCTCGGGCTATCAGCCAGGTGAATTCTGGTATAATTTCCAAGCTTTCAAGAGCTAACGTCGCTCTCATCTTCAGGGAGAAAGCTTGGAAATCATTCCAGAATTCAACTGGCTGATAGCCCGAGAAAAGTTATTTTCATATCGCCGCCAGGAAAGCTTCAAGTCATGGTTCATTTTTTCCATAGCTGTTCATTCTGGATGAATTTTGCTGAATTTTGCATAACTGATAAACCAAAAGAGAGCTATTCCTAGAAATTTCAAGCTTTACATTTTATATGTGATGTAAATATTTTTAGTATTACTACTTTAATGAAAATTGTTAGAGCCAAGTTTCAGAAAAAACAAATTTTCAATTTTTTTTTTTTTTTTTGCATATAAAGGGTAGTTTGGTGTGAGAGAATTTTCTTGAAAAGCCTTGTGTCGCATCCTTTGAAGATATCAAACTTAAATTCCAAATTTGGTATTTAACGGTTCATTAGTTTTTTTTAGCTATGCTGTCCACAGGCACGCACAGACTTGCACACGGACATTTTTCTAAAAATGCCTATTTTTAACTCAAAACATATATTTCCGGTAGAATCACGATATCTATATTTTTGGGTGGAATACAATACATTCTCTATACATTATGTACATTGAACGTGTAAAAAAAACAGGACAAGAATAGCAAACATGAAAGTCGAAACCACAATCTCTCGACTGGAGGTCGCCCACGATACCTCCTCGCCAACTCACTAGTTTACTGGACGGTTACTTTTTCCAACTAAGCTACCAGGTAACCCTGTGAGTTAGTGAGAAATCGCTGCTCTTTGGCGCACAGCCAAGCTGGAATAATCTTTTTAAGCCTCATAAGACATTGTTGAAAAGATACCGTGAGTATAGAGCACTATGTTGTTTAATGAGACACTGTAGTGTGTATAAACTATTTTAGCTAAGACATTAAATACTTTCTGCTTATTTCTAACATTTTCCTAAATCTTAGTTTTACATCCAAATAAATAGCTAACTCATGATTGTGTCTCTTTGTAGCGTCTTTTGTTATTTTTTACTTTCTCTAAACGTATTATGTACATACTGTATAGAGAAGATATTGTAATGTACCCAAAAATTTGAGATTTCACCGAAAATACATGTTTTAGGTCTCCATAAATGCAAAAAAGCATTTTTGGAAAAAGGTTCGTGTGTCTGCACGTGTATGTGTGTCTGTGGATAGCATAGCTCAAAAACGAAAAGGTCGTTCAACACCAAACTTGGTATTTAAGCCCACCGCCAACTACTCTTTACAAGGAACTTTCTTTTGAAAATTTTTACTTTCTCAAAAATGGCTCTATAGATTTTGATTAAAATGTCGTATATTAAAGATATTTACCTGATAAATAAAATGTATATCTGGAATTTTCTGGGAATAGCCTCAGAAGACTACTTTATTCTGGATGAATTTTACGGAATTTTGCATAACTGCTAAACCGTAAGAGATGGACAAAAACTTACCATACAAAACATGTAGAGCACGTTAAAACCCACACATCATGTTATATGCATTTTTTCGTGGAGTTGGTCGTTTTTTGAGATATTCCTTATTATTAGTTTTGTAAACTCTTGTCCATAGAAACAAAGGAACTTCATTCAAACAACAACCAGCTTTGCACTAATACTTTAGCCTGTGCTACTCCCTTATTTCCCTTCTACTTACAAGGAAGCAAGTAATAAGAATATTTCTGCTAATTTTTTTCTCGATTATCATGAAGTAAAAGGCAGCATAAGCTTTTTAACATTAATTTGTTGCAGAGATGTAGAGAAAGTCAGGTGAAGAAGAACATCATCATTGTTCGATATACCACATTTTTAACTTCTCTAGTTTCCAAACCTCTATTTTTAATTTCTCTATACTCACTATGTACATAGTGTATAGAGAATGTATTGTACTCCACCAAAAAATTCAATACCGAGATTTCACCGGAAATATATGTCTTAGGGTCCCCTGTATCCAAAAAAAAGTATTTTCAGAAAAAGGTCCGTGTGTGTCCGTGTGTCAGTGTGTGCGTGTGTCTGTGAACATGATAACTCAAAAACGAAAAGTCGGTAAAATACCAAACTTGATATTTAAGTTTTGTATCTTCCAGGGATGCGACACGAAGATTTTGAGAAGAATCCCCCCACCCCAAACTACCCTTTACATGGAACTGTTGTCGAAAATTTTTATTTTATAAAAATTGGCTCTAACGATTTTGATTAAAATATCGTATATTAAAGATATTTACCTGACAAATAAAATTTATATTCTGAATTTTCTGGGAATAGCCTCTGAAGACTATTCTGGATGAATTTTTCATAAGTACTAAACCGTAAGAGATGGACAAAAACTTAACCCATAAAAAATGTAGAGCACATTAAAACACACAATTTATATTACATACATTTTTTTCGTGGAGTTGATCGTTTTTGAGATATTCCTTTTTCTTGGTTTCAGCTTTGAAAAACTTATACTTTTCTCATACAGGAATTTGTCAACCCCTGTCAATACAAATAAAGGAGCATCAGTCACATAGCAACCAGCTTTTGGCTTTCACTTTAACCTATGGTACTCCCTTATTCCGCTTCTACTTACAATAAAGCAAGAAATAAGATTATTTCTGCTAATTTTTCTCGATTAGCATGAAATAAATAAAAGATAAGTTTATTAACAATAATAATTTACAGAGATATAGATAAAGCTATGTGAATGGAACACATCAGATTTTTTACAATAATGTTTTTAAAGTTTCATAAAGGCATTTATAATTATCTTTATCAAACTGAATTGCATATAGAGGTTAGAAAATCATTTCTAACATTTTATGATGACGAGGGGTGAATTGGATTGGTTGATGAGGGTTGAATTTAAGTAAAATAAAACAAATGTCCTTCCTCACAAAAAATAAAAAAATAATTTTCGCCCAAAATTTAAACTTTTAAGAACAAAACTAAACATTGGTTCCATTATTTATACTCACAGATTTCCATTTTTATGTCGTTAATGTATTTATAACTTGCATGAGAAATCTATCCACTTGAATTTAAGGGACTACGGATATTTGTTTACCGGTAAAAGCGTGCTTCCTGGCACCAAGAAAGTTGTCGTTAGGCCGGCCACGTTCCAAACTAAGTCTCTGTACTATCTGGTTCTTGGTCGGAGAAATACCAGTTGGTAATATTACATCAGAAAGCTGATATGTTAACAGAGTGAAAGCCTTAGGCACCGTATGAAATCCAAATCACTACGCTATGTAATAGCATGACCCAGAAATATCCTAGGTCGCTTTCATAACCTATCAAAGTATTGTTTGAAGGTACCTCAATCTCTGGTATTACCGTGTTCATGTAGCATACTGATAAGTCCCGGAGCTCTCAATGAAAACAGCATTTAATTTTTTTTTTTGCTTTATTTCTCAACGTAATCTCTAGAAAGGCTAAAGCATTTGTCACATCGGTGTTCTAATTTAATTAAACCATCTCTGTAGTGCGAATTATCAAGATCCCCAAAATAGCTGTTGACCGCATCAATGACCTCCACGTTTCTGTAAAATCTTCATCCTCCAAGACATTTTTTGAGGTTTAGGAACAGAGGGTAGTCACTGGGTGCTAGATCTGGCGAATAGGGTGGATGTTCAAGCAATACCAACTTTAATTCGCACATTTTCCCCATTGTAATGACTGAACGATGGGCCGGAGCATTGTCGTGATGAAGCAAGATTATTTTTTTGCCAAATGAGGTATTTTTCTTTTCACCTCATTACTCAAACGTTGCAGTAGTAGTCACCAGTGATACTTTTACCCTTTTCCAAGTAATCAATAAAAATAATTCCCTGTGCATCCCAGAAAACACTTGCCATAACCTTGTTAGCTGACAAAATTGACTTTGCCTTTTTTGGAGTTGGTTCACCTGACGCAATTCACTGTTTTACTGTGATTTAGTTTCTGAAGTATGGTGATGTATCCAAGTTTTATCCATGATAATAAGCCATCTTAAAAAGTCACTGGGATTTTTACGGTAGAACTCCACATTCTTAACAGTAACAGTTTTTCTTTGCAAATTTTGATCAGGCGTCAACAAACGTGGTACCCATCTTGCACAGACCTTGGGAAAGCCCAAAACGTTACTTAAAACATAACCTGCATGTTCTTTTGATATGTTTACAGCCTCTATTATCTCAAACAACTTAATCTGCGGTCTTCCAGTAATAAACGATGGATTTTTTCAATGATCTCTGGAGCTGTCACTTCTACAGAGCGTCCAGAGCGAGGCTCATCACTATTGCTCGTACGTCCCATTTTAAACTGTGCTACTCACCTTTTAATCATTGAATAAGAAGTGGCAGAGTCTCAATGTAATGTCCATTTCCTTCTTGATTTCTTTAGCCTTTCAAATGGAAGTATTTAATGAGTGCTCGTTTTTCCAAATCCTCCATTTTCGTGAAAACTCTAAAGTTGTCTTGTTTAAAATGCTGTCATTCGAAAACTAAACAAGCTATTGACCTGTAACTATGGATACAAGCTAGTCTACAGTTAAACTAAACGATGCTACTGTCTAACTGGCCTAGAGGCGCCATATCTGTGTAAGGCCCGGGACTTATCAACCGACCCTCGTATAAGTTAACATAGTGGTAGATATCAACCTGTACTCCTCCTTAAATAACATTAGAAACTAGTCCGCCGATAGAAGAGAGCACAGAAAATGATTTATATAAAACCTTAATTTTTTGTTAACCATTATATCTTGCAACATTAATTTATATATTTTGTTATAGCTATTCCTATTCGAATAATATCATTTTAGAAATTAATTATTTTCTAACAAGTCTGACAATGAATATGGCCAGTAAAAAAGATGCCGTATTCCACCCGAAATGTATGTTCTGAAGATGATTAGAAAAAGAATTTCATGATAATCCCCCAACATCAAACTTCCCTTTACATGGAACATTTTTCGAAATTTTCGGTTGTATAGAAATGGCTCTATTGCTTTTGATTAAAATATTGAAGATATTTATTTGACAAATAAGATTTATATCCCCAATTTCTTGTAAAGAGAACCCCTGAAACTTTTGCATAACAGCTAAGGGATGAAAAGTAGACAATTCAGTGAGCTAACCATTCCCGAGATATTCCTTTTCATCGGTTTACACTTTAAAATATTGAAACTTTTCTCAAACGGGAAGTTCTCTTCTGTTTCATCTCTGTTTTGGTTTACTCCTAGCCTTGGAAAGAGTGCTCAATGCCAATTGTATAGCGAAGTTTTTAAAAGATCTAGCTATCGCTTTAGCCTAGTTTATTCCCTAATTCCCCTTATACTTATAAGAAACTAAGTAGTAATAATACCTCCTGTTTATTTTTATTTTAGTTAGCACGATGTGGATAATAGAAAAATATTTTGTAAGAAAACCTTATTTGCAGAATGGGTAGAGAAATAGATGTAAATGGAACACATCAGATTTTTTTCTACAGGATTGCCATTTTGTTGTTCTTTTTATTTTATCTTATCTTTTTTTGTTTTCTCTTTTCTTCTTTCTTTCTCCATCTCGTATGTAGGAGTTACACCCCAGGATTTACGGCCTAGGATCAGATGCCTGATGAGTTGTGCCTGCGGAAGTTCCATGTAAAGGGTAATTTAGTGTGGTGGGATTTTCCAAATCAATTTTCGTATGCCATCCTTGGAAAATACAGAATCTAAATACCAAGTTTGGTATTTAACCGATATGCTGTCAACAAGCACACAGAGACCTACCGGGAATCTCAAAACATATATATCCGGTGAAATATCGATATAGAATTGTTGGGTGAAATGCAATACTTTCTTTAGCTAATATGTGCATTGTTCATGCGTATTAGAGAAAAGATGTGGACTCCTCTTCACATGGCCTTCTCTGTATCTCTGAAACAAAATATTGTTAAAGAGAGTATTACTTTCGCTATACGTACTATGTACATAGTGTATAGAGAAGGTATTGCACTCCACCAAATAATTTGATACCCAGATTTCACCGGAAATATATGTTTTAGGGTCCCCTGTATCCAAAAAAAGTATTTTCAGAAAAAGGTCCGTGTGTGTGTGTCCGTGTGTCTGTGAACACGATAACTCAAAAACGAAAAGTCGGTAAAATACCAAACTTGGTATTTAAGTTTAGTATCTTCCGGGGATGCGACACGAAGATTTTGAGAAGAATCCCCCCACCCCAAACTACCCTTTACATGGAAATTTTTTCGAAAATTTTGATTTTCTAAAAAATGGCTCTAACGATTTTGATTAAAATATCGTATATTAAAGACCTGACAAATAAAATGTATATTTTGAATTTTCCGGATGAATTTTGCATAACTACTAAACCGTAAGACATGGACAATAACCTAACACACACAAAATGTAGAGCACGTTAAAACACACAATTTATGTCATATACATTTTTTTCGTGGAGTTGATCTTTTTGAGATATTCCTTTTTCTTGGTTTCAGCTTTGATAAACTAATACTTTTCTCAACTCCTGTCTGTACAAACAAAGGAGCATCAGTCACGTAGCAATCAGCTTTTGGCTTTCACTTTAACCTATGGTACTCCCTTATTTTGCTTCTACTTACAATAAACTAAGAAATAAGACTATTTCTGCTAATTTTTCTTGATTAGTATGAAATAAATAAAAGATAAGCTTATTAACAATAATTTGTTACAGAGGTATAGAGAAAGTCATGTAAATGGAACACATCAGATTTTTTTTCTATCTACTTCATACTAATAGAGATAAACACTATCAGAAATGGTCTTACTACCTAATTTGTAGTAAGTAGAAGCGAAATAAGGGAGTATACTAGGCTAAAGCGATAGACGAACAATTTAAAAGTAATTGCTATGTAACTGAAATTCGTTTCTTTGCACGCGCAGGAGCTGAAAATTCCCATAAAAGAAAAGTGTAAGTATTTTAAAACTGAAACTAATAACAAGGACTCTCGGAAATGGTCCACTGCACGAAAAAAATATACGACATAAATGTTGTGATTTAACGACATCTACATCTTTGTATAGTAAGCTTTTATCCATCTCTTACGGTTTATCAGTTATGAAAACGTCATCCAGAATGAAGAGGTCTTCAGAGCTAATCCCAGAAAATTAAAGATATACACTTTATTTTTCATATAAATATCTTTAATATACGATATTCTGGGTCGTCTCCTTAGCGCGGTGGTAGCGCAGCTGCCTACCAAGCGGGAGACCTGGGTTCGATCCCCAGTACCGGCGTGGGGATTTTTCCCCCGCTGGGAGACCTGGAGCGGGGTGCACTCAGCCTCGTGAGGTCCCTGGGGGGCCAATTGAGGAGCTACTTGATGGAGAAGTAGCGGCTCCAGGTCGTGAGGACCGCATTAATCGGCCGGGAGGGGCTCGAGGCGCTGACCACGTCTCACCCTCCAATACTGCACCCCATCCATGACGTCTGTAGTGGACCGAGATGGAGGACGCAGCGGCCGGGCGGTAGGCCAAGGCTCCCCGTGAGCTGTCGTGCCATGGAGTTATGTTATACGATATTCTGATCAAAATGTTTGGAGACATTTTGCAGAGAATCAAAATATTCGAATTTTGCCATGTAGTTTGGGGCGGGGGTAATTTTCTTAAAATATTCGTGTCGCTCCTTGTAAGATATTGAACTTAAATACAACGGACACACACAAAGGCGCGCGTGCGCAAAGACATTGACCTTTTTTATAAAACTGCATTTTTTGGATTCGGTGTTTTCAAATCATATATTTACGGTGAAATATCGGTATGGAATTTTTGGGTGAAATATATACAATACCTTTCATGTACATTGTAAATGTGTGTTAGAGAAAGTAGAACTGTACTACATATGGCTCCTCAGGCAATGACACATGATATATGGCATGAAGATGAAGCAATGGTGGAATGCGATGGCGGGGAAAAACCGGAGAACCCGTAAACAACACGCCCCTGTGCGGCTTTGTCCACCACAAATTCTCCATGCGGTCACCTGTAATCGAACCCTGGCTGCCTGAGGGAGAGGCTTGTGGTTAAATTTTAAGAAGTAAAAGAGTACTTTGCAGTGTAAAGTATTTTTATTTTTCTGTACGTACTATGTATATAGTATATATAGAAGGTATTACATTCCACCCAAAAATTCGATACCGAGATTTCACCGGAAATACATGTTTGGGTTCTCCTGAAGCCAAAAAAAGCATTTTTAGAAAAAGATCCATGTTTATGTGCGTGTGTCGTTGTGTCTGTGGACAGTATAGCTCAAAAACGAAAAGACGTTGAATACCAAACTTGGTATTTAAGTTTGGAGGATGCGACACGAAAATTTTCAAGAAAAACCCCCTATCCCCAACTACCCTTTATATGGAACCTTTTTCGAAATTTTTTACTTTCTTAAAAATGGCTCTAATGATTTTGATTAAAATATCGTATATCGAAGATATTTACCTGACAAATAAAGTGTATATCTTGAATTTTCTGGGTATAGCCTCTAAAGACTACTTTATTCTGGATGGATTTTGCGAATTTTGCATAACTGGTAAACCGTAAGAGATAGATAAAAACTTGCCACACAATAAATGTAGAGCTCGTTAAAACACGCAATTTATGTTATATACATATTTATCGTGAGGTTGACCGTTTTTGAGATATTCCTAGGTAGGTTCATCTTTAAAGCACTTATAATTTTCTCATACAGGAATTTGTCAACTCCTGCTCATACAAACAAAGGAACTTCAGTCACATAGCAACCAGCTTTAGACTATCACTTTAACCTACGGTACTCCCTTATTTCGCTTCTACTTACAAGAAAGCAAGTAATAAGACTGTTTCTGCTATTGTTTTCGCGATTAGCACGAACTAAATAGAAGCACAAGCTATTTAACAATAATTTGTTGCAGAGATGTGGAGAAACTCACGTGAACGGAACACATAAGATTTTTTGGATGGTGTTTAACGCCCGCTTTTACTACTATGGCACCGCAGGTGATGAAGATGAAGATGAAGCAATGGCGGGAAAAAGCGGAGGAGGCCGCCTTTGTGCCGCTTTGTCCATCACAAATTCCACAGCGGTCGCCAGTGGTCTAATTTCATGAAGCAAAACATTAATTTGGTGTGTAAAGGATTTTGCTGTTGAAAATGTTGGTGTCGAAGCTTTGGTAGTTGCTGAGCTTAAACACAAACTTTGATATTTCTCCGAGTCTTTGATTTGTACTTGCACAAGTTGCTAGACAAAATAAAACTTGAGGATATGTATTTAGGACTGTAAGAGTAAGAGATAGTTGGGATTAAAGGTTTAATAGCATTTGATTCAGACTTCCACACGAGGGAGTAAATCTCTGAAATGAATAAAACGTTTGTTAGCTCCAGAGCGAGCGACTCCAGGCAATGTCGCTGGTATATCAACATTTGGTGCATGGAGTAAGTCACTTTAATACTTACATATGCAAGAACAACATGAGAATCCTTCAGCTTTAGTAACACTATAGCAAGGCTGGGGTAGCGCCGGAAGGTTGGCATCACCGTCTTACCTGGATAGGAAGCGAAGCTCTGATTATTGAGATGAAGTTGCCTCTAACATCCATATTCAAGAGCACCCCTGCTACCCCCTCCCCCGACACGCTTATGAAAGTTGCATGGGGAAGGTTTGTGGCAGCAGCAACTGAAGGGAACGCAAGTATACTGAGCTATACAATCAGCAAAGTGACCCGTGCAAAGCCTGCATAGCAAAGGTTAATTGCCAACGTAACACGCCTAAATTTCTTCTACTTTAGATACAAATGAGCTTGTTTTAAAATAGAAACCGTGCGTAAAATGATATTTTACCCACCGGTAAGTTTTTCCGCACCACAACTTATACTTTTATATCAATTGTCTTAACTGATAAGGATGCTTTTCAAAAACTCTGATGTGTTCCATTCACATAATTTTCTCTACATCTCTACATTTTTTTTTTTTTTTTTGTTCTAGTCTGATGATATCGGACGATGAATGAAATTGATGAAATGATGCTCCAATGATCTCGGGGCCCAGGGAGCTTAAACTTACTCGACATTCGTCTTCTCAGGATAAGGGAAAACCCCGAAAAAAACCTTATCTGGCTAACTCACCCTAAGCAAAATTCGAACTCAGACCTTTTGAATATGAGGCAGGCACGCTACCACCAGACTACCCAGGCGAGCTACAAAGCATTGTTAAAAAGCTTATACCTCTATTTACTTCATGCTAATCGAGAACAAATTAGCAGAAATAGTCTTATTTCTTGCTTTATTGTAAGTAGAAGCGAAATAAGGGAGTACCATAGGTTAAAGTGATAGTCAAAAGCTGATTGCTATATGATTGAAGTTCCTTGGTTTGTATGAACATGATTTCACAAATTTCTGTATGAGAAAAGTATGTTTTTAAAGGTAAAACCAAAAAACAAGGAATATCTCAAAACCAACCAGCTCTACGCAAAAAAATGCATATAACATAAATTGTGTGTTTTAACGTCCTCTACATTTTTTGTCCATCTCTTACGGTTTAGCAGTTATGCCAATTCCGTAAAATTCATCAAGAATAAAGTAGTCTTCAGAGACTATTCCCAGAAAATTCAAGATATACATTTTATTTGTCAGGTTAATATCTTTAATATAGGGTATTTCAATCAAAATCGTTGGAGGCATTTTTAAGAAAATAAAAATTTTCGAAAAATGTTACATGTAAAGGGTAGTTTAAGGTGGCGAGATTTTTCTCAAAATCTTCGTGTCGCATCTCTGGAAGATACTAAATTTAAATACCAAGTTTGGTATTTTACCGACTTTTCGTTTTTGAGTTATCGTGTTCACAGTCACGCGGACACACACACACACACACACACACACACACACACACGGACTTTTTCCTGAAAATGTTTTTTTTTGTTACAGCGGACCCTAAAACATATATTTCCGGTGAAATCTCGGTATCAATTTTTTGGGTGGAGTGCAATACCTTTGCTATACAATATGTACATTGGACGTGTAGAGAAATTAAAAAGTGGATAGGATAGGAAAAAAGATATTAAGCATCCGAAGAAGACAAAGAAGTAAAACTAGCATTTTTTTACTTTCTCTACACGAACTATGTGCATAGTATATAGAGAAGGTACATTGTAATGCACCCAAAAATTCGATACCGAGATTTCACCGGAAATACATGTTTTGGGTCCTCCTGAATAAACAATTTTTTTTTTTGGAAAAATCTCCGTGTGTTTGTGTGTCTGTGTGTGAACACCGTAACACAAAGACGAAAAGTCGGTAACATAACAAACTTGCTATTTAAGTTCGATGTCTTCCAGAGATGCGACACGAATATTTGAGAAAAATCCCCCCACCCCAAACTACCCTTTACATGGAGCTTTTTTTCAAAACTTTTGAAAAAACTTACCGCACAAAAAATGCATAGCACGTTAAAACACACATTTTTCGTGGATTTGATCATTTTTGTGATATTCCTTTTGTTTGGTTTCACCTTTAAAAAACATACTTTTCTCGTACAGGAATTTGTCAACTCCTGTCCATACAAACAAAGGAACATCAGTCACATAGCAACCAGCTTTTGGCTTTCACTTTAACCTATGCTACTCGCTTATTTCGCTTCTACTTACAATGAGGCAAGTAATAAGACTATTTCTGCTATTTTTTTTCGATTAGGTGAAGCAAAAAGAAGAATAAGGCTTTTAACAACAATTTTTTGTCAAAATGTAGAAGTCATGTAAATGGAATACATCAATTTTTTTACTTTCTCTATACGCACTATGTACATAGTGTATAGAGAAGGTATTGCACTCCACTAAAAAATTCGATACTGAGATTTCACCGGAAATATATGTTTTAGGGTCCCCTTTATCTAAAAAAAGTATTTTCAGAAAAAGATCCGTGTGTGTGTGTCCGTGGGTCCGTGTGTCCGTGTGTCCGTGTTTCCGCGTGTCTGTGAACACGATAACTCAAAAACGAATAGTCGGTAAAATACCAAACTTGGTATTTAAGTTTAGAATCTTCCAAGGATGCGGCACGAAGATTTTGAGAAAAATCCCCCCACCCCAAACTACCCTTTACATGGAACTTTTTTCGAAATGTTTGATTTTCTAAAAAATGGCTCTAACGATTTTGATTAAAATGCCGTATATTAAAGATATTTACCTCACAAATAAAATGTATATTTTGAATTTTCTGGGAATAGCCTCTGAAGACTACTTTATTCTAAGTGAATTTTCCGGATTTTTTTACAACTGCTAAACCATAATAGATAGACAAAAACTTACCACACAAAACATGTGGAGCACATTAAAACACACAATTTATGTTGTACATATATTTTTTTCTTGGAGTTGATCGTTTTTGAGATATTCCTTGTTTTTGTTTTCAGGGGCGAAAATCTTAACTTTTCTCATACAGGAATTTGTCAACTTATGTCCATACAAACAAAGGAACTTCAGTCACATAGTAACCAGCTTTTGACTATCGCTTTAACCAATGGTACTCTCTTATTTCCTTTCTACTTACAAGGAAGAAGGTAATAAGAATATTTCTGCTAATTTTTCTAGGTTAGTATGAAGTAAATAGAAGCATAAGCTTTTTAAGAATAATTTGTTGCAGAGATATAGAGAAAGTCATGTGAATGGAACACATCATATTTTTTTAAATAGAAACCATGCGTTAAATGGTACCACAACTTTTACCATTATATCAAGTGTCTTTACTATAGGAACTATTTTCAAAACAGTGAATAAAATAAAATTTTCATTAACTATCCAAAGAAGACATATTTACTTGCTCTATACGTACTATGTACATAGTGTATAGAGAAGATATTCTAATACACCCAAAAATTTAAATTTTCTGGGAATGGCGTCACAAGACCTACTGATTCTGCATGATTTCTATATAACTGGTAATTAATAAGAGAAACATGAAAAGTTACTACACGAAATGTACACCCGATTAAAATACAGAGTAGAGATTTATTTTTTTTCTAGAGTTATTCATTTCAGAGATGTTTTTTCTTATTGCTTTTAAGTTGAAAATACATATGCATTCCTCTAATCGGACGTCATCTTTGTTTCTTTTGTTTTACTCCTCACCATGCACAGAAACGAATTTCAACTGAATAGCAATATAGTTTTTGCCTTTATTTTCCTTCTACTTACAAGGAAGCAAGTAATAATACAATTTCTGCTAATGTTTATCTCAATTAGCATGATGGTGATGAAAGAAAATCTTTCGTGCGAACAGCTTTTTTTCATAAAGGGTAGAGAAAGTAATGCGATTAAAACACTTGGGATTTTTTGGAAACAGAAATTGTGTGTAAAATAAAACTAAAATTGCCGGTAAATTATATAACCTACAATTTGTGGTAAAAAAAAACCAACCGCCATTTTTATTTTCTCTAGCACGTATGTATATGTTCAAACCAAAATTTCGATACAAATATTTCACCGGAAATATATTTTCTGGGGACACATGAATAAAAATAAATCATTTTTAGAATCAGGTCTATCAATATTTGGGAGTGAGTAACATTGGACAGCATAAATCACAAACGAAATGTTCGTTAAATACCAATATAATTTGAGTGGAATAAAATGCCTTCTGTATACACTATGTGCGTATTACATTTAGGGAAAGTAAAAACTATGCGTTTTTTCTATGGTACGAAGATATTTTTATAGGTTGTTCTAAAACTGCAGATTCCTACATAAAGAACGATAGGGTACTTTCTTCTTTGCCCACCAAATAATAGGTAGTGTAAGGTAGTGCATTTTATCCAAATATTACAGATGAGATTTCAAGGAAATATATTTTTTAGGCTCTGAATTTTTTTTTAAATAAAAATGTCGGTCTATGGACAAATTACTACCCAAATAACAAAATCTGGATAAACATCTAAGTTAATATTCAAGATCAAAATTTTTCAAGAATGCGATGGTGAGAATTATCAAGAATATCCGCAACCCAAACTTTGAACATTTTTAGAAATGCTTGATTTTTTAAAACAGTTGCTCCACACATTTTTTTTAAAGATTCTTTAAGATATTTTTATGACAAAATAAATTGAATAATCTAAATGTCTTAAAAATTAACTGTGAAATATTCATTATGAATGACACTAATGTAATTGATAAACCGTAAGGGATAGAAAAAATTTAACTATAAAATAATAGTCTTGTTAAGTTACACAATTAAATATAATTATTTGTAGCGCTAACCATTTCCAAGATATTCATTATAATGATCATCATCATCGTTTTCATTTGTAGTGTTTAACACCCGCTTTAACTACTAATGGCACCGCAGGCGGTGACACTGATGAGGCATGAATGATGATGGAGCACCGGTGGAATGCAATGGCGGGGGAAACCGGAGTTCCCGGAGAAATCTCACATGCGGTCGCTTGGGATCGAACCCCGGCCGTCTAGGTGAGAGTGGTCTAACGGCGCGGCCATCATCATCGTTATTATTATTGTTATTATTATTAAATAAAGAAAATTAAGAATTCGGTTTTACAAAGTTGCGTTAACGATGTAGTTAAAATATAATTACATTAAAGATATTGAGCATCTAGAAACTCGGAAACTTGCAATACAATAGGTAACCTTATTCTTGAAAATATTATTATACATTGCGTAAAATACAATAAATATAAAAATTTAAAAATATAAAAGTTCAGTAAATAAAATTGTATACAAGAACACAACTAATAAAACTAAGAAATGAATCCCCTGGTTTTAATGTATTATTAAAGACGTGTTATATTCTGTAAAAAAGCATTGCTTAACTTTGTGCAATACCATACTTGCCTTAAGTAGAAATTTGTTATTCGTTTTTACTTTCTCCATACGCACTATGTACATAGTGTATAGAGAAAGTATTGCACTCCACCCAAAAGTTCGATACCGAGATATATGTTTTAGGTCCCCAATATCCAAAAAAAGCATTTTCACAAAAAGGTCCGTGTGTGTGTGTGTGTCCGTGTGTCTTCACACGATAACTCAAAAACGAAAAGTCGGTAAAGTACCAAACTTGGTATTTAAGTTTAGTATCTTCCAGGGATGCGACACGAAGATTTTGAGAAAATACCCCCACCCCCAACTACCCTTAACATGGAACTTTTTTCGAAAATTTTGATTTTCTCAAAAATGGCTCTAATGGTTTTGATTAAAATTTCGTATATTAAAGATATTTACCTGAAAAATAAAATGTATATCTTGAATTTTCTGGGAATAGACTCTGAAGAGTAGTTTATTCTGGATGAATTTTACTAAACTTTGCATAACTGCTAAACCGTAAGAGATGGACAAAATCTTACTACACAAAAAATGTAGAGCACATTAAAACACAAACTTTATGTTATATACATTGTTTTCGTGGAGTTCGTCGTTTTTTGTGACATTCCTTATTTTTGGTTTCTGCTATGAAAAACGTATACTTTTCTCATACAGGAACTTGTCAACTCCTATCCATATAAACAAAGAAGCTTCATTGACATAGCAATCAGCTCTTGACTATCACTTTAACCTACGGTAGTCCCTTATTTCGCTTCTACTTACAAGGAAGCGAGTAATTAGACTATTTCTGCTATTTTTTTCTGATTAGTATAAAGTAAATAGAAGTATAAGCTTTTTAAGAATTATTTGTTACAGGGATATGGAGAAAGGCATGTGAATGGTATACATAAGATTTTTTCTATGGTTATGCACTCAGCAACATGCTTTTTAAAAATCTGACTCACTTAACCTACTATATCCTGCAGCGAAATATATTAATTGAAAGTGTATCTGCATTAAGAAATATGTTGATAAGTTTTCCAAACAATATTTTGTAAAAAACTGTAGAGAATGTTTTCTGATGTTTTCTTAGATCTTGGTACATAAAATGTTTAATATATTCAAAAAGGAAACCCCAAGTATGAAAATGAAGTACCTCGGTCAGGTCAGATAAGAGTCTATCTCACTTTATCGACTACTGTCTGGAGTCTCTCCCAAAAGAGAGAAGTAAAGCATTGGTCTGGACGGATATTCGATGTCTTGATGAAAGTTAGCGTAACTGCCGTCTGCAGTCAGAGATGCCGTGATGTATGGTTGATAAAGGTGTTCACTTATCGAGAGTGGCTACCGTAGCTGGCTTTTTAACCGTATAAATCTGTTCTTAGGCAGAATGAAACCTCACCAAATGCATTCCAATTTTTCGGTGGATTATAATACCTTCTCTATACACTGTGCACATAGTATGTGTAGAGAAAGTAAAAATGGTTGACGAGATACCCGTAAATGTACACCTATGTAGATAATTATGTACAACATAGAGATTGTTGGATACATACAGGCCGAGCCACTGATTTCCTTCTTTACATATGTACATTATAAAAACACCCAAGCAATTATAATGCAAATTGTAATATTTATTGATTGAATGTAAAATAATATCCAAACAATAAAAAGAGTTTCTTAAATATCTTAAGATTCTTACTAGGTAAAAACCAAAGCAGAGATGAAACTAAATGTTTACCCATCTCCAGCCGTATTACTGAAAACAATAATGCACTTCTGAAGGTTTTCAAATAAAAACTCATTCTACGTCCCGAAAAATAAGATTTATAATGCGAAGAAGTTCGTTTCACTTCACATGATATCATCAAGCAGGTTTGAAGTATTTAATCAGTCCCGTATCAGTATCACCTAGCAGATGGCATTTGTTAGTATTTAAAAGTGCAGAGTTTATGTGCTATATCACACTAAACCCTACACTCCTTTTAATTACGCTTTTCATTTTCGTCTTTATTCCAGGTATGGTGCTCGTGGATTAGTACATCCGTATAGACAGTATGCAGCATAAATTCGGTCAGCTCCATACCTCTGGACTGTATCAATGTGGGTAACTTTTTGAACAATTTGCAATCAACAATATATTTTTGTAAAGCTGTTCTGTTACTACACGTTTGACAGTTTGTACACTAGAACTGCAACTAGAACTCTGAAAAATATATACATAAGTACATTGCTATAAAACTTATTATAGTTGTAAAACAAATTGGTTTTGCTCATATTGGAGCATAACAACATGTTACTCGAACGCCTTCCTTCCTACGGAAGTGGTTCTAGTCATGCAGTGATGCCTGTTTTGCAGTAATGGGTTGCACTCAACGTTGACCTTTGCACGTGCAAGTAGCGCCGCATGATATTGCCAACCCTGACCGCTCTTACTTTGCATAAGGAAAACTGTACGAACATCCTAGCTCTGTGGTAACCTGTGAGGTCAAAATTCGGTAGGTTCCGAGTTCTACTATTGGCGCTCAAACCTCTAATATGAGTTTTTCCTGGTTTCCATATGGTACCTATTTTACCACAACTTTCCTTAACTCATAATTTTCTTCATCATTATCTGTTTCAGGGCTGAAGGACCAGGCGAGGGTGTTCCGGGTTGGTTGGTTGAAGATTTCTCCGTGTCTTCAGTCGCATTCCTGACGGATACGCCTCCGCGAGCTCTCCAAGCAGGCTCACAAGGGATTCCCGGGGGTTAGGGATTTGTGGGTGGGCTTGGACGGAGGTGGATGCGTTTATTTTGGAAGCGTTAGATATCTCTGCCACGCTTGTGGGTGTCGCCTTCCGAAACTTCTGGCCTCGAGTCTCAGAAGAAATCCAAATGCAGAGTTGTTCTTTCGTCGCGCTGGTTAACACCATTTCTGGTAAACGTTATCCTGATTAGCATGATGCACATAGAAAAATACATTTTTATCGTAGATATAAGAAGTATGCTAAAGCGATACTCAAATCTTTTCAAAATGTGGTAAACTTGAAGCTCTGTTCTCTTCGTATGAACGCGAAAACTGCAGGAACTAAAAGGGAATATGGATTTGCAGTTAATAGAAGTATAAATAACTTGCAATTTCAAAGCAACAACAAAAGAATATCTCGGAATTATTTCACATAAATCGTGTACTTTTTACAACTACTTCATGTAGTGGTATCTTTTTTACTTTCCTTATACGCACTATGTACGATACCGAGATTTCACTCTAAATATATGCTTTAGGATCCCCAATATCCAAAAAAGGTCCGTGTGTGTGTCGTGTGTCTGTGAACACGATAGCTCAAAAACGAAAAGTCGGTAAAATACTAAACTTGGTATTTAAGTTTAGTATCTTCCAGGGATGCGACACGAAGATTTTAAGAAAAATCCCCCCACCCCCCACTACCCTTTACATGAACCATGACTTGAAGCTTTCCTGGCGGCGGTATGAAAATAACTTTTCTCGGGCTATCAGCCAGGTGAATTCTGGAATAATTTCCAAGCTTTCAACGCCTCCCATGCCGGACCCGGGCCAATCACAGAGCGGCATCTGGCCGGTCCCCCCACCGGACTACTATATATAAGGCGTACCCGGAGTCTCTGCATAATTCCCTGAAGATGAGAGCGACGTTAGCTCTTGAAAGCTTGGAAATTATTCCAGAATTCACCTGGCTGATAGCCCGAGAAATGTTATTTACCCTTTACATGTTTTTTTTTTTGAACATTTTGATTTTCTCAAAAATGGCTGTAACGATTTTCATTAAAATTTCGTATATTAAAGATATTTACCTGATAAATAAAATGTATATCTTGAATTTTCTGGGAATAGCCTCTGAAGAATAGTTTATTCGGGATGAATTTTACTACATTTTGAATAACTGCTAAACCGTAAGAGATGGACAAAATCTTACTACACAAAAAATGTAGAGCACCTTAAAACACACAATTTATATCGTATACATTTTATTCGTGGAGTTCGTCGTTTTTGAGACATTCCTTATTTTTGGTTTCTGCTATGAAAAACGTATACTTTTCTCATACAGGAACTTGTCAACTCCTATTCATATAAACAAAGGAACTTCATCGACATAGCAACCAGCTTTTGACTATCACTTTAACCTATGGTAGTCCCTTATTTCGCTTCTACTTACAAGGAAGCAAGTAATAAAACTATTTCTGCTAAATTTTTCTGATTAGCATAAAGTAAATAGAAGTATAAGCTTTTTAAGAATAATTTGTTGCAGGGATAAAGAGAAAGTCGTGTGAATGGTACACATCAGATTTTTTATTCTTATAGTTTGCTAATTATAAAAAGTCATTGAGAATATGGTGTTATTAAAGTCATTTTAACCAAATAAAAAAGGATAAAATATTTTCCTGGTAAGACGTAGTTTGTGGTGAGGACTTTTCTTAAAATACTCCAGCATTTCACTGAAATACCTGTTACTAAATTTTGAATGGAATGCAATACTAGTACCACTAACTAGGTGCGTGGTAGGGAAAGTAGTAGTAGTAGTAGTAGTAGTAGTAGTAGTAGTAGTAGTAGTAGTAGTAGTAGTAGTAGTATAAACGTTGTTATTATATTGCATTTTGTGTGAAAAGTTTGCAATCTTTATCAATTGATAATGTATTTAATATAATTTTCTATAATATTCAAACCATAATAAAAGAATGAAAACTTAGGCAAGGAAAAGGCATGCCAAGTTTGGTATTTAACGGCCTTTTCGTTTGTGAACTATGCTGCCCAGACACACACATACACTAACATTAAAATTCCTTATTTTTACTCGAGGAGTTCTCAAGACATGTATTTCTGGTGAAATTTTGGTGTCGAATTTTTGGGTGGAAAATGCAAAACCTGAGCCGCATAATACTGTAGCTCAAGTACAACTTGAATTTTGGTACAGCTGTGGACCTGAATTTCATACTCTGTAGTTGCAAAAAATAAAAGTTACTATATTTTCTTACAACCAAACTTTTTGGTACTAGACCATTCTTAAATTATTAGTGTTTGTACAAAATAAGAGATAACACCCCTGAATTTTGGTTGAGGCTAGGATCGTTTTCACGCACATGCAATCTATTGTGTAATGATAGAATATTGCTATTATTATACACCAGTGAACCGGTTCTTTATAATCAACAAATTTTATATTTCTTGACGGCCGCAGATTATAATGTTCCTTTTCCAAAGGGGATATCCTGTTGGCCTGGGAGTAGGGAATCTACATATTCATTAGTTTCGTGTTTACGTTAAGGACATGCATTACTTTTAGGTTATTAAATCATTATAGGACAAAATAGAAGTAATCTTGAGCTTCTTCCTCTTCAACTACTTATCTTCGTCTATGGGGAACTTGCACCCCCTCCCCCTCCCCAGGACATACAAACCAATTCCTGGTGCTAGAGGAATGTTGGGGAGCAACGGAATGTGGATCTGACAGAGTAAAAGTGATTATGCAGCAATTGGTGAAATGAATGACGCCGATTCGTCCTCCACAAATCGCACTTGCGAATACCTGGGACTGAACCCGGGCCGTCCGGGTAATATATGACCGGTCACAAGGAATTAAAATTTCATTTAGTGAAGATAATTATCTAAAACGTTATTCTACAATAAAATTAATCCTCACGATGACCTTGAACCGTAAAAACAGAGGGGTATGGCCCAGGCAGTTACATCTTTGCCCCGTATTCTGAGGCCCCGGGTTCAACAGGGAAATGCTAATCTTCTACCATGGCTTCCCTGTCCGTCATTTCTTGTACCCATCTCTTTGTTGTTTCAGAGTTGAAGGACCAGACTACGATGTTTGGTGGGTTGCGGCTGGACGGTGGCTGTGCACGCTTTAAAGTCTTTTTGTTTTGTTTTTTTTTTCCCCTGGCGACGTTGCGGGACCACTCTGCCAGCACCAGTTTTAGGGCGTTTTGGGCGGTGACCCCTTTGGAGGACCTCCGGAGGCTTGGGGTTTATATGCAGCGTCTGATGCGTTTGATCTGAAAACGATAGGGACCATGCTTGCACCCTCATCTTCCAGATCTGGTAGCCTTTCAGGGCTTTCCCTTCATCCCTTCCAGGAGTCACGTAAGTCACAAAGGTCCACATGGCCCACATGAAGTACTCTGGGGGCCCATCCGCAATAATCCTAAACCTTATCCAACGTCATAGGCTACAAAGACCAAGCCAGGTGCCTCAGACGTTTCGTTTGAGACTGGCATTAAAGAGGTTGTGGAATTGATTTTCGTGGTCGACCTTTCTGAACCGCGTGCTTTTCCGAGTGTCTTCCCAGATCACTAGGTAAATGCAGGGGAAGCTTCTTTATTCCTCCGAACTTCCTGTCCTTTAATTTAATCTCCATTTCATCCAACCGGCCTCTTTCCAGGGTTGTAAGTGTTAATGAGGACTGCGGAGGTGGCGCCCTTCCGTGGTGGGACTGCACTCTGAAAATTCAGCTCTAGATTTTCAAGTTATATATTCAGACGACTGTATGCTTAAAATAGTTTTATATTTGATTATTAATTATTCAATAACTTCAAAATCGTATTGCATTAAATCAAAAAGAATTCATGATTAATTGATCATTCAATCTGAATTTAACAGTAATATGCTAAAATCACATTAGATAATGTAGACCTAGGGAGCTCATTTGGACCTGGGGCTCGGGTTTCTAGCACTAGAGATGAAGAACTTCTTGGAAACTGTTAGGGAACATCTAAGGTCCTCCGCGATGTTCTGTTTCGACCGCCGTTGTAATTACGCTCATCTCATCTTATCCTTCTGGGATAAGAAGTACAATAAGCCAATGGCTGCAGTGAGGAATCTCACAGACACACACAAACACTCACAGTCGCGCGGGCTACAAAGTATTTCCAGAGCTTGGAATATTGTCGGGGGAGGTTTAAGAAAGTAAAACGTTCCGCAGATGCTAGACATATATTTATGTGAATATCAGAGAATTTTCATTTGTTATTAGGAATAACTGGAACTACACGAAATTACAATTATAAGGGGTAAAGAGTAAATATATTTTAGATAATTATGCATTAATTTTATAAACAATGGGGGAGGAAATTGAAATTAAATGACCTATTTTAAAACACCTTGTAACGTCGGTTAATCAACTAAATATAGTACTGATTTTCAAAATGTTCATAAACCGTTTAAAAATCTTCTAAATTTAACTTACTTTAGCCCAAAACCAATAAATAGTATCTATTAACTATTAGAACTAGCTGAAAAATGGAATTCCACAGCCAGGATTTGAACAGAGATGCCCGCGCGGGTGCTCTATCATTTGAGCTACTATGACAACATGCCGGTATGTTATTCAATCCTAGAGCTGATTCGTGCTTTTTACCCGGTCAACCAACCAGCATATCACCATTAAGGTGCTCTCTGAAGCTAGGAGACATGTCAAATGGGTGACCGTTAGCACACGAATCAGATAATATAAATTTGATGTATTTCATTCACAAGACTTTCTCTACCTGTTATGTAAATAAACTACTCTTACAAAAATTATTCTTCTTTCTGCTTCATGCTAATCAAGATAATTAATTAATTAATGGCGTGTTATTTATGGACGCTCTTTAACTGCTGTGGTTCTCAGCGTCCCGTTCTATATTGGGCGTGAAAGACCGCTTAATTTTGCTCAGAGGCCTCTCTATCAGGCTTGAGGTTCTTTTACGTGCCGTAAATCTACGACACGGGACCAACGGCTTTAGTTCCCTTCCGAAGGAAGCCATGCTGAGGATTTTTACGCCCGAAAAAATCCATCGTCCTCCGCCGGGTTTGAACCCGCGACCTTGGGTATATGAAGTTAGCATGGTAACCATTACACCACGGAGGGCGACGCTAATCAAGATAAACATTAACAGAAATTGCCTTTTTATTTGGTTTCCTGTAAGCAAAAGAGAAATAAGGGAATACAGTAGGCTAAAGCGATAGTCAAATCTTTTAAAAGCTAGTTGCCAAGCCATTGATATTTCGTATAACCAAAAGTAAAACATCTGATGTATTACATTCACATCACTTTCCCTACTTCCCTCCAAAAAATTATTAAAAAGCTTATGCTTCTCTTTACTTCATGCTAATCAAGAAAACATTAGCAGAGATAGTCTTATTACTTGCTTTCTTGTAAGTAGAAGGAAAACAAGGGAGTATTATACATTAAAGTGATAGTCAAAAGCTGGTTGCTATGTGACTGAAGTTCCTTTGTTTGTATGGACAGGAGTTGACAAATTTATGTATGAGAAAGTATAAGTTTCTCAAAACTGAAACCAAAAATAAGAAATATCTAAAAAACGATCAACTCCAGGAACAAAATGTATATTACATAAAGCGTGTATTTTAACGTGCTTTACTTTTTTTCTGTAGTAATATTTTGTTCATCTCTTACGGTTTAGCAGTTTTAAAAAATTCCGTAAACTTTATCAAAAATAAAGTAGCCTTCAGAGGCTATTTCCAGAAAATTCAAGATATACATTTTATTTGTCAGGTAAATATCTTTAATATACGATATTTCAATCAAAATCGTTAGCCATTTTTGAGAAAATGAAAATGTTTGAAAAAAGTTCCATGTAAAGGGTAGTTTGGGGTGGAGGGATTTTTTTCAAAAAGCTTCGTGTCGCATCCCTGGAAGATACTGAACTTAAATACCAATTTTGGTATTTTAGCGACTTTTCGTTTTTGAGTTATCGTGTTCGCAGTCACACGGACACACTAACACACAGACACACACACGGGACTTTTTCTGAAAATACTTTTTTTTGGAAACAAGGGACCCTAAAACATATATTTCCGGTGAAAATTCGGTATCAAATATTTTGGTGGAGTGCAATACCTTCTCTATACACTATGTACATAGTACGCGTAGAGAAAGTAAAAATATAGATATAATTATTTAAAAATATGACAAAATTGACTACTTCTAAGGAACCACGTTATCAATATACCCCCCCCCCCCTCTTAGCTACAGTTTTATTCCACCCAAGAATTCGTAGTCGACATTTCACCGGAAATATATGCTTTGAGGCCCCCTGAGTCTGAAAAAACATTTTTAGAAAAAAGTCCGTGTGTGTATATACCTTTGGGCAGTGTAGTTCAAAAACGAAAAGCTCATTAAATACCAAACTTGGGATTTATGTGTATCTTCCAAGGATGCAATACAAATATTTTCAAGAAAATCTCCCCACTAAAAGTTCCCCTTTACATTGAATTCTTTTTGAAAATTCTGTGTTTCTCAAAAATGTCTAACGATTTTGAGAAAAGAGTAACAAGGAATATATCGGGAATGATTAGTAAGTTGTGTGGAACTATATCTACATTTTCTGTGTGCTAAGCTTTTGTCTCTATGTATTATGCTTATCAGTTATGCAAAAGCCATCCAAAATGAAGAGGGTTTCAAAGCCAATTCCCAAACATTTTAAATAGACATTTTGTCATGTAAATATCTATAATGAATGACATTTTAATCAAAAAAGTTAAGACATTTTTGAGAAAATCAATATTTTGGAAACTTTTTCCATGTAAATGGTAATCTGGGATGGGGAGATTTTTTTCAAAATCTTCTGTGGTATTTTTGGTAGATACTAAACTTAAATACAAAGTTTTGTACTTTACCGACTTGTCGTTTTTGAGTTATCGTGTTCAGAGACACATGAACAGACTTCTTACTATTTTTACTTTCTCTATCCCATATGTACAATGTACATAGGGATATAGAAGGTATTGCAATGCACCCAAAAATTCGATTTCGATTTCACCGGAATATATATTTTGGAGTCCCCTGAGTCCGAAAAAAAGCATTTTTAAAAAAAATGTTCGTGCGTGTTATGTCTGAACAGCATAGCTCCAAAACAAAAAGTCCGTTAAATACTAAACTTGGTATTTAGATTTAGTATCTTAAAGGTATGCGACACAAAGAATTTCAAGAAAATCCCTCCACCCCCACTACCCTTTACATGGAAAAAATTCGAAAGTTTTGATTTTCTTAAAAATGCCTCTAACGTTTTCCATTAAAATCCTGTATATTAAATCTATTTATATCCGAAATAAAATCTATATCTCGAATTTTCTTGGAATAGCCTCTGAAGACCTCTTTATTCTGGATGGATTTTGGAGAATTTTACTTAACTGCTAAACCGTAAGAGATGGACTAAACTAAAAATGT
Source organism: Hymenopus coronatus (assembly GCA_030762935.1). Lineage (NCBI taxonomy): Eukaryota > Metazoa > Arthropoda > Insecta > Mantodea > Hymenopodidae > Hymenopus > Hymenopus coronatus. The sequence goes on from CM060883.1 coordinate 45,589,979, forward strand.
ACATCACGTCAACTCACACAATTTATGTCCTTCACGTTTTTGTTGTGGAGGTAGCTGTTTCCAAGATATTCCTTGTTATTGGATTCAATTGTGAAGTACTTAAACTTTTCTGATAGGAAGTGTCCGCTTTTCTTTTGTTCTACTACTGGCTAAACAAAGAAGCGATTTGCAATGACGATAGCTTTTAAAACATTTGACTATCACTTTAGCCTAGTGCATTATCTTAGTTCCCTTTTACTTATAAGAACTAAATAATCATTCTGCTAGTGTTTATTTCGATTAGCATTAAGTAGAAAGAAGAATACTATTTTGTGGGAAGTTTGTAGAGCAGCTAGAGGAATCATGTGAGTGTAAGACATCAGAAAGTAAAAATGTTTACGTATACCACGAAAAATGATGATAGAGAGGGGTTTGAGGATTGTGTAGTGAACGACCTTGAAGCAGCTAATGGTCCAGGGGACACATATGGTGAACAATGGCAGCTGGAACACTAAATCTGTTCTCTCCACTCTGTAGTGGTCATCACAGACACATCTGCGTCTCTTTCTGTCTGTCTGTGTCTAACAGCTGTTTTACAACTCCATTCTGACGACACACTCAAATAAATTAGCATTCGTCCTCTCACCCTCAATTCTAAAATATCTTATGTTACATTCACATGAGTTTCTCCATCATCTTTTCTTACAAAAGCTTCGTAAGCCCGCCTGGATAGTGTAAGGATGGGCTGTCTGCCTTACATTCAACAGGTTGCGAGTTCGTATCTCGCTTGGGGTGAGTTACCTGGATAATGGCTTTACTTTCTCTACATGTACACAAAGCACAGAAAGAAACCGGCACTGTCTTGTTCCGTGCACCTCATTCCTTATTGTTTGTAGAGTACTTTATTACGTCATGTTTTTATTTTATTGGCTGATATTGTCACCTTGCAGGTGAGTATTCTATATCGAACCAATATAGTACCTATACCTATGCGGGTTTGTCAACTCATTCGCTAAGATGTATACCCACCTTACTCAATTTGAACTGAGATTAAGTAACGTGTAAGCTGCAACCCCTCGTACTTCCCCAATTAGGATGACGGAGGGGCCAGCGGATAGCAGAAGACACGCTATAAATGCCCGTACAGACAGTCAGAAATTCGATATACAATACTATTTGTGCTCTGTGTACGAGGGTGGTCTGTAAATTTCTCGGCATAATTTTGTTCCCTTACGTTGGTACACATGTTAATAGACCCTATGTAAAATTACAAGTCATTCCAGGCAATAATTGACTGTAGGCAGTTGTTTAAAACAGTGGAAGTGCGCATTGCTTTGAAAATGGGGAAACTCGAGTATCGTGTTGTGATAAAATTCTTCATAAAAGAAGATTTAGTACCTACAGAAATTCATTTGCGGATTGTAACTGTGTATAATGACTCATCTTCAGTTTTCACTGTGAAGAAATGGGCGGCCGATTTTAAACGTGGCCATGAAAGCGTCCAAGACGATCCACGTCCAAAAACTGTAACCACACCGGAAATCAATGAAAAAGTGCATGGCATGATTTTGAAAGATCGGCGTACAAAGGTGCGTGAAATTGCCAATGCTCTTGGGATTCCAAATGAACATATTGGTCACATCTTACATCAGGAACTAAACATGAAAAAGATTTGCGCAAGATGGGTGCCGCGTATCCTCACTGTGGATAACAAACGCATTCGCACGATACTTTCTGAAAAGTGCTTGGCGAATTTTCAGAAGAGCAGAGGTGATTTTTTGCACCGATACGTCACAATGGATGAAACATAGATTTACCACTATATTTCCACCAGTCGAGGCAGTGGACGCTGGTTCTTCAGCTACAAAGAAGGCGAGGATGGTGCCATCGGCAGGAAAGATCATGGCGTCAGTGTTTTGGGATACTAGAGGAAATTTGTTAATTGACTATCTTGAAAAAAGTAAAACCATTACTGGAGAATACTACTCTTAACTTCTAACCAAACTGAATGCAAGCATTCGTGAAAACAGCCCCTGGTTAAACAGAAACAAATTGTTTTCCATCAGGACAATGCACCTGCCCACAAAGGTGTTTTGGCAATGGGGAAATTGAGAGATCTGCACTATGAAGTGCTGGAACATCCACCCTACTCCCCAGACTTGGCTCTTTCGGACTTCTATTGTTTTCCAAACTGAAGAAATTCCTCGCTGGTAGGCGCTTTTCGTCCAATGAAGCTGCAATTGCGGCTGTAAAGGGTACATAGTGTATAGAAGGTATTACATTCCACCCAAATATTCGTTACCGAGATTTCCTGCTAGCAGATAAACCAGTGGTCACTGAAAGAAAGCGCAGATTGTAAAATGTCGAAAATACGAAAGGTAGGCGTTTGACACAGAACAAACAAGGAGGAGAAGCTTTCCTTCCATACAATAAAGATGTACATTGTAATTCACTGCAGTGAATTCTGAGTGAATGTGTTTTATTTATGTTTATTGTCTTTTCAAAGTTCTGCAGACTATTATCCTGAATTTCTTGTATCAAGCTTTATACTTTTATTTGAAAAAAAAAAAACAAAGCGTTTTATTTACTATTCATATTACGAAATAACTGTTTTTTTTAATTACTTTATGAATTATAAGAATACATATAATGTTAATACGTGTAATGAGTTACTTTTGGAACAGATTATACCTCAACGTGTGCATGTTTACGTTACAAACTCCTTCCCAGTACCCTCTCATTTTACCATTGACTGCTCTGTGTGTTCGTAATTGCATATACTTCGGAATCCAATGTTGAGCACTGCTTATAAATCGTGCAACACTTCAGGAACTTAGAAGACTATCAAAGGTGGTTAAGTAAACGAGACTTTCCACCGATGTTTCACATTATTTTCTGTGACTACCAAGTGATTTTTCATCAATTATTACGAACTTATGAAATCATAATTGTAAGAGTTGGTTGGTACATTCCAGAGGAGGTTCCATACTGCAATCACCATGGGCTTATTGTATGTCAGACCCCAGGAGGTTAAGATGATATGAGAATATTCGATGGGCGGCCAAAACCAGCCGCGGTAAAAGAACCACCAAGGTGATTCCCTAACATAGTCCATACCTCATCTAAACTTTTTGAGTCTGACTGAAAACCTTAAGTCCCATATACGTCCCCAACGTCATCAAGTGCTGTATTTTCAAAGTGTATTCACCACCACGGAAGGGGGCCACCACCGCAGTCACGCCAACACTTACAACCCTGAAAGAGACCGGTTAGATGTACTGAAGATGAAATGAAGTGACAGGAAGTTGCGGGAATGAAGAAATCTTCCCACCATTCATCTAGTGCCCAGAAAAATTAAACGAAAAAAAAAATTCATGGGATCAGAGAGGTTGGCCACGAGTATCGAACCCATGACCTCCCGAATGCCAGTCGCAGACCAAACACCTGAGTCACTTGACTCGGTAATTATAAGGGATAAGGGGTAGGATTAACTGTATAAATCCTGATGTCGTTGTACAATAACTGTATAATAAAGGGATGGAAATAAATGCAGTTAATTAATTAATCCGTCAATCGAGTTTGAAAAGCATTATATGGAACATTGCGTGAAATAGCTAGTAATCACATAGGGGTCTTACTGAAAGTCCTAAAGAACATATTCTAAAAAGCTTAATCTTCAATGTTGCACAAACCAAATGCATTATTTTAATTTATAAATTTTTTGGCACTCTTCGACATAGTCTCTATTTTTACTTTCTCTGCACGTGCTTTGTACATAGTTTATAGAGAAGGTATTGTAATGCACCCAAAAATTCCATACCGAGATTTTACCGGAAATACATACTTTGAGACCCCCTGAATCCAAGAAAAGCATGTTTAGAAAAATGCCCGAGTTAATTTTGAAATCTCTGAAGAAAAGTTTTGGGTGATGGTTATTTTCTGAAGTTTGTGCTCTTGGGTCAATAAACGTGGCACCCAATTGACACAAACATTCAACATTTCTTGTACTCCACTGTATCTTGCTGTAAGTTTTGCAGCGATTTCATGCACAGCGCTTCGCCTGTCTTCTCTAAAGAGCACATTAACTCTTTCCTTGTTGCGTTCCTTGAAGGCAATTTGAGGGCCTCCGCTATAAGGCTCGTATCTTGATATTCGTGTGGTTGGGCGCTACTGGCAGGCACGGAAGACGTGGCGCCGGTCTACATGGCCGCTTTGGTGCTTCATAGCGCAGGGGATTGTGGATTCGAGTCCCGCCTTGGGCATGGGTGTTATATGTTTATGTGTGTGTGTGTGTGTATAAAGAAGAAAACAGCAAATAAATCAAAAGTAGGGTATAAAGCACCGGAGCCCCAACCGGACTCCGGAAGTGTATTTAAAAAGAAACAAAAAAAAACAAAAACAAAACAAAGGCAAGACAGCAAGAGAAGGCTGCCAATAGTTTAGAGGGGGGAGGGATAAGAAAAACTAAACAAAAATGACTATAATGTTTTACATACATATATTTTATGTCATATTTAGGTCACAGTTATGTTATGGTTTTATATATTGTGTACATACTATGTGTATATATTTCTTTTAAGTGTATTTATCTAATATAGGAGGACACGTTTATACTTCTGAATAAAGTGTACTCTGTACTGTAAATTTAAATTGCTGTACTTGAGTATCTTTGTCTTTTTATTTTCGTATTTACTCTTTTAATTCTTTGTTGTTGATTTAATATTGCTTGTTATTGTGTATTGCCTTTGTCTTTTTATTTTCGTGTTTACTCTTTTAATTCTTTGTTGTTGATTTAATATTGCTTGTTATTGTGTATTGCCTTTGTCTTTTTATTTTCGTGTTTACTCTTTTAATTCTTTGTTGTTGATTTAATATTGCTTGTTATTGTGTGTTTCCTTAGTCTTTTTATTTACGTGTTTACTCTTAATTATTTGTTGTATTAATATTTCTTTTTATTGTGTATTTACCTTTATCTTTTTATTTTCGTGTTTACTCTTTTAATTATTTGTTGTATTAGTATTTCTTTCTATTGTGTATTACCTTTGTCTTTTTATTTTCGTGTTCACTCTTTTAATTCTTTGTTGTTGATTTAATATTGCTTGTTATTGTGTATTTCCTTTGTCTTTTTATTTTCGTGTTTACTCTTTTAATTCTTTGTTGTTGATTTAATATTGCTTGTTATTGTGTATTTCCTTTGTCTTTTTATTTACGTGTTTACTCTTAATTATTTGTTGTATTAATATTTCTTTTATTGTGCATTACCTTTGTCTTTTTATTTTCGTGTTAACTCTTTTAATTATTTGTTGTATTGATATTTCTTTCTATTGTGTATTACCTTTGTCTTTTTATTTTCGTGTTTACTCTTTTAATTCTTTGTTGTTGTTTTAATATTGCTTTTTATTGTGTATTACCTTTGTCTTTTAATTTTCCTGTTTACTCTTTTAATTCTTTGTTGTTGTTTTAATATTGTTTTTTATTGTGTATTACCTTTGTCTTTTTATTTTCGTGTTTACTATTTTACTTCTTTGTTGTTGTTTTAATATTGTTTTTTAGTGTGTATTAAAGGCAGTACGGTCTGTGGACCCGTGTGATTGTTGTAGTTCAATGTATAATATTGTTGTCAATAAATACACTTATTCATTCATTATGTTTTTATTATCCATCATAGCTCTCCTGATGCCCTTGTAGACACCTTCTTAGGCACGCTGAATCTAAGGTGTATTTCAGCAGCAGAGTTTTTCTCTTTAACAGGGAATTCAATGACAGCACGCTGATGAAACCATTTCGGAATTACTACCCGTGGTCATGTATAGAAGCTAATGACATCAAAATATGGCAATAACCTGCAGGCGTATTCGTATTTAAAAATTTGACAATGGGTTGTTCACAACTTTTGGAACGCTCTTTAAGCTATAAAGAAACAATAAAATATATAAACAGTGAAATACCGATTTTTTGGGGGGAATAAATATGTTATCACGCTTTTGGTGGACAAATCTCATAATAAAGTAAAATTGAATAATGGTTTGACACTTAAGGATTGTAGACACATTTTAAAATTAGCACAGCAACACTCCGCTTAACTGATTCTCAGCAATTTTACTTTCTGTACATAGTATATAGATAGAAAATATATTACATTGCACAAAAAGTTATGTACCCGCATTCCTCTGGAAAAATACTCCTTATGGCATTTATAGCTAAGAGAAAAAAAATATAGAGAGTATATGTGTCCATATCCGCATGAAAAACTTCTTAAATGCCAAATGTGATAATTAAGTTCATCTTCCAAGAATACAATACGAAGTATTATAACAACATTTCAAAACCTCAAAGTACTCTTTACATGGAAAATGCTTCGTAACTTCATTTTGTCAAAAAAGGATCTAGCAATTTTAATAAAAAATTTTGTATAATAAAGATATTTACGTGACAAATAAACATATGTATATCTAAAATGTCTGGGAAAAACTTCTGAAGACCTCTACATGCTGAAAAACCTTTGCATAACTGATAAACCTTAAACGACAGATAAAACCTTACTACACAAAATATAGAACTCGTTAAAACACACAATTTAAGTTTTATGCATTTTTGTGGAGTTAAAATTATCAAAGATGTTCCTTATTATTGGTTTCAATTTCAAAATACGTAATTTTTTCTCAAATGGAAGTTTTCTTTCCTTTTCTTTTGTTTTAATCCTGGCCATGCAAAAAATCTAGAATCAGTCACAGAGCAACTAGCTTCTGTAAGATTTAACATTCGCTTTAGCTTAATGTACTCCTTTATTTACTTTCTACTTATATAGCTAAGATATAGCAAACCATTTCTGCTAATATTAACTTGATTAGCACGAGGAAGATGGAAGAATAAGTTGTTGTTTGTTTTTTTTTTTTTTTTTTTGCAGAATATGTAGAGAAAACCATGTGAATGGAAACATAAGATTTTGGGGTAATTAACCATAGCGATAATAAGCAGTGAAAATAAAAATGAAATAATGATTAATAAAACTATCCTGTAAATAGTATAGAAATCTGATGTGTTCTATTCACATGACTTTCTCTACATCGGTGTAACAAATTAAAAACCGTATTCTTTTATCTACTTTATCATACATGAGATCACCATTAGTGGAAATTGTCTTAATTATTTGCTTTCTTGTAAGTAGAAGGTAAATAAGGGCATACACTAGGTTAAAACGATAATTATGAATCTTTTAAAAGCTGGTTGCCATGTGGATGAAATCCGTTTCGATGCAGGGCCAGGAGTTCACAACTTTCCGTGTGAGAAAATTAATTTAACAAATAACACGGAATATCTCAGAAATGGTCAATTCCACGAAAAAAAAAACGTATATGACAAATTGTGTGCTTTAACGCGATCTACATTTTTCGTGTAGCAAACTCCTGCTATCTCTCACAGTTTTACCAGCTAGTTAGCGCCATTTTTGAGAAAATCAAAATTTTCGAAAAATTTTCCATGCAAAGGGTAGCTTGGGGTGGGGGATTTTTCTCAAAATCTTCTTGTCACATCACTGGAAGATACTAAACTTAAATACCATATTTGGTATTTTGCAGACTTTTCTTTTGAGTTATCGTATTCACAGACACACGGACACAAACACGGACCTTTTTCAAAAAATGCCTTTTTTGGATACAAAGAACTCTATATTTCCGATGATATCTCGGGATTGAATTTTTGGGTGCAATGCAATACCTTCTCCATACACTATGTACATAGTACGTGTAGAGAAAGTAAGAATATGCATTACAGTATTAACAAATCATTAAATCAGTAATAATAATAATAATAATAATCAGAGTCACCTTTCGTTTATTCTGCAAAGTGAACCGAACTTAAATGGTTCATATAGCAACCAGATTTTAAGAGAGTTGAGTATCGCTTTAGACTAGTGTGGTTTCTTATTTCCCTTAAACTTACAAGGAAACAAGCAATAAGACAATTTATGCTAATGTTTATCTTGATTAACTTGACGTGGATTAAAAAATAATCTTTGGTAACAATAGTTTATAGAGAAAATCTTGTGAATGTAACATATCAGATTTTCTATTTCGTCTTTCTCACTTTTTACCCTCTCTTCCGCCCTTTAGGTTGATGCGGATTTCCGTTAAAGGTTTTTCGTTTAGGCGAAGCGGAATTTTACTGTCTACCCATTTTCCTGTCCCATCCTGTAAATGAACCCAGAACCCAGAAGTACTTACCGGTCAGTGTAGGTAACATATGCAAATCGTTCGATTCAATCGACAGCAGAAGGGAAGTCGTTTTGAGAGCTAATAGGTTTGGACCCAGTTGCGTCATCAAAACTAGGAAGATTCGCTGAATTCAAAAACCTAGTTAATTTACTTTCGCTGAAACGAGCACCTGCTCCATAGCGACCGTCTTTTGTCTCGCAGTCGACCACAAAACTCTTTGTCACTGAAAACTGATTACAGTGGATCCGAATACGGAGAGCTGTGATTGGCTAACTGACGTTCCTCTAGATATACCATCACTAGCGAAAGAATGCGATAGGAAATTTATTCACTACTTTCAGAAGAGATACCTAAAAGGTATTTCAGTTAATTAGTTCATCTCCAACAAATAAAGCACTGTTTTAAGTTGCATATCTTTGCTAATATCGAGTAGAAGGAAGGTCATTACATTAATTTAAAACAGTTATAGTTCTAGGTATTTATGAACACATTTCGCATCTTACGATTTTCTCTCTGATCTTTTCCTGCGGAGATATTTTAGTTTTGTCGAAAACAAGCTGACAACGCTGCAGGGTGTCACTTGCACTAGGTCAGTACATAAACACTCCTCACTAGGACAGTTTTTAGTGTGCAAGTGTAGGCCAATCAGAATGCCAAAAGATTACACCACCCTGCGTCGTGTTTGCATGCGACCGACGTGTTTACATCCAGAAGCCGATTCAGAAACCTGATGAACCTCAACGCAAGGTCGCCGAGCTACTTCACATCTGAAAAACTGCTCGGAATACTCCTTTATTTCTTTTAAATTATTAATTATTTCGGAGTCTGTGTGATCCCCCATAATTCCTGTTGCCCTCCGTGGTGTAATGGTTACCGTGCAAACTTCATATACCCAAGGTCGCGGGCTTCAACCCGGCGGAGGACGATGGAGTTTTTCGGGTGTAAAAATCCTTAGCATGGTTTCCTTCGGAAGGGAAGTAAAGCCGTTGGTTCAAGATTTCCGGCACGTAAAAAACCTCAAGCTTGATAAAGAGGCACCTGAGAAAAATTTGTCAGCTCCTTTCCGTATAAAGGAATTTATGCTAATTTTATCTCGATTAGCATGAAATAAATAGAAGCATAAGTTTTTTTAACAATAATTTGTTGCAGAGATGTAGAGAAAGCCATGTGAATGGAACACATCAGATTTGTTGTAGAGTTTAACGCCCGCCTTTACTACTTGTGGCACCGGAGGCGATGCCACTGATCATATATGGAATTAAGATTGTATACGATGATGGGGGAAACCGGAGAACCCGCAAAAAACCCATACACAGACACACTCATACCTTTTTCTAAAAATGTTATTTTTGGACCCAGGGGACCTGAAAATATATATTTCCCGTGACATTTCGACATCGAATTTTTAGTGGAATACGATACCTTCTCTGTACACTGCACATATTATACGTAGGCAAAGAAAAAGAAGTATACAGAAGAATATGCGTTTACTATAATAATCATTTGTAAGGAGTGAGAGAGAAAATCATATAAATGTAACACATAAGAGTTTTTAATTTACAGTTTTTTCATAAGTAATATAACGAGAGCTCCAGCTTTTTCGATAAATTCGCGAGCAACTTGAGTTGCTTTTAATAAGACTATTTCGTGAATAAAATAACAATGATTAGTCTATATGGACAATAAGAACAATATTCCTAAACTCCCATTTGTCTTGTATATTTTCACCAAAATTACTGCAACTTGATCTCCATAACATAAAATTCAGATCCCTTCTGTATTGTTACATTCTACTATTTTGGCTTAGTCAAGCATGATTGCAATTAATATGGCCATTAGATATTCCGCCATTATGTACGGGAATATTACTTGCTTCCTTGTAAGTAGAAGTGAAATAAAGGAGTACCATAGGTTAAAGCGCTAGCCAAAAGCTGGTTGATGTGTGACTGAAGTTCCTTTGTTTGTATGGACAGTAGTTGACAAATTCCTGTATGAGAAAAGCCAGTTCTTCTAAACTGAAACCAATAACAACGAATATCTCAAAAACAATCAACTCCACGAAATATATGTATATGACATAAATTGTGTGTCTTATCGTCATCTACCTTTTTTGTACAGTAAGTTTTTGTTTATTTCTTGCTGTTTATCAGTTATACAAAATTCAATGAAAATCATCCAGAATAAAGAGGGCTTTAGAGATGTTCCCAGAAAACTCACGATATATACTTTATTAGGCATGTAAATATCTTAAATATAAGAGATTTTAATCAAAATCGTTAGAGCAATTTTTGAGAAAACTAACATTTTCGATTTTTTTTAATTTAAAGGGTAGTTGGGGGTGGGGAGTTTGTCTTGAAAATCTTAATTTCGCATCCTTGGAAGATACCAAACATAAATACCAAGTTTGATATTTAACAGTATTTTCGTTTTTGAGCTATGTTGTCCAAAGACACACGCGGACCTTTTTCTAAAAATGCTTTGTTTGGATTCAAGGGGACCCAAAATATGTATTTTCGGTGAAATCTCGGTATCAAATTTTTGGGTAGAATTCAATACCTTTTCTATGCACTATTACATAGTACGGGTAGAGAAAGTAAAAATAATTGCACGTAGGTGTAATAGAAACACTATTAAAATACAGAGGTAATGAGTTCCGATTGGTTAGAATTTTACGCGCCAATGTACTGGATTGGCCCCTTTTTACGAACACGTCTGAACGAAATAGTCCAAATGATTTGTTTATTCAATAAAAAGCTAGTACACGTTGTTTATGATGATATCCACGTACAAGTTAGGTTGACAAAACGTGGTTTACAGTCTAAGATCGTCCTCTGACAACTGTTGAAATCATGTTGAGTACTCACGTCACGGCCTGTTGTCTTTGGTTCGAGCCTCGTCGTGCAACATTCTGCACACAAATGCTTCAAGGGTTGACCTAGATATGGAGCTTCAAGTTATGCAAATATTTTACCTTGCTGTCTGTAAAGAGAGAGAGACAGCGGGGGAGAGAGGCGAGAAGGTGGAGGTGAAGGTAGAAAAAGCCCTAGCATAGCGCAATCACGATATCTGAGGCGCTGCATACTGGAGTCTTTAAGTTCAAAATCAGTGCTACATCCATGAAATTTGATAAAACATATAATGTCTTTCATTCAAAAGTTTAGTTTCTCTACACGTACTATGTATATAGTGTACAAAGAAAGTATTGTAGTGCACCCAAAAATTCGAGACCGAAGTTTAACCGGAAATACATGTTTTGGGTCCCCCTGAATCCAAAAAAAAACATTTTTGGAAAAAGGTCAGTGTGAGTGAGTGTGTGTGTTTGTGGACAGCATATCTCAAAAATGAAAAGACCGTTAAATATCAATCTTTGTATTTAAGTTTGGTATCTTCCATGGATACGACATGAAGATTTTCAAGAAAATCCCCCCACCCTCAACTACCCTTTACATAGAGCTTTTTTTATCTTTTTTTATTTTCTCAAGACTGGCTCTAATGATTTTGATTAAAATATTGTGTATTAAAGATATTTACCTGACAAAATGTATATCTTGAAGAAAGACATTCATTTGTTGGCAGACTCTGATTGTAATAGGTTTCTGGAAGAAATGAGGAATTGTTTGTTGCAGTAAAAAGAGTCTTTGTTACAGTTTGAAAATTGGTCCAACACTGACAAAAATCTTAAATTTGGTTTTTAGACTTAATGGAACTTATACCTGAATAATATAGCTTTTTGTTTGCTCTAGCGCCACTTAAGAAAGGGTCACGTGACGATTTAAGGGACCTTTTGTGTTATGGCTATCCCACATACTTGCAGTGCACAAGGTCATGATAAATATATATTTTTTATAAGCCCCCTTTAACATCGGTCATATCGGGAGCTTTGTACTTGAATCATTTCGATGTGTGTAAGTTTTTTTGTTTTTTTTTTTTTTAGTTTGTTTTAAATCATTTTATTTTCCTCAAACACACACACATTCGCTCTCACATACATACTTTCAGACTCTGTGGGGGATAGGGAATAATTCTGGTTAAAGAAAATTTCCCCGCCCCAGCCGAGAATCAAACCCGGGACCTCAGGGTGAGAAATCAGCTCGCTGACCACTCGACCAAAATATAACATTTGTTGTGATATCACTAATACTATATTCAAATTCAGTAACATTGTGTGTGTGTGTGTGTGTGTGTGTGGGGGGGGGGGGGGCTACCCTTTGACAATATTCAAGATATCGCGCGTGTTGTATGGCATTGCTTGCCAGAACGTTGACAAAGTATTTTGACTTATGTTTAACCTCAATTTTTCTCAGGCTTAATATTTTATGCATTTTCCGAACTTCAAAAAGTTTAGCACAATGCTTGCAATTTATAACAGGGTTTTAAGAGCAACAGTAACTTAAGTGTACCCATTTACATTTGTTATATATTTATTTGGATTCAAAACAATAATGTTTAGTTCTTATTCCAAAATATTAGAACAATGATAACTTGTTATCGATTGTCAGTTTTTCTACTTCATTATTGGTATGAAAATAAGTCGTTTACATGGATACAAGTCATTAATACATTAAGATTAATACAAAAACTAATACCACATACCTTAATTTTTAAAATTACTACGTAAAGCTTATTATACATGTGTATCTTGAAATTAAAATACAAAAAGTTAATTCTGGAGAAACTTGTTTTTTTTTTTATTCGTTCTTAATTATAGAAAATAAAAGGTTTAAATGTTAAAAAACAACATAAGCATTAGTAGTTTTACTTTCTCTACACTTACTGTGCTCAATGTGAGTAGAGAAAGTATTGCATTCCACTCAAAACTTCGATACCGAGATTTCACTGGAAATACATGTTGTGGGTCCCCCTCAACTCAAAAAAAAAAGCATTTTTTGAAAAAGGTCCATGTGTGTGTGTCTGTGGACAGCATGGCTCATAAAAAAATACCATTAAATACCAATCTTGGTACTTAATTTTGGTGTCTTCCAAGGATGCGACACGAAGATTTTCAAGAAAATCCCCCCACCCCAAACTTAACTTTACATGGGAAAATATTCGAAAATTTTTATTTTTTCAAAAATGGCTCTAACGATTTTAATTCAAATCTCTTATATTTAATATATTTACATACGAAATGAATATCTTGAATTTTCTGGGAATATCCTCTAATATCCTCTTCATTCTGGATGATTTTATTCAACTTTGCATAACTGACAAACCGTAAGAGAAAGACAAAAACTTACCGCATAAGAAAAGAAGTTCACGATAAGACACACACTTTATGTCATGTACATTTTTTTCGTGGAGTTGATCGTTTCAGAGATATTCGTTTTTATTGGTTTCAGCTTTAAAACCCTATACTTTTTTCATACAGGATTTGTTTTTCAACTCTTGTCCAAGGGAACAAAGGAACTCTTCAGTTACATAGCAACCAGCTTTTGACTATAAATTTAAACTTATTTTGCTTCTAATTACAAGAAAGCAAGTAATAAGACAATAAGCTTTTTAACAAACAATGTTTTGCAGAGATGTAGAGAAAGTCATGTGAATGGAACACATCAAATTGTTTTTATAATTTTCATGGTGTTTTTCCTTGATGGGGAATAAATCCATTTGATTGAAACTTAGCTAGCAGGTTTAATGTTCAAGAGAGGTTTTTAATAATATTTTTGAAAGGCTTCTCTCTTCAAAGAAAACGTTAACAAACTTTTCTTATTGTTGGCTTCTTTCCCTCTTGATTTTCGTTTTTCCTAGTAATATATATTATTAATAAAGACCCGTTATTGGATCTCGTTTTAAAGCCTTACTAACATTCGCGTTTCTGATCAAACTAATTTAGTCTGTTAGAGTTCTTTGGTGAAATTATAAATCGGACATGTTTAACGGTCTTAGAACTTCTTCTATTGTATTTTGTCATCTCATAGATAGTGTACGTTTTGCAAGAATCTGAAATTCATGCAAAAGACAGTCATTTAGAATCTCCAGTGCCCTTATAATTATTTAAAATACTGTAACAAATGAGAAGTAGCAGTTTCTGTTGAAATCAATACGTACCATGTTCACAGTGTATAGAGAAGGTATTGCATTCCACCAAAAAATCGATACCGAGATTTCACCGGAAATATATGTTTTAGGGTCCCCTGTATCCAAAAAAAGTATTTTCAGAAAAAGGTCCGTGTGTGTATATGCCCGTGTGTATGTCAGTATCTCCGTGTGACCGTGAACACGATAACTCAAAAACGAAAAGTCGGTAAAATACCAAACTTGGTATTTAAGTTTAGTATCTTCCATGGATGCGACACGAACATTTTGAGAAAAATCCCGCCACCCCAAACTACCCTTTACATGGAACTTTTTTCAAAAATTTTGATTTCTAAAATTGGCTCTAACAATTTTGATTAAAATATCGTATATTAAAGATATTTACCTGACAGTTTCGTGCAGTTTTTTGTTTCAGCTATAAAAAATATACTTTTTCTCATACAGGACTTTGTGAACTCCTGTCCATACAAACAAACGAACTTCAGTCACATAGCAACCAGCTGTTGACTATCACTTTAACCTATGGTACTCCCTTATTTCGCTTCTACTTCTAAGGAAGCAAGTAATAAGACTATGATAATTTTTCTCGATTAGCAGGAAGTAAACAGAAACATAAGTTCTTTAACAATAATTAATTTAGAATTATAAAGAAAGTCATGTGAATGGAACACATCAGATTTTTAGACTCGCTGTCGGAATTTTTCAGCTCTCTTATATCCTGGTTCCAGTCATAGAAATGACGGGAAATCATGATCAAAATTTCCAGAAATGAACTGGTCTCGAAATCGTTACACGAAGACATTTGTTTATCTAGATAATGTGATATTTTGTGGTTATGTGAGCTGAACAGGTCAGGCAGCGGTCCCTCGTCCGGGCGGACGTTATTTAATAAAAATACTCAATAAATGTTTCACATGTAAGGTTAGATCAAGTTAATTAATGAACTTGGTTAAAATTAATTGTAAGGAAACTGATTTCAATGCTACTAATAAAATGTCATTGCTTAATAACCTAATATAACAAGTTTACAAGGATTTATCGACTAGTGACAAATTCAAAGATGTCATTACATACGAGAAGTTGTGAGTCAGGCAAATCGTGCATCTGCGTGATTCGCCTTACTACGGTGACACCGTATGTTCCGTTGTTCGTTCAAGTTCTTATCGGCTCTGAATGTCAACTGTTAGTTATTCCCATCTTTTCGTGTTGTAAAAACTTAAGTTTATTCATTGTGCATTTCAAAAGTGAAATTTATTCAAACAGCAATGTTGTGTGTGAATTACTTCAAAGTATTCTTAGTATTACTGTCGTTCTTAGTTTTATTCGTTCACTGAAATGGCTAGCGAAAAAATCTCATGTGTTCCATTCACATGACTTTCTCTATATCTCTATAAATTATTATTGTTAATAAGCTTATCTTTTATTTCTTTCATGCTAATCGAGAAAAATTAGCAGAAATAGTCTTATTTGTTGCTTTATTGTAAGTAGAAGCGAAATAAGGGAGTACCATAGGTTAAAGTGAACGCCAAAAGCTGGTTGCTATGTGACTGACGTTCCTTTGTTTGTATCGACAGGAGTTGAGAACTTCCTGTATGAGAAAAGTATGTTTTTCAAAACTGAAACCAAGAAAAAGGAATATCTGAAAAACGATTAACTCCACGAAAAAAATGAATATAACATAAATTGTGTGTTTTAACGTGCTCTACATTTTTTGTGGGTTAAGTTTTGGTCCATCTCTTACGGTTTAGTACTTATGAAAAATGCATCCAGAATAAAGTAGTCTTCAGAGGCTATTCCCAGAAAATTCAAAATATACATTTTATTTGTCAGGTAAATAACTTTAATATACGATATTTTAATCAAAATCGTTAGAGGCATTTTTTAGAAAATCACAATTTTCGAAAAAAAGTTCCATGTAAGCGGTAGTTTGGGGTGGGGGGATTTTTCTCAAAATCTTCTTGTCGCATCCCTGGAAGATTCTAAACTTAAATACCAAGTTTGGTATTTTACCTATTTTTCGTTTTTGAGTTATCGTGTTCACAGACACACGGACACACACACACACACGAATGTTTTTTTTAAATAAAGGGGACCCTAAAACATATATTTCCGGTGAAATCGCGGTATCGAAATTTTGGTGGAGTGCAATACATTCTCTATTACACTATGTAGATAATGCCTATAGAGAAAGTAAAAAGTATCTCTTGAAAAAGGAGTTTTAATACACGTTACATACGTAAATATCTTCAATATTCCATTAGCAAGATTTTAGCTATCTGTTCTAGAGCGAACCTTTTCTTACAAAAGAATATTCTTCCATTTACTTCAAGATACACATTAGCAGAACTGGTCTTATTACTTACTTCTTTATAAGTAGAAGGGAATACACAAGAAAAATGACAGTCAACTCCTTTAAAAGTTGTGTTACTGAAATTGAAATGCGGATCTCTTTGCATAGCTAGGAGTAAAACAGAAAAAACAAAACAAAAAAACTGCTAGACCACTTCTTGTTTGAGAAAACTATAAGTACTTTAAAATTGAAACCAATAACAAGGAATGTATCGGAATTGGTTAGGTCCATAATAATAATTTATTGTAACAAATGTGTTTATTGATTTAAAACGTGACTACAAATAATATCTATAAATCATTGTTGCCAACTATTCACTCGATGCATCGACACGAAACGACCCTGTTCTCATGGCACTGCTGACACGTCACTATGGGCCAACACTCCAGACGAAGTTTGACTCATAAATAACCACTTACTGACTTGAATTGCCATCCTTTCTTCTTTTTACTTTCTCTACACGTACTATGTACAAGATGTATGGAGACGGTATTGTAATGCACCCAAAAATTTGATATCGAGATTTTACCGGAAATACATGTTTTGAGAAGAAGCACGAATAATCGAGAAGCTCGTAATGTAATGCTTTAAAGTTACAACACACATATGTAAGTAGGAAATGACGTTTAAACACTTTTCATTTTTTCTAACCCCGTATGCACAGTATACATATTGGATAGAGAAGGTGTTGTGTTCCATTCAAAAATTCGTTACCGAGATTTCACCGGAAATACATGTTTTAGGACACCCTGAATCTAAAAAAAAGCATTTTCAGAAAAAGGTGCGTGTCTGTGCCTGTGTGTGTATGTGTCTGTGAACAGCATAGCTCAAAAATGAGTAGGCGGTTAAATACCAAACTTGGTATTTAAGTTTGCTATCTTCCAGAGATGCGACACGAAGATTTTCAAGAAAATCCCCCAATACTAACTGTCCTTTACATAGAACATTTTTCGAACACTTTGTTTTTATTAAAAATGACTCTAATAATTTTAATTAAAAATCACGTATACAAACTATTTTCATCATATTTATAACATATATCTTATATTTTAATAGCTTCTGAACTCCTTTTATTCTGAGTGAATTTTGCTGAATTTTATATAACTAGTAAACAATGAGAGGTAGACAAAAACTTACAGGATGTAGATCTCATTAAAATACTCTATTTATGTCATATGGACTTTTTCGCGGAGTTCACCGTTTTCGAGATATTCCTTCTTATTGGTTTCAGTTGTGAAGTACTTATACTTTTCTCAGGCAGGAAGTGTCCGCACAGAAGCAATGACAATCGCATAACGACAGTTTTTAAAACATTTGACTATCACTTAGGCACAGCGCATTCCTTTAGTTACCTTCTACTTATAAGGAACTAAGTAATAAGAACATTCTGCTTATGTTTATATCGATTAAAATTGTGTAGAAAGAAGAACAATTAATCTTTTGTAAAAAGTTTGTTTGTAGAGCAACTACAGAAAGTCATGCGAGTATAACACTTCAGATTTTTTCAGCATGCATTCTTTGTTCTAAAGTTTATTCTACTTCTCTGCATAGATTTTGTTTTTCTTTAGCAAACAGTGATAAGGGACAAGCCGCGTGACAATAAATGATATTTCCATTATTTAAACGATCACCGCGTGACAAAAGAATACTGTTTCCATTGTTATCGACCTGCCTGTTTCGAGTAAATGACAAACAAATTCAGTTTTTCTGATGTTATTCAGCGTGTAGACGTCAACGATGCAAGTTGAAAGAAATTTGTAAAAGAGATGGTAGAGAAAGGAAAAACAAAAACGTGTATTGTCATTAAAACAACTTTTTTAACCGCAAACCGGATAATCTGCGCACGAATAGTTGGGAGTATACTGTACATTGTACTGGTAGAGAAAGCAAAAATATTGTGTGTTACATTCACATGACTTTCTCTACATCTCTGCAACAAATTATTGTTAAAATGCTTATGCTTCTATTTACTTAATGCTAATCGAGAAAAAATTAGCAATTATTGATTGCTTCCTTGTAAGTAGAAACGAAATAAGGAAGTACCATAGGTTAAAGTAGAGTCAAAAGCCGGTTACTAAGTGACTGAAGTTCCTTTGTTTGTATGGACAGGAGTTGACAAACCTCTGTATGAGAAAATTATAAGTTTTTAAAGCTGAAACAAGAAACAAGGAATATCTAAAAAACAATAAACTCCACGAAAAAATGAATATAACATAAAGTATGTGTTTTAACCTGCTGTAGATTTTTTGTAGGATAATTTTTTGTCCATCTTTTACGGTTTAGCAGTTATTTAAAACTCCATAAAGTTCATTCAGAATAAAGTAGTCTTCAGAGGCTATTCCCAGAAAATTCAAAATATTCACTTTATTTGTCAGGTAAATATCTTTAATATACGATATTTTAATCAAAATTGATAGTCATTTTTGAGAAAATCAACATTTTCGAAAAAAAGGTCTATGTAAAGGGAAGTTGGGGTGAGGGGATTTTTCTCAAAATCTTTGTGTCGTATCCCTGGAAGATACTAAACTTATATACCAAGTTAGGTATTTTCCCGACTTTTCGTTTTTGAGCTATCGTGTTCACACACACACACACACACACACACACACACACACAAACACAACACACACACGCCTTTTGGTGAAAATGTTTTGTTTTTTTTTTTGGTTACAGGAGACCCTAAAACATATATCTCCGGTGAAATCTCGGTATCGAATTTTTGGGTGGAGTCCAATACCTTCTCTATACGCTATGTACGTAGTACGTATAGAGAAAGTAAAACACATATTCTTAATCGACTTTATAATAATCGGGTTAAATATTAGTAGAAATTGTCTTAATTACTTGTAAGTGAAGGGAAGTAAGAGAATACACTAGGCTAAAACGATAGTCACATTTTTTAAAAGGCGATTGCCATATGGTTGAAATCCATTTCTATGCAGTGCAGGGAATTACAGCTTTGTGCGAGAGAAAGTATTTTAAAACTGAAACCAATAACAAGGAATATCTTAAAAACGGTCAACTGCATGCATATATCACAAACTGTGTGTTATAACGAGCTCTACCTTTATGTATTGTGTAGAAAATTTTTGTCTATCTCTTACGTTTTACCAGTTATGCAAACTTCAATAAAAATTAAACAGAATAACGAGGTCTTTGGAGGCTATTCCCAGAAAATTTAAGATATTTATTTTATTTGTCATGTAAATATCTAAAATAAAATATATTTTAATCAAAACATTAGAGCCATTTTGGAGAAAATCAAAATTACCTAAATTATTTCCATGTAAAGGGTAGTTGGGGTGGGGATTTTCTTAAAATGTTCGTGTCGCATCCAATTTTCATTCTAGAGTTATCGTGTTTACAGACACAAGGACCTTTTTCTAAAAATGCTTTTTTTGGGGGGGATGGAAGACCCTAAAACGTACATTTGAGGTGAAATCTCGGTATTGAATTTTTTGGGTGGAATGTATACGTAGCACGTGTAGAGAAAGTAAAAATCTGATGTGCTCCATTCACATGACTTTATCTACATCTCTGTAACAAATTATTGTTAGTTTATTCTTCTATCTACTTCATGCTGAGCGAGATAAAAATTAGCAGAAACGTTTTATTACTTTAGGCTAAACCGACAGTCAAATGCTTTAACATGTGGTTGCTAAGGTATGAAAAAAGTATTAAGTATTTTAAAACAGAAATCAATAACAAGGAATATCTTAAAGCCGGCCAACTCCAGAAAAAATGATGTAACATAAATTTTGTTTTTTAATGAGCTCTACATTTATGTATTGAGTAGAAAGTTTTTGTCTATCTCATACAATTAACCAAGTATGCAAAATTCAATAAACATGATCTAGAATAAGGTCTTCAGAGGCTATTCCCGAAAAATTCAAGACATAAATTTTATTTATCATGTAAATATTCTCTATATAAGAGATTTTAATCAAAATCGTTAGCGTCATTTTTGAGAAAATAAAAATTTTAGAAAAGTTTCCATGTAAAGGGTAGTTTGGGAGGGGATTTTTCACAAAACCTTCGTGTCGCATTCCTGGAAGATACTAAACTTAATTACCTACTTGGGTATTTTACGACTTTTCGTTTTGGGTTATCGTGTTTTTTTTTGAGTTCAAAGGATTCTGAAATTTATATTTCCGGTGATATCTCGGTATCGGATTTTTGGGTGGAGTACAATACCTTGTCTATACACTATGTAGAAACATAGTACGTGTAGAGAAAGTAAAGCTAGGTTGTTATAAGAATAACTTGTACAAGAGGTATAAACATTCACGATGGATCAGATTTGGGGGCTTCACCATTCATTCTCTAAGCTGAAGTGGAACCGAGGAAGAAGCTGGTGTAGACCACTTGGTTTTTTTGTCCTCGAAAACGCCTGAAAATCTGCACGTTCATCAGGAACGGTTTTGGGTTGACCCCATCGGCAATTGGCCGAGCTACCGGCTTCATCGATCGGCGAAAACAGGGCGAGAAAGAGGGAGCAATGATAAAAAACGGGAGAGAGATGCGAACGGATAAGAAACATCAGCGGGAAGAAGAAGAAGAACAAAAAGTGTTGTACAGATAAAGAGAGACAAATGATTATGAGCAGGAAAGACGTCATCAGTCAATGTAGCCAATCAACTCCTTCCTCAAGAACAAAAGAATTCTGTTCGGACGGCTTGACCAGACCAGCGCGTCTTTTACCCTAACCACATGTGGTGTAAAATCTCTGTTGACTGTCCTGTTAGTCAATTTATCTTTCTCTACTACTGAAGTAAAGTAGAGGTAGAATTACATTCTGCTCAGAGATATTGTATACATTTCACTGGAAATACAGTATAATTTAAGGTCTTCTGAATTACCTTAAAAATTCTCTGTAACACATTATTATTATTATTTATTATTATTATTATTATTATTTATAATATTTTTTTCAAATGGGAAGAGTTCTACTCTGCAGCAAATGAGATACGTTACCGTGCTCTGCGTTGCCAGGTCGCTAACCCCATTCTTTTCATATTTCCTTCTCACTCGCACACTGAGCATTGAAATCTGCCTGGCGACATAATGTTTATTTATATAAGCATTATGAAAACTATTTGAACTAAAACTCTGTAATTTTTACGCAGTGCTACAAACATTACTCCCTATCTTCCTCGTGAATTATTTTTGCAAAATTTGAATATTCTGTCTTAGCGCAAATAGTATTTATGAAAAACGGAATCATTTAGTGCGTTACTCCCCAGTTAAGCGCAAATGCAATATGTCAACACAGCAGTACTCCAGTTGGCTGCCGGCCTGGTGGCGCTCAAGGACAAACTCCATTTGGAAGTCACTGTGGTTCCTTATAAGTAGAAGTGAAATAAGATAATAGGTACACTAAGCTAAAGCGATAGTCAAATCCTTTAAAAGTTGGTTTCTAGGTGATTGAAATTTGTTTCTTTCCATGGCAATGAGTTGACAGATTCCCATGTTAAAAAAGTAAATGTTTTAAAACTGAAACCAATAACAAGGAATATCTCAGAAATGGTCAACTCCAGAAAAAAAATTATATATAGATATTTTATATAGAATAACCCAAATGAAAAGTTAAATAAAATGTTAAAAATAACTCTTAGACACATGAAAAGTAATATTTTGAAACGAATATTTTACAAAATAAATCCATGTGTTACATTCACATGATTTTCTTTATCAAACAAATTCATATTCTTGGAGATAAACTTTTTTTTTTAAGAAACTATATCATTTTATAATACATGTCCTTGAAAATACAAGGGGAATAAAAGAATTGAGAAGGCTTAAGATATAGTCAAATCTTTAAAGAGCCCACCTCTATAGTGTGAGGGTAGCATGTCCGCCTCACTTTCCAGAGATCCTGAGTTCTAATCCACTTAGTGAGATTCCCGTGTAGGTTTTTTTTCGGGGTTTTCCCTTATCCTAGGAACACGAATGACGAGTAATCTAAACCCCCAGAATACAGAGGGGGGAGTTTATTTAATCTCTTACGTTTCAAAAGTCAATGAAAATACAGAAAACTTCAAAGCTATTTTAAAAGTGTCAGTGTATAAGTTTAAATGTCCAGCAAAGATATAAAATATGGGGATTTAATTGAATTTGTTTGTCATTTTTGAGGCAATCTATTATAACTCTATTTTGTAAGCGAAAAGGATAGCTTAGGGTGAGACAATTTTCTTGAAACACAATACCTTTATTAATTAAACTGAACTTCGTGACGCAACAATCGTTTTCCGAGACAAGACCTACCGTACGGCCACTGCGTCCCCCACCTCTTCTCAAAACAGCGTCATGAGTGGGGTGCAAAGGGTCTGCGTGACTTAGGCGTTTATATTGGCTTATTGTACGTCAGTCCCCTGAAGGAAGGATGAGATGTGTGTAATTTCAAAGGGTGGCCGACATCCGCACAGGGAGAGAGCCGTAGTGGAGAGTGTAACAGTTTACAAGCAGTTCTTCATCTCGACTCGGGGAGTGCCTGAAGCCGTAGCTTAGTCCCGGATAGACCATCTGAGTCCGCAGACAACCACTAGCGCCACACACCACCGAGAATGTATTTCCAAAGCGTAGTCACCTCCACGGAATGTTGCTTCTGCCTCAGTCCTCGTGTATACTTACAAGCCTAAAAGGGACTGGTTGGGATGAAGTGAAGGAACTGGAAGTTCGGGGGAATGAAGAATCCTCTCCAGCATTCACTTAGTAACCCGGAAAAACCCCCGAAAACCCATGGGTTAGAGATCCGATCCCAGGACCTCCTGAAAGCCAGTCCCATACGAAACGTCTATCATCTGGCTCGGTGTGGGTGGAAAATGTTCAGCACACCGTCCGGTGTATGCAGCTTCGTTAACCTGCAACCGTCGCTTTGCAAACAAGTAGCTCCTCAATTGGTCCCTCAGGGACCTAATGAGACTAGTGCACACCGGGTAAGTCTCCCAGAGGGAGAAAATTCCCACACCAATACCAGGAATCGAACCCGGATCTCCATCTGTTACACACCACGCTTAGGAGACGACCTTCTCTGCATAATACAGGCAGGAGTGGAGAAAATAAATTGAAACCGAATTTTCAGTCATTGTTCAAACTGTGACGTAATCAGGAATATTTCAAATGGCAATAGTTTATTTTGTAATTGTTTTTTGCTCAACGTTAGCTATATTATTTAGTTGTATGAACAATTTGATTTGTTTCATAAAATGGTTTGGATGCTTTGGGAGTAGATTAATTATGGATATGTATAATACAATTTTGTCCACAATTTACACAGCCACTGTAACAAATGAAGTTCTAATTATTTAATATGGTATTCCAAATTCTCCTCATTTAATTTGACAATGGTTAAATGGAAACCTGAACTCTGTTGAACCTTCCAGTCATTGCTACTAGTAAATCCCTATATTCTTTCTTGGTATTCACTTTTACTTTCTCTATACGTACTATGTACATTGTGTATAGAGAAGGTATTGCATTCCAAACAAAAATTAGATACCGAGATTTTACCGGAAATACATGTTTTGGGTCTCCCTGAATTAAAAAAAAAAAGTATTTTTACTTTCTCTACACGTACTATGTACAAAGTGTATAGAGAAGGTATTGCACTCCACCAAAAAATTCGATACCGAGATTTCACCGGAAATATATGTTTTAGGTTCAGCTGTATACAAAAAAAGTAGTTTCAGAAAAAGGTCCGTGTGTGTGTCCATGTGTCCGTGACACGATAACTCTAAAACGAAAAGTCGGTAAAATACCAAACTTGGCATTTACGTTTAGTGCCTTCCAGGGATGGGATACGAAGATTTTGGGGAAAATTCTCCCACCGCAAACTACCCTTTACATGAAACATTTTTCGAAAATTTTGATTTTCTAAAAAATGGATCTAACGATTTTGATTAAAATATCGTATATTAAGTATATTTACCTAAGAAATAAAATGTATATTTTGAATTTTCTGGGAATAGGCTCTGAAGACTACTTTATTCTGAGTGAATTTTACGGAATTTTGCATAACTACCAAACCGTAAGAGATAGATAGAAAAATTACAGCACAAAAATGTAGAGCACGTTAAAATACACAATTTATGCTCTATACATTTTTTTCGTGGAGCTTATTGTTTTTTAAATACTCATTGGTTTTTGTTTCACCTTTAAAAACTTACACTTTTTTTTTGAGCTCCTGTCCATACAACTAAAGGAACTTCAGTCACATAGCAACCAGCTTTTGACTGTCACTTTAACCTATGGTATTCCCTTATTTCGCTTCTACTTGCAAGGAAGGAAGTATGAAGACTATATCTGCTAATTTTTTCTCGATAAGCATTAAGTAAATAGAAGCATAAGCTTTTTAACAATAATTTGTCGCAGAAATATAGAGGCATGTGAATGGAACACCACATTTTCACAAAAAAGTTAGTGTGTGTGTGTCTGTGGACAGCATAGCTCAAAAACGAAAAGACCGGTAAATACCAAACTTGGTATTTAAGTTTGGTATCTTCCAAGGATGCGACACGAAGATTTTAAAGAAAATCCCCCCCCCCAAACTACCCTTCACATGGAGAAAATTTAGAAATGTGATTTTCTCAAAAATGGCTCTATCGGTTTTGATTAAAATATAGTATATTAAAGATATTTACCTGACAAATAAAATATATATCTTGAATTTTCTGGAAAGAGCTCCTGAAGATTACTTTATTATGGATGAATTTTACGGAATTTTACATAACTGCTAATTCGTAAGAGATGCACAAAAACTTAGTGCACAAAAAATGTAGAGCAGGCTAAAACACACAACGTATGTTATATTCCTTTTTTTTTTTTTTTTGTGGAGTTGATTGTTTTTAAGTTATTCCTTGTTTTTGATTTCACCTTCAAAAACATTCTTTTCTCATACAAACTCCTGTCCATCAAACAAAGGAACATCAGCCCCATAGCAACCAGGTTTTGACTATCACTTTAAACTATACTACTCCCTTATTTCGCTTCTACATACAAGAAAGCAAGTAATAAGACTATTTCTGCTAATTATTTTCTCGATTAGCATGAATTATATAGAGACATAAGCTTTTTAACAATAATTTGTTGCAGAGATGTAGAGAAAGTCATGTGAATGGAATACTTCAGATTTTTATACCGAAGATTACTCATTTAACGTGGGGTGTAATATCGGAAATGTAAGTCATACATTTTCTGGTACTTGGAGAGCGATTTAAAGAAAATCTGTTCTTTTCCCTTGGAGTGGGAGAACAGGATAATCTGCTTGCCTTCGGTTGTTTTTACGAGTTGAGCTTTTAGCATTAATTTGTCAAGGGAGATCAGGAAAAGAGGCGCTAGGGAGCGACTGTCTAGCACTGTAGGCATATTTAGAATATTAAGTGCCCAAAAATACTGCATAGCCTACCTTAATATAATTTACTTTATTTCATTAACCTTCCTAATCACTACACTTTTTAAATAAACTATGTTTTCCGGAAATCAGTACTTCCCTTCACTGAAATTTTTACTTTCTCTACACGTACTATGTACATAGTGTATAGAGAAGGTATTCTATTGCACCCAAGAATTCGAAACCGAGATTTCACCGGAAATATATATTTTTGGACCTCCTGAATCCAAAGAAATGCTTTTAGAAAAATATGTGTTTGTTAGTGTGTGTATCTGTCTGTCTATCTGTGTGTGTGTCTTGGTATTTAAGTTTGGATCTTCCAAGGCTGCGACATAAATATTTCCAAGAAAATACCCCTATCACAACTATCCGTTACTTGCAAACAGTTTGAAAATTTTGTTTTTATCAAAAATAGCTGTAATAACTTAGATTTAAATACGATATATTAGAGATATTTACATCACAAATAAAATTTATGTTTCTAATTTTTTGCGAAGAGTGTCTGAAGATCTCTTTATTCTGGATGAGCTTTGCAGAATTTTGTAAAAAGATTAAACAGTAAGAGATAGACAAAATTGAATTTAACTACACAAAAAATGTGGATCTTATTGAAACACATAGTTTATAATACCTATATGTTTCTCTTTTAGAATTGCCCGCTTTCGAGACATTCCTCTTTATTAGTTTCATTTTTAAGTCTCTTAACTTTCCTCAAACGAGAACATGCATAGCGAACCGAACCTCAATTGTTTCACATAGCGATCAACTTTTAAAATATTTTTTTGTCCTATTAAAGTAATGTATTTCCTTATTTCTCATTTACTTAGAAGGAAGTAAATAATAAGACCAAATATTCAAATGTTTACCTCGATTAGCATATGGAAATAAAAGAATAACCTTTTATAAGAATAGTTTATATAAGGAACAGCTAGAGAATACTATGTGAATGGAACATGGACTTTTCCTTTCTCTAGCTAGTATGTAAAGCGTACATGGTGCATAGAAGAGGTCCGTCCACTTCAACTACACTTACATACAACATTTTTTTGACAATTTTTACTTTCTCTACACGTACTAGGTACATAGTGTATAGAGAAGGTATTGCACTCCACCCAAAAAGTCGATGTTAAGATTTAATACGAAATTTATGTTTTAGGCTCCCCTGTATCCAAAGAAAGCATTTTTAGAAAAAGGTCCGTGTGTCCATGGGTCTTTGAACACGATAACTCAAAAACGAAAAGTCGGTAAAGTACCAAACTTGGTACTTAAGTTTAGTGTCTTCCAGGGATGCGACACGAAGATTTTGAGAAAAATCCCCCCACCCCAAACTACCCTTTGCATAGAACATTTTTGGAAAATGTTGATTTTCTCAAAAATGGCTTTAACGATTAAAATATCGTACATTAAAGATTTACCTGACAAATAAAATTCAATTTTCTGGGAATAGCCCCCTGAAGCTTACTTTATTCTGGATAAAATTTACGGAATTTTGCATAATTGTTAAACCGTAAGAGATAGACAAAAAATTACTACACAAACAATTTAGAGCACGTTAAAACACACAATATGTGTTATACACATTTTTCCGTAGAGTTGATCGTTTTTTAGATATTCCTTGTTTTTGGTATCAGCTTTAAAAAAAAACAAAAAACTTAGTTTTCTCATGTAGGTATTTATGAAACCCTTTCCACACAAACAAAGGAACTTCAGTCACATAGCAACCAGCTTATGACTATCAATTTAACCTATGGTACTCCCTTATTTCGCTTCTACTTTCAAGGAAGCAAGTAATAAGACTATTTCTATTATTTTTTTCTCCATTAGCAAGTAAATAGAAGCTTAAGCTTTCTAACATCAGACTTTTTTGTTTAATTGGTTCATTCAAGTAGCCCCCTTTAACATCTCTGGGGGCTTTGCTCTAGAAACAACTTGTCTGTAGGTACTTTACTTTGGGTTTAAATTGATTTCCCTCAAACAAAAACACACACATTCACTCTTACTTGCATACTTCTAGACACTGTGGGGTATAGGAATAATTCTGGTTAAAGAGAAGTTCCCCACCCCAGCCGGGAATCGAACTCGGGTCAGCTCGCTGATCACTTGACCATGGAGGCAGTCAAATTATGTTTATTCTATGTCCTTCAGAACTTGTATTCTAGTGAAATTCCTAAATTATTTTTTGGGGTAAGTAGTACTAAGGAGAATCTAAAGAGAGATCTGCTTACTCTAGCAGCAATGTGTTATATAGACACAAACGCTGTAACAGCGAGCGCTCCGTTAAGCAGCAGCGAGAATGGACAGTTGTGGATGAGTGTAACAGTTTCTGCCTCTGAGAACAGTGCAGTATTGCAACAAGTACAGGTACGGTTTCCTGAAGCACTTGCCCGTTGACGATAATGGCTCTAAGGACTTCATTTTCAGTTCATATCGGAACACTCGAGGGCGGGCGAAGATAATAACAGTAAGAGACGGAGAATCAGTGGCGGAATGGCTCTTATCGTGGTTATACGCTTTTATTGACTTTCAGGAAATGTGGACCAAGTTGCTTGAATAACCCATTCCTTCTCCTTCTTATTCTTATAGTCTGTGCCATTCCTAGACTATACTAGCATATGGCTCATTGCCAGCACACTAATGGTCTGCTGCAACGAAATTGATAACTTCTGAACTCTAAAGCGATTTACTTGAAGTTAGAATCGCAGATTTATTAAAACAGAACAGATTATTTATTCTACGTGCACTTGCATGAATAAAGAGTGGCTCATTACCTTATATCGTAATACTGTTTTTCTCTCAGTAAGATTTCCACTAAGGTTCCTCCCGGCCGGTAACAATTCTCATTGTTTCTGGCCTGCAAAATACGCACATTTAAGATTATAGTTTGTCAAGGTAATTTAAAATACTACCCTATTTCGGCCCATGCACCTTACACCTTCAATGTTTCCTCTCTTCCTGCTTTAGCCGGTCACCTTTTAGATATATAGGAAAGGTGAGAATGAAACGAGAGTTTGCCATCACCGCTATACAATGTGTACAAAATTCGCATGTATGGACGAATATAGGATGAGAACAAGTTCTTGCTTTCTGAAGTAGGTAAGTGGTAACATTGTAAACAATCACCTAAGTCCTCTAAGGAATTTACCAGAAAAGAACTTACGTGTTGAAGGTGCCAACATTACTGTTAATAGTTCTCAGTTTATATAAGCCTACAACAAACAGTACATTGAAGATACTTGGAAGACTTAAATTATCAACTTCTCATTTTTTGTTATGTCCACAGACACACACACACACACACACGCACACATACAGAGCAGAACACAGCACTCACATACACATACATTTTTCTAAGAATGTTATGGATCTACGTACACTTACAGTTAAATATCTATATCAGTATCAAATATTTGGTTGAAATGCAATACCTTCTCTACCTATGTACCTGGTACAATTTAAAAAATTACTTTATTAGCATTTTTGCTACATTTGCTTATATCCTTACGTATGAAATATCACAAAGTGGGCAGTAAAGCACAATTTTCTGGCAGATATAATTTGGAAAAGGAGAGAGACGTAGAGGAAATTCTGAGTATCTTATATTCCATTGTTCCACTAAATGATGGTGTAGACAGTGATAAATTTGATACAGGTATAGCTTGTAAAGGTAATTAAAACACTACCATTTTTCGTAGTAAGAACATTATAAGAAAGGTAGGGATGGAGGGGGAGTTGGCCATCACCCCTGTATTATTGTTACAATAGGTGCATGCGTGGCTGAATGTAGGATGAAAACAAGTTCTTATTTTCGCAAGTAAGGGCAACATTTTAAACAATTTCCCTAGCCTAACCTCCAAGGGGCTTACCAGAAGAGAACTTCGGTGTGAAGGTCCCACATTACTGTTAATAGTTCTTAGTTTATAAACAGTTACAATAAAGAGTACACTATAATTATTTTTGTGATCATGCCTCGCAATATGCATGCATGTCTGATGTCATATGGATATGTAGGGGAGTGGAGAATGACGTAGATAAACCTGCTAGTAGATAAACCAGAGAACACTGAAAGAAAGTGTAGATTGAAAAATGCAGAACATATGAAAGGGTAGGCTTTCACCACTGAATAAACTTGTGGATATTCAAACATATTTTGAATGATAGGAAGAGAGCCTTTTCTTTTGATACGTAAAGATGTATCTTGTAATTCACTGCAATGAATTATGAGCGAATTTGTTCGATTTATATTCATTCTGTTTTCAATGCTCTGCACATTATTATCCTGATTTTTTGTACCAAGCTTTTTACATGCGAGTCAGCTGAGAAATTCAATGCTATGCCGACATGTTGCCATGGTAGCTCAGTGGCAGAGCAACCGGCTAGTGATCGGGAGATCCGTGGTTCAAAACGCGACTATGGCATTGAATTTTTCAGTCTGACTCTACCTATCCTACACAAGGCTTGTGTGAAAAAAAAAAACATAATTTTTTATACTTTTATTCGTAAAAGTAGAAGTCGTCTTTATTTTCTAATCATGTTATGAAATTATTGTTTTATTGTTTTACTTTATGAATTAAAACTATGGATATAACTTCAATACATGTAATGCGTTACTTTTGGAACAGATTGTACCTCAACGTGTGCATGTTTACATTACAAGCCCCCCCCCCACTATCTTCTCTTTATACCGCTGACTGCTCTAGGTGTTGGTATGTTAAAGTGTATGTGAATATACGTCTTGTATGTGTCTGTGTAAATCAGTGAGCAGTGTATACCTGTTTTCGTTCATATAAATGTGGATACTTGTTCTTTTGTGTGTATTTATATATGTATTGTGTGTATCTGTGTGTTTATATGCGAAAGAGTTAACTATTTAGTAGTTTGTATAAGTGTGTGCGAATATGATTATGTGTATGTGTATGTTTATTTGAGTCTTTGTATGTGTGTGCACAAATGCGTTTGTGTATGTGAGTATTATATATATGGTAAGTCTGTGAACAGTATAACACTAATAATAAATAAACTTCTTACAAAAGATTATTCTTCTTTCTACACAATGCTAATCGATACAAACATTAGCGGAATGTTCTTATTACTTAGTTCCTTATAAGTAAAATAGAACTAAGGGAATGCACTGGGCTAAAGCAATAGTCAAATGTTTTAAAATATGCCGCTTTGTCATTGTGATTCCAAATCACTTGTTTACTTGACCAGGAGCAGAACAAAAGAAAAACGGACACTTCTTGTCTGAGAAAAGTATAAGTACTTCAAAATTTGAACCGAGGTATATCTCGGAAACGCTTACCTCCTGAACAAGAATGTAAAGGACATACATTGTGTGTTTTGACGAGATCTACATTTTTTGTGTAGTAGAAATACATTTTATTTGGGTAGCAAATAACTTTAATATAAGGAATTTTAATCAAAACCGTCAGAGCCATTTTTAAGAAAATCAAAATTTTAGAAAATCGTTCCATGTAAAGGGCAGTTTGTGCTGGGGAGGTATCTTCTAGAAAATCTTCGTTTCGCATCCATGGAAGATATTAACCTAAATACCAAATTTAATATTTAACCGCCTGTTCGTTTTTGAGCTATGCTGTACCATGGACACAGACAGAAGACAGGCAGACACACACACACTTATAAATATGCTTTTTTCGGACCCATAGGACCACAAAACATACATTTTCGGTGAAATCCTGTCATTGAATTTTTGGGGGATTGCAATACCTACTCTATCCACTATGTACATATACACGCGGGCTAGCGAAAGTAAAAATCTGACTTTCTCTATCCATGAAACAAATTATTGAAAAGCTTATTCTTCTAACTACATCATGCTAATAGCGATAAACACTAACAGAACTGGTGTTGTTAGTTGCTTCTTTGTAAGTAGAAGGGAAATAAGGGAGTACACTAGGCTAAAACGATAACAAAATATTTTAAAAGATGGTTGTCAGGAATTTACAAGTTCCCACATGTAAAAAGTTTATCCCAGATAAAACTGCTGTCTTAGTAAGAATTTTTGCAGAAGAGCGGAAAACTTAATTTTTCTCTATGTTCCAATTTATGGTATAGGTATATATTAAATCAAACTGACCCATGCTATTATCGGCGAAAAACTTCCTTGTGGTTGACACTCGTGGAGTGTGTCGTCTGCTGGTAGGGGCTCGTCTGGTTGCTTACCAATCACAGTGTAGGAATACATAACCGTCACAGACGTGACGTCATCGGCGTTGCAACACCTACGTGGTTTAGTGGAAATTTTCGCGCGCGTTCTCATGCGTGACTAATCAATTGTTTGCAATCCGATTGTTTGATTTCATTCTGTGAAAAGTTCGGTAATGCTATAGACAGTGATTCCGTAAGGATTTACATTTATAATCGTTGCTACCTTTTATATATCGCTGACATTGCTGTTCTTCTCATCCTAGAAATACCATAAGTGACACTGTGTTTTGAAAATGTGTTACATCCGTGATAAGTAAGTGGAGGTTACTTTAACCGAAATAACAAAAACCTCTCCGTTTAGTGAAATATAGGGCCCAATGTTGAAAGGAATAGATCAACTAACTAGTGAGAAATGTAGGAGTGAAGAAGGCATTTTAGAGGAAGCAGTGGAACGTTTGCCGCTGAAGACGGACAGTGAGTAACTAGGGCAACAGCGTACCGAGGTGGCCACGTGTCAGCAGAATGTCAAGTACAAGGTAATTTCTCACTAATAATATAATTGAATCTGTTTGCTGAGCCAGTGTACACTACTTCATTGTAGAGCCATAATTTCTATATGTGGATAAAATGAATTGGTTTGTTTAAAATGGATTATCTGCCTTACTTTCAGAAGAACATTAGTATAACACCTACAATAATTAAATGTATTGCTTTCTGTCATTTTTACTTTTTCTATACGCACTATAGAGAAGGTATTGCACTCCATCAAAAAAGTCGATACCTAGATTTCACCGGAAATATATGTTTTATGGTCCCCTGGATCCAAAAAAAGTATTTTCAGAAAAAGGTCCGTGTGTGTGTCCGTGTGTCTGTGAACACGATAACTCAAAAACGAAAAGTCGGTAAAATACCAAACTTGGTATTTAAGTTTAGTATCTTCCAGGGATGCGACACGAACATTTTGAGAAAAATCCCCCCACCCCCAAACTACCCTTTACATGGAACTTTTTTCGAAAATTTTGATTTTCTAAAGAATGGTTCTAACGATTTTGATTAAAATGTAGATTATTAAAGATATTTACCTGACAAATAAAATGTATATTTTGAATTTTCTGGGAATAACCTCTGAAGACTACTTTATTCAGGGTCAAATTTACGGAATTTTGCATAACTGCTAAACCGTATGACATGGACAAAAACTTACCACACAACAAATATAGAGCACATTAAAACACACAATTTATGTTACATACATTTTTTTCGTGGAGTCGATTGTTTTTTAGATATTCCTTGTTTTTGATTTCAGCTAGAAAAACATATTTTTCTCATACAGGACTTTGTGAACTCGTGTCCATACAAACAAGGGAACTTCAGTCACATAGCAACTAGCTTTTGACCATCACTTCAACCAATGGCGGTCTCTTATTTTGCTTCTAATTACAAGGAAGCAAGTAATAAGACTATTTATGCTAATTTTTTCTCGATAAGATGAAGTGAATAGAAGTACAAGCTATTTAAGAATAATTTGTTGCAGAGATATAGAGAAAGTCATGTGAATGGAACACATCAGATTTTTATATGTTTTACCATAAGTAAATATGTGATTGTCGCATCAGTCATTGGCGAGAGTTTAATTTATATTGTTTAGTAATAGTGTATTAATTAAGAGTTAATTAATCTGAATTAATTGGAATTTCATTGTTACATATTCTTGGGAAGATACAAGCTGGTTAAGTAACACGATGGAAATGACTAGCCTCTTCCGATGGCACTCCTAGTGGACTTTTCGATTACATCAATTTCTGTTGGGCTACGTGCACATTCGCACTTTGACGTCACACCGGATATTCTAGAACATTTAAACATTCGATGTTGAGTGGCTAAGATTACCCATTGGTTATCCACATTACGAGTACATCAGCATGTTGGAAATCTCTTCCGGGATGCCGCTAAACTTATTTAAGGTATTGACCGTCGGGAAACCTCTGCTTCGTTGTGTGCGTCTTGGGGCGTCGCTCCAGCCTCAACCGCCCAACCACTTCATTTCTCACCTCGCCCAGACACTCCATTACACACCTCTTAAGGTGTTTGTGTTAGTAAACCCCCGTAATCAGAATAATACTGGTCAGGATTAATGGAATAGATTGCAATCCCGCATCTTTATAAACCAAACACTCGCAACCAACGAAGTATTTAATCTTTCTCAATATATGAGCTTAATTTAAGTTCGGTTGTTTATTATTGCTCTACCATCTGCCTTCCTTTCACCACCCTCAAATATAGTTATCCCCCACGTCGTAGAACCTTGTTCATTATGATATTTTAACAACAACAGACATGTACCGTTACAAAACTGAACATGCAATGCCCTCATTGTTATTTATCATTGCTTAGGTTTCTTGAATTTTCAATGTTATATCAGAATTGACAGCTAAATTTATATTATTGTTGTTTACTAAATTCTCATATGAAACTCCTATTTGAAAATATATGTCCTCTTTATCTATGCTTTTTATACCCTCTTATCTAGGAGTATTATAGGCTTACACTACGTGTATATAATAGAATAAGCAACTTCAATATTGGATAGGTAGAATCAGACTGAAAAATTCAATGCCATAGCCGGGATTTGAACCAGGGATTTTCCCGGTATCTAGCCGGTTGCTCTACCACTGAGTTACTATGGCAACATGCCGCTATAGCATTTAATTTCTCAACTGACTCGTATGTTTCCTGGCAAACCACAAGGTGATCTCAAGTTATTTTGAGATGACATCCCACAGTGGAGACTTACAATTTTGTAAGTACTTTAAATCCCAGGATTCATAGCACAGTAAGCTATTATGGTCAAACAGTATTGATTTAAATGGTGTTTCACACAAGCTGTGAAGGACAGGAGTTGGATAGGAGACCGGGAAATCCATGGTTCAAATCCCGGCTAGAGTATTGAATTGTTCAGTCTGACTCTACATATCCAACTCCCACGGCTTGTATGAAAAACAATTAAGTGAATAACTTCAATATTATTTCATAACAAAAACTATTTTTAAGTAGTAAATAATTTTGAAAAGTAATTCTGATAGTAATAAAGTTACATTTCCTATACAATTTTCAGAAATTGATCACTTTAGATGGATTCGTTGAAATATTAGAGAACATACTGATGATATTCCTGGAAATAATTTGGATGTAGCTTTATCACCACCCACGATGATGTTTCAGATGAAGACTCTGCTGATGATTTTCCAAACATTGATACTCTTCCAGGAAGTCAGTTGAAAACTCCGCCCATAGTTTGCAGTCAGGATTTGTTTAGTGGTTCCATGGAATGACAACGTAGCTGTGACAGCGCAAACAAACTTTGATCCCATCAATTCCAACTATGTCAGAAGTGCCCTGTTCATAGCAGCACAAAAGCAAAGTAGTAATTCAATAATTAAGAGTCATTTATCTATACAACTGCTTTATGTGCGAAATTAATATGGTTAATCAAACAACTTCACTCTATCAAATAACTACAAGAGGTAAGAAATTGTACTTTTCCATTATTGCACATTTTGTTGATTAAGCCGAGCACAATGTGGTTGATTTGATGTCTATGCAGTGATGTGTATACAGCTGAAGTCCATCCAAAAGCGTGGATAGTTTTACTTTCTCTAGGCCGCATGTACAATGTACATAGAGAATGTATTGTATATCACAAAAAAATGTCGAAAATTCACCGAAAATATATGCTTTGGTGTCTCCTGATTCGAAAAAAACATTTTTAGAAAAAGGTCCGTGTGTATGTTCCTGTCTTGTGTGTGTCTGTGGACAGCATAGCTCAAAAACAAAAAGACCTTTAAATACCAAACTTGGTTTTGATTTGGTATCCCCTAAGGTTGCGACACGAAGATTTTCAAGAAATTTCCCCCACCACAAATTGCCCTTTACATGGAACAATTTTTATTAAAATGCCGTATATTAAAGATATTTTGCATCTCAAATAAAATGTATATCTTAAATGTTCTGGGAATAGCCCCTGAAGTCATCTGTATTCTGGATGAATTTTGCTTAGCTGCTAACCGCAAGAGGTAGACCAAAATGTAGATCTCGCCAAAATACAATTTGTGTCTACGTTTTTGTTGTGGAAGTAACCATTTTCGAGATGCTCCTTGTTATTGCTTTCAATTGTAAAGTACTTATACTTTTCTCAGACAGTAAGTGTGCGTTTTTATTTTGTTCTACTCCTGGCCAAGCAAAGAAGCGATTTGCATTGGCAAACTTTTGATTATTAACGCAGGATTTAATGTTAACTAAATCAAGTCAAGAGAAAATGAAAGAATACTACCCTAAAATAATGCTATAAAATAATGAAACATATTGTTTTGCAATGTAAGCCAAAGAATTGTATGTATAAATATGGCAGCGTGACGTCATCGCCTCACGATACGCACGCAAATAGCCTAAAATGGCGTGCTTTTACGAAAATAACATAGCCAAGGATATGTAACGAATACAACACATTATAATGTATAATGTATAGCTAAGAATTGATGTTTAGAAAAGCATATTAATAATAAAACATAATTAAAGTAGTAATATGAGAGAAGAAGAAGAATAAAGGCGAACGAGTTAACGGATGCTATAAATTGTTTATTCCAGTAACAAAGCATAAGAAAAGAGTTAAACAAATATTTGTATAAGAAATGTCAGCTATTGATAAGAACATTTTCAGTTAAGTTATACAAATGGATTAATTTTAATTATTATGAGTACATAAAATGTATATAAATACGTATATCACGAACTGCTGAATAAGGAAATAAGTCATTCCCATGGCGACGGACAGATTACAATTTTTTAAAACATTGATCTTCAACTTTTGTATATGTGTGAAAGTTCTTTAAAAAGCTTCCGGATAGAAGCCAGCGATACAGTCGCCAAGAGCTAATCTCGCATATCGAGACCTCTAATACAGCTATTTAGTGCAAAATATTGTACTTACTGATTATTAACAAGAGATTTATTGTAAGTACAGATTACAAAGTATATATTTGGCACGTTTTCTCAAAGACAGTTCAGTTCAAACAGCGATTTAAGAAATAAAAGTTTATAGTTAAGAAGAAATCTTGTAAATTAATTCTATACTGTATTAAATCCTGCCATCCAAGCAAGGAGATCAAGACTCTTTTACTCGCCGACTGAAGCTAGCAAACTTACAACGGAAAACGTGTATGAGCTGTGCATAAATAAGCTAATGCGCCGCCGATAATAACCCTGCAACTGCTCCAACAATCAAGTCTGGCGCAAATAGTTAGTTCCATTCTCGCCAACAGCAAGAGTTACCAACTCTATATACAGCGGAAATTTTAAACTCATAAAAAATTTAAATAATTACCACACCGTGACGCCCAGCAACCAGTAGCCCTAAGACCTACACCACAGACCTTTTAATTTCGCCCTACTATCACTTTAGCATAGCGCATTCCTTTAGTTCCCTTCTACTTACAAGCACCTAAGTAATAATAAAATTATGCTAATGTTTATCTCGATTAGCATTGGAAGAAGTTTGTAGAGCAGCTACAGAAAGTCATGCGTGTATAACACATCAGATTTTTTTACTTTCTCTATACGCACTATGTACATAGTGTATAGAGAAGGTACTGCACTCCACCCAAAAATTCAATACCGAGATTTCACCGAAAATATGTGTTTTAGGATCCCCAATATCCAAAAAAAGCATTTTTACAAAAAGGTCCGTGTATGTGTGACCGTGTGTCTGTGAACACGATAACTCAAAAACGAAAACTCGGTAAAATACCAAACTTGGTATTTAAGTTTAGTATCTGCCTGGGATGCGACACGAAGATTTTGAGAAAAATCCGCCCACCCCCAAATACCCTTTACATGGATCTTTTTTCGAAAATGTTGATTTTCTCAAAAATGGCTTTAACGATTTTGATTAAGTTTTCGTATATTAAACATATTTATCTGACAAATAAAATTTATATCTTGAATTTTCTAGGAATAGCCTCTGAAGAGTAGTTTATTCTGGCTGAATTTTACGGGATTTTTAATAACTTCTAAACCGTAAGAGATGGACAAAAACTTACCACACAGAAAATGTAGAGCACATTAAAATACACAATTCGTGTTATATAATTTTTTTTCGTGGAGTTCATCTTTTTTGATACATTCCTTATTTTTGGTTTCTGCCATGAAACACTTATATTTTTCTCATACAGGAACTTGTCAACTCCGATCCATATAAACAAAGGAACTTCATTGACATAGCAACCAGCTTTTGACTATCACTTTAACCTACGGTAGTCCTTTATTTCGCTTCTACTTACAAGGAAGCGAGTAATTAGACTATTTCTGCTAATTTTTTTTCTGATTAGCATAAAGTAAATAGAAGTATAAGCTTTTTAAGAATAATTTGTTGCAGGGATATAGAGAAAGGCACTTGAATGGTACACATCATATGTTTTATATACAGGAGACCATAAAACGTGTATTTCTGTTGGAACCTTGGTATTGAATTTTTGGGTGGAGTTCAATTCATTTTCTATTTATGCACCATGGCCTATTTATGTAAAGAAAGTAATACGATTTGGTTGAAATGTTGTAAGTTGTGAAAGTATAAGGTATATGAAAGGGGCAGGTCATGTTCACAAAAATCATCAGGTTTTTATTTTAGATATAGCATAGGTTTTACTTTAAATGTTCTCTTATAGCACGTAGAGCACTAAGCACCAGGACTGCCAACTTTCCAGACGAAGGAAATCTTACAAAGCATTGAAGGAATTTATTCAAGCATGAAATTGAAACCGTCTACTAAGAATCAATTAAACAAATTGATCTTCTTCTCTTTTGGCTTCCTATTACGTACATTTTTTGGGCGTTGCGACTTCAGAGGGGGAACTGTATCACGATATCTAGGGTTTCAGCTGCACCCCCCCCCCCCAACTACTAAAGAGATCTCAGTAAGAATACATTTCAGAGAACCGAGGTGGAAGCGTAATAAGGACGGAAAGGGAAGAATAAAGAAAAAGATTCCTGAATATAAAATTAATGTTATAAGATGCCACAAGAAGTTATGGAGGGAAATGTTAGCCTACTTTCCATTAGAGGGTGATTTGTAAGCCATACATGACGTGAAAATTAAAATCCGATGCATCAAAAATGTTAAATACAGTATGTGTTATATTGCTGTCAAATATTTTGAGGATGCCCTCCAAACATCAACACAGTAAAACGTTCATATGAACATGGGTCTAAAAACCATCTATTGCTGAGTTTTATAAAATAGAAGGTTAGATAAACTGCATGAAGGAGTTTACTCCTAATTTGATTCATGCTACACTCCATTTTATCCTGAAGTGTTTCGTGTTTAGCCAAATTATGTCTCAGAAAATCATCATCCGGAAGAGAAGTTATATAAACCAGAATGTCCCCAGACGAAGAAATGCATTGGATTCAAATCAGAAGATCAAGGAGGCCATGTAACGAATCCCCTCGACTAATCCAACTATGCAGAAATTGACCATCAATACATTTCTTATTATCTAGCTGAAGTCAGCTGGCACACTATCGTGTAAAAACCATATTCTTTAGACGATATCCAGAGGCGTATCAAGTAATTATTGAGAAACTCATTTTTGAGAAGCTGTGGGTACATCTCTGTATTCAAGCACCGAGAAAAGAAATAAGGGCCAATAAGTTGACACTGGATGTGTCCATCTCAAAATGTTTAGCTAGAACCTCTGTTGATGTCTACCCTGTGTACTTCATGCAGGTTTTTATACGCCCAGTTATAAGTAGTCGGCTAATCTTCCCCAAAGAGTGCCTAGGGGTCATAAGCTGTTGTGGAGCTGACGGCACAAAAACACAGAATGAAGAACCTGGAACGAGTGATCAGCCTGTAAACAGGCGTGGTATGAAATACAAGCGAAATGGATGATACGAAAGGTGATGATGGAGCAATTGGTGGAATGAATGGCGAAGGAAACCGAAGGACCCGGAGA
Organism: Hymenopus coronatus; assembly: GCA_030762935.1. Classification (NCBI taxonomy): domain Eukaryota; kingdom Metazoa; phylum Arthropoda; class Insecta; order Mantodea; family Hymenopodidae; genus Hymenopus; species Hymenopus coronatus. The sequence goes on from CM060883.1 coordinate 45,630,119, forward strand.
AAACCAACCCAGACGCCGTTTCGTCCACCACAAATCCCACTTACGGGCGCTTAACCCGGACCGCCTAGATGGGAAGCGAGCGGTCTAACCACTCAGCCGTGGCGCCGCCTACAAATTCTCGATAGTAAACCCAGTCTCAGCAGTGAACAAGGTGCATGCTAAGAAATTCATGAACATACCACAATTCTGTAAAATGAGATGCCTAAAGGTTCTTTTTGGCTTAAAGTTCACCACATTAACTCCTTGTGCCAGCAGAAGGTGTTATGGATACAGAAGATTTTCATCCTAAATTATCCAGATAGTCATGTGCCTAAACGGCCTTATTGGAATGCATCTTGTGCCCTCCAAACTTGTTCTTCAGGGTTAATTCTTCATACCTTCCTGGTCTCCGAAACACCCATTCAAATGAGTCATATTCGCTTAAGTATTCGGGAGGATCCGGGCTTAAAACTTATGGACCAACCAATCTGGTTGGAATTGTTTCGTAGGCTTCCTTACTCGCCTAGGAAAATATCTTCCTATCCAAAGTGTCACCATTAGTAGAAAACAACAGGAATACTAAAAATAAATGGTGATAGTGCCTGAAGTACTACCTGTCCACAATAATTAAAGCAGCTAGATTGAATAGCTCCCTAACGCCATCTACTTCGAGGTTATAGCCTCAAAGAGCTGGTTGAATTCTGTCACCTGAGTACGGGTGATGGAGACTATAGACTATTATGTTTTTCAAATGGGAAGAGTTCTACTCTGCAGCGAATGAGCTGCAATATCGTGCTGTGCGTTGCCAGGTTGCTATCCCCACTCTTTGCATATTTCCTTCTCATTCGCACACAGAACATAGAAATCTGCCTGGCGACATAATGCTTATTCGTGTGTATTATGAAAACCCTTTGAGCTAAAAATCTGTAGTTTTTATGGTTCTGCTACGATCATTGCTCCCAATCTTCTTCGCGAATTATTTTCTTATCGCAAGTAGTATTTATGAGAGACGGAATCACTTTGCGCATTACTGCCCAGTTAAGCGGGAATATGTCAACACTGCAGCACTCCGATTGGCTGCCACCCTGGTGGAGATCAAGGCCAAACCTTATCCCATTTGAAAGTCATGTAGAGGTCACGATGTCTGGCTGTACTCGCCATCTGACTACGGATGTAGTCATCCTATTGCCATGTACTTTTAGAAAACGAAACTGAGATAGTCCTGAAAAATGCTGTTCACCATAAACCGCCGAGGTATTTAACGGATCAGTTCCGTCCTGATATGCCCTAGAAATTAAAGCGACGTAAAATAAAATACATTAAAAAGAAAAAGACAACAGCATGTAGAGGTCGCTTTCTGAATAACGCTCATGTGCTTGTGATGCATCCCATCCTCAAAGCCATACATGATATGCATATAGATCAGTTCGCTCATTTTCTTCTGGCTTCCATGTTCTATAACAAACAAACAAACAAACAAAACCGATGAAACAATCAGCGGACAAGATTTATATTCCAGTAGCTAGATTTTATATCAGTAAAGGGGCAATTCTTTTAACATCTGACTCTCTAGCAAACACTTTTCAGACCCATGTCAATATAATGTTAGAAGGGCGCCCCCGGAATATTTGACCCCAATACGTATACGGAAAACTCTGATGTGTTCCATTCACATGATTTTCTCTACATCTCGCAACAAATTATTGTTAAAAAGCTTATGCTTCTATTTACTTTATGCTCATCGAGAAACAATTAGCAGAAATAGTCTTATTACTTGCTTCCTTGTAAGTAGAAGCCTTCCTTAGTACCATAGGTTAAAGTGATAGTCAAAAGCTGGTTGCTATGTGACTGAGTTCCTTTGTTTGTATGGACACGAGTTGACAAATTCCTGTATGAGAAAAGTATAAGTTTTTCAAGCCTGAAACCAAAAATAAGGAATATCTAAAAAACGATCAACTCCACGAAAAAAATGTATATAGCATAAATTGTTTGTTTTAGTGTGCTCTACAATTTTTGTTCGGTTCGTTTTTGTATATCTCTTACAATTTACCAGTTATACACAATTCAGTAAAAAATCATCCAGAAAAAGTAGTTCTTCAGAGGCTATTCCCAGAAAATTCCAGATATATATATTGTTTGTCAGGCCTTTAATACACGATATTTTAATCAAAATCGTAGGAGCCATTTTTTAGAAAATCAGAATTTTCGAAAATTTTTCCATGTGAAGGGTGGGGGAACTTTCTTGAAAACCTTCTTGTCGCATCCTTGGAAGATACATAACTTAATTACCAAGTTTGGTATTTAACGGCCTTTTCGTTTTTGAGCTATGCTGCTCACGGACACATACTCACACGGGCATTTTTCTAAGAATGCTTTTTTTGTATTCAGGGTGACTTAAAACATGTACTTCCGGTGAAATCTCGGTATCGATTTTTTGGGTGCATTACAAAACCTTCTCTATACGCTATATACATAATACGTGCAGGAAAGTAAAAATTAGCAGAAATAGTCTTATTACTTGCTTCCTTATAAGTAGAAGCGAAATAAGGGAGTACCATAGGTTAAAGTGATAGTCAAAAGCTGGTTGCTGCGTGAGTAAAGTTCCTTTCTTTGTATGTTGGCAAATCCCTGCACCAAAAGTATGTTTTTTAAAGGTGAAACCAAAAGAATTGAACCTCGTAAACGATCAACTGCTCGAAAAAAAAGTTATATAACATAAATTGTGTGTTTTAACGTTCTATACAGATTTTGTTTGATAAGTTTTTGTCCTTCTCTTACGGTTTAGTATTTATCAAAATTGCGAAAAATTCATCCAGAATAAAGTAGTCTTCAGATGCCATTCCCTGAAAATCTAAGACATGCATTTCATTTGTCAGGTAAATATCTTTAATATACGATATTATAATCAAAATTGTTAGAGCCAATTTTGAGAAAATCAAACTTTTCGAAAAAAATCTATGTAAAGGGTAACTGATGTGGGAGAATTTTCTTGAAAATCCTCGTGTCACATCCTTGGAAGATACCAAACTTAAATGTCAAGTTTGGTGTTCTACGGTGTTTTCGTTTTTGAGCTATGCTGTCCATAGACAGACAGATAGACACACACACACACATAGACCTTTTCCCAAAAATACTTTTTTTTTTTATTCAAGGAGACCGAAAAATGTATTTCCGGTGAAATCAGATTTTTTTTTTCTTTCCCATCTCTTCCTTAGCTAATATTAGAACCGTCACTGATATTTACTATACTTTACAAAAGCCCTATCGCAGAAACCAGGTTGAGAACTATTGCATTTTCTGGCTGGTTACGAAGGAAATTCGCGTCTCCATGGTAACCACATTTTCCACAAAAAGTTACCTGCATGGACTTGTTGCATAGCCGTATGAAGAAGAAAATGGAAGTCCGCAATGCGAAACAACGCCAGATTGCCATTCTGTGGCTATTTCTCGGACGCGCCCAGACAAGTGAACATCGCGCGGAGCAAAACAAAAACGAACCGCTTTTTGTTCCCACGTCACTCTCTTACATCTGGTGAAATATACGCATAGCGTTAAGTACGTATATTGTGCATACAATGTTAACTACCCAGCTGTAGGTGACAGAAATAAAACAATGTACTTTCTCTGCACTTATAGAGTACATACACACAATTGGAATTTATAGTTCTATGGAGAATCCAAGGTAACCTATATTGTTCATAAACAGACCTGTTGTGTATCGTGTTATGCTCTTATTTTAAGTATATCAATACTCCAGTATGCTATTTACGAATGTCATGTAATGGCAGCACACATTAGAAACCAGCATAGAGTCTGTTAAGCTGACAGCATAGCCTTTTTACTTTCTCTACTTAGTAATTAGTAAATAAGTAGAGATAAAATTGCAATCCACCCAAAAATTTGATACCGAGATTTCACTGAAAATACTGGTTCGCTGAATGCAAAAAAAAAAAAAAAATCTGATGTGTTACACTCACATGACTTTCTCTAGCTACTCTACAAACAAACTTCTTTCACAGCAAGTTAATCGAGATAAACATTAGAAGAATTTTATTAATTAGTTCCTTATATGTAGAATGGAACTAAGAAAATGGAAATAACGTGTTATTTATGGATGCCCCTTAACTTCTGTGGTTCTCAGCGTCCCATTCTAAATTGGGCGTGAAAGACCGCTTAATTTTGCTCAGAGGACTCTCTATCAGACTTGAGGCTCTTTTACGTGCCGTAAATATACGACACGGGACCAACGGCTTTACAGTCATGCTAAGGATTTTTACACCCGAAAAAATCCATCGTCCTCTACCGGGTTTGAACCCGCGACCATGGAACTAAGAGAATGCACTATGCTAAAGTGATAGTCAAATGTTTTAAAAGGCTATCGTTATGTGATTGTCATTGCAAATCGCTTCTTTGCTTAGCCAGGAGTAGAAGAAAACAAAAAAAAAACGGACACTTCCGTCTGCGAAAAGTATAAGTACTTCACAATTGAAACTAATAACAACGAATGCCTCGAAAACGGTAAGCTCCACGAATAAATGACATAACTTGTGTATTTTAACAAGATCTGCATTTTTTGTATTCTAAGTTTTTGTCTATCACTTACGGTTTACTAGTTAAGCCAAATTAAGCAAAAGTCATCCAAAATAAACAGGTCTTTAGAAGCTATTCGCAGAAAATTCAAGATATACATTTCATTTTTGATAGAAATGCCTTTAATATGTGGGATTTTAATAAAAATCGGTACAGCCATTCTTAAGAAAAACAAAATTTTAGAAAATTTTTCCATGTTAAGGGTAGTTCGGGGTGGGGGGATTTTCGTGTCGTATCTTCGGAAGAGACCAAACTTAAATATCAAGTTTGGTATTTAACCGTCTTTTCGTTTTTCAGCTATGCTGTCCACACACACACACACATGGACCTGTTTATGAAAATGCTATTTTGGATTCAGGGAGTCCTAAAACATGTATTGCCGGTGAAAACTTGACACCGAATTTTTAGGTGGAATATAATATTTTTCTATCCCTATGTACATTGTTCATACTGGGCTAGAGAAAGCAAAAATCTTCGAAAAATGTCCATGAGACTCTGAAGACGATAACTCAAAATTAATCTTGCATTCAATTACTTTCTCTACATATCTGTAACAAATTACTGTTAGCAAATGTATTATTATATCTACTTTATCAAATATGAGATAGGTATTAGTAAAATGTGTCTTTATTACTTGCTTCCTTATAAGTAGAAGGGAAATGAAAGAATAAAATAGAATAAAGGGATAGTCAAATCTTTTAAAACCTGGGTTGCCATGTCATTGAAATGCATTTCTTTGCTTGGCCAGGAGTTTAAAAATTCCCTAGGGGAGAAAAGTTTAAGTACTTTAACACTGAAAGCAATTACAACGAATATCCCGGAAAACTTTAAGCTCCACAAAGAATATATATGACAAATTATGTTTTAACGAGATCTACAATTTTACTTTCTCTAATCGTACTATGTACATAGTGTATAGAGGAAGTAATGTATTCCACCCAAAAATTTGACACCGAGATTTCACCGGAAAAACATGTTTTTGGACCCCCTGAGTCCAACAAAAGCATTTTTACAAAAAGGTAGGTGTATCTTTCTGTATGTGTCTGTGGACAGCATAACGCAAAAACGAAAGGACCGTTAAAGCCCAAACTTGGTATTTAAGTTTGGTATCTTCCAAGGATGTGACACAAAGATTTTCAAGAAAATCTCCCCACCACAAACTACCCTTTACATGGAAAAAAATTCGATAATTTTGATTTTCTTAAAAATGGCTGTAACGATTTTGATTAAAATATCGTATATTAAAGATATTAACCTGACAAATAAAATGTATAACTTGATTTTTCTGGGCATAGCCTCTGAAGACTACCTTATTCTGGATAAATTTTACGGAATTGTGTATAACTGCTAAACCGTAAGAGATGGACAAAAACTTACGCTACAGAAAATCTTCGTGTCGCATCCTTGGAAGATACCAAACTTATATACCAAGTTTGGTCTTTAACAGTCTTCTCGTTTTTGAGCTATGCTGTCCACAGGCACACACACACACGGACCTTTTTATAAAAATGCTTTTTTTCGGACTAAGACTTGTATTTTCGGTGAAATCTCGGTGTCTAATATTTGGGTGGAATAAAATACTTCCTCTATACACAATGCACATAGTACGTATAGAGAAAGTAAAATTAGAATGTATAGGTATCTTGAACTTTCTGGAAATAGCCTCTGATGTCCTCTTCATTCTAAATAACTTTTGCATATTTAGTAAACTGTAAGAGATAGACAAAAGATTACTGCACGTAAATGTGGAGCTCTTTAAAACACAATTTAGGTTATATATAGAATTATTCTAAGATGAATCATTTCCTAGATATTTATATTATTTTCAGTTTTAAAACACTTAAACTTTTCTCATATAGGAGTTTGTGAGATCATGAATCGAAAGAGAACAATTTCAGTTACATAACGACCAGCTTTCAAAAGAATCAACTATCGTTTTATCATAGTGCATCCCCCTATTTCCCTTATACTTCCAAGGAACAACGTAATATGACAATTTCTCCTAATTTTTATCTGGATTATCAAGAAGTGGGTAGAAGAATAAGCTTTAAGAATAACTTGTTACAGAGAAAGTCATGTGAATGTAACACAGCGGATTTTTATAGCATATATTAGTTTAAATATGCATATTTAAAGGTCTGCCCCGTACAAATTGAAACAACAAAACACCTATTGATCTCGAAATAATTAACACAATATCATGATGTAATATACCGGTATGTACTTAAAAAGTTGCATTTGAAACGTGCAAACTTTTACCTGGTGCAGCAAAGTGTAATAGTTTTACCGACATGAAATTTAGAATCCTTAAAATGTTCAATATAGTTTAGTCTTATTATCTAATTCCTTGTAGATTTAACATGGGGATGCACTAGACTAGCGATACTCAAATGTTTTAAAAGCTGGACGCTATGTGATCGCATATGGTTTATCTTTGCATTGCCAAGAGTAAAGCAAAAGAAGAATGAATGACTACTTTCCGTTTGAGACGCATTTAAGTGTTTTATAATTGAAACCAATAACAAGATATATCTCGGATGGGTTAAGCTTATCACAAATAATGTATTTGATATCAGTTGTGTGTTTTTACTTTCTCTACATGCATTATGTGCATAGTGTATAGAGAAGGTATTGCACTCCACACAGAAATTCGATACCGAGATTTCACCGGAAATATATGTTTTACGGTCCCTTATATCCAAAAAAAAGCATTTTCACAAAAAGGTCCGCGCGTGTGTGTGTGTGTGTGTGTGTGTGTGTGTGTGTGTGTCCGTGAACACATAACTCAAAAACGAAAAGTCGGTAAAATACCAAACTTAGTATTTAATTTTAATATCTTCCAGGGATGCGACAAGAAGGTTTTGAGAAAAATCCCCTCACCCCAAAGTACCCTTTACATGGAACTTTTTTCGAAAATATTGATTTTCGCAAAAATGGCTCTAGCAATTTTGATTAAAATATCATATATTAAAGATATTTACCTCACAAACAAAATGTATATCTTGAATTTTCTGGAAATAGCCTCTGAAGACTACTTTATTCTGGACGAATTTCACGGAATTTTGCATAACTGCTAAACCGTAAGTCTTAGATAAAAGCTTACTACACAAGAAATGTAGAGCACGTTAAAACACACAATTTATGTTATATACATTTTTTTCGTGGAGTTGATCGTTTTTGAGACATTCATTGTTTTTCGTTTCAGTTATGAAAACCTTACTTTTCTCATATAGGAATTTGTCAACTCCTGTCCATATAAACAAAGGAAATTCAGTCACATAGCAACCAGCTTTTAACTATCATTTTAACCTATGGCACTCCCTTTATTTCGCTTCTACTTACAAGGAAACAAGTAATAAGACTATTTCTGCTAATTTGTTCTCGGGTGGCATGAAGTAAATAGAAGCATAAGCTTTTTAACAATAGTTTGTTACAGAGATGTAGAGAAAGTCATGTGGATGGTACACATCAGATTTTTCCATTTTCTATCTATTTTGGTGATCAGTTATTCAAAACTCATCCATTTTTGTGACTTTAGAGTATATACACGGAAAATATAAGATACGCCTAAATTTTGACATAATATCTTAAACAAATAACACTGTAATAAAAAATTTAAAAAAATGTTTGAAAAATATGAATGTAAGGTTAATTTGGGTTAGAGGTATTTTATTCGTGTGGCGTCCTTGGAAAATTCTTAACTTAAATATCAAATTTGTTATTTAGCCTTATTTTAGCCTTTTAGTCATGCATTCACAGACACACATGGACATTTTTTAAAAAGTGTGATTTTTTTTTTTATTCAGGGACGTCAAAGCACGTATTTTCAGTGAAACATTGGTTTCAAATTTGTAGGTGGATATATGGTAGTACATTGTACATGGTAGAGGAATTACAAATTCTTTTTGAATTGAAGGGACTTCAAAGATATTGAGCCTACGCCTGCGGCAATAATCGCCGAACGTGCGTGAATGGTTTGTTTCGTAAATCATAGCTGATAGATGTTCAATTGTTACACCTGCGTCAGGAGATATGTGTGCCGGTGGCAAGTTGTTTTAACGCAGAAGCTGCAAATCTTACTCCCGTGCGAGTGGACAAGTTCTTTGACATTGAAGCCGCGCATTGTTACACCTGAGTGAGTTTGTGACACTTGCGATGGTTTTGCACGCGCGATGTTTCTGAAAGTTTCCTGCCACGTGATCCACAGGTACAAAAAGCGGAATGAGGCTCTGCCCAGGGTTCAGTTTCAACTTGAAGTGCATAGCGAATAGTTGAGTAAGTTTCGACGAAAATTCGCGCTACAAAAGTGACCACTACTGCAGTTATATCAATAAATGCTAACAATGAGCTATGATTTACGAAGCAAGCCTTTCAAATACCTTCGGCGATCACGACCGCAGACGTAGTCACTATATATTTCTGGTGATATTTTGGCATCGAATTTTTGAACGGAATACAATACCTGCCCCAATCACTGTACACGGTGGAAAAGGTATAATGGTTCCTAAGGATGGTTTTTGGTGGAATGGTAGAGAAAATCAATAAAGTTTAAAAGCCGAACACATACATTGTTACAGAAATTAAATTAAATTGTTTGTTTGTTGGATAGTTTGTGGAGAAAAGTGGCTAAGAAAGTCAATAAAGTTTAAAAGCTGAATGTATATAACGTTGTAGAAATAAATTACTTGTTCGTTAACGAAGCTGTCAATTGCCAGGATCATATCAGCGCCGCCGGTGTGCCGGAGTTTCGTCTCACAAGAGTTCTTTTACATGTCAGTAAATCTACTGGCATAGGGTTGTCACTTTTAAGGACATTTAACCCTTTACAGCCAATTTATTTTCCATTGAAATTGCTTTTTGAAAACTGATATCATAGGATGTATATTTGACTTAAAAATTTGGTCTTACTGATTTTTCATTAGTAGCTCAGTTGTCTTAGCTTTTGAAAAATTGAGCATCAATGATCACTGTTTCAATGTCACAGGTTAGGCTATGTTGGAATCCTTCCTAAAATGCGACTGTGATAAAGGAAAGGATGGTCTCACGTAAAATAAACGTTGACTGGCATATCTAAGTCTTGCCTGCACGTCTGTAGCATTATAGCAGAATAAAACTCTGTATTTGTTAGTAAAAAGTATGTTTTAAAGGATGTTATTTTCACTTAATATACACAAGGAAGGTAGATAATTTCTGAACATTAACCTTTATCCATCTCAAAATACAAATGCAGATAATGATGCCGTATTGGGCTTGAATGGCTTAATAACTATCGATCTGGGCCCGTTTTGAACCCGCAATCTTGAGATCAGAATGTCAGCGCCTAGTCAACTGAGCTACCCAGAGATTGTAGAGGTTCATGATAACTTCTTTGTACGTAAGAGTTGGAAAATATAATTGTTTGTAACCAGACAGTAGGCTACAAAGCAAGCTGATACACTTAGCAAAATTAACAAATATGCTCGCAGCGTTTACATAAAACATAACTATTTGCAAACAAATTCCGTTTCTATCAACGAGATTGCCTGTAGATTACACCATATGTAAATTGTGATGGCATGCGTACGCACGGACCTGAATTATGAGGAAAGGGTTAAGGTTCAGCCGTCTTGGGATGCCCATAAAGATGGGAAGATAGGATATTACAGCAATTAGGAGATGACGCAATTACCTTAATGGTGTCGGTGTAATTACTGACGCTGTGATGGACGTGGAACATTTTGTATCACAACAATCAATTGTGACCCCACCTCATGTCGATAAAACGGTCCCCAGATTACACACCGCATATTATCGATGCTCTTTTGTTGCTCAACTTCCGTTGTAACCATGGTGGCCACGCCAGAGGCTTTGTTGCCCAAGTAAGCGAAAGGAATCGTATTATCTGACTGTTGCTATGACAACATACATGTGCAAGACTGTCACTTGTCTGTGGAACAGTCTTGCAGGTACCAAAAGTAATTTAGATAGGGTACCGGGCTTTAGAGACGTGAGTTTTTGAAGTTATGGATCTTTAAATGATTTTAATTTCGTTCTGTATAATTTCCCTAAGTATGACCGTGATTACATTCCTTTAATATCGAAATAAATATCATTTCTATCACGTAACTATAATAAGTAAAGTAAATATATTCTAAACAAAAATTCGTTATATATATTTCATCAGAAATATCAGTTTTAAGGTTAACTTTAACTTCCTCCCCACATACACATATAGTAGAAATTTTTCTAGACTTCTATTTGTGTATATTTGTCTCTGATCGGATTATTGCAAAACATAAAGTAAGATGAATACAAAGCTTAATATTTAGAGTGAGAATCTTCCAAGAATGTGACGGGAAGATTTTTCAAGGAAATGATATAGCCATAATTACCATGGACTACTTTTAACTTCTTTTATTTTCTCAAAAATTGTTCCAATTATTTTAAATTAAAATAACACATGTTTTAGGCATTTATGTATTTAACTATAGCATGTAACAAAAAGGTATGTCAAAACTTGGGAAATATTTCTTGCGGTTAGAGATTAAAAAATATTACATAAACATAGGTCCAAAATTCCCTTTCCCTTTCAGAGCACTTTTTCTACAGCTGAACCCCATAAGAACACTCAATGATACAACCGTGGGAAAACAGCAAAACACAGCACATGTTCAAAATTGCCTCCTTTAGCTCCAATGCATCCGTCAACCCGCCGTCAACATGGATTCTCTAATGCGTTGAGTTAGGCCTGGAAAATTTCATATTTTCTGGCAGCCTTCCACAATGTGAGCACGAAGATTCTCTACATCTGGAACTAGATGTGTATAAACAAGAGATTTAAAATTTCTCCAAAAAAAAAAAAAAAATCTAGTCGGTTTAAGTCAGGCGACCGTGGAGGCCATTGCATTGGTCCACATCTTCCTGCCCAGGAAGACTGATATTCAGAAATCTACTAACAGAAAGACTGAAATGAGGAGGAACTCCATAGTATATGAAGTTCATGTCATGTCGTATTGCTAATGGTGTATATTGCAAAAAGACAGGTAAATCACTCTATAAAAACGTTCTGCACCTTCGTCCATTAAGACGATGTGGTAATATATGTAATCCCACCAAAAAGCCACCATCGATCCAGAAACAAACATTAACTGAGAATCGATGTTGATGATTTGCTGGAACAATTGCATGGGGATTAACGTCAACCTATATTCACAATCCTATCTCGGTGAAATGAAGCCTCATCTGTTAACAGCACACCTGCAGCAAAGCCTGGATTAACACATTGGTAGAGAAACCATTCGGAAATGGCTAATCGTGCGGGATAATCCGTTGGTTATAATGCTTGCACGCGTTGTAAATGGTACGGATACAATATGTTGCCACGCAACACGCTCCAGGTAGCCATGAGGTCAACGTTACGTGTTACAGCTAATTGTCGAGTGCTGGCACTAGGGTCTTCCTCAACATCATGAAGAATCGCCTCCTCCTGATGAGGTGTTCTCCTCATCTTCCCCAGTCACGAGTAGCAGGCTTGAAGGTTCCATTTTCCCTCAGACAACGATGAATTGTTTGAAACGTTCACCTATCTAGACAACGTCTGACATTTTTTGTTGGTACAAACACTGAACGTAACTTGCAATACCTTGGTCTAATGCGTACATTAAATGAGCAACCGCCAATTCCGCATTTGAGTACATGTTCCAGTACCTGAAACACATTCATCGTTGAACCGACACTTAGTGCACTACAGCATAACCTTCGCCTGATCCATGCATTAAACGATAATCTACCAAATCCAAATGTAAATGGTACTGCACCTTGGGCTCTACAATCTTCTCCAGGTACCGGTTGCTGTTTGAAGAACCCTTAATTCGTAGGAGGCGAGATCGGTTGTTGAAACCAATGGCACCCCAAACCTGGTGTTTGTGCGCTGTGCCGCTCAAAAATGCAGGCGCTCACAAAGGTACCGCTGTCATTGTAGGACAGGTTGAAGCTTGTGACGTGTTCACGTACCCATTGCAGCCGGAGGTGCTTGTGGTTTCTGGACAACTGAAGCAGGTGTAATGACACTTTAGTCCAATCTTCAGCAAACTGTGACGAATCGTCGAACCAGAGAAGTTCATACCTATTGCAGTGCTCCAGCGTCGAGCCAAAATTGTAAACGAAGCTGTGCGATCCGTTATGGTCATGTGGACAACATTGCGGTCATCCCGTGCTGTTGTTATATTGTGTGGTCCAGTACCTGTTCTTCGCTGCGTACGATCTTCTTCTATCCACTGCTTCCACACAAGCATCACTGTCGTAGCAGCATGACTGTACGAGCCAAAATGCCGCGGTGCAGGTGATCGAACTTTCTGCCTCATTTGAATTCACTCACATACTCTTTGACGTCGACGAGGCATACTGGCACTCATTTTATTGTGTGCACCTTGTTTAACATCTGTGTACTGACTACACTTGGCGTAACACTGACCTTGTCGGACAAATACGACAGGGCCCTGCTTGGCCTACTTATGCCTTGTGCAATCCTAATCACTTATTGCTTGCACGCTTTTCTACACATCCACCAAGTTTGGATTCATTTGGAAAATTCTTTCATGGTGTTGCAATTTTCACAAACGGTACTGTGTGTGTGTGTGTGTGTGTGTGTGTGTGTGTGTGTGTGTGTGTGTGTACGTATAGTACGCCAGTTGCTCCAACTGCCCCGGATTTGACGTGTTCAGACATCCCTTCGTGTGTTAAAAGAATTTCAGAGTTAAACGAGACTATTTCAAATTAGAACCTGCCAGTGGAATACTGGCGAGGGTGATTTTCTCTTTACGTGTTGCTCAGTGAAGACTGTGAATGGGTCTCGCTCATTGTGAGGGGTATATCACAAGTCACTGTCGCCCAGTATTCCACTGGCCGGATTTGTCTTGAAATAGCCCCGTTGAGTTGTACGGTTTTTAACACACCAAGGGATATCTGCACACACCAAAGTCGGAGCAGTTGCGCAGGCTGTTATAAAATGACACCAAACTAGGTTGTGAACGCTGTTACTCAGAACCTATATGATACGGAAATATATTTTATGCAATCCTTGCATTAAAACGGCTTATTACGACGGCATAAATCGTGTGAAATTACCCTATTTCTGGCACCATTGCCAGAAATGGAATGACGTAATTACCATAGCAAAAAGACAGCTATGACATCATCACTGCCACGACATAATTTTCTCCAATGTGCCTGCAAGAAAACCTGAAATCGTCGCTCTCGGAAGTGCAGTAATATTCAAACACAAGAATCGCCTCATTAAATTTATTTTAAAACAAAGAACCAACAACAATAAATATATTAATCACAGCTTACTTCTTCAAGACACCAAAACTCTTACCAAAATATTAAATATTGACATTCTCTTTCATTTCAGCATACATTACACCTTTAAATATACACGCCAGAGCATCAAAGGTATATAAATATTCTATTAAAAAAAACAAAAGAGCACTTACAATCTAACTTTAAATTACTTACCATATTAATAAATAATAAACGTTTGCATAGTTACCAGCTCTGAAAATATGCGAGTAATGTGGTTTCACTGACCAAACTAACGCAATTTGTCATTTCTCTATCTAGAAAGCTTTCATATTCTTATTTGTCAACCTCTTTTGATATTTCAGGAATGAATCAACTCTCAGCATTTTTGGCTTCGTTCACAATCTCAAGTGGAATACAATGGATATTTTCAATAGTTTTTATCATTACTTCCATTTTTACTTTCTCTGTACGTGCTATGTACATAGTGTATAGAGAAGGTATTGCACTCCACCCAAAAATTCGATACCGAGATTTCACTGGAAATATATGTTTTCGAGTCCCCTGTATCCAAAAAAAGTATTTTCAGAAAATGGTCCGTGTGTGGTGTCAGTGTGTCTGTAAACATAACTCAAAAACGAAACGTCGGTAAAATATCAAACTTGGTATTTAAGTTTAGTGTCTTCCAGGGATGCGACACGAAGATATTGAGAAAAATCCCCCACCCCAACTACCCTATATATGGAACTTTTTTCGAAAATTTAAATTTTCTTAAAAAATGGCACTAACGATTTTGATTAAAATATCACATATTAAAGATATTTACCTGACAAACAAAGTGTATATTTTGAATTTTCTAGTAATATCCTCTGAAGACTGATTTATTCTGGGTCAATTTTACGGAATATTGCATAACTGCTAAACCGTAAGAGATGGACAAAACTCACCAGACAACAAATGTAAAGTACCTTAAAACACACACTTTATGTTATATACATTTTTTTCGTGGAGTTGATTGTTTTTTAGATATTCCT